>CM066039.1:139590794-140256814 GCA_033557465.1 Ichthyophis bannanicus
TTTTTTGTTTTATGTATTGTTATCCTTTTATTATTGTTTCCTTGGAAAGTAACTGTAATTTTAGTATCTCAGATTTTTTCTGCCGAACATCATGTGCCCAATTGCTTATTTCACCTGTTCCCCAGATCTTAGTTATTACTGTGGTTTCTCTTTCTCCTGCTCATACTACTTTTTGAATCCATGAGTGGTCAATAGTGTAAACGTTTGGGTAAAATATCTAAGACCAGATTCATAGCTGGTGGAGGGAGTAGTTGCAATATGATTGAGGTTGTTAGTCCCTCACCACTTGCTCCACTACCCTCAATATATAACTAGTAGACTGAAATCCATGGGGTAGATATACAGTAGAAAATGTCCTGAATATGCAGGTGAAATGAGTCCCCATGAACTGATAAACGTAACTGACATCTACAAGCCATTTGGCTTTAGCAATTGTAATGCAGGTGTGAATGGTATATTAGATATCTTGGAAAAATATCACCTAATTTATACAGTGACTTCTTGTCCCCTCAAGCATTTACCTTAATGTTATCCACTATGTTTTATCCCATGTTATTATTATTGTATTTCTAAATGAATTACAAAGGCAATTCAGCCACTGCTTACGTACAATATCCTTACTGATCCACGGGTGGAATGTATTACTAATTAAAGATTTATTTGGATCAGCAAGGAATATTGAACTTTGCAAGGAAATTGAACCTCTGAGCCATGAGCCAGCTTGCTAGACCAGAGACCAAAGCTGTATTTGCAGTCTGGTGAGAAACTGCTTACACATCTAGCCTGAGGGATACCTGAAAGACCAGGGAGGGGTCCCTACAATGTTAGGTACAATCAATAGTCAAAGGACCGAATGTGGTACAGATGAATTTTGACTATTGATTATGCCACTATTGAATATGCCTCAACAGTAGGTAAGGGGTAAGAGAAACCATTGAAATAGGGGTACTTGAAACTGTTGAAACAATTTACATAACTACAGAAAGATACTGGGAGATCAGGGAGGAGTTCTTCTTCTAGCAAATGAATGGAGATCCACTAGAGAGGACAAAAGAACAATTCACCTAGGAGTCCTTCTCCTAGCAAACAAATGGAGACCCATTAAAGAGGACAAAAAGGACAATTCACCTAGCCTTGGAAACAATTCTCCTAGCCAATGTAGACAGGATAAGAATTCATCACTTATAATGTAGAGGTTTTGAGCTTCTAAAACCATGGGGGGGGGGGTGTCCCTTGAGCATTGTCAAACACCTGGCCAGTGTCTTGAATGTGCTTGATGGATAACTGACCCTATACTATGTGTATGCCACATGATAGGAAATAACTGGATTGTCCTTGCAGCTGAATAAAATGGGTACCTGTTTTCAGCTAGGCAGAGAAACAGATGGATTTCTTCTAGGAATGGACGCATTGCCTAGAGAAACTCTCGATTGAGAAGTCTCTCTTGTCTGGTTGAATCAGGGATCCATTCAATCGAAGTGTGACAGGAGATGAAGTAGAACTCTTTCGGTGAAGTATTATTCTTCTGTAATTAGCTTTCATCTTTTTCTTCTGTAATTAAGTGCTTTTAGTTATCATTATTCTAATTGCTTTCTAGTTATCTTTTCCAACTACTCATGTGTCACTAAGAGAATTACTTGCCTTTCTGAATAAGTATCCTTGCTTTGTTTGTAAATAAACTGCACGTCTTCATTAACAAGGTGTGTTAGCCTTTGATGTAGTAAGACACTCACTCACGCATCATGTGGGATCTCCTCAAATATATATATTTTTGAACTACATATTGTGTCATTTGTATTACTGTCCTAGGTTCCCTGTGTTTACATAGTTAAATGCATCTCTTCTTATGGCCAGCACTTGAGCTACACCAGCATCTTAGTACATCATGTGCTGCAGCCATTCCCTGAGTATGACCAACACAGTTGCCTGTTGACCCTCATGGGCTATGTGCTGATGGTGAAAAGGGCATATGTGCAGCACAGCAGGCACCTCCCACACAGGGAGTTGCCTACTGCTATTGTTACACTTCTCCTTTTGTCCTATTATTTCACAACATTCCATCTGTGACTGCTAGGTGGCTCTTAGGTGAGTACCTTGCCCCTACATCGTTGATGGGCAGCAAGGGGGTAGATATTTCTGATGTAAACAATTCGCATTGATCATGCTGCCTTCAACACATGTTCACCTCTATATTATCATGTTGCTGAAGAGGTTGCAACTGTGATTCTCTGCTGAGTGTATCATTTGAGTAGGTGAGGCCTGCTGTGTGAGATATCCTGCTGCAAACATGCACATATGTGTTACAGTTGGGATGCGAAGATCTGGTGGGTAGACCGGATCCCATGTGACCATGATTGCTGTGGAGAATGTTTCATGGTAGTTGTTTCTGATTGTGGGTAGTTTGCAAGGGTGTCCACATCATGTATGTGTGACTGTTGACCATCTGGTACAGGGTGGCATTGCAATATTTAATGTCTCATATCATGGTGCTTAGTGCATTAACACATAGTGCATCATCTTGTGCGTGAATAATGTGCCATGTATGAATGTGAGGACAATGTCATTGCTTCCATTGATGGGATAACTGCTGACAGCGTCTGTATGTCTGTACATTGCCAAGAGAGAAAAAATATATATATATATTTACATACATTGTGGGCATACATATTGGACCAGCATTTTTCAAGGCCCTTGATATACAACAACGAAGTATGCTGCTGAACAAAGAACTACAGATGTATGTAGCAGAAGAGGCACATAGTGGGGATTATGTCCTATCACACTTATATCAGCCAGACTGACACATACATGTGTCTGATGCCACAGAAGGCAACCTATAAATTCCAAATCTATCATGCCATTCACATCTAGTAAGAGATTCATAGTGACAGCCACGCATCTACAGCAAGGGAGAGAACATGGAACCTTTCCATAGATAAATGTGTTCAGGGCACATCCAGTCACCTGCCTTATACGTACATGCAAACCTACACATCACCATCCTCCAATGTGTATAATGGTGCAGAGGTATACAATGTTGGTGTAGCACTCCACACAGCATGTAGAACATATTCATGGAGTGCCACATATGCTGTGTACCTGTGTGTGTGCTGAATTGCGCACTACATCTAATATCAATACACTAGGAAGATGTATTACAACTATTTGATAAACTGAAGAGTAGCAAATCACCTGGACCGGATGGTATACATCCAAAGGTGTTGAAAGAACTGAAATATGAGATTGCAGACCTGCTATTAGTAATCATTAAAATCATCTGTAATACCTGAAGACTGGAGGATCGCCAATATAACACCAATTTTTAAAAAGGGTGTCAGGGGTGATCCGGGAAACTACAGACCGGTGAGCCTGACGTCAGTACCGGGAAAAATGGTAGAAACCATCATAAAGAACAAAATTACTCAACATGTAGATAGTCATGGCTAAATGGGAGACAGCCAACATGGCTTTAGACAAGGAAGATCTTGTTTTACTAATCTGTTATGTTTTTTTGAAGGTGTGAATAAACAGGTAGACAAAGGTGAGTCGGTTGATATAGTATATCTGGACTTTCAGAAAGCCTTTGACAAGGTCCCTCATCAGAGACTTTTGGCAAAACTAAAAAGTCATGAGATAGGAGGCAGTGTACTATTGTGGATCAGGAATTGGTTAAAAGATAAAAAGCAGAAGGTAGGGCTAAATGGCCAATTTTCCCAATGGAAAAGGTGAATAGTGGAGTACCACAGGGATCTGTGCTGGGTCCACTACTTTTTGACATATTCATAAATGACCTGGAAAAGGGAATAACGAGTAAGGTAATCAAATTTGCAGATGACACAAAACTATTTAAAGTAGTTAAAACCCAAGAGGATTGTGGAAAATTGCAAGAGGATCTTGATAAATTGGAAGACTGGGCATCCAAATGGCTGATGAAATTTAATGTGAACAAGTGCAAAATTATGCACCTAGGAAAGAACAACCTAAACTATGGTTACATGATGCAAGATCCACATTGGGAACCACCACCCAGGAAAAAGATTTAGGCGTCATCGTGGATAACATGTTAAAACCCCTCTCTCAGTGTGCAGCGGCGGCCAAGAGAGCAAATAGAATGATAGGTATCATAAGGAAAGGAATGAAAAATAAAACAAAGGATATTATAATGTCTCTGTATCATTCCATGGTGCGACTGCACCTTGAATATTGTGTCCAATTCTGGTCGCCGTATCTTAAAAAGGATATAGCATTATTAGAAAAGGTACAGAGAAGAGCCACCAAAATGGTAAAGGGGATGGAAGGATACTCCTATGAAGAGAGGCTAAAAGGTTTAGGGCTCTTCAACCTGGAAAAGAGAAAGCTGAGGGGAGATATGATAGAGGTCTATAAAATAATGAATGGAGTGGAATGGGTAAACGTAGATCGATTGTTTATGCCATCACAATATAGAAAGACGAGGGGACATGCAATGAAGCTAAAGGGTAACCTATTTAAGATTAATAAGAGAAAATATTTTTTCACTCATCATGTAATCAAACTCTGGAATTTGTTACCGGAGGATGTAGTAAAAGCCGTTAGTGTAGCTGGGTTTAAAAAAGGTTTGGACAAGTTCCTGGAGAAAAAGTCCATAAATCATTATTAAAAGGGACCCAGGATATCACTGCTTGACCCAATATAAGTATTGAGGAACCCGTGTCTTTTGGGGAGACTGCTAGATACTTATGACCTAGATTGGCCACTGTTGGAAACAGGATACTGGGCTTGATGGACCTTGGTCTTACCCAGCATGGCATATCTTATGTTCTTATTAGCACAGCTCCAATCACAAAGGCAGGGGAACGTGTAGGTGTCGGGATGGAGTCTTGGATATAAAGGTGATGACAGGGCCAGCAACAATCCTGCAGATATCTACAGGGGCACAGCCACAGGTCACAACAGATCCACTGGGGTAAATTCTTTCGAGTGTATCGCAATTCCTGACTCATGCCATCATGGCGTAATAGCTGAGGGGGACATGGGAAGTTCTCCATGTTGGCAAGAGTAGGTGTGGTTGACCATAGGTTATATGTTGTGTGCGATATGTTGTGGTGTGCAAATATGTGTCTGGGCAACATTTTACACAGGGGGATGGGGTGTGAAAGGTACTGACAGATAGCACCACTGGGGACTGCAGCAGTGATTTGGCATATATGCAATGTGCTGCAGTCCTCAACATGTTTTGTTGCACATCATAGGGTGTTTTTTTTCTCTTTAACCTTGATGAGCATGCATGCAAGGCTCAGACATTCCTCCTGCCCATGCTGACAACCTGTGTCTCAGTGAGGTGCATTCCCCATGGTAGTTACCATGGTCTGCTTGGTTTCAGCCTACATACTCGTATATATGTATGCACTTGTTTGGAAATACATTACAGGTGTGTCCATCAAACTCGGTGCATACACTGAGTGTACGGATTTCTTTTGCAGACATGGTCTGCAGCGACATGAGCATACTTCTCCACCAATCGCAGGTATGCCAGAGGCCTGTATGCCATCTAAATTGTAAAGTGTGACAAGGTTGACCTGAGGAGATTCTTAGCATTCCCGAGGGAAGAATGTGCAAATGTGTTCTCTATGTGTCTCCTTACACTTAGTCTGTGTGTATCTGATTTGTGGGTCGCATGTTCAAGTCTCCCCTGAGGATCATTTACTTTTTTATGTATCTGTTTCTTTTTTTGACATTAAAACGCAGCTACATTGCCATCTTGTGCATGCCCCAATGGCAGGTACCAGTATGGGGCAAGCACCCATCAGCCACACTGGCAGTCTCTGCTATCCTCAGTTGATTAGTGAACCATGCTACTGAAGCACAGTAATGTGATGCCAGAACAGTAACACTTACACAATGAGCAAACCTCAGCAATGTTTAGGCTAGTGCAGAGAGCAATGCTGCGGACAAGGTTAGACAACCAGCAGCACATATACAGAGAGTTTTGAAGATGGTGCATATGTTGTGTCAGTTTCAAAATTGTCAGATGTCTGTATACATTTCACGGTGTCAGCCATTGCCTAGACTCTACCCAGGCTTCACATGCTTATCTGCATAATGTATAGCTGAGGATTGTGGATATGACCAGATCAGAGACTGTTGGCCTGCATTGTTCTGACTGGGCACTACCCACATTGGAAGAGAGAACATTATGTACATCTGGCATGATGATGCCGTGTGATAATAGTATTTCCTGGGGAGAGGACATTCTCACTATAATGAGGAGGTAACAAGACTTCACCTAGGTATACTCATAGTTCTTATATACTGTTGGGTTGTGGTCATGTGGGTGCATCCTGTGTATGGAGAGCTCCAAACACTGATGCACATGCTATAGTTTGCTGTGTTTTTCTCAACACATGCATTGTGTATTTCCCAGCAGCTCGACTGCAAAGGGTATGTGCACGGGTGAAGGAGACCAGTGCTGTGCAGCTGGTGTGGTCTACCTTGGCTTGCTATTGTTGATGTTTATGTGGCAATGTTTGTCACTAAGGTGGTTCTGGGTGTGCACATTATGGCCATGGTACAACAGAAGGTGCATAGCCAGTCATTGCAGGTATACCCATAATGAACAGTTACAGCAGGCCTAGGGCAGTGTCATAACACAGCCCCCAGCCACATCTAACCATGGATATCTGGCATACACTGGTCTGTCACACTCTGAGTTATTTATATAGATCCCAGACAAAGGATAAGGCTGTAACTGTCACATGCAAGATGCTACTATAAAGCAGCTCTCGAAGTGGCTATCCAAATAAACTGCAGATACAACCTACCACAGACTGGCAGAGCTCTGTAGCTGCAGCACAGCGAGCAGAAGATGTGAAATTGGGACCAGATGCTGACCACCATCACAATGGTCAGGGTGACATATGTGATCACACACAGGCATACTTTGCAGCAGAATGTTCTTGTGACACACACTCTCGTAGTCTCAAACTGTGCGCATTTGCTTATTCAATGCATTCTCCATGTGTCAGTCATCAGCAGAGAGACATTCCTCTGGAGCAGTGGCTCATGGGTATTGGAGGCTCATTGCCAGTCCAACACACACACCACAGGCAGTGTCATTACTGACCTGTACACTCTCTGCATCATGATGTAGTGGTTATTGCACTACCACTCAATGCAGTGGTCAGGGGTTCAATTTCCACCATAGCATTTTAGTCCTGGGAGCTCATCTGTTATGCTGATGCTAAACAACAACCTCAGCTCTGTTGTAACTCTTGAAAATCACGCCGAAGGACCAAGTGCAGTTGTCAAATCTTCAAACAAGAATGAGGTACATGCAACAACATTCAAGGATGATGATGTTTAGAAACAGGTTTGCGGACTGCATGTATACATGGCCATGTGCCTGGATGGCATCTCACAGGATACTTATATAGCTCAGGGAGGTTCTTGCAGGGCTGTTGCATGTTTTCACATGGATCCTTGCATACAGGACTTGAAAAGGGCAGATTTGGAATCTTCTCCCAAAGGTGGCAGTGGCAAATATTCATCAACTACAGGCCATTCGGCATTATGTCATTGGCATGAGAGGATAATGGAAGGGCTTTGGAATGTTCTAACTTTGGTGACCACCAAAACCAACATGTTGCATGATCCGTCACAACATGGTTTTCCCTAAGGACAATTGTGATGAAAAACATATGGATAGGTTGTTGGAGTGCATGACCAAGGAAGCAGATTTAAGGCATGCGTATAATGCGATCTGTCCAGCTTTCCACAAAGCCTTTGCTACTGTTCCTCTTAGGACTCCTCTTAATGAACTGAACAGCTTGGTGATGGTTCCCAAGCTTCATTGATGTCTCCCAAATTTTTGGAGTCAGAGACCACACACATTGACAATATACACACCACACTCTGATGACGTGAAGTTGATTAGCAGTGTGACCCATATTTTTGCCCAGGTACCATTACTGTTCAATGTATTTGTGAGTGACAAAGCTGTATGAGTGACTGTGAAAGTCTATAGTTTTTGATGCTAACACCAGACTTTGACACAAAGTGGACTTTCCAGAGTGTTTAGCTAAGATGAGGAAAGATAGACAAATGCTACCAGAATTGGGTATGCTTGGCAATGAGGATCTAACATAAGGAGGAGCTGTGTCATGCACTTGGGTAGCAGCTGTTCAAGGAAATCTTGGTGACATAGGGGGCTACAGGTTGGTGTGGAGAGACTGGAAGGAGGACAGAGAGGTAATTGCTTGTGAGGATCTCAAGATAGGAGAAACAGTGTGGTGAGGCATTGGCCAATGGCTTATGCGAGGTAGCATACATGGGGAATTACCAGCAGAAAGGCCGATGTAATAATGCTACTGAACAAGTCCCTGGTGAGTCTTCAGTTAGCATATTATTTCAACATTTAGATGTTCTAAGGTTCCCTGTTTGACTATTCACTGGGACAGACCCAGAGACATTGTTTTGTAGGTGGGTGTGTGTTTGGTCCAGATTCAATGTGGCTTGTCAGACTGCATCCTTCCAAAGTAAGACTTGCTGTTTTCTCTGTGTGTGTTCAGCGTGTTACATGGCTATTGGTGAACTGATGTGCATAATGACAGTGCTCAACTCGACACTGTGTTTGACTACCTGTCATTTGTACAAGCATGCATAACATGTTAGCTACCTGGTCTCTGCTTCTGCAAGGGTTCAGAACATGTCTTCCCTTTGCACATGAGTGTTGCCCCATAGGTGCTGTCCTTCATGACTGGCATTACCAAGAAGGGAATACTGTATAGGTGCGGAAGCGTAAATGTGGACATTATCTTTGGTCAAAATTATATGTGACAAGAAACGTAGGGCTCACTGATACTGGCGTGTGGAACATACAGAGTGGTACTAATGCTACAGCTCGACAATGATGCTACTGGGCGATAGCAATTCTACCACAAGGTATTGATGCTACCGTGTGATGCTACTGTGTACCAAACACATTGAGGCCCAGGCGTGTTGTGTTTGTTAAGATGACAGTGTGGCAAGGAGGCCTATCCAGAGTCCAGGGGAGGACAAAGAGACAGGGAATTCACCCTAGTAAAGGGTCCCCTTTACTCAAGTCAGGGTAGGAAAGCCATAAACACCTCCAGGGATCAGAAAACTTCCACATGGACCACATTTCATGCTCCCCCTACTGGAATGAAGGGGAGAGGATACAAGGCTCAGAACCCTTTAGGCAGTGAATGCTCCAAGCACTCAGGTGTCCCGAGTCAGGCTGATTGCAGTCACCTGAGTAGGGAGGGGTTGGAGCTAGAGCCCTGGAAGTATAAACCCAGAGCAGAGTATGACTTAGAGGGTGGGAGGAGAGGAGAAGCAGGAAGCCAGGCTGAGCAGAGCAGAGGAACGGAGCTTCCAGCTGGAGAGAGTGCTATATGGCATGTAGCACGGCTGCAGGAGAGTTTGAAGCCAGGAACAAGAGAGACTCCAAGATCCCCCCGGGAGGCTGTTAGCTGAGCATGCTGAGCAGGACAGGGAGTCAGAGCCTATGCAGCTGGGAGAGCCTGAGGTGAAGCTGATTGAGGAGGACACTCCCATGGACTGTTCCTTGTGCCAAGCTATAAACCTGGGGAACGTAGAAAAAGCAAGCCAGTCCTGAAAGAAGGTCTCCCAGAAAAAAGGTACCCTTATATCACAAGCAGGGTGGCTGAGATCCCATGTGTTTATAAAGGGGAAGTTTACCACAGACTTTAAATGTGTTTTTTTGTTTTGTGCTTTAGCCAGCAAGGCTAAGAAGGGAATACAATAGGCTTGCTGATAAAGACTGTGTATCCTACAATAGAGAGAACCTTTAAAACTGCATTTTGTGGTTGGATATGTTTTGGACAATTTTTGCTTCAGAGAGTCCTGAACCAACAATCCTATGTGTGGTATGATTGAACCATTGTGTATATAAAAATAATAAATTTCTGTCATTTGCCTTACCTACTTGAGCCTGACTACATTTCCCAGAGGCACTGCAGGGAAATAGTTTTAAAAAAGCTGAGAAAGCATACAGCAGAAAGTTCCTTCAATATTCCACGCCCCTCTAACCTAGAGGCGAATGGTGGTGGCGTGACAACAGACACCTCTCTTTCCCCAGCAGAGTCTATTTAAGGCACAATGCCATGAAGCTCCCATTGACCAAGATGTCTCACTTTGTCCTTGTGGTTAGTGGATTATGGTGCTTGTTTGCAGAAGGAGATGGTGCACCAGGGAGAGTGGCAATGGGCAGGGGTGCAGCCCTGCAGCAACACAGACCTGCAGTTGTGGAGGGTACTGAGGCCAGGTATGGGGAACCATGGCACCATAGGCGTGCAGATGTCCGCCCCAGACAGCCTCACGTCTACAGGTCCAGAGCCATCCTCCAAGGCATGAGGGAGGACCAGGTAATCTCCCTTTACCGTCTGAGCACAGAGGCTATCATGGAGCTCTATGAGGATCTGAGATCTGACCATCTGAGATCTGACCTCGAGCCTCTTACTGCCCGGTCTCATGTCATACCAGGGTTGGTGAAGCTTCTGAGTGCCTTACATTTCTTTGCCTCTGGCTGCTTCCAAACATCTGTGGCTGCAGTTGGATGTACGAGCCATCCCTCCTTCTCATGCTGTCTCCACCAGGTACTGCAAGCCATGATCAGCTGGGTAAGGAATTACATTGTCTTTCCTAATACTAGGCAACAATGGGTGGCCCTGAACCAGCAATTTGAGCAAATTGCAGGGATACCACACGTGATGGGAGCCATAGATTGCACACATGTTGCCCTGTTCTTACCCAAAGACAGGGAGGCAGTGTACCGCAACCGCAAGCACTACCATTCCCTGTATGTGCAGGTGGTTTGTGATCCAAATATGCGTATTCTGAATGTTGTCCCTAGGTTTCCAGGGTCCACCCATGACTCCTATATCTTGCATCACTCAGCAATATTCCAACAGTTTGAGGATGGACTGTATGAGGACTGTGTTCTGCTGGATGAGTAGGTTTTCTCTTTCTACTGTGTGCATAATGTCTCTGAACTACAAGTAGCATGGCTGGTGTGAAAGATGGTGCAAAATCACAGACTATTTTCTGTTAACAGGTTAATGGTAAGGGTCACATAGCAGGGAGACACATGCTCTAATGATTGATTATATTTCTATCTCTGACATCATATAAAGTGTTGTTTCTGCCCTGCAACATCAAGTATCAAGCAGAGCCTGACTTCTAAAATGTTTCCTTGCTCCAAAAGCATATAGTACTCCCTTGAATCACAGGTTTGTTAGTTGTGATGTGACCCTCTGCAAAATATATAACCTATCCTTGCTATCTCATCTGACCAATATCTCCATACTGATGTTCACATAGATTTTTGTCTTATCAGGATGATATGTGTATGCTCTGCCTTTAGGACGTGTTTTATGTTAGACCATGAGGACCCCTCTGTACTTTAACCCTTGTCCATTAAAACTATTCCTGCACCAACATGTCCATGAGGCCAGATGCTCTGTATTAGTAATCCTAACCTCTGTGGCATTTGGAGTTTATCTCTGTCTCAGCAGGTACATCTGAAAACAATTGATGTGGTCATCTGTAGATATTTTCAGTTGTGTGCTAGGCAACATGAGTTATTCATGTTTTACCTCTCCTATCCTGTCTGCATTTGCACTTACCTTTGTGTTAACTCCCTGTTGTTAGCTCTCATGTTTTACCTCTCCTATCCTGAATGTCTGCATTTGCACTTAC
Source organism: Ichthyophis bannanicus (assembly GCA_033557465.1). Taxonomy (NCBI): domain Eukaryota; kingdom Metazoa; phylum Chordata; class Amphibia; order Gymnophiona; family Ichthyophiidae; genus Ichthyophis; species Ichthyophis bannanicus. Next base: position 139,602,513 of record CM066039.1, read on the forward strand.
TGACCTTTGTGTTAACTCCCTGTTGTTAGCTCTCAGCAATCATTGCGTGTTAGGCACTTGCAGAGCTGGTAATATTCCTAACAGGTATTTTTTCCCCTAGAGAACCTATTAAGCTGTAATTGATAGCACCTGCAGCACTTTGACCAACATTTACCTGTGCTGAGTGAGGCTGTGTACTCATGCTGGCAGGACTGACAACATTTAAAAGAAGATGTCAACCAGAGTGGCCTGTCCATTCTACATAGGGTTGCCAACTTTTTGAAAGAGAAAAATCCGCCACCTGTGGCTAGTCATGCTCCGCCCACGCCCACCTCTACCTTGCCCTTTCCCGCCCTCTGCCCCACTCCACCCCACCCTTACTCCACCTCCTGTCCCCAAAAAAATTGCAGAGAGGGCAATGTGCAAACTGAACAAGCAAGACTTCTACAAATTCTTAAGCAGAAATTCTATACTGACAGAATACGCAGCATTGATTGTACACACACACACACACACACACAATACAGACAGGTCTTCATCAATAAATGAGCACAAAACAAAAAGAGAAATATATAGACAAAAATTAAACTGAAACCCCAAGAAGACAGGCTCTGCATGCAGTGCAATATCAGATAAATAAGAGATGCAGTTCCCCATACTATGTAAAATATAAAGGTAGTACAAAGTTCAATCATTAAATTGAAAATAAAATTATTTTTTCTACCTTTGTTGTCTGACCATTTTATTATCTGATCATGCTGGTTCCAATCTGAGGCTTCCGTTTTCCCATCTTCTCTTAGCTCGTTTTCTATGGTCCTAGTCCATCTGTCATTTCTTTTCTCTTCTTTTCTTCACTTCCTTCCATCAGCCTATTTCCAGTCCCAGTGCCCCTCCCCATTATCCAGTCACTTACCAGTACCATTCCCAGGTGTCAGCTCCCTTTGAGCCCCCTCCTTACCTCCTCTGTCAGATCCTTTCCAGCCACCTCCTTCCCCCCTTTCAGCTCTCTTCCAGCCACCTCCTTCCCCCATTTCAGCTCTCTTCCAGCCACCTCCTTAACCCTGTCAGTTCCCTCTTGCCACCTCCTTCCCCCCTTTCAGCTCTCTTCCAGCCCTCACCTTCCACCTGTCAGTTCCTTCTGCCACCTCTTTCCCCTTGCAGCCACTGCTGCTTCACCCCCCTAGTTCTGCTTCACCCTAGTGCTGCTTCACCCCCCCTTAGTGTTGCTTCACCCCTTAGTCTTGCTTCACCCCCTCCCCTTAGTGCTGCTTCACCCCCCCCCTTTAGTGCTGCTTCACACCCCCCCCCCAGTGCTGCTTCTGCTTCACCCCCCCCTTAGTGTTGCTTCACACACCTCCCCCCTTAGTGTTGCTTCGAAGTTCGCCCCCGTGCAGCCGCTGCTTCTGCTTTTTACAGAGCAGCGGCTGCAATAAACTTACTTTGAAAAGGAAAGACAACCTGTGAGGAACCCTCCGGTCGTCCTTCTGCAGCGCAGCACCTGAGGAAGTGATGTCAGAGGGGGCGGGCTCCTCATAGGTTGTCTTTCCTTTTCAAATTAACTTTACTGCAGCTGCTGCTCTGTGAAAAGCAGAAGCAGTGGCTGCACGGCCACAGGGGATCGCATTCACGCCGTAGACTGCAAGAGTTGGGAGAAAAGCCGTTTTTTTGCTTTGGCCGCTCCTGATCTCACGGCCAGAGCAAAAAACTGGCTTTTCAAGGGCCGGTTTTACATCTGTGCCGGCAGCTGGCCTAACCATGGAAAAACTGGCCAGGCTGGCTAAAAACTGGCTGGTTGGGGGTTGTTTGCTAAGGGCCCTGCACCTTGGAGGTGCATACACTACCAATATGCACGTAATCTCACAGCAGTAGCAGAATCAGTGCTAGACACTCAGCCCCCATCTCACCTATGTATGTCTGTCTGGCTGCTTAATTTTTCCCATACTGTCTCAGGTGAATGTATTCATATGTGGGCCACTGTGAGGACACATGTTTTTGGGCATATGATGCCTTAGGACAGCCAATCCACCTGCAGGCCACTGGAAAACCTCTGACACTGTATTGAAGTAGAAAGTTGCTCTTCACCTCAGCAGCTGTGCACAGACGATTTATGGCCTGGCTGTGTTGCTTTTCAGCAAAGCTGACAGGCACAGACATCCCCAGGGAGAAGGGGGGTGTGGGAGAGGCCTAGGACCTGAGATGTTAAGTTGCAGGGTGATTGTAGCCATATTGTTGGACTAACATTCCTGTTTTTATCCCTGAGCAAAAGAGTGCAACCTCACAATGCCTCAAATACACACATACACCTTGGGGGAAATAAGATGTGGATTATGGCCACTCAGTTATAATGTTATTCCAAAATGCAGCATTCTCTTATCATCTATCCAGTTTTGCAGAGGCAGATAGTGTAAGACAGTGAGAACAGAGGCTGAGTTACTTTTCATACTCTGCATGAATTATTTTATTTCCCCCTCCTCCTTCGTGATGATACCAACTGCTATGCATATATATATATATGTATATATATTGTCACGCTTCCCCTGCCTAGGGCCGATGGCTTTATAGCAGGGGTGACCGCAGTTTTGCTTTCAAGTGCCCTTATTACTAGCTAGCAGCAAGGGTTGCTGGGACATGTAGTTTCAGGCACACTCTTTCACAAAATGTCTTGTGGCACAAGGGTCTTTTGAAACGGATACATTTATTTTTGTGGGTTTTCCCTTTCACATGGGTTCTTTAGGCATAAGACAAAGCATAGAATTCTTCTCCAAATTAACAGGAAAATATGAGCAAATAAAAAGCAGAAATAAAGTGGAAAAACTGTTTCTTCACAGTAACTCAAAAACAGCTTAAACAACTTTGTACTTCCTCTCACACAAAGCTTGTTTAACGTAAATCCAATTCTTCTATATTACACAGAGAACAATCCATCTCATAGACATCGGGTGACTCAGGAACATCAGCTACATCAATAATCATATCTTCACATTCATCCTCACGGCTCTGCTGAGGAGAACTTCTGCACTGCAATCTTGGAATAACTTCCTGCAGCTGTTCTAGCAAGTTTCCTCTCTCTATAGTCGTGACAGCTTCTAATTCAGGGGAATGGTTATCACGTAAGCTCTTCTTAATGTTCCTTATATCAGCATTAAACCATTTATCCCAAGTGCTTCTGCTAGGAGATTTTACAGCCGTGCTATCATGGCATTTGTTAGCACTTGCTTTCAATTGTTTCACAATGTCCTTTACAAGACCCTGGCTAGGAAGTAAATGCGACGTACTTTCTCTGCTGGCACTGCCCTGTCTGTGCTTGGAGCTTTCTTCCCTTCTACAGGCAACTGGCTTGACCCTGTCTTCAGGAAGCTCCCACAATGGTTTTGGCTTAGCTTTAAGGTAACAAGGAAAGGACCCACCAGAATCTCCTTTGGTTGGAGCTGGATTCCAAGACTTTCCTGTCTGCTGCCTTCCTGTTTGCCTTCTTTGCTGAAGTGGCTTAGACCCTTGCAGAGGCTTCTCTCTGCCTTCTTGTCTGTCCAGTTCCTCTGGTCTCTGAGTGCTATTCTGCTTCAGGCTGTGTTCCTGTCGGCTGTTCTCACTCATCTCCTGTTGGCTGTTCTGTTCTCAGCTGTTCTGAAAGACTAGCTCTGAAGCTGGTTTAAAACGGCTTCCTTGTGCAGGCACGCCCTTCTGGTTAGTCAGGTGCACCTCGTTAGAGCTGCTTTCAGCTCTTACTATGACTATGCTTGAGCTGCATTCTGTTTGAAAGCTTCCTGCTGCCATGGAAACCTGACTTGCTCTGGCTTTTAAAGATGCAGTGCTCACTATTCTGCCATTCCATTTGCTCAGGAATGCTTTTGGTATCACAATATCTATGACTCTAGCATGTCACTTAGCTGTAAGGGTTGCCAACTTTTTCACCGAGAAAAACCCGACACCTGTGGCTCGCCATGCTCCACCCCTGCCCCGCCCCCAGCCCCACCCACAAAAATTACCGAGGATTCACTCACACCCCCCCTCAGTGCTGGTTCTCACAACCCCCCTCCCCTCATTTCTGGTTTACTCACTCACCCCCCCTGCTGACTCACTCACCCCCTCCCCTGCTGGTTCACTCACTCACCCCCCCCTGCTGGTTCACTCACTCACCCCCCCTCCCCTGCTGGTTCACTCACACCACCCCTCCCCTCCCCTCCCTGCTGGTTCACTCACCCACCCCCCTGTCACTCACTCACCCCTCCTGCTGGGTCACTCACTCACCCCCCCTCCCCTGCTGGTTCACTCACACAAACCCCCCTTCCTGCTGGTTCACTCACACCACCCCCCCTCCACTGCTGGTTCACTCACACCACCCCCCCCCTTTGCTGGTTCATTCACACCACCTCCCCCCCCCCCTGCCCAAGCCGCTGCTTCTGCTTTGTACAGAGCAGCGGCTGCAAAACACTTACTTTGAAAAGTAAAGACAAACTGTGTAAGGAGCCCTCCGGTCATCGCAGAGCCCGAGGAAGTGATGTCATGGGGGCGGGCTCCTCACAGGTTGTCTTTCCTTTTCAAATTAACTTTATTGCAGCTAAAGTTAATTTGAAAAGGAAAGAAAACCTGTGAGGAGCCCGCCCCCAAGACATCACTTCCTCGGGCTCTGCGATGACCGGTGGGATCCTCACACAGTTTATCTTTAGTTTTCAATGTAAGTGTATTGCAGCCACTGCTCTGTACAAAGCAGAAGCAGCGGCTGCACTGCTATGGGGAATCGCGTTCGCGCCGCGGACTTCGGCACAAAAGCCGTTTTTTTGCTCTGGCCGCTCCCGATCTTGCGGCCAGAGCAAAAAACCGGCTTTTCAATGGCCGGTTTTACATCTGTGCCGGCAGCCGGCCTGGCCATGGAAAAACCGGCCAGGCCGGCTGAAAACCGGCCGGTTGGCAACCCTACTTAGCTGCAGTGGGTGACTTTTTATTATACCATGATCTTCTTGGTAGATCATGCTATCTTTGCATTAAAACCTCTCCTCAATAAAGAACACTTCTGTACAGTATGCCAGGCCATCATTACACCTGTGCTGGACTACTGTATCTCCTCTTCCAAGGTCTACCCAAACAATCCACCCGACCTCTTCAACTAGTCCAGAACACTGCTGCCCGTATTGTTGGCGCTTCACAACAAGACCATATAACTCCCATCCTATATGATCTGCACTGGCTACCAATCTCTTCACGGGCAAAGCACAGTTACTTACCTGTAACAGGTGATCTCTGGGAACAGCAGGAATAAGTCTTCACATATGGGTATCGTCGGTACCGACGGAGCCTGCGCGGGAACGCTCCCCAGCGTCCAGTAAGAAAGCTTTTGGGAGCATCCCACAGCGCCTGCGCGCTGTCTTCCCGCCTTTCCCAACCGCCTCTCTCCAGTTCGAGTTTTAAAGCTGAGACAAAGAGAGAGAGAGGAAAGGAAAGATAGATAGAGAGATACAACTCCTAGGGGAGGTGGGTGGGTTGTGAAGACTTATTCCTGCTGTTCCCAGAGGTAAGTAACTGTGCTATCTCCAGGAACAAGCAGGAATGAGTCTTCACATATGGGGACTCCCTAGCTGCAGATGCCAGGGGAAGACTCTGGAATTTGTTACCGGAGGATGTGGTAAAGGTTGTTAGTGTAGCTGGGTTTAAAAAAGGTTTGGACAAGTTCCTGGAGGAACGGTCCATAAATCATTATTAAGAAGGGACCCAGGATATCAATGCTTGACCCAGTATAAGCATTGCGGAACCTGTGTCTTTTGGGGGAACTGCTAGGTACGTATGAGCTAGATTGGCCACTGTTGGAAACAGGATACTGGGCTTGATGGACCTTGGTCTGACCCAGTATGGCATATCTTATGTTCTTATAAGACCCCAGGTTGTGTGTCCTTGAAAAGGACTCTACCTCCCCCCATGGATCTCTGGCATCCAACCAGGGTAGGTGGGTAGGAGTTGATTAGGAATGGAACAGGTGTTTGAGAACAGCCTGACCAAACGAGGCATCCCGGCGGGAGTCCTTGTCCAAACAGTAATGGACTGTGAAAGTATGAACCAAGGCCCAGGTGGCCGCTCGACAGATTTGGTCGATGGACACAGAGTTTAGATGAGCCATTGAGGCTGCCATGGCTCTCACATTGTGAGCTGTGACATGGCCCTCCAGAGAAAGGTTTCTACTCTGGTAGGCAAAAGAAATACACTGAGCAATCCAGTTGGACAGTGTTCTCTTAGAGACTGGAAGTCCTAAATGAGAAGGATCAAAAGCAACAAAGAGTTGAGAAGACTTTCTATGTTGCTGTGTTCTTTGTAAGTAAAAAGCGAGAGCTCTCTTACAATCCAAGGTATGAAGATTCCTCTCTGCACTTGATGCATGAGGTCCTGGAAAAAAGACAGGTAAATATACCTCTTGGTTCAGATGAAAAGGCGAGGCCACTTTAGGCATAAAGTGTGGATTGGTCCTGAGGACTACCTTATCATGATGGAACCTTGTATAAGGTGGATTAGCCACCAAAGCTTGCAACTCACTGATGCGGCATGCTGAGGCGACTGCAATGAGAAAAATAACCTTCCAAGAAAGAAATTTCAAGGAGGTGGTGGCTAAAGGTTCAAAGGGTAGCTTCATAAGCTGGCCAAGAACCAGGTTTAAGTCCCATGCCACTGGAGGTGGTCTAATGGGAGGTTTAGTTAAAAGAAGGCCTCTCATGAATCTTGCTATAAGAGGATGAGAGGAGATAGGTTGTCCATTGAGAGGCTTGAGGGACGCTGCAATAGCACTCAAATGGACTCTTACTGAATTTGTTTTCAGACCTGCATGGGATAGATGCAGGAGATACTCTAGTAGAGAATTCAGAGGTATTGCAAGAGGGTTTAGACCCTTCCCTTAACACCAAATGGTAAATCTTTTCCATTTGAAAGCATAGGAACGTCTAGAAGAAGGCTTTCTAGAGGCATGAATAACATCTCTGACTTGCTGAGAGAGATGAAAATCTTGAAGGTCTAGGCCCTCAGCAACCAAGCCCTGAGATGGAGAGACAGGGGGTTTGGGTGCCACAACGTTCCTTCTTCCTGGGATAGAAGGTCTGGTGCAGAGCCCAAGTCCAGGGAAGGAGCTTGAGAGAGATGCAGAAGTAGAGGGTACCACACTTGGCGTGGCCAATGTGGTGCTATGAGGATCATGGTCCCTCGATCTCTCTGAAGCTTGAATAGTGTTTTGGGAATTAGGGGAATTGGTGGAAAGGCATACAGGAAGTCTTGACCCCAGTGAAGGAGGAAGGCATCCTTGGCCTGAACTCCCTGACATGGAATTCTGGAACAGAACCGGGGAAGTTTGGCATTCCACGGACTTGCAAAGAGGTCTATGTCCGGGGTTCCCCAAATTCGAAAAATCCTGGCTACCTGGTCCATGTAGAGGGACCACTCATGTGGAAGCAGAACTCGACTGAGTCTGTCCGCCCAAGAGTTTTGAACGCCTGGAAGATATACTGCCAGAAGATGGATGTGATGCTCTCTGGCGAAGGCCCACAGTCACAAAGCTTCATTGCAAAGTGACAGAGAGCCAGTCCCACCCTGCTTGTTTACATAGAACATGGCTACTTGGTTGTCCGTATGGATGAGGACTGTCCTGTAGCTGAGCAGGGTATGGAACACTCTGAGAGCTAAGAATATTGCTCTGAGTTCCAATAGATTGATATGCAGAGAAGTCTCCTGTGGAGACCAGATGCCCTGGGTGGAGAGATCCTGAAGATGAGCTCCCCAACCCATTGGAGAAGCATCTGTTGTAAGAGTTGCTTGGGGTAGCGACTGCTGAAAAGGGGACCCCAGTAACAGATTTGGAGAGGACTTCCACCACTGGAGAGACCAAAAAAGGCGACTGGAGTTTGCTATTTTGTCTGACAGGCAACCTGATGCCTGAGTCCATTGGGTGGACAAAGTCCATTGAGCTGCCCTCATGTGAAGGCGAGCATATGGAACCACATGCACGGTGGATGCCATGTGGCCTAATAGTTGTAACATCTCTCGAGCAGTTAAATGGGACTTTAACTGTATCTGGGAGGCTAACTGCACCAAGCGTAGGCAACGGGCCTGAGAAAGATAGGCCCTTGCAGTTGTGGTATCCAGCAAGGCCCCTATAAACTCCAAAGACTGAGTAGGGGTGAGATTGGATTTTGGGATGTTTATTACCAGTCCCAAATACTGAAGGACACGCATTGTACAGGTTAGACAAATCTGGGAATCTGACTGGGATGGAGCTCGAATGAGCCAGTCGTCCAGATATGGGAATACGAATATTCCTAGAGTGCGCAGAAATGCAGCTACCACTGCCATGCATTTCGTGAACACCCTTGGTGCAGAGGCCAGACCGAAAGGAAGCACCCTGTATTGATAGTGCTTTCCTTGAAAAAGGAACCGAAGGAACCTTCTGTGTGTTGGATGGATGAGGACATGGGTGTACGCATCCTTGAGATCTAGAGAACAAAGCCAATTCTGACTCTGAAGGTATGGAAGCAGAGCACCTAGAGAAATCATCTTGAATTTCTCCTTGAATAGAAACTTCTTCAATTCTCTGAGATCTAATATGGGTCTGTAGCCCCCTGTTTTCTTTGGAATAAGAAAATAAGGGGAGTAGAACCCTGAGCCCTGTTGAAAAAGAGGTACTTCTTCTATTGCCCCTTGGGCAAGAAGGGTAGCAATCTCCTGACCCAGAAGGTAGAGGAGAGATGTTGGAGAATTGAACTGTTTCACCATGGTGTGAGGAGGAAGGCTTGAGAAATGAAGCTTGTACCCTTCCCTTATGATGGAGAGGGTCCATTGTTCTGCTGTGATTTGCTCCCATCTGGGAGCAAAGTAAGCCAACCTTCCTGGAATGGTGAGGGGCTCGGGTTCTTCCAGAGCTAGAAAGGCTAAGTTCTCTAGTTGCAAGTCAAAGGCCCTGAGGAGGCTGAGGCTGCTGGGTCGTGGGAGGCCTGGCAGCCTTTGACTTTGCCTGTTTAGGTGGTTGCTGACGCTTTGCAGCAAAACGACCTGCAGAAGATGCCTGCTGACCATAAGCAGGATAATATCTTCCCTTTTTAGAAAAAGATGTCTTTTTGAACAATCTTTTCTTAACAGGAGCAGAGGTAGACTTTGAAAGTCTATCCAAAGCAGAGTTCTCAGCATCCATCTGAGTGGCCTTTGCTTGCCAATCCTTGCCAAAAAGGTTTTCACCTGTACAAGGAAGATTTCCCAATTCATCTTGGACCCAGAGTTCCGAATCAGAGGCTTGTAACCAAGCAATTCTGCGTGCACCTATGGCAATAGCCGAGGCTCTGCTTACACACTCAAAAGAGTCAAAGGCTGCACGGTTGGAAAATTTGGAAACATCTTGGGCATGTTTGAGCCAAGTGAGAAATTCCTGCCTTTTATCTTCTGTAATAAAAGGAGCTAAAGTCTGCAGATGATTTGTGACTTTTTTTAGAAACATCCCCATATAGAGACTATAGGAGTTGATTCTGGCAGCAAGCATATTAGCTTGGAAAACCCTTCGGCCAAAAGCATCTAGGGTCCTACATTCACGTCCTGGAGGATTAGATGAGTGTCTCTTTGCACTCTTTATTTTCCTCATGGCAGACTCTACCACAATAGAGTGGTGAGGAAGCTCAGTCTTATGAAAGCCAGGACAAGGAGGGACACGGTACATGTGTCTAACCTACGAGAATGAGGAGAGGTGATGAGAGGAGTCTCCCACATGCCCAACATGAGATCATAGAGTATCTCATGAATAGGTAAGGTAGCTGCTTCTTTAGGAGCCTTAGGATATTGCAAAATATCTAATTGCTTGGCTCTAGGCTCTGACTCAGGGGCCACTGTAATGGAGAGGCCCCTAGCCACTTCCCTAATGAAGTCTTGAAAAGACAAGTCTTCTGGAGGAGACATTCTTCATTTTGGAGAAGCAGACTCCTGAGGAAGAAGTACCGGTGCCTCGACAGAAGCCTCCGACTCATCAGAGTCTTCGGAGGAATCGAAGTATCGCCTGTCTGGATGCTCCTGTAAAGCCCGATACGCGTACTGAGTGGGATCGACATCGGGAGTAAGTGGTATCGGTTCGGTACCGATGGGCATCATAGGACAGGGCACCGTTGCAGTAGACACCGGAGCCGATGTCGATGCAATCGGTACCGGCACCGGGAACGATGCCAGTGCCGGAGTCGGTACCGGCAACGGAGATTGTTGCGGTACCAGAGGCGTCGAAGCCTGCATAACCGCCGTTAGGGTGCGCTGCATGGACAGAATCTTCTGATCCATCGACGCCACCAGAGTCTGGATGTCGGTACCAGTGGAGGCCACCGGTACCTCAGAACACGGCAACAGGTGATCGGTCGAGGCCGAGCCATCGATGTCAACCTGTGACCCCATAGACAATGCTTTGGAAGCCAGAACTTCCCGCCGGGGTAATTTTGCCGGTGCGGAATCCTCGAGGACAAGCCCGGAGGCATCTCGATGCTTAGAGAGAGATTTGCCCTTCGAGGACCAGCTAGATTTATGTTTGGTTACCTGAGATCCATGGGAGGAAGAAGAAGCCCTGGAAGACGTTGATGCCACCGAGGCTGCATCAGAGGGAAACAGGGTACTGAGCTTGGCTGCTCGGTTCTGCCGACCTCTTTTAGACATCATGGTACAGGACACACAATCCGTGATGGAATGGTCAGGACCCAAACATTTTAGACACCAATCATGGGTGTCGGTGACAGAAATAGTACCGCCACATTTTGTGCACTTTTTGAACCCGGAAGCGGGCTTCTCCATGAGGAGAAAAATATTCAGGCCTAAGGCCCAAATTGAAAATGCACAGTTGAAGAAAGAAAAGTTTTTGGGTTTTTTTTAAAGAAAGAAAAGACCGGCGGTACCGGTCTGACGTCGAAGAAGGCAGACGCGACACAGAAAAATAAAGAAAGAAATAAAGAACTTCTTCTGCGGTGACAGGAACACGACCTGCTGGCTTCGCGGAAAAGAAGAACTGAAGAGAGGCGGTTGGGAAAGGCGGGAAGGCAGCGCGCAGGCGCTGTGGGATGCTCCCAAAAGCTTTCTTAATGGATGCTGGAGAGCGTTCCTGCGCAGGCTCCGTCGGTACCGACGATACCCATATGTGAAGACTCATTCGTGCTTGTTCCTGGAGATAATATAAATCGGTGCTCACCATCTTCAAGATTGAAAATAACATGTCAGCAGGAATACTACAAGAGCTCATCAGCACCAAAGCAAGTCAAAGACCGGACAGGAACAGCACTAAAAACACCATACCAACCCCTAGTCTGTTCACAAAAACCAATAAATCCACATCTATGAGGGCTTTCTCTCTTGCTGCACAAGCTATTTGGAATGTACTCCCCGAAAAGCTAAGATCCACAATTGACATAAAAGATTTCCGGAAGTTACTCAAAACCTCCTTATTCACTGAACAATTCAATGAAGGCCCCCAATCACACTAATCATTACATGATACCATGCCCACTCCACTCCACACGCCGATTTACACAAGTTATGCTATCTGCACCATTCACCCTCCCATTACTCTTATTACGATGTATATAAGTTTAGTTGCAGAACTCCCATCTGACCCTCCCCTTCGTTTTACATAAAAACTCTTATGAGATGATTTAAGTTTTGAAGTTTGATGTTACTGTTTACAAGAGACTGTTTAAGTTTTGAAGTTACTATTTACAATTGCAAGTTCTATGTAAAAGTTGAAGCTAATGTTAACCACCTTAATTAAATGAAAAGGCGGTATAGAAAAATTGTTTAAATATTTAAAATAAAATTACAGGCACTTTGGAGCTATGTACATCCACAACATTCTGGGATTTTTGGTTTTACTTGAATACAGGCTACTTTTTACTTTGTTTGTAACCCACTTTTCCCTCACACGGTCCAGTAAGTGGTGGGACTATCTCCTGTCTTTGCATGTTCCATACCAGACTCTATGCCATTATTTCTGCCCCATTGTTTGGCATAATTTCTGCTTTGTCAAGTCAGAGCTGCATCCAAACAATGGTCACAATTACTTTTGCTCTTACATTACATCTGCTTGCCGTCACTCTGGCAGTACAGGCTACAGGAGTGTTTTTAGGAGGTGATATAAGGTGGCCATCAAACCGGTTAATCCCAACAGTGGCAGGTACTGGGTGGGGCTGCAACCTGAGGTGAGGCAATGTTCAGGGAGTACTTGAAAATAATGGGACATGGATCTTCAGCATGCAGATAGCAAACCTAATTTCTGAGGGTTCAAGCAAGGGGCAGGGGACAAATATGATGAGAGGTATGTATATCCTGACATTGTGTGTACACATATGTTTCCTTTTTGCAGGTGATGCAGGATATGGGTGTCATGCCTGGATGCTGACCCCTGTGCATTTTCCATGGTCACCTGCAGAGGTATGGAACAATGAGGCCCATGCCTCCACACGCTTTATCAATGAGCACACCTTTGGGGTGTTGAAGAGTCACTTCAGGTGTCTGGAAAAAAACAGTTGGGCCTTACAATACCAACCCAAGACTGTTGCCAAGATAATTTGGCTTGCTGCATCTTGCATAACATTGCTGTCAGGCATAATATCCCAGCTGACATTAATCCGGATAAAGAGGAAGATCCGTTGTGTCATCCTGTACGTGGAAACACGCGTGTGGGCACAGTAATCAGGCAATCTCTATTCAAGAGACTCTTCTCATGTAAGCTGAGGGTATTTCAGGAAATGCATCTGTGTATAAATGTGCTTACTTTCCTATGTATCTCATGCCATGACCCTGTGATTTATATACCTGATGTGTTTGTGACTATACAGAATCCGGTTACAGGGGATGACTCAGACTGTTCTGGTTAAGTACCTGATCATGCCAAGAGGCTCTCCATATGGCACAATGTTGTGCAGCTCTGGACACATGAAAAGGTGGAATTGTTTTTGGACTTCTACATAGTACACAGAGGCAGCAGAGGTATGTTCTAGGACTCCGATAGCTGCATACATTACACAAACATTACTTGCTCATGCTATAAATCTGTGTGCTAGCTCAGATACCATGTCCTTCCTCCATATTGGCAATTCTTGCAACTGATAGCAGAGATGGAACACCTATGATGTGTGCCATCACATGCCTTCACAGTGCCACTAGATGCATCTGTGATATGTTTTTCCACCTATATGATGTCTTATGGCCCTGTAACTTCACTGACTGAAATCACAGAACTCAATATTTACACCTTTTTGTAAAGAAGATGTACCATAGATAGTTCAGAAATATGTCATTGATGATGTGAGTTGCAACTGAATGTAACCAAGCTATCTGAACATGTGCTGATTTATTTGTGATGGATAAACACAAGGCTATGTAATGCTTCCTTTCAGATGGAGAGTCTCAATACAAAGACACAGGATATTCAAATGGAAATATCAGCTTTCATCCAGGACGGTGCTGCCAGAGATTGGGGGTCCAACAGTCATGATGCATATGTTGAGAGCCCATAGCAAGGCAGGACATTGATATGAAAGTGCTGGGCCAGGCCATCCTGAAGGGATACAAGGATATGGCAATACAGTGTGACATATGATAGGAGCTGCGCCTTGCCACTCCCTGGCTCTCACACTAACTTACTATGGAATCTGCCATAATCATCACCAAACCTCAGAGCTCTGGGCAGACATCCCTTGCTGCATGGCAGGACTTGGAGATATGTGTTGTCCTCCACATACCAATACAGCCAGGGAATCAGAGATTCCTTGCAGCGGACATTGCAGCTGCAACAGCACTGACAACTGCAGTGAACCAATCCTCACAGTCATTAAATGTTTGCCTGTATTACCAAGTCACTGCCATGACTGTATCACTGAGTACAAATGGTTTTAGACAAAACAAACATAATATTGCGTGTGTAGCTGCAGAGGAACATTGTTATGTGATTTGCTACATACCCTTGAGCTGTGAATTTCAGGGCAAAAGGCTGTGACACATCTCCATAAGGTGCACCACAATAACCTGGATCATCTCATTACCCATATCCATGAGTGATCCTCTGCATACAGGGTCTCACTGTGTTGTTTGTGTATTCACATTGTCCATATGTGCGTGCATGAATATGTTGTGACTCTGTTGTTTTATTTGGATTCTATGCAACCAACAGAGTTACATGTGTGCTTCATCCTCTGCATCTCATGACAATGTGTCACACACCTGTCAAAGGCCATTTCATTATGTGCATCTCAGGATCCTCAGACATTGCTTAGAGTGTGTATTGCATATACATTGGATTAAATCAAAGCAGCATGAACGTGGTGCCATACTGGGACATTCGAAAGCTGCTTTACTGAGCTAAGGGTGCAGTTGTGAATACATATTTTGTACCCCTGCGACGCATGCATGGCTCATAGGAACCTTCATCTTTACATTATGGTTCATGTTGCAGATTTTTAAAGCCATTTACAAAGGTAAAATCCATAGTTATCTGTGTAAATGGCTTCGGTGTGACTTTTGAAAGGCACAGACTCAGGTGCTGCCTTTGAGAAATGGCACATAATTCCACACCGTGACCATATGCTACACTGCTGGTATCAGAATGTGTTTGATGCATTCTGTGGTAGGGCAAAGGCAGAAAATGGCATTTGGCAGTTATCAACATTTCGGTTGTCAACACACAGGTGCAGGGTCCACATGACATGATGTAGCCATATCTCTCTTAATACTCAGATATATTTCAAGGATGCTCATTATACTTGTTCCAAACTGTGCCTACTGTGACCCCAGCAGATGCATGGCCCACGCAGTGGGTAGACTTTGGAGATGGGACTCCAACTGCGGAAGGCTGTACTGGCCAGCTTCCCTTTTTTAGTGCACATAGAGACACATCCTACAGGAATGATGTGATTGTATAAACCTGCTGTTACATTGTTTGTAGAGAGAGCTACATTCCCTTTATTTGTCATTCTTCCCACTGTTCCTGGTGTGTAGTCTTGGCACAATGGCTAAATCGATCTCTTTAGACACCCCAGACTTGTAGTTCAATTCCTACATGCTCCTTTTTTTTCCCCAATAAAAACATTCTTATGTGTTAGAGGACATGCTGTCCAGAAGGATTATCTTTCTGCACATCTCCATGAACCACTGGTCCTGTTCATTGTGTGGTATTTGATGCACACTCTTATCACTCCTGACTATGAGACAGGCAGCATGTGTTGCTTCTGCTGTGACCCATTAGATAGTATTAGTAAGATGTCCGCAGCTTTGCATGGCTGACACAGGGCAGATATTGCAGAGATCAGACCCTGCAAGAGTGGACCACTGTGTACCACCATCACATATATACTGAACCTGCAGCCACATCCTACAGGTGCATTGTGCATTTATGTGGTTCTTTTACAAATTCTGAAAGATACATATATTTCCTTTATTAGCACACCTTGCAATTGTAGATGGTGTGCATGTTCAGTATAATGGTGGCAGCAGTGCCTTTGATATGACAGAGCAGCATTCACTTCCCAAGGTTCCTACTTTTTAACACATTATACAGTCAATACAATATAGAGTCCAGACAGGTGCAGAATACCCAATTAATAACGTACCCAGATCCCTATTAATGCTCATATAGATTTCACCCATGGTCTTTACACTAGTGCCAAAATGTACGTAATGTGACTTCAGCTGATGCATGGGCCACCCAGTGGGGTGACTTGGAAGATGTGACCCTGAATGGGGAATGTGATCATCTGCACCTTTGCATATCTATAGTGCACATAGAGACACATCCTACAGTAAAGATGTGAGTGTATAAACCTGTTGTTACATAGCTTGCAGAGAGAAACATTCCCTTTATTTGTCATTCTTCTCATAGGTGCTGGTGTGCAGGTTTAGCACAATGGTTGAACTGCTGTCTTTGGATACACCAGACCTGTAGTTCAATTCCCACATACTCCTTTGTTTTCTTTTTTTTTAACCGCAATTAAAAGAGATTAGCAGTAGCCTGTGTTGGTGGGGATGCCATCCAAAGGCAAGATTTTTCTGTACAGCTCCATGCACCCTTGTGCCTGCTCATTGTGTGGGATTTGATGAATACTCTTTTCAATTCAGGCTAATAAAAAGGCAGAGTGTGTTGCTTCTGCTGTGTCCCATTAACAAGTAATGGTAAGATGACCACAGCTGATGCATGGCCCACACAGTGCTGATGCTGTAGAGAATCGACTCTGACAGAGAGGGCCAATCTTGGACACCATCACATATATACTGAACATGCAGCCACAGCCTACTAGATTTCAATGGATCTATGAGGCCATTTACACATCACACACAGCTGTATACATGGCCTTTGTCCGTGCTTCTTCCCTTACAGGGGTTGTGCTTGTTTAGCATGTTGGCTACAAGTGTTGTTTACACACAGCAAACACAGGCTCAATGCTCAATGTTTGTAATGCATGGTCTGCATGCATGGACAGTCTTCAGTGCAAAATAAGGAGAAATTTCACTTACCGTTAATTTCCTTTCCTGGAATACTGCTAGACCAGTCCAGACAAACGGGTTGTGTCCCGCTGCCAGCAGATCTTGGAGACAAAGAATTCTACCAGAGCTCTGATAGGCTGGACTCTGGTGATATGGTCCTACCCCTAGGGGTCTCCCTCAATATTGTCTGTAAAGCGAACCCAAACATGTAACGCAACTAAACCATAAGACCACACATAGTGGACGTTTAATTCAACTATATACAAGGGAGCTGAAAGTATCCCCAGAACTGAAGGCTGCTAAGATCGATAACGCAGCCATCGGCCCCCCATGGTGAGGCATACTGACATAACAACACAAGAACGTAAGATATGCCATACTGGGTCAGACCAAGGTCCATCAAGCCCAGTATTCTGTTTCCAACAGTGGCCAATCCAGGTCATATGTACCTAGCAGTTTCCCCAAGGGACACAGGTTCCACAATGCTTGTATTGGTTCAAGCATTGATATCCTGAGTCCCTTCTTAATAACGGTTTATGGACCTTTCCTCCAGGAACTTGTCCAAACCTTTTTTAAACCCAGCTACACTAACAGCCTTTACTACATCCTCCGGTAACAAATTCCAGAGTTTGATTACACGTTGAGTGAAAAAATATTTTCTTTTATTAGTCTTAAATAGTTTACCCTGTAGCTTCATTGCATGTCCCCTAGTCTTTCTATATTCTGATAAGGTAAACAATCGATCTACGTTTACCCGTTCCACTCCGTTCATTAATATATAGACTTCTATCATACCTCCCCTCAGCCGTCTCTTTTCCAGGTTAAAGAGCCCTAACCTTTTTAGCCTTTCTTCATAGGAGTATCCTTCCATCCCCTTTACCATTTTGGTGGCTCTTCTCTGAACCTTTTCTAAAATCGCTATATCCTTTTTAAGATACGGCGACCAGAATTGCACACAATATTCAAGGTGCGGTCTCACCATGGAACGATACAGAGGCATTATAATATCTTTTGTTTTATTTTCCATTCCTTTCCTTATCATACCTAGCATTCTATTTGCTCTCTTGGCCGCTGCTGCACATTGGGCCGAGGGTTTTAACATGGTATCTACAATGACGCCTAAATCTTTTTCCTGGGTGGTAGTTCCTAATGTGGAACCTTGCATCGTGTAACCATAGTTTGGGTTGTTCTTCCCTAGGTGCATAACCTTGCACTTGTCCACATTAAATTTCATCTGCCATTTCGATGCCCAGTCTTCCAATTTATCAAGATCCTCTTGCAATTTTCCACAATCCTCTTGGGTTTTAACAACTTTAAATAGTTTTGTGTCATCTGCAAATTTGATAATCTCACTCGTTATTCCACTTTCCAGGTCATTTATGAATATGTCAAAGAGCAGCGGACCCAGCACAGATCCCTGGGGTACACCACTATTCACCTTTCTCCATTGGGAAAATTGGCCATTTAGCCCTACCCTCTGCTTTCTATCTTTTAACCAGTTCCTGATCCACAATAGTACACTGCCTCCTATCCCATGACTCTTTAGTTTCGCCAAAAGTCTCTCATGAGGGACCTTGTCAAAGGCTTTCTGAAAGTCCAGATACACAATATCAACCGACGCACCTTTGTCCACCTGATTATTCACTCTTTCAAAAAAACATAACAGATTAGTAAGACAAGATCTTCCTTGTCTAAAGCCATGTTGGCTGTCTCCCATTAGGTCATGACTATCTACATGCTGAGTAATTTTATTCTTTATGATGGTTTCTACCATTTTTCCCGGTACTGACGTCAGGCTCACCGGTCTGTAGTTTCCAGGATCACCCCTGGAACCCTTTTTAAAAATTGGTGTTACATTGGCAATCCTCCAATCTTCAGGTATTAGAGATGATTTTAATGATAGTTCACAGATTACTAATAGCAGGTCTGCAATCTCATATTTCAGTTCTTTCAACACCCTTGGATGTTTACCATCCGGCCCAGGTGTTTTGCTACTCTTCAGTTTATCTAATAGTTGTAATACATCTTCCCTATGTATCGATATTTCCTTCAATTCTTCCGCACCTTTAAATACCACTTCAGTCATGGGTAACATCCCTACATCTTCCTCAGTAAAGACCGAAGCAAAGAATTCATTCAGTCTCTCCGCTATCGCCTTGTCGCCTCTTAGTGCTCCTTTAACCCCTTTATCATCTAATGGACCAACTGACTCTCTCACAGGTTTTTTGCTACGAATGTACTTGAAAAGGTCTTTACTTCGCGTTTTTGCTTCCGCAGCAAGCTTCTTCTCAAATTCTCCCTTTGCCTGCCTTATCAATGCCTTGCATTTGACTTGCCGGTGCTTGTGCTGTTTCCAGGTTTCGTCGTTTGGCTCTTTTTTCCATTTCCTGAAAGATGTTTTTTTGGCAACAACAGCCTCTCTGACCTCACCTTTAAACCATGCTGGCAGTTTTTTGGACTTCCTTCCACTTTCCTTAAAGCATGGAATACAGCTGGCCTGGGCTTCCAAGATAGTATTTTTCAACAACAGCCAAGCCTGATGTACGTCTTTAACCTTTGCAACTGCTCCTTTTAGTTTTTTCTTAACTGTTTTCCTCATTTTATCATAGTCTCCCTTTCAAAAGTTAAAAGGTAGTACTGTGGATTTCCTTACTATCCCTCTTCCACTAATTAAATCAAAGGCAATCATGCTATGATCACTATTGCCAAGTGGCCCCAACAACATCTCTTGCACTAGATCTGGTGTTCCACTAAGGACTAGGTCTAATATGGCTTCCCCTCTGGTCGGTTCATGAACCAGCTGCTCCAAGAAGCAGTCATTTATTTCATCTAGGAACTCTTTAGCATGTCCTGACGTGACACTGACCCAGTCGATACTAGGGTAGTTGAACAGGAAGGAACAGAGGCCAGCGGCTTCACAGCACTAGCAGCACCGTAACTGACAGCAGGGTGGGTCCTGGACTGGTTTAGCAGTATTCCAGGAAAGGAAATTAACGGTAAGTGAAATTTCTCCTTCCAAGTCATACTGCTAGACCAGTCCAGACAAACGGGCAGTACCCAAGCTACCTGCTTTCAAGGGGGGGTCAATGCCAACGACAGCACTGCAGCTCCAAACTGACCCTTCTGCCGAGCGTGAACGTCCAATCTATAGTGACGGACAAACGTGGACAACGACGACCAAGTCACCGCCCGGCAAATTTCGAGAGGGGCTACTTGAGACCGCTCGGCCCAAGACGAAGCCTGAGCCCGAGTAGAGTGAGCTCGGAGCTCTGCTGGAACCTGCTTGCCTTGCAGTATATAAGCTGCCTCAATAGCTCCTCGCAACCATCTAGAAATGGTGGATTTGGAGGCTGCAGACCCCTGTCGAGGGCCCGCGAACAGGACAAAAAGATGATCAGTCTTACGGAAGGCGTTCATGCTTTTAAGATACCGATAAAGCACTCTTTTCAGGTCCACAGCATGCGATTGACGAAGGTGACCGGAACCCTGCTCTCTTTCAAAGGTAGGCAAGAAAAGAGGCTGGTTGACATGAAACGGGGTAAGCACCTTAGGTTTAAAGGATGGAACAGTTCGAAGAGAAACTCCCGCCGAAGAAAACGAGAGATAGGGGTCTCGACAAGAGAGAGCCTGAAGTTTGGAATTCCGATGTGCCGAGGTTATGGCCACTAGGAAAACTGTCTTTAGCGTTAAATCCTTAAGGGAACATGCCTTCAGGGGCTCAAAGGGAGGAGCAACAAGGGCACGGAGAATGAGAGCGAGATCCCAAGAAGGAACTAAAGGACGTATCGGGGGCCGTAATGTCTGAACCCCTTTAAGAAAACGCGAAATGTCCACATGCGAGGCGAGAGAACGCCCCGCTATAGGCCCTCGAAAACAAGTTAGCGCAGCAACCTGCACGCGCAAGGTCCCGAGCGCCAGACCCTTATCTAGACCGGCCTGCAGAAAGGAAAGAATATCCGGGATGTTGCAATGCCAGGGCGAGATGTGACGTAGCGAACACCAAGTGTCAAAGAGACGCCACACACGAGCGTAAGCCAGCAACGTCTAAGGCTGCCGTGCCTTAAGCATTGTCACCACCACACTCGACAAATATCCCTTCTGAACTAACCTGCGGCGTTCAAGAGCCAGGCCGTAAGCGAGTAATGAGCCTGGTTTCCCATTTCCACCGGCCCTTGGAGCAAGAGCCCTGGGAACGCCCCCAGGCATAGAGGAGACGCCCGAGACAGCCGGACGAGATGCGCATACCACGGTCTGCGAGGCCAATCTGGTGCCACCAGGATCACTGGGCCGCGATGCTCCCTGACTCTTTGGAGAATCTTGCCGATCATGGACCAGGGAGGAAAGACATACAGAAGGAGATGGGTTGGCCACGCTTGAGACAGTGCATCTGTCCCATGCGACCCGTTGTCTCTCCAACGGCTGAAGTAGATTGGTGCCTTGGTATTCTGCGCCGTAGCCATGAGATCCATTGCCCGTAGACCCCATCGTCGAACAATGGGCTGAAAGGACTCTGGTGCCAGAGCCCACTCCCCCGGATCCAGAGCATGTCGGCTGAGGAAATCGGCTTTTACATTGTCTACACCCGCGATGTGTTGCACCGAGATCACCTGCAGATGCCTCTCCGCCCATGTATGGAGAAGACTCAGTTCCTTCGATACACCTGGACATTTCGTGCCCCCTTGGCGGTTGAGGTATGCCACTGTCCTAGCATTGTCGGACAGAATTTGAACCGCCTGATGCCGCAGAAGAGGCTGAAACGTTGCAAGGCTAAGCGCACTGCTCGCGTCTCAAGGCGATTGATGGACCACCGGGCCTCCCGAGGAGACCAAATCCCCTGCGCTGAGTGCGAGCCGCAATGCGCTCCCCAACCGGAGAGACTGGCGTCTGTCGTTACCAACACCCAGCACGGAGTCTCCAAGGGAACCCCTCGAAGGAGACGAGACTGCGGGGCCGGAGCCACCAACGGAGGCAAAGTCTCACCGCCGGTAGTAGAGGCAACCGAACTTGATAATCCTCTGGACACCATGCTCGAGGCAAGACCTGTGCTAGGAGACTGCGAACTTGAGAAGTTAACTTGAGGAATCGAGGCATTGACAAGAAGACCCGACCTAAGGCTATATCAAATCAAGCCCCCCAAAAATTCGATTTCCTGGGACGGCTGAAGGCAACTCCTGTCGCGGTTGATTACCCAGCCGAGGCTTTCGAGAAAGGCAACAACCACCGAGACTGTGCTGCAAGCCTCGGGGAGAGAGTCTGCGCGAATGAGCCAGACGTCCAGATAAGGATGAACTCTGATGCTACGGCTGCGTAAGGCCACAGCTACTACCACCATTACCTTGGAGAAGGTTCGAGGCGCCGAAGCTAGACCGAAGGGCATCGCACGAAATTGGAAATGTTGACCGAGTACCGCGAATCGAACGAGTCGCTGATGCCCCTCTCGAATGGGAATGTGAAAGAATGCTTCTGCGAGATTGAGGGAAGCTAGAATTCCCCCTTGCGTACCGCTTGAATAACGGATCGCAGAGTCTCCATTTGAAAGTGTGGTACTCGCAGACTGCGATTGACACCTTTGAGATCCAAGATAGGACGAAAGGAGCAGTCTTTTTTTTTTTTTGGCACCACGAAATAGAGTAACGGCCCAGTCCTCTTTCCAATGGTGGAACTGGACGAATGGCAGCTAAATGCTGGAGTCTTTGAACGAATCAACATCCGCTGCCCATTGACACAGCCAGAGCCATCTCCGAGCTACTGTCACCGGAGCTACAAAGCGAGCTGACATCCACAAGAGATCAGAGAAGGCCTCTGCCAGGAATGCAGCGATGGATTCTAAACGAGCCAACTCGGGATCACCTGGAAGCTGCTGAATCCTTCGAAGGGAGGCCCGTGCTGCTAGACCTCCGCACACCCCTGCTTGAAGGGAAAGGGCGGACAACAAAAAACCCGTCTTTAGCAGACTCTCAACTTTTTTGGTCTTGCTGGTCGCGGAGTGCCGCTCCGCCCTCAACCGGAATTGTGGTATGCTTGTTAACCCCGGTCACTAACGCATCAAATTTTGAGTATGTCAGCCAACGGTCTAAGTCAGAAGGAGACCAAGGGTATAACTGACCAATACCGCGTGCCGTACATAGAGAGGACTCTGGAGAGTCCCACTCTCGAGATACCATATGCTGTAACTCGGCTGGAAAGGAAAAAGCTTTGGAAGGCTTACGAATGCCCTGTAAAATGGGATCCGGCTGCAACAGGGTTTGAGAACTCTGAGGATCAGGAGTGTCGATTAGGCGTAGCGACTCCATCACCTGTGTGATTAGGGCCGGCAACTCCTCTTTCCGAAAAAGTCTGATATCTTGAGAGCCCTCGTGAACTGTCAGCGAAGAATCAGACAGAGAATATTCCCCATCTTCTTTCGCCAATGAGTCAGGGCTCACCTCCGACGATTTAAAGTCTTCTGGAATATCCATAGTGTCCCGCAAGCCACATGCAACGTTCCTGGAAGGACGTACTGCTTTAAGGTCTGAGGACTTTCGGGATCGCTTGCGAGACCCCACCATATCCTTGTGTGCTACCAAGCGGGTGCTGGAGGTATACCAAAAGACTCAGAATGCCACAGGTGCCATGCCTGGCGGAAGAGCGTCAGCAACTCACTGTCAGCCAAGGCTGCCGTGGCTTCCAGCGGCTGTGGAAGCAAAATGGGAGTTGACTGAGTCCTTTCTGCAGGAAGATCCTGCTGCAGGGGCTCTAAGGAGGGAGGAGTTAAGGAGCTGATGTCCCCAGCTGGCAGCGCAGTGGGAATGGAGGAAGAAGATTCTCCTGGATGCAGCATGCAGGTGGAACACAAGCAATCTATTAACTCCTTTTTCTTATTATTACATATAATACAGCTGTGCAGAGAAACAGGCATTGCAGAGGCTTAAACCTTTTTTTTTTTTTTTGTAAACAAAAATCAAGGTAGGCTTAGGGAAACAGAAGACTCTTCAAAGAAAAGGGATTTTGAAACTCCCTGTGCCTTCACAGCATGTTTAAATGTTTTGAAATGGCTGCCCAGAGCTGCTCCTCCAAAAAAAAAACACTGAAGAGAAATCCTCCTGATTTTCAAAATGGCCACCAGCACAGAAAAACTGCAAAATAAAAGTTTCCTAAGCTCTAAAAACCTTAAAAATGCAGCGAAATCGCTGGGGAAGAGGCAAGGAGTGCTGCTAGCAACTTAAAAATCAAATCCTGACGAACCCTGAATCACCAGAAACGGAGGGGAGAAGGAAACTGTCAGTTATTCACTGTGCTGGTACAGAGGAGCTGAGTTCCCATGGAGGAGAAGAGAAACTTTCAAAGTCAGTGTAAGGTAATTACAGTGACTGAAAGGTAGGGAAATTAGAGTTTGATCCCTCTGCAGCCACTTAGACCCTCATGGCAGGGGCTGGATGGTGTTTCTGGAGAGAAGGGGAGCTGCACAGACAGTGAAATCAGGAGCTCAAACCCTGTTGTATTGCTGATTACAGAAAATACAGCTGTTAAGGAGGGAAGCCTGGGAAACCCAGAGAAACACCTCTTGTGTGCTCTGGGTGCATCCAGGAAATAAAAATGAAGAAAGGAAAATAGGAACTTCAAACCCCAGTTGAACAGACCCTGATGAAACCGGAAGTGAAGGAATCAGGTCAGAGACAGCCGGTCCCGATGCAGATGAAATAAACCCAGGGCAGCTGAGGCAAGTAAGAAAAACAGTTTACTTACAGTTTCTCTCAGAAACTGATACCTGATCCTCCTGCTGTCTAAGCTCTCGTGGCAAAGACTCAGCACTGCTTAAAGAAAATCGGGAGCTCTACTGAAGCCAGGCTCAGGAGCTCCACAAGTTTATCTGGGGAATCAAGTTGCTGGGAAACCCAGAGTAACACCTCTTGTGAAATCTGGGTGCATCCAGGAGCCTCAAGATACAGAGAAACCTGATTTTAGGGAGGCCTTCGTCCAGCTAACAAGCCCTCATGGCCAGATGCTGGGGATTCTTCCTGTCAGTGAGCTCTACTGTGTCAGAAACAGGAGCTCAGCTGCAAACACCCTGGTGCACAGTGAAACTATACTGGCAGCAAGTGGAAATATCAGTCCCCAAAGGGATTCTAAATAATTTTAAAGATTTTGAGGGAAAAACAACAAAAGCAACCAGATCTGCTGGAGACAGAGAAATACTGAGGGAGACCCCTAGGGGTAGGACCATATCACCAGAGTCCAGCCTATCAGAGCTCTGGTAGAATTCTCTGTCTCCAAGATCTGCTGGCAGGGGGACACAACCCGTTTGTCTGGACCGGTCTAGCAGTATGACTTGGAATACTGGGTTTGAATTACACGAGGTCCCCATATCCATATTGATGCTCATAGATATATAGATATATAGATATATATATGTCGCATGCACATTACCAACATGAAGAGACAATGGATAAAGTACTTTTCACTCTGCTGTTGAGCCAGAGACACTGAAGCTACTGCGACCCTAACACATGTGCAAGCCCTAGAGTACAATAGATTGGTGTTTCAGACCATGACTGGACTGCACATTCTCCCCTCTGTACCATGTCTATATCACATGCAGACACCTACCTCTAGACTGCTTTTGTACAGACAACCTTTAGCTGCAGTGTATGCTGACACACACATTCCGTACATTCATACAAACCTGACTGTGATGTTGTGTGTATGTTTACTATTATGCTCGCAACAATGGCTTGATAGAGAGTGAAATAATATCCAAATTGCACATGTTCTCATCAAAGTTACCATCATCTCAGAGTACTGTCAGCCACAAAACAAGGTCTGCATTTACCAATGTAGACATTTCACAATGCAGTGTAGCATAGGTCAGGCATGCACATTGCAGACATACATATCTCACAGCACTACTTTGTTGACTCCCCCATACAACATTGCAGAGTGCTGATGATGTAGGGGCAATAAATGTTTGAT
This sequence comes from Ichthyophis bannanicus, assembly GCA_033557465.1. Lineage (NCBI taxonomy): Eukaryota > Metazoa > Chordata > Amphibia > Gymnophiona > Ichthyophiidae > Ichthyophis > Ichthyophis bannanicus. Next base: position 139,627,890 of record CM066039.1, read on the forward strand.
AGACATGTGGCACATGACTGATATGTGCCACCCTAATTTGGACCAGGCATTGGGAATTCAAGCACAGATATGATCTACATGCAACCATGTTCCACTCCTTCAATGGCAACCAGTTGCAATAGTCACACGCCATTCCCTGCTCCATATTATGGGTGCCACAGAAACTCCGACATATAATTCATGTACGCATATCTGGTCAACTGTGTTGGTTTGATACTAGGTAAGGCAGCTGACAAACCCACTAGAATTGTTTCTCCATCTTACTATGGCACACCTACATCTAAGCCATAGTGACCCGAACTGCATCGGTAGCATGACATTTACAACATCAAACCTACACAATGATTACTCTCTGTTAACAACATCATACCCACTGATCCACACTCATCATATGTCCATCATGTGCAAGCATGTTTTTGACAGGCAGCTGAAAAACCATGCAATGTACCTCAACATGTGCAGCTGTACTACAGATACTGCAGAACACTGCTGTGCTGGCTCCACATCACCACCCATGATGGGTCCTTCTTTTGCTGACCACTTCAATAAAGCAATGACTCCAGCATCACACATGTGAGTCCTCTCATAGGCAGTTGACTTACATTTCTGACATTTACATATACAGACCACACCAAAACATTGTTCTTCTGTTTCATCACATCACACTACCTGAAGACACCATAATGTGGCAGTGGCAAATAATCAGAGGGGTCCATTAACTACCACCTGTCCATCCATCTATCACATTCTGATTGCTTTGCAGTGATACCTCTTTATCATGCGGCGGGGTCATGGCCTTTTTCGCATGGAAAATGCATACTAGTCTACTTAACACGCGCTATCCCATAGCACGATAAATATCCCACGCACCCATTAGCGCCAGAACGCCTCTGACACGCCCAGCACACTTAGCACATAGTAACCCCTTCTCGCGGCTGTTAACGCACGGCAAAATCTGCTCCCTTACCGCCATTTAGTAAACATGCCCCTAAATTCCTGCTGTTCCCGGAGCTCACCTGTTACAGGTGAGTAACTATGCTATTCCAGGGACAAGCAGGAATGTAGTCTTCACATATGGGACTCCCTAGCTCCCAGATGCCAGAGAAAATTACCTCAGAACCAGTAGATTTGCCTCAGGGTAGGCCTCAAGAGGTCATGAATCCTCCATGGATGTCTGGTATTGTTAAATTTCGGCAAGTACCAACCAAAAAGCACGAATCCACGTGCTTACTAACAACCCAGTCTGAGACGTGGACAGCAGTAGGAAGACGTTCTTTATTGAATAAAAAAGCCTATGGCCCGACACAGGCCGTGTTTCGTTGCCTTCTTCAGGAGGAGGCTACATAATGTAATAAAAACAATAAATAAATAAAAACATATACAAGTCATAAATGCAACATGAGACCTAAAGGATGAATACAAATTAAAAATTCATGAAATAAATAATTAAGAACGTGAAATGCAATCATAAAAAGTAAAAACAAAAAGATCAGCACAGCAAAACAGACACAAACCAATTTGTAACACTCCATCTATAAAAAGAGACCATATATCAAGTAAGGCTAAACAACCCCTTACGTATATAATGATTGCCATTGCAAAAATATATAAATATATATATATATATTTTAACACTCAAAGGATAATCATAAAAAATATCAAATGAATACTTAATACACATAAATAAATAAATAATTAAAACCATAAAAACACATATATATTACACCATAAAAGTTTAAGGCATACCTTTATCAGTTGTCTAAACTTCCAAGACACTGTAATTGCTAAAGAGGGACAAGGAAGAGAAACCGCATGGATATGTGAACCACCATAAATTGCCCATCACTGCCCCATTGGGCTATATATTTGAAATAGAAGTGAAAAAATGGAGGTGAAAGAAAAGGGGGGGGGGAAACCACATGGATATGTGAACCACCATAAATTGCCCATCACTACCCCTTTGGGCTATATAATTGAAATAGAAGTGAAAAATACAAGCTGAAACTGTCAAAAGCATACTACCTGGAATGTCATTGGATCTCACTTGGAGTAAAAGTAGTCAGTGGCAGATGTTAAAAACTATAAAGGCAATGAAATATTGTGAACTAAACACCGTCATTATACACAGTTAAACGCTATTGTTAAAAACACCTAAAAAAAATTTTTAAAACGTGGCCGTGCGTGCTGGTCCTCATCCATATTACTTATTTGAAAGAAACCAAAAAACGGGGAGGAAGCACACCCACATGGCATAAATAACATGCACAAATGCCATGAACTCTTTCTGAAAAATTTGAAACATTATCAAAAACTACAATTACACTGCCTCAAAACCAAGAAGGAGAAAGGGGGAGGGAGGAGGCGTATATTTATACTACCGCACTAACCTCTAGGTTGGCCTTATCTATTTTGCGAAACCATTCTTAAACAGTCACACTGTGCCTTGACATATAGCAGTGGAATATAGCCAACACATTAAAAGTTCTATCCAACGTCATTTTTTATCGGTAAAAGAGATTCAACAATCATAATCCGACATGATTATGATTCATAAAACCTACACTTCGACGCTCCACACTGCACACTCTAAATTCTACAAACCGCACCGTTAAAATTGAAAAAACGCTAGAGCATGCGCCTTAAAGAGCCGCGGTATGCAAATGCTGTGGGAGGAGTAGACCAAGTGTATACCAAATCATCGTGCATTAGACTCATTAAAAACAGGCCAAAATACCCGGAGCAACAACAGTACCTAAATTGTTAAAAAATTGTTTGGGAGGCTTTTGCCTCTTCTGAGTACCCTGAGATTGGTATTGAGAAGCAAGGGTGTAAGAAGGGTAAAACTTCTTACTAAAGAAAGACTTCTTTGCAGCTGCTTTCTTCTTAGCAGGGCTGGCAGTAGTCCTTGAAAGCCTATTCAAAGTGGTATTCTTAGATTCTAACTGAGAAGCTTTATCCTGCCAGTACTTGCCAAAAAAGGTTTTCATCTGTGCAAGGAATATTACCCAGTTTGTCTTAAATCCAATGCAGATTGATGTGGCTCTACTGGTGCACTCAAAGCAGTCAAATGTTGCTCTATTGACAAACTTTGAAACGTTCTGGGCATGTCTGACTAGGGTGAGATAGTCAGCTCTCTTATCATCAGGGAGAAGAGAGGACATTGACTCAAGATCCCTAATAACCTCTTTGAGGAACATATGAGCTTATTCTGGCTGACAGCATGGAAGCCTGAAAACACAGACACCCAAAAGCATCGAGGGTTCTCGATTCTCTACCTGGAGGGTTAGAAGAATGTGTCTTAGAACTTTTAATTTGATGCACTGCGGATTCCACTACCACTGAAACAGGGCCGGCCCATCCATTATGCAAGAATGTTGTTTGCACAGGGCCCCGCGTTTCAGGGGGCCCCTCGCAAACAACATTCTGCATCTGCTGGTAAATTTTAAAAAAAAACTTGTTGCTTCTGCCACTGCTGCCATGGCAGCGGCAGAATCGAGCATCCCGCGGGGGCCCCACTGCCCGGCAGAGTCCTCCATGCGGCCTCAGCTTCCTAAGTGCCGGCTTTCAGAGCCGCGAAGGGAGACAGCTTTCTCCCTCGCAGCTCTGTTAAGCCACTGGCGCTGATGGGAAGGATTTCCTGTTTCCCATCAGCCCCGCGGGCTTAAACAGAGCAGCGAGAAAGGGAAACTCTCCCTTCGCGGCTCTGAAAAGCCTGCACTGAGGGAGCTGAGGCCGCATGGGGGAGCATCCCGCGGGGGCCCCCCTCTGCTGGGCAGGGGGGCCCCCACGGGTCGCTCAATTTTGCCGCTACCACGGCGGCAGCAGCAGCGGCAGCAGCAGCAGCAGCAGCAACAAGTTTGGTTTTTTAAAATCCACCTGGGCTATGGGGGGGGGGTGGGCTAAGACTGGAAGTGGGTTGATGGGGGGGTAGGACTGGTAATGGGCTATGGGGGGGCTAGGACTGGTAATGGGCTGATGGGGGGGCAAGGACTGGTAATGGGCTATGGGGGGGCTAGGACTGGTAATGGGCTGATGGGGGGCTAAGACTGGAAATGGGTTATGGGGGGGCTAGGACTGGTAATGGGCTATAGGGGGGCTAGGACTGGTAATGGGCTATGGGGGTGGGGCTAGGGCTGGTAATGGGCTGGGGGGTTGCTAGGACTGGAAATGGGCTGAGTGGAAGGGGGTCTTGAACTGCAAATAGCTGATTGGGAGGGGGGCTTGGAATGGAAATGCGCTGTGAGGGGAGGGAGCTAGCACTGGGAATAGGCTGAGTGGGGGGGGAGCTAGGACAGGAAATGGGCTGATGGAGGGGCTAGGATAGGACTGTTGGGGGGTGCTAAGATTGGAAATGGGCTGTGGTGGGGGCTTTGATTGAAATGGACTCATGGAGGGGCTAGAACTGGAAGTAGGCTCATGGGGGACTTGGATTGGAAATGGGCTGAGTGGAGGGGAGCTAGGATTTGACATCGGCTGATGGTGGGGCTAGGAAAGGACTAGAAATGGGCTGATGGGGGACTGGGATTAGAAATGAGCTGATGGAGGGACTCTGATAGGACTGGAAATGGATGGGAGAGCTAGGATTGGAAATGGGCTGATGGGGGGCTAGGACTGGAAATGGGCTGATGCGGGGACTAGAAAGGAGCGGATGCTGAGTGGGGCTGGAACTAGAAGGGAGCTGATGTTGGAGGAGGATTAAAATGGGATGGAGCTGGGAGAGTGAAATGGAGAGGGGATTTTTTTTTGTGTGTGGGAGGGAAGACAAATCTACAATTGGCCGGGTATTGAGAGAGTAAGTGGGGATTGAGGATGGAGGGGTAAAATTTGAGTGGATGAAATAGGAATGAGGAAAGAGCAAAAGGAGAAAGATTAGTATATTAAAGCAGATGTAGAGAGAGAATGGAAAAAAAAACTAGAAGAGAGAAGAAAGGACAAATGGACAGCAGATGATGGAGAGTTAGCAGAAGACACAAAGAAACCAGAAGAAAGTGGCTGGAGCAATTGCAACTGAAAAAAATGCACAAAAGGTAGAAAAATATCTCTTTATTTTGAATTTATTAACTGGAATATGTCAGCTCTGGGAAATGTGCATCATTAACGTCTGTGCTTTGTTTAGTACAAGAGGAAATTAATTTAAAGTTTTATTTCTATAGTGTTGTTGTACATTCCAAGTTTGGCTTTTGGGGTTCCCAGTTTAATTACTGCCTTCCTGTTTCTAAATTGTGATTCCTTGTTTGGTGATGGTCTATGTTCTGCATGTGTAACTGAGCTGAGGTATTCTGTTTATGTAATTCCTATTTGACATTGCCACTTGTTCTCTTTCCCCAGTAGGTCATGTATTGTTATTCTCTGAAATGTATTGGTTTAATATTTGCAGTGTTGCCTTTTGATAGGTAGGGTATGGTGCTTTGTGAGTCCTGGTAGTGCTGTTACGATACGGCGGGTTTCCTATGGGTTCTAAATGGGCAGTGTTTGTAGTAGTTCCTAATGTGCCTGGCGGTTGGCACTGGATTATAGTAATGTAGAAATCTTTTAGTCTTTATTTATCCATACACTCATTAAGAGGCATGTTTACTAAAAGTTAGCGTATGGTAACATTATGCAAATATTTATGCAAATGAGGCCCCACACCAAGTCTCCGCACATGGCCCCGCACCCCCTTTGGGCCGCCCCTGCATTGAGGCAACTGTGTCTTTTGGAAGCCAAGACACTCTGTACTCGATACATAGTATCAAGTCATTGAGAATGCGGAGAAATAGTAAGGGGCGTTTTCTACATCTGGAGCATGAGATCATGGAGAATGCGGTGAATTGGAAGTGTGGCCACCTCCTTAGGAGCTATAGGGTATTGGAGAATCTCCATTTCCTTTCTCGGATGTCACTGTTATGGAAAGACCCCTCGCTAAGTCTCAAATAAATTCTTGATAAGATATCTCCTCAGGAGGTGACATATGCTGTTCCAGAGAATGAGAAGGATCCTCCGTTATACTCTGAAGTCTTTGGGAATCGGGCGATTCATCATCGGAAGAATTGGAATTGGAAGACTCAGAGTATCGATGTGCCTGATGTCCTGCTCCATTAAGGCTCCATACTGACTGAAGTCAGCATCGGAGCGAGGGAACTGGCTGGATGAATCCCCGGTATAGGGATGGATTTGAGAGCAGGCATGGGTGGTAGTACATCAAGCGGCATACATGGTTTGTATCGGTACCATAGATGCTGGTGTCAGAGATACCGCCGGTAAAGATTTGACCAGAACCAAAGCCACTAGTAGGGCCACCTAGCTTCACTCAATGGCCAGGATACACTGATCCATAGAACCCGCCAGTGCTTGGGTATCAGTACCAGAGATGCGGGCTACCATCCCAGAGCATGGCACCAGGAGCTCTCCAGAGGTGAAGGGAGAATTCTAGGACCCCTCGATGGCTTTGGAGGAAAGGTCCTCCTGCTAGGGTTGTTTGGCTGGCTGATCCACCTCCAGAGCAACACTCAAGACATCTCTATGCTTAGAAAGAGATCTACCCTTGGGGGAAGGGTCTTCTTCAAAGAAGACTTATGTTTCAATACCTGAGATCCATGAGAGGAAGATGATGCCCTCAATGACGATGATGCCAAAGAGACGAGTCTGAGGCAAAGAGTATGCCTAATTTAGTAGCTCGATTTTGTAGGCCTCTCTTTGTCATCTGTTTCCATAGAGGACACTCTGAAGGCTGGTGGTCAGAACCAAGGCATTTGAGACACTAGTTGTGGGTGTCAGTAGCCGAAATGATACCGCCACACTTAGAACATTTTTTAAAAACACCAGCTGGTTTCTCCATAGTGTCGGTAGACAAAATGGTAGGCTTAAGGCCTAAAATGCCGTCAATGTGCCCAAGAAACAGTTCTATTTTTCTTTTTTACGGGAAAGAAATAGAAAAAAAGGAAAAAAATGATAGAAGCCGGTTCCAGCAGGGGGCGGAGCCTGGTTGCTGGTCAAGATGGACGTGTATGAGCTGAGCTCCGGAGGGCAATTGGCAAGAATCCTGACTTCTGCTGTCTTTAATCAAATAGTTCCTACCTACTTGGTTATTATTCAATCCTGGATATGTCAGGCCCCAAACTGACATGGCTGGATTACCAAGTTTCTCAAAATGCCAGCGTAAAGAGAACCAAAACGGAACCTCTCTCTCCTCACAAGATGGTGGTCATCTGAGACTGTCCTGAGACTTTGCAGGAGCTCCTGGCTGAGATTCGGGCAGTCAAAGACCAGGTCAAGTCTAATGGAGAGTCACTATGTGAAATGCAGGAAGATATCAATGCTTTGAGAACTTCTATGGAGACAATAACGACTTGTTTGGAGAAGGTAGAGGATGATGTGGCATCCCATGGGGAAAGGCTCAAGGCCATTGAGAAGCAGGCCAAGCTGATACGATCACTACAAAGAGAGGTGGAAGACGGCAATAACCACTCACGGAGAAACAACATAAGAATACTAGGAGTACCTGAGGGTGCAGAGGGTCCTGATATGGTGTCCTTCTTGCAGGCCATGATTCCGGGTGTGTTAAAGTTGCAGTTTGTTATGCCATTCAAAATTGAGCACGCCCATTGAGTGCCTACTCAATCCGTGGTCGCGGACAAGCGCCCACACCCAATCATTCTGAAAGTGTTTTCAGCAAGTAGCGCAAATAATGGGAGCTGCCAGAGCACTTTCAAATTTGGAATATCAGGGACATAAACTCCTGTTCTTCCCCAACTTTGCGAAGGCGACGGTGGATCGGAGAAAAAGCTTTCTGGCGCTGCATCCATGCTTATTACAGCTACAGGCCCATTTTGGGCTGCTCTACCTGCCCGCATGAGAGTCATGCTGCATAACCAGACCAAGACTTTTAATGATCCAGGGGAGCTATATGCATTTCTGGAAGATAAGGAGGCAGTGGTGATGTAGTGAAATTCATTTTTCAGCTTTATTTGGTGCAGTTTCATGGCGCTTAATATCATGGCGTTTGACTGGTCTGAGGTCGTGTAAAGGAGATTTATTCACGCAGAAGCGACATTTAATCACGCAGTATTACTATGTACTGGGACACTCATTTTGTTTTATTTTTTTGAAGGAACGCCAGGGTACTTTCGTGGTCAAGATGTTTTTCTGTTCCCTCTCTCTCTTTCTTCTTTTGTGTTTTGTGTTATTTGTGCTGTCTATGGTGGTTGAGAGAGTCTTGGAGCTTGGAGGAGTGAGATGGCCCTTAGTCAAGGTAATAAGCTGATTCGTTGAGGGCTGCCCTGCCACACAGATTTGGTGGTTAGGGTTCTAGGTACATGGTCTTTTCTTTCAATGTGGGAGGTGGGCAAAGCGCAAAATTTTAAGTAGCAAAAGAAGTGGGAATGTATTAGGTCATTTTGCCCTCCGTGTCTGTCTTGTCCTGGTGGGCTCACCTGCTAATTTTGTGGGTTGTATAGCCTCCCTGGGTTTGATTTGGTTGTTTTGTGTTATGTTTTTCAGAATTATGTGTTCTTATTGTGAGCGATCATGTACAGGGGCCAGGGCTAAATTGTATCTCCTTTTGTTGAGCTTTCTTTGTTGGGCTATAAGTGCAGCTAACACTGAGGGCGCTTAAGATGTTGTTCTACAATGTAAAACTATATGCTACAATTGGGTATGTTTCTGCAACATTTGACAGTAAATTTGTACTGTATTATCAGTATGTCTTCCTTTAAGATAGTTTCACTGAATGTTAAGGGCATTAACAATCCCATAAAGAGGAAAAAGAGTCTTCTGTATGGCAAGAAAGAAAGTGTTGACATCTTATTGTTGCAGGAGACACATTTAGAAACATAGAAACAAAAAAACATGACGACAGAAAAAGACCACATGGCCTATCTAGTCTGTCCTTCCATAACAACAACTACAACAGTCCACTTTTTACCTTTAGAGATCCTCTGTGTTGGTCCCATGCTTTCTTGAATTCAGTTACTGTCCTCATCTCTACCACCTCCACTGGGAGACTATTCCACGGATCCACTACTCTTTCCGTAAAGAAATATTTCCGCATATCACTCCTGAATCTATCTCCCTTCACCCTCATCCCATGTCCCCTCGTAGCAGAACTTGCTTTCAATTGAAAGAGGCTCTCTCCCTGAACATTTATGCCACGGAGGTATTTAAACATCTCAATCATATCACCTCTATCCCGCCTTTCCTCTAAGGTGTACATATTAAGATCCTTAAGTCTGTCCTCATATGCTTTATAATGAAGCCCATTAATCATTTTGGTAGCAACCCTCTGCACCGACTCCATCCTGTTCACATCCTTTTGAAGGTGCGGTCTCCAGAATTGCACACCATACTCCAAATGAGGTCGCACCAAAGACTTATACAGAGGCATTATTACCTCCTTTTTTCTGCTAGCCATTCCTCTCCGTATGCACCCAAGCATCATTCTAGCTTTTGCCGTCGCCTTTTCTACCTGTTTAGCTACTTTAAGATCATCAGACACAACCACGCCTAGGTCCCGCTCTTCTTTAGTGGACAAAAGTACTTCACCTCCTATACTGTATTGCTCCCTTGGATTGCTGCAGCCCAAATGCATGACCTTACATTTTTTAACATTAAATCCCAGCTGCCAAATTCTAGACCATTCTTCAAGCTTAGCTAGATCCCTCCTCATGTTATCTACCCCTTCCTGGGTGTCTACTCTATTGCAGATTTTGGTATCATCCGCAAAGAGGCAAACCTTACCCGACAGCCCTTCCGCTATATCACTAACAAAGATGTTAAAAAGAATCGGACCAAGGACAGATCCCTGGGGCACACCACTGGTAACATCCTTCTCCTCAGAGTGAGCTCCATTTACTTGTACTCTTTGTCGCCTCCCACCCAACCAATTTCTAACCCAAGCAGTAACTTTAGGGTCCATCCCTAGGGTGCTCAGTTTGTTTATATGCAGTTTGAATGCAAAGGAGTCATTAAAACTAGCTGCAAATCCCTTTTCTCTTGTGGCTTTCTCAGCTGCTCAGCATAAGAAAAACTGGGTAGCCATTTTGATAAGGAAAGCTCTATCCCCCATGATTATTCAAACTAGGTCTGATACTGATGGGCGGTGGACTATGGCTGTCATTAAAATTGGATCCACCGAACTGGCCTTAATCAACGTTTACGCTCCTAATATTGATTGTCCTACTTTTTTTGCTCCATTGTGGCCTTGGCGCAGGAGGTGTCCAGATATCCGACTATAGTGGGAGGAGACTTCAACCTCATGCTAGACTCATTGGTGGATAGGAATCCAGTGAGAACCATTAGAGTTCCCAAGGCTCATCCAGTTCTTGTATCTCTAATGCAGGAATTGGGTCTGATAGACATTTGACGGCAGCAGCACCCTACAGATAAAGAATTCACTTTCTTCTCTTCTCCTCATAACTCGTTATCACGTATAGACTTCTTCCTAGTCTCCAAGGGACTTTGCTCTAAAATTAATGAGACTACTATTCATGCAGCTCATATCTCTGATCACTCCACAATCTCTCTCACCCTACTTGATTCAGTGAGCTATCAACCTCACTCACGATGGCAATTTGATAGGACTCTTCTAACAAGTCAGGAATTTAGGGAGGCCATTCTGGTGGCCATAGAGGAGTATTTCCAATTCAATCTACCGCAAGATTCCTCGGGGTGGGCCTGGTGGGATGGCTTTAAGGCTAGTATACGAGCCACTATTACTGGGTTTTGCTATAAAGCAGGCTAAACAGCGTAAAGCAGAACTTAGTGCACTAGACAAACAGATTAAAGCGGGTGAGCGTATCTTATGCCAGAAATCTGATCCTAACATTTTGATAAGACTGCAGCGCCTTAGATTTAAATATAATTTGATTTTGACCACTGAGGCCTCACAAAATATTCAAGGGCAGAAAGGATGATATTACTTAGAGGGTAATAGAGCTGGATGGCTGCTAGCTAACTCGCTAAAGGGTCGTAAGGAATCTTCACGTGTTACAGCTCTAAGGGATCCTCAGGTGCAACAATTGATTGTAAAGGATTCTGACATTGCAGAGACCTTTTGCCAATTCTACGCTCAGTTATACTCCCCAGATATAGATTTTTCTGTGAAGGAGTTTGATAGTTTGCTAAATAATATCCAAAGGCCAGTGTTGGATCAAGAAACTGCTGCAGGATTAGACAAGCAGATAACAGACATGGAAATTATCCAGGCTATTGACTCTACACAAGCTGGCAAGGCTACTGGATCAGACGGTCTGCCGGCTGAATTTTATAAAGCCTTTTCCAAAACTTTAGGGCCATACCTTCAACAATATTATAGACTTCTTCTAGACAATGTGGCAAAGTTTGGAGTGTTTGCTTCTGCAAACATTGTTGTCCTAGAAAAACCTGGGAGGGACCCTCAGTTAGTTAGTAATTATCAGACAATTTCGTTGTTAAACATAGACTATAAAATCTTTGCGACCATTGTAGCTGGTCGTCTCTCCAAATTGCTCCCTTCCTTGATCCACCCAGACCAATGTGGCTTTACTGAGGGACGCTCTACAGCCGATAATGCCAGAGTGCTTTGTCATGTTTTGGAAGGTGCAGAAAAAACAGAAGACCCTCTTGTGGGACTCTCATTGGATGCAGAGAAAGTGTTTCATCAGTTGGAGTGGCCTTTTCTGTTTGCTGTTTTGAAGTAGCTTGGATTTGGTGAAGGTTTCTGCAATCTAATCAAACTTATGTATGCGAGACCAAGTGCAAAGGTTTCTGTGAATGCAACTCAGTCTAGAGAGTTTCTTCTAAGGTGGGGCACCTGTCAGGGTTGTCCTCTCTCCCCCATTCTCTTCAATCTGACCTTGGAACCTTTGGCCTTATTAATAAGACAAAGCCTCGCAGTTAAGGGTGTCTCTATTGCTGGCATGGAAATTAAATTATCTGCATATGCAGATGATCTACTGCTTTACATTGCACCTAGCTCCATACCGATCATTTTAGAATTGATAGATAAATATTCAGGATTATCTGGCTATAAAATTAATTGGTCAAAATCTGTCACCTTCCCCTTGAACTCAAGAGTTTGTAGAATGGATATGGAGGAATTTCCTTTTGTATGGGAACCTAAGATGGTGAAATATTTGGGAGTTCACTATTGTTACCCACTTAGTGCAAACAGAAACCAGGAAAAGGAAGCCTTCCACAAGAGAATAAACTGAAAAAACCAGCGGAGGGCAGGGACCACGGCCAGACACTATGTTAAAACAGGATAACTTTATTGGAGACCCAACTTTACAAGTTTCAGCCGTAGGCCTTCGTCAGGGGTCTAAAAACAGGCACATAAACATACAGTTAAACTGTATAAAATATAATACTCATATAACAAAGACAAAGTGAAAAAATGTTTAGAAAAAATATGTATAAAAGAAACAAAATTGAAATACATTATCAGGAGGGTACAAAATGCTAAGCGTAGTGCCCGTCCAGAAGGGCGTAACAATACTACTCTTCCCAATCTAAAGTAATGAACAGACAAATAAAGAATATATATTGAATGCATAAACAGTAAGGGAGGGGGAGGGAAAAACACATACCAGCAATAACGGTTACAAGATTAAAAAGGTAGCAAGCAAAACAGCCAATAAATAATAATGCAACCAATAATCAACAGTAAACATGTATTAATGCTTACAGTCTGCAGAAAAAGTTGTAAAAACAATAAAAATGAATATGAGAAATATATGATGATAAACCATGAATCTAGAAACATAGAAAGACAAACATTTAAGAGCAATAACAGTATGTAGCAGATATCAAAATCACGGTAAAATGGATAAAAATACATGTAAAATTATAAAGGCACTGTAAAAAGTGGCAATGTGACATACTAGAGCTTGTTGTAAATAAGTACATCACAAAAAATTACATCACAAAACGCTAGGGAAAACATCTCTAAAGTGCTGAAAATAAGAAGTAGCTAATCATGTGTGTAATTGTTACTGCGAAAGCATATAACGGTAACCGGAAAACTGATGGAGGGCAATGTTGGCAGATTGTAATTGCAAAGTAATTGTGTGCATCGCCGTGAAACAACCATGAAACTGATGGGGGGGGGTTCAAGTGTCAGCCAAAAATGCAGCAGCTGGTAATAAAAAATAAGAAATAAAAAATAATAGATAATAAATAATAAAAAATGCTCCACCATACACTAGACTGAGAAGATACTCATCTATATGATAAAAGTGTGCACTGAAAGACGCTGAAGTTGAAAGGAAGGGAGACCAGCTTCACTAGGAGCAATAGCAATGTGTAAAAAATTACAGATCACGGTAAAATAAACATGTATATGAAATTGTGGAACTCACCAAAAAGAAAGATAGCACAACACAATAAAATGTATAATAAATGAATAGATCAAATGCGCTGAAGGTGGCAACTCTGAAACGCTGAAAAACAACAGGTAGCCGATGGTGTGTAGGTTCGTATAACAGTGAGCAGAGACCCGATGAATGGTAAAGATATATTACTGTGGGCTGTTTATATGCATCAGCTTAAAATGACCGTGATCATGAGAAAAGGGTCAGGTCTCAGCCAAAAATCAAAACTCGTAATAAAAAGGACCCCACCGTATACTCAACAGAGGAAAATACCTATCAATAGAATAAAACAAAATAAAAACGTGCACTTTGGAACACGGAAGTAACAGGAGAGAGACCGGCTCATATTTTAAAGACTAAACGGCAAAAAATCATGATTATGAGAGTCTCAAACTCAAACAGTATTGTGTATAAAGAAACCGCTAATACAGGGATTTATACAGCTTAAATAAAATGGATTCAAAAACAGTGCAATATAGTGATAAATAATATACAAGAGGGGAGAACATAAGACAGAGAGCCGTACCTGTGAGTGCTATCAGGCATGGGAAAATGCCGCGCAGGAGCAGGAAAGACATTATAAGCACAGCAATAGCTCCTCCCAACCTGGAGGACGTCATGCTGACTGACAGTAGATAACAATGCATGTCTAAAAAACAACGTGCAATTTGGAGAACAGACTATGACATTAGAAAGGCTTGAACAAGCAGGTAATCCAGTAGTGGCCACAGATGAACAGGAGACCAACAGAAAAAACAATAAAAGACCACTTGAAAATATACATATCTTAAATGTACTTAAATAGAAACTGTGTATACTAAAAAGAAAAATATATTAAGGCAAATAAAAATTGGCAAATAAAAAACAAAAAAGCAATGTGCCTCATAAAAAGACATTATAATCTATTTCCTTATTTAAACCACCGGGGTACACTGTATTAAGTTGAAAAATGAACCGTTGTTCTTCTTGGAGCAAAATGCAGTCCAAATCCCCGCCCCGAGGGGAGGGGATGACCCTCTTAATGGCAAAAACTTTAATGTCATCAGGAGTATGCTGAAATTGAATCCAATGCTCCACAAGTGGAGCAGTCACAACTTTCCTTCTGATTCAGCTCTTGTGTTCCTGAACCCGTGTCTTAACCGCTCTAATAGTTTTACCTATATAAAGTAAAGAGCAAGGACAGATGATAATATATACTACGTGTGTAGAGCGGCAGTTTGTCCGGTTGTTTAAAATGTACTGTTTCTTAGTGTGTGGATGTACAAACATGTCACTAAGCACAATAGCATATTTGTAGACTGAACAATTATTACATCTATAGTGTCCTCTCTTGGATGGTAAAATGGTAGATACTGGTGGCATATAAGATAAGACTAATGTATCTGCTAAATTATGTTCCCTGTTGTAAGCAATGATCAACCGTTTATTGGAAAAGCAAGGACGTGTTTGCAAAATGTGCCAGTGGTTTTTCAAAATTTTCTGAATATCTGAAGATAAGTGCGAAAAATGAAGAACACCAACAAATTTATCATCTGAATTTTTATCTTTGGGTAAAAGCAGATTTTGTCTAGAGGTGGAACAGGCATGGCTGTAACCTTTTTTAATACATTCGATAGAATAGCCTCTGGCAGAGAAACGTTCAGCCATATCACGAGATTTACTCTTAAACTCTGTAATGTCGGTACACAGTCTACGAAGTCTTAAAAACTGTGAAACAGGTAAATTCCTTTTGAGATGACTACTATGGAAACTGTCGAATCTGAGAAGCTGGTTACAATCATTAGGCTTGCGAAAGATGGTGGTACTGAAACCAAATGAGGATTTTCTGATGAGAATGTCAAGGAAGGATATTTCGATGGAACTAGACTGCATTGAGCTCACTGTCGGTGCCCCTCCATAGCATAGAACACTGCGAAGGCAGGTTGAGTCATAGATATATAATTGAACATTTAACAGCAATCCGTAAGCAGAAGAGTTCAAAGTTTGGACAAGAATGGCAGAATATCTTGGTGTACTTACAGGGGAAAGTGAGGGGGGGGGATGAGGGTGGAGGGGGAGGGAGGGGGGAAGTGAGGGGGAAGGGGGGGAGAGATTTCAGTAAATTGAGGTGAAAAGGAGTTTGAGGGGGTTTTGTATTGAAAAATGAAAGCAAAAGTTGTAATATATGTTTGAATTGCTTAATAAAAATTGATAAATTTATTTATTTAGGCAGTTTTGTATACCACTTTATCCTTCAATCAAAGTGGTTAGGGATATAATGGGGGGTCTACATTCAACAGAGGTGACAAGACATACATATATTTCTGGGGGGGTTGAGTCCCAGGTCTGAGCTGTTGGTGTTTGGTGGCTGTATTGACATGTCTGCGTTGGTTTGGGAGTTAAGGTGCTTGTTCATATGCAGCCATGAACAGGTGGGTTTTGAGGGATTTGCGGAAGTCCTTGAGGTCCTTTTGTGCTTAGTTCCTCAGGGAGCGAGTTCCATAGGTCCGGAGACGAGAATGAGAAGGCTCTTTTGGAAGTTGATTGCTTTGTTTTGTGGTATCCGGTTGTTGCTGCCTTGGGTTTGCCTGGGTCTGCTGTTTGTGTCTTTGGTTATTGCGGTCTGTGGAATTTCTGCTGAGCAGTGGTGTATGGTCTTGAAAATGATTAGTGTTGCCTTGAATTTTGCTCGTGCCATTATGGGTAGCCAGTGCAGATTTTGGAGTACTGGTGTTATGTGTTCATATTTGGACGTGCCTGTGATTATGCGCGCCGTGGTGTTTTGAACCAATTGTAGTGGGTGTACAGAGTGTTTGGGTAACCCTTGATATAGTGAATTTCCGTAGTCCAGTATGGAGGTGATGACTGCCTGGCATACTGTGGGGAAGTGTTCTTGGCTGAAGAGTGGCTTGAGTCATCTGATGATCTTTAGACGGTGGTATGCTTTTGCTGCAGTCTTGTTAATATGGGAATGGAAATTCAGGTTCTTGTCTATGAGGATACCGAGATACTTTACTTCTTCCTTTGTTGTGATTGTCCTGTGTAGTATGTTGATTTCTTGGGGTGGGTTGAATGTTGTGGGTTGAATGTTGTGCTCCTGGAGATGAACATTGCTTCAGCGTTATCAAAGTTTACCTTGAGGTTATTGTCGGCAAGCCATATGTTCATGTGTTCGAGGCAATTGGCCATTGAGGTTATGTCAGGGGTACTCAGGTCGATTGGGGTGTACACCATTATATCATCTGCGTACAGGTGATTTTGTATGTTGTGTTGTCTGATGATGCTGTATATGGGCTTGATATAGATGTTGAAAAGTATTGATGATAGGGACGATCCCTGTGGTATTCCTTGCGTGGTGGTAAATTGATCTGATTTATTTTCCCCACATTTTACTTGCTGTGTGCGTTTGTTTAGGTAGGAGGTGAGCCATTTCAGGTTGTTGTTGCATAATCCCATTTCTTGGAGGCGCTGTATGAGTATGGGGTGTGATACCGTGTCCAAGGCAACTGAGATGTCGATGAAAATTAGTAGGAAGCCTTTCTTTGTGTTGTCTATTCCTTTCAGTAGGTTGTCAAAGAGAGAGGTGAGCAGAGTCCCTACGTTGTGATGTGGTTTGAAGCCGTTTTGGTGCAAGTCCAGTGGAGCATGAAGGTCCACGTGATCCTGTAAAAATATATCTTTTTCAAGACATGACAGAGGATAAAAAGGGGAATACTTTCAAATGAGTTTTTTCGAATTCTGCCACATACAAATTTGCTATGTTGGGTGCCATGGTGGCGCCCATAGCTGTGCCTTTTATTTGCTGGTAAAAGGTGCCATCAAAAAGGAAATAATTTTGAGTCAAGGCAATGCGAGCCAATTCTACTAAAAATTGAGTGGGTATGCGAGAGGGCATTGTACGTAAATTCAAATATTTGGTGATGACTACAAGAGCACCCTCCTGGGGGATGTTCATGTAGAGGGATTCAATGTCAAGTATAACCAAGATGACATCAGAAAGATCTTCATTAAAACTATCCAGGAAGGTAATAATCTATGCTGAATCTCTGACAAATGATGGAATACAGGGGAAAAATGGACGAAGAAAATAATCAATGAATTTGAGAAAGAGGTTCAAGGATGGAAACTATACAGGAAACAATGGGTCTACCAGGTGGAGACGTGAGTGATTTATGAATCTTCGGAATGGTGTAAATGGTAGGAATGACAGGATGTAATATCTGTAAGTATAAATACTCACGTTGTGTCAAAAAACCTGCATTCAAACCAATTGATAGAAGAGAGTCTATTTCTTGTTTAATGGCTGGTGTGGGATCGCAAGACAAGACTCGGTAAAACTCATTGTCATTGAGTTGACTCAAAAGTTCTTGTGTATAATAGGAGCAATCTAGAATAACTATACCTCCGCCTTTATCGGCTGGTTTGATAATAATATCTGCCGTTGTCTAAGGGGCTTGTTTACAAAGCCGTGGTAGTGGTTTCCAATTGTTATTGGAGCCGCGGCCCCATTGATTTCACCAAATCTGAAACCGACCTCCTACAGAAGGGGCTCTCTTTTGTTCCCACTGCTCGTTATGATTCCTTCCAGACCCGCATTGATCTCCATAAATTCTTTCGTAAGCTTCAGATAATTTTTTTTTTCAGACAAACTTAGCAACATTACAGATCCCTTAGTTCTACGTAACAAATCCCGGTGGTTTCCACCTGGCCCCATCGATCCCGCTATTCAGTCCTTTATGGATTATGTCCTTCAAGATGTACAACTACTTGAAAGCAAGTCCAGATGCAGATTTAATAACCACATACGTGATGAAAGATCCGCACTACACACTCTTAGGGGCTTGTTTACAAAGCCGCGGTAGTGGTTTCCGATCGAAACTCCACTGGCTGCCCCTCTCCAGCAGAATCAAATATAAATCCTTGCTCCTCGCAAACAAAGCACTACACTCCCACCCGGACACCCACCTCCAATCCCTCCTTCAGAAACTCACTGCAAACAGACCACGAAGGGCTGCTACAGTCAACAAACTTACCATACCACAATACAAAACAAAATTCAACCAATAAATTTGTCGCAATGCTTTTGAACTCTACGCACTGTCCCTTTGGAACTCTCTACCAGACTCAATAAGGAATATCACCAGCCTCCCCTCCTTCCTCAAACACCTGAAAACCCTCTTATTCTCTGAACACTTTGGATCAACACCCCCTCCAACATGACACTAACAATGACAGAATCTGCACTTGTAAATAGTTAAAGAACATACCATTTGAGTATTGCTCTCCTATTGTAAATAGTTCAAAGATTGTAAATAGTTTGCTGTTATATATGCTATGGGTGTCATTCTGTCCCGTGAACAGCCCTCCTGCTGGCCCTGGCTAAAGCCTCCCAGTATGAACAATGCATTTGTATGGGAAGGGTTAGACGGAGGTGGGAGGGGATGTTCTGGAGGAGAAGCGAGGGCAGGGCAAGGGTGGGCCGCGACCCCAGACGTACAGGGCCGTTTCAGAGGTCGGCCCTGTATGTCCGGGGTCATAAACTTAGACGGGGGACTTATTCAACCGCAAAGGTAGAATAAGTCCCCCTGGACATTAAGGGATCCTGCTGCTGGGCTGGGTAAAAAAAGGTAGGGGGTTCAAGGAAGTTCCCTGCAGCAGGACCCTGGCCATGGGAGACCGGATCGAGGATCCAGCTCGAATGAATGAGAATGAATGAAAATGGCAGTGCTGGCATTCGTGGCTTCCGAATGGAGCCGCAGGGCTTGGTGACAGGACGCCATGGCACTGCTGTTCTATTCAGGAGCCTGACTGAGGTAGCTGGGGATCTGCTGGGCATGAAGGCCGATCGGAATCTGGGCACAGCCTGCACGTTCAGATCATAGACCCGATTCTGATCCCACAGGCACATCTAGCCCCCGCGGGATCAGAATCAGGTCTACCTCCATGTAACTAAGTTGATATTTGTTCCATGTAACTATGCTACTTGCTTGCTAAGGTGTTAATTGTTCTATGTAACTGATGTTCTGTTCCCTGTAAACAGCTTTGACCCGGTGAAAAGCGGTATATAAGCCTAACCAGCTAGCTAAATAAATAAACAAACAAGCAAATAAATAAATAATGTTGATTTCCTTGGCAAAGCTGAGTGTTTAACAACCTTGTCTGCAATATCCAGCTGCAGCTAAGAGGTTGTATTATTCCAATGGTTCACCTAGGACATCAGATACTCTTTGACCAGCCCAGTGTTTGTGTGTGTGTGTGTGTGCATGCAAGATGTGATGTGGGGGATGTTTTTTGGCAGTGGGAGCAGGTAACAGAGTCATGAGAGAGTTTTGAAGGGGTAGATTTTTTGGGGTGGGGAATTTTGCAGGATGGTGGGGCAGTTGGGGAAGGGCAGTTCTCAAAGTGGTGGAGAAGTTATGGGGTATGTTTTTGGAGGAGGGGCAGTTTGCAGATGCTGAGGCAGTTCCAGGGAGTTTGTTTTTAGGGGCAGAGCAGTTTGCGGGGTAGTGGTCTGTTGTAGAGTTTTTGGGGATGGTGGGTCGAGGGTCAGTTCTGGAGGATGGTTTCTGATGGTGGTTGCAATTCCAGGAGAGTGGGGCAATTTGCGGAGCGTTAGCTTTTGGGGGTAGGGGCAATTTACAGGGCTGTGATGGACTTGCAGGCAGTATCTTTGGCAGTTCTTACATCTTACAACAGGCAGTATCTTTGGCAGTTCTTACATCTTCCCAAACCCATTGGAGGGGTTTGGGGATGGGGCAGTTTGGGGTTTGGGAAGATGTAAGAACAGGAGGATGACAGTTTGAAGGGAGCAATTCCCTATATGCTATGTTTCACTGTAAGCAAGGTTCTAAGCTAGAGAAGCTGCAACTCCTTCTCCCATTGAAATGCAATGAGTCATTTTGGGGGGGGGGCTTATTTCTCTGGAATCCCCATTTTGTTCTGGCCCATTTAGAAACTCAATATTTCTCTTCCACTTTTTCCCCATGTCAAGTTTCATCTTATTCCATTTAATTTCTATAGAGTTATTTTTCTACCAGGCAGACAGACATTCTTTGACCCTTTCTCTATAATTCTTTCCAACTTCCATTGAGTCGGAAAGAATAAAAAGATGAAAACAGTAACCTAAGACATTAGAAGTACAAATCAATAAGTCCATTCAAGTAGGGCAAGGAAGGAGGGAGTTATAGGGGAAAATGTCAGCTATTTCAAATGCAATTTATTGACAAGTTTATTACACTTTGGAGGTAACTTTGGGCACCTATGTCAAAATTGGAAAAAGATACCTAGTTTAAGCAAGCAACATAGTGTTTATGTGTCTTTATAAAACAAGCATCCAGAACCAGCCCCAGCAATTCACAAATCCTCAAGCACAAATTTACATCTGCCCCGAAGGAGGGGTAAATTTGTGTATGTACATGCCTATTTTATAAAATACATGTATACATCACAATTCCATCCCAGCTCCACCCAAACTATGCCTCTTTCTGCTTGTCTACTTTTTACACACGTATACCAGGGCAGTTTTATAAGAGTTGTCTTATAATTGTAAAACATGTTTACATGCAGCAAAAGCTTTATAAAATTATCCCCATTGTAAACAGTGACATTATGATGAACTCAGTTAAAAAAAAGATTTTGTATAACTCCATGCTTTATTTCTCATTTATAGAGGACTATAGTATAGATAGCGGATGCCCTCTTTTGAGAAACAGATTGGCCAGCATAGTACTCACTTTGGTGGTTTCTCCACGGTTCGGTAGGTGTTGAAGGCCTGAAGCTGGGTTTGGACGCCACTCAGGGAATTGGCGAGCTGCCGGTTATTAAGGGTAAAGATGGTCTGTTCGATCCATTGCAGGAGGTCAGATGCTAGAGTCTCATACTTCTCAATCAGCTGTTCGGCTTCAATGGCATGATCTAGCACCTGATGTTTAGAAGAATGTGTTGCAGAAGGGAGACAGAGAAGAGGAAACAAAGAGGTACACAAAGCAAGAAAATAGAGAAAAGATGGAGACAATTGAGGAACAGATGAGAGAAAAAGAGATAAAGAGAGAAGGAAATCGTAAAAAACAAGAACAAAAAAGCCTAAATATAAAATGAAGAGAATAAGTTAGCACTTTATTGCATATCATAGCGCAATGGGAGGATCTGCACACATTCAAACTTCATGGAAGCAAAATTAACAAGCTACATAATGGCTCGGTTTGCTGGTGATTTTTACATTCACAAGTAGAATGAGTAGAGTGAGGTCATCTGATGGTGCTGACAGAGATCCCCTCTATCCTTATTGAATTTGAATTACAAAATTCTGGCAAAGGTTTTTGCGATGAGGTTGGACTCTAGCATCCAGGAGATTGTGCATCCTGACCAGGCAGGTTTTATAAAAGGCAGATATGGTTTTGAGAATGTACGGAGGCTACTTAATGTCTTATTCAGTTTAAGGAAAAGAGTTGGAACATATGCTGTATTGTCCTTGGCTGCTGAAAAGGCCTTTTATAGGGTCGAGTGGCCTTACCTATTCGCGGTGCTGTTGCATTTCGGATTTGGACCTAATTTTAGAGGGTGTATTGAGGCCTTGTATAAGTCTCCAAATGCAGTAGGGCAGATCAATGTGTTTAGTTCACCTCCTTTTTCTTTAGGACAAGGGACTAGACAGGGCTGCCCGCTCTCCCCACTACTTTTCGCTCTGGCCCTTGAGCCTTTAGCAATACGATTGCGGGCCCAGGCTCAGGATATTGGAATAAAGCTTGGAGATCAATTCCATGTAGTCTCCTTATACGCCGACGATATGTTGATCTTCCTCCGTGATCCAGATCACACCCTGCCAACCATCGTTGATTTGTTGCATAGTTTTTCTCTTATGTCTGGATTCAAGGTCAACTTTTCCAAGTCAGCTCTGTTGCCATGTTCTACAGGTTTGAAAGAGAAGGAAGGCTCGTCTTCCACAGTTTTTTCCATTGTATCCCAGTTTAGATACTTCGGTATTATAATCCCTAAAAGACTTGAAGATTTATATGTGCTGAATTATCGGCCGATGCTGAATACCTTGAGAGCTGAGATTCAGCAATGGTCCTCCTTAGCGGTTTCCTGGTTAGGCAGAATAAATGTGATCAAGATGTTGTTTTTGCCTAAATTGTTGTTCCTTTTTCAGCAATTGCCGATAATGATTCCCAGAGGATTTTTTATAAAGGTACGCCAGTTCCTTACTAAATTTATATGGCAAGATAAAAGGCCCAGGATTAATTGGTATACGATGATACGTCCTCAACTGTTGGGTGGTTTGGGGTTCCCTGATTTTGAATTATACTATCATTGTTCTTGTCTGCGCATTCTTCACTTCTGGTTAACTGCTCAGAGGTCTTCATGGGTTCAAGCAGAAGCTGAATGGCTGTCCCCTATTCCCTTGCTAGCGGTGCCTTTTGCAACTGAAAGTGGTGAAATCCAGAAAATTATGCGACACCCTCTTTTGGGACCGGTGTGGAGAAGCTGGGGAAAGATCAGCAAACTGTCATCTCTGCCTTCAAAGTTATCTCCCTTTATGGTACTAGGGTCTTTACCCTTCATTAGAAATGTTGGGGAGGCTATGAGAGAGATTAGTGTTAAGATCCGTTTTTCATCCATGTATGATCATGTCATGTTTTTGTCTAAGCAGCGCACAGAACTACTCTTTGACTTGGAGTTGTCAGATTTTCAGTATTTTCAATTAAAGCACTGTTTCTATATCATTATCACTCGTCAATACTCAATTAGGGATATTATTTAGGGTGTCCATTATGCCTGAGCAATTATTCCACTGGACTAGGGAGGATGATCCCTATTGTTGGCGCTTATGCGGTCAAAGAGGTACATTTCTTCACATTTGGTGGGAATGCCGTAAAGTACAGAAATTTTGGCTGGCAGTTCATTCTCTAATTACGACTAAGTTGGGGTTGGCGTTTCCGTGCACGCTGAAGTTCTGCGTTTTGGGACATATATCGGAAGAGGTACCTTTTTCTGATAATGCTGGGCTGGTAAACTGCTTAATGTTAGCGGCCCGCTCGGTGATTAGTCGCTTTTGGAAGCGCTCGTATGTTCCCACCCTAAACGAATGTTGGGTAAAGGTATGGGATATATACCGGATGGAAAAGCTTACAGCACACGTAAGGGGACATACGGATAGAATCTTACAACTTTGGGCTTTGTTTTTACCTTTTACTGGTGACCAGTACTAAGTCCCTTCATATACTTCCTGCCGACAGCAGCTCTGAGATCCCTGTGCACTCTCTAGCTCCTTCTATAACAATCTTAGCTTGTTGAGATTGGGAGAGTGGCTTGGGGGGAGGGGAGGGGAAGGCGTTTGTTATCAGACATATATCTTATTTTCTTATTTCTTATAGGATACCCGCCTTAGATAGTTTCTGGGAGGTCCAGTTTATTACATCATATATTCATCCGGTATTTATGTTATCATTAGAGAGTTATGAAGCTTGGTTATACAGTTCATGTTTATAAATGTCATTTTATTAAGCAGTGAAAGTTCGTTGAGAATCACAACTTATAGGGCAATTATGTGCCAAGCTTCTGTTGTGATGCACCGCTTCTTATGGTGGGAGGGTGGGGTTAGTAGGGGATATTGTCTGATACTGTACTGTTTTGTTGTACTCAACTTCTTATATCTTAATAAAATCATTGAACACAAAAAAGCTGTTAAAACTTAAGAGGTTTGTGAAAAATTGCAAGAGGACCTTAATAAATTGGAAGACTGGATGTTCAAATGGCAGATGAAATTTAATGTGGACAAGTGCAATGTTATGCACCTAGGAAAAAACAACCCAAACTATGGTTACACCATAAAAGGTTCAACATTAGGAACCACTACCCAGGAAAAAGATTTAGGCATCATGGATAACATGTTGAAACCCTTTGCCTAGTGTGCAGCAGCAGCCAAGAAGGGAAATAGAATGCTAGGAATAATAAGGAAAGAAATGGAGAATAAAACAAAGGATATTATAATGCCTCTGTATCGTTCCATTATGCGACTGCACAATGAATATTTTGTGCAAGTCTGGTCAGCGTTTCTTAAAAAGGATATAGCGGAATTAGAAAAGTTACAGAGAAGAGCCACCAAAATGGTAAAGGGAATGGAAGACTTAAAAGGTTAGGTCTCTTTAACCTGGAAAAGAGATGGCTGAGAGGAGAAACGATAGAGGTCTATAAATTAATGAATGGAGTGGAACAGGTAAACATAGATTGATTGTTTACACCATCAAAATGTAGAAAGACTAGGGGACATACAATGAATTATAGTGTAACCTGTTTAATAAGAGAAAATATTTTTTCACTCAACGTGTAATCAAACTCTGGAATTCATTACTGGAGGATGTAGTACAAGCTGTTAGTGTAGTTGGGTTTACAAAAAACTTTGGACAACTTCCTGGAGGAAAGTACCATTATTAAAGCGAACCCAGGAAATCCAATGCTTGCCCCAACTGTGGAACTGTGTGTCTTTTGGGAACCGGCTAGGTACTTGTGACCTGGATTGGCCACCGTTGGAAACAGGATACTGGGCTTGATGGACCTTGGACTGACCCAGTATGGCATATCTTATGTTATGTTCTCTCCCACAGGGGATCAAGGAGAAGTCGTAATGGTGGTTGCAGTACTGATATTTGATGGCCAGGATGCCACTGGAAATGCTGGAATGAGTGCATGCCATCTTGGATGCCAGACTGAAGGACTGGAATGCACACTGCCTAGAGCAGTTTGCCCAAAGACTGGTCCCCTCAGAAGGCCTCCTGGGCAATAAATCGCTTAGAGGTGAGGGTAGTCCATCCAGCCCTGGAGAGATTTCAGTCTCTCCTAATAAGCAGAGCAGTCCACGTGTTCAGACAATGTCACAGCTGTGGCATACGTCAACAAGTAGGACGGAACTTGAAATACTGAAGCAGTTCTTGGTTGTAGAGCTGTGTCAATGGGCGGAGGCATAGCTAATGCTGTGTTTCCAGTATACATTGCTAGTGTTGACAACGTGCAGGTTGACTTTGAATAGGAACACTGCATCTGGGTGAATGGGATGCAATGTTCCACGTTAGGAACCACCACCCAGGAAAAAGATTTAGGTGTCATCGTGGATACTATGTTGAAACTCTCTGCCCAGTGTGCAGCAGTGTCCAAGAAAGAAAATAGAATGCTAGGAATCATGACGAAAGGAATGAAGAATAAAACAAAGGATATTATAATGCCTCTATATTGTTCCATGGTGCGATCACACCTTGAATATTGTGTGCAGTTCTGGTCACCATATCTTTAAAAGGATATAGCAGTATTAGAAAGGGTACAGAGAAGAGTGAGAAAAATGGTAAAAGGGACAGAAGGTTACCCCTATGAGGAAAGGCTTGAAAGTCTTTAAAGGTTAAGGCTCTACAATTTGGAGATATGATAGAGATCTATAAATTAATGAATGGAATAGAATGGGTGAACGTAGATCAGTTGTTTACACCATCAAAAAGTAGTAAGACTAGGGGACATGCAATGAATCTACAAAGTATCCCATTTAAGACTAACAAGAGAAAATGGTTTTTCACTTAACGCATAATTAAACTGTGGAATTCATTACCAGAGGATGTAGTAAAAGCTGTTAGTGTAGCTGGGTTTAAAAAAGGTTTGGACAAGTTCCGGAAAGAAAGGTCCATAATCTACTATTAAAGAGGACCCAGGCAATCCACTGCTTGCCCCAGGACAAGCATTGTGGAACCTGTGTGCCTTTTGGGAATTTGCCAGGTAATTGTGACCTGGATTGGCCATTGTTGGAAACAGAATACGGGGCTTGATGAACTTTGTTCTGACCCATTATGGCATTACTTATGTTCTTATATTCCTTGTTCCTCGCTCTTTCTGAGATGACTCTTCTTTACCCTCACCTTCTCATCCAAAGTGATTTCACTGTCCATTTTGATCATCCTATGAAAGCCAGCACAACCTTTACATTGATCAAAAAGCAACAGTTCGTATGGAACAAGGAGAAACGGAATGGTTTAAAATAAGCAAAGATGTATGACAAAGCTGCATACTTTCCCCCTACCTCTTTAATTTATATGCAGAACAAATTATCAGAGAAGCAGGATTGTATGAAAACAACAGAGGTGTGAAGATTAGTGGAAGACTCACCTGCGCTATTACTGGCTGAGAGTGAAGATGATCTGAAACATTTGCTTCTCAAGATCAAGGAACATAGGCCAGGTATTTGAAGGCCCTTATAAGAACATAAGAACATAAGATATGCCATACTGGGTCAGACCAAGGTCCACCAAGCCCAGTATTCTGTTTCCAACAGTGGCCAATCTAGGTCATATGTACCTAGCAGTTTCCCCAAGGGACACAGGTTCCACAATGCTTGTATTGGTTCAAGCATTGATATCCTGGGTCCCTTCTTAATAATGGTTTATGGACCTTTCCTCCAGGAACTTGTCCAAACCTTTTTTTAACCCAGCTACACTAACAGCCTTTACTACATCCTCCGGTAACAAATTCCAGAGTTTGATTACACGTTGAGTGAAAAAATATTTTCTTAGTTTACCCTGTAGCTTCATTGCATGTCCCCTAGTCTTTCTATATTCTGATAAGGTAAACAATCGATCTACGTTTACCCGTTCCACACCGTTCATTAATTTATAGACTTCTATCATATCTCCCCTCAGCCGTCTCTTTTCCAGGTTAAAGAGCCCTAACCTTTTTAGCCTTTCTTCATAGGAGTATCCTTCCATCCCCTTTACCATTTTGGTGGCTCTTCTCTGAACCTTTTCTAAAATCGCTATATCCTTTTTAAGATACGGCGACCAGAATTGCACACAATTTCAAGGTGCGGTCTCACCATGGAACGATATAGAGGCATTATAATATCTTTTGTTTTATTTTCCATTCCTTTCCTTATCATACCTAGCATTCTATTTGCTCTCTTGGCCGCCGCTGCACATTGGGCCGAGGGTTTTAACATGGTATCCACAATGACGCCTAAATCTTTTTCCTGGGTGGTGGTTCCTAATGTGGAACCTTGCATCGTGTAACCATAGTTTGGGTTGTTCTTCCCTAGGTGCATAACCTTGCACTTCTCCACATTAAATTTCATCTGCCATTTTGATGCCCAGTCTTCCAATTTACGAAAGCCTCTTGCATTTTTCCACAATCCTCTTGGGTTTTAACAACTTTAAATAGTTTTGTGTCATCTGCAAATTTGATAACCTCACTCGTTATTCCATTTTCCAGGTCATTTATGAATATGTCAAAAAGCAACGGACCCAGCACAGATCCCTGGGGTACACCACTATTCACCTTTCTCCATTGGGAAAATTGGCCATTTAGCCCTACCCTCTGCTTTCTATCTTTTAACCAGTTCCTGATCCACAATAGTACACTGCCTCCTATCCCATGACTCTTTAGTTTTGCCAAAGGTCTCTCATGAGGGACCTTGTCAAAGGCTTTCTGAAAGTCCAGATACACAATATCAACTGACTCACCTTTGTCCACAAGATTATTCACTCCTTCAAAAAAACATAACAGATTAGTAAGACAAGATCTTCCTTGTCTAAAGCAATGTTGGCTGTCTCCCATTAGGTCATGACTATCTACATGCTGAGTAATTTTATTCTTTATGATGGTTTCTACCATTTTTCCCGGTACTGATGTCAGGCTCACCGGTCTGTAGTTTCCTGGATCACCCCTGGAACCCTTTTTAAAAATTGGTGTTACATTGGCGATCCTCCAATCTTCAGGTATTAGAGATGATTTTAATGATAGTTCACAGATTACTAATAGCAGGTCTGCAATCTCGTATTTCAGTTCTTTCAACACCCTTGGATGTATATCCTCCGGCCCAGGTGATTTGCTACTCTTCAGCTTATCTAATAGTTGTAATACATCTTCCCGATATAGCGATATTTCCTTCAATCCTTCCGCACCTTTAAATACCACTTCAGTCATGGGTAACATCCCTACATCTTCCTCAGTAAAGACTGAAGCAAAGAATTCATTCAGTCTCTCCGCTATCGCCTTGTCGCCTCTTAGTGCTCCTTTAACCCCTTTATCATCTAATGGACCAACTGACTCTCTCACAGGTTTTTTGCTACGAATGTACTTGAAAAGGTCTTTACTTCACGTTTTTGCTTCTGCAGCAAGCTTCTTCTCAAATTCTCCCTTTGCCTGCCTTATCAATGCCTTGCATTTGACTTGCCAGTGCTTGTGCTGTTTCCAGGTTTCGTCGTTTGGCTCTTTTATCCATTTCCTGAAAGATGCTTTTTTGGCAACACCCTCTCTGACCTCACCTTTAAACCATGCTGGCAGTTTTTTGGACTTCCTTCCACTTTTCTTAAAGCGTGGAATACAGCTGGTCTGGGCTTCCAAGATAGTATTTTTCAACAACACCCAAGCCTGATGTAAGTCTTTAACCTTTGCAACTGCTCCTTTTAGTTTTTTCTTAACTGTTTTCCTCATTTTATCATAGTCTCCCTTTCGAAAGTTAAAAGATAGTACTGTGGATTTCCTTACTATCCCTCCTCCACTAATTAAATCAAAGGCGATCATGCTATGATCGCTATTGCCAAGTGGCCCCAACAACCTTATCTCTTGCACTAGATCTGGTGTTCCACTAAGGATTAGGTCTAATATGGCTTCCCCTCTGGTTGGTTCATGAACCAGCTGCTCCAAGAAGCAGTCATTTATTTCATCTAGGAACTTTATCTCCCTAGCATGTCCTGACGTGACACTGACCCAGTCGATACCGGGGTAGTTGAAATCACCCATTATTATTACTGCGCTGTAACTTTTGTTAGCTTCCTTGATTTCTTTGAGCATTTCATCATCCATTTGGTCAATCTGGCCAGGCGCTCGATAGTACACCCCCACTGCCATTGCCTTCCCCCTTTTACATGGAATTTCAATCCATATAGATTCTACAGCAGATTTTGTTTCCTGCAAAACTTTAATCCTTTCTGACTCAATGCCCTCTCTAACATAGAGAGCAACCCCTCCACCAATTTGATCAGCTCTAACATTACGATATAGTTTGTACCCAGGTATCACAGTGTCCCACTTGTTGTCCTCCTTCCACTATGTCTCTGATATTCCAATCATATCTAACCTTTCATTTAGTGCTATATATTCTAACTCTCCCATCTTATTTTTTAGACTTCTAGCATTTGCATACAAGCATTTTAGAGAATGTATTTTATTCATATTAATTTGGCTGATGTTAGACATGGGCAATTTGGGATCTTTAAGCTCTGTCTGCTCCATACTTGAGGGCATTTGGGCTACTTTACTCTTTTGTGGAACCTCTCTGCTTTTGGTAGTATCCTTCAAAGATACATTCTTCCGAACCATCCGCTCTTGGGCGACTGTCGGCTTTCCCCTAATATCTAGTTTAAAAGCTGCTCTATCTCCTTTTTAAAGGTTAATGCCAGCAGCCTGGTTCCATCCTGGTTAAGGTGAAGCCCATCCCTTCGGAAGAGCCCCTCCTTTCCCCAGAATGTTCCCCAGTTCCTAACAAATCCAAAACCCTCATATCTGCACCATTGTCTCATCCATGCATTGAGAGTCCGGAGCTCTGCCTGCCTTTTGGTCCTGCATGTGGAACGGGAAGCATTTCGGAGAACGCTACCCTGGAAGTTCTGGATTTCAACTTCCTACCTAAAAGCTTAAATTTAGCCTCCAGAACATCCCTACCACATTTTCCTATGTCATTGGTACCGACATGTACCAAGACAGCAGGCTCCTCCCCAGCACTATCTAAGACCTTATCTAGGTGGCGCGTGAAGTCCGCTACCTTCACACCTGGCAGGCATGTTACCAGGCGATCCTCACGTCCACCAGCCATCCAGCTATCTACATGCCTAATGATCGAATCACCAACTATAACGGCTGTCCTAACCCTTCCCTCATGGGCACATGGCCCTGGAGAAACTTCCTAGGTGCGAGAGGGTTTTACATCACCTGGAGGACAGTTCCTAGTTAGAGGATCACTTCCTGCCACACCAGGGTGATGCTCTCCTGTCAAGTGACCTCTCTCCTCCATGGCAACAGGGATGCTGCCAGACTGGAGGTGGGACTTCAGGACTATATCCCTGTAGGTCTCGTCTATGTACCTCTCTGTCTGTCTTATGTTTTCCAAGTCTGCTACTCTAGCCTCTAGAGAACGGACTCGTTCCCTGAGAGCAAAGAGCTCCTTGCACCAACCTCTCCTCCCCACCCCCAATTTCATACTCTGCCCATATCAATGAACCTCACAGTAACAATAAAGAATAACCTACACATGACTGTTAGTCTCCCATCTTGCACAAAAAAAAACAATAACAGATCATTTAAAGTGAGGTCCAATTCCCATGGACCCATAGCCACAAGAAGCAGAGTCCACAAAGGCTCCGGAGGACACATCTCCCCCTTATACACTCTGCAGTAAACCACTCAATCCTTCAGCAGACATAATATAGGGGAATTCCTCTAATTAGGGGAGGTAAGGGATATCCCCTCCAGCACCAGATCTAAAGTTCCAAAAGTGGTAAAGTCCCATAAATAGGAGGTAGGAGGCATAGCTAGTGACCTCGAAGTGCAAAGGGGGCATACATAGCTGAACAGTCCAGGTCTGCAGCCTTCCGCTGTATCACGTAGAGTCCCCAGAGTTTAAAGACAGGGTAGTATCCACAAATCTTAAGTCGGAATCTGCTGCATCAAAGAGCTGCATCGATCCATTGTGCACTATATGCAGGCGAGCTGGGTATTGCAGAGTAAATCTGATACAGGCGTCAAAAAGGCATCAGCATACCAGAGTGAAAGCCTTCCTTCTCTGTGCCAGTTGAGTGGAGTAGTCCTGAAAATGTAAGATTTTAGTTCCTTGATGGGTAGGAGGAGATGTCTGTCCTTTTGCTGCTCGGAGTACTCAATCTTTATGGCAATCACCACCCTCACTTGAGCTCCTTCAGGCACCTGGGGTCCTAGACGGTGGGCCCGCTCAGTGGTCTACAATCGTCCCCCAAAACAAAGGTTGTAGGCAGCCAGGTCTCAAGAAACCCTCGTAGCTCTCTCTCTTTAACACTCTCCAGGACCCCAACAAAGTGGAGATTGTTACACCTGCTCCTATTCTCTAAGTTGTCGAGCTTGTCTTGTTGTTGGGTCACCAATTTGCGGAGCTCCGTAAGAGCTGTCTGAGCACTGCCTGTGTCCACTTCCACTGCAGCCAATTGAGACTCTGCTTTCCCAAGTCTTTTATTGTACCCCTCCAAGGCTTGGGTGACTCCTTCCAACTTTGTGAACACTAAATCAAATTTACTGGTGAGAACTGCCACCACTGAATCGGTGACCTCTTCTATCAGCACATCTTTCTCCGGGGATCCTGGTTCCACCATGTGGCCATCCACCATTTTTTTCTCCTGATCTTTTCGGACCGTGCACGCCGCCATCAAACAGCTTCGCTCGCTCAAAGTATATCCAGTGCTCCGGGTGTTCCCAAGTTTACACACTTTAAGTATGTAGCCCCATAGGAGGCCAGATGCAGTGGCAGTAAGGGAAGCCCCAGAGCACAGCGCCATGATGTCCTGCTGTTCTCACCGCATCATGTAACTCCTTCATAATTTCATTTATTAAAATTTATCAATTACTTTTAAGTAGATTACCAAAATATAATCATAATATTGCAAAATACTTTAAAAAATGTACCTATGAAAATTAAAGTAAATGTAAAACAAATGCAATATTTAAAAGTTTCCTCAGCTCCAAGGGAGCGATACAGTGCAGGGGGTGAAGTGAAGTACTTCTAACCACAAAAGAAGAGCGGGACTTGGGTGTGATTGTGTCTGATGATCTTAAAGTTCTTCTGGAACTTTTCTACACAGGTAGAAAAGGCGATGGCGAAAGCTAGAAGGATGCTTTGTGTACATAGGGAGAGGAATGGCCCGCAGAAAAAAAGAGGTGATAGTGCCTCTGTATAGGTCTTTGGTGCGACCTCATTTGGAGTATTGTGTGCAGTTTCTGCAGCCCACACCTTCAAAAGGATATAAACAGGTTGGAGTCACTGCAGAGGGTGGCTATTAAAATGGATAGTGGTCTTCATTATAAAGCATATGAGGAAAGACTTAAGGATCTAAATATGTATACTTTAGAGAAAAGGTGGGATAGAGGAGATATGATAGAGACATTTAAATACCTCCGTGGCATAAATGCACAGGAGGAGAGCCTCTCAATTGAAAGTAAGCTGTACTATAAGGGGACATAGGATGAGGGTGAAAGGGGATAGGACTCAGAAGTAATATGTGGAAATATTTCTTTATGGAACGAGTGGTAGATGCATGGAATAGACTCCCAGTGGAAGTGGTAGAGATGTGGACAATATCTGAATTCAAAAAAGCATGGGATAACACAGAGGATCCATAAAGGAAAAAAGGGGACAATTGTAATTGTTGATACGGAAGGGCTGATTAGATAGGCCATGTGGTCTTTTTCTGCTGTCATGTTTCTGTTTCTACAAATACTCAAATTCATACTGTAACCCTTAACAGGGCAAGCGAGGCAGATAATCAAGTTGCCATGAATTGCATCAACAAGCAGAGAGGAATAGGAGCTTATCTCTTGCTTTGGGAACTTCTCAGAATGTGGAACTGGGTCGTCTCCCATGGGATAACTCTCAGAATCACGTATCTGGCAGGGAAGGAAAATGTTCTCACAAACTGAGTTGTGTACTACAAGCACACAAGTGGCTCTGATGATCTTTCACAGGTGAGGCACACCCACAATAGAGCTCTTTACTACTCCTCAGATTAGGGGGGAGGGTCTTTGTATGTGTATCCTCCAAACCCCTAATAATGAAGACTTTCCTGAAATTCAGGAGGATCAGGGAACCATGATTCTCATAGCTCCCACTCCAAAGCAAGTGTGGTTCCCTCTTCTTCAGGAACTTTCCATAAGACCACCCACAAAACTGGAGTACTCCTCAAAATTGATCATGCAGGCCATTCTGGTTTCCAGGAAAGACTCCACTAGAAGGTCCTATACATTGAAGAAGTGAAAGAGTTTTGCCGTTTGGTGTAATGGAAAGGCTCTACATCCTTTTTCCTGTCCCACACAAAAACTGCTTGTATACCTTCTACATCTATCAGATCAGGTTTAAAAACCAAATCCATTAGGGTCTACCTTAGCACAACTGGATCATACAACCAGAGCCGTACCAAGGGCTGTGCAAGTGATGCGGCTGCACAGGGTGCAAGCACAGAAGGAGGCACTGATATCATCACTGGGTTTCCAGGAAGCTCAAAAAAGTGAGTTACTGTATGTGGCTAGGTGAAAGAGGTACCAGATTTGTTAGCTACACAGGGTGCATTTTTAGCTTGGTACGGGCCTGCATATAACTACCATGTAGGAGATAACCCTATCTCTGTATAGCAGGGCTTGCTTCTATTGACACCTCCCAACAAGCCAATCACACTTCAATGTTGTTCTAACCCAAATGAAGAAAGTTCCTTTTGAGCTACTAGATTCATCTGATTTGAACAACCTGATCTGGAAGGTGTTTTTCATGACAGTAGCTTTGGTTTACAGATTGAGCTCCAGGTTCTAGTGGCTAATCCACCCTACATCCTCCTCACCTCCATTACCTGCCTATCAGCTGTAAAATTTAGCGGCATAAAAACCGCCGCTTCTGAGGCGCGCGGATCGATCGGGAGAGCAGCAGCCATCTTCGGAGGGAGTGAGCAGGAGCTCCTCCTCACCTCCATTACCTGCCTATCAGCTGTAAAGTTTAGCGGCATAAAAACCGCCGCTTCTGAGGCGCACGGATCGATCGGGAGAGCAGCAGCCATCTTCGGAGGGAGTGAGCAGGAGCTCCTCCTCACCTCTATTACCTGCCTATCAACTGTAAAGTTTAGCGGCATAAAAACCGCTGCTTCTGAGGCGCGCGGATCGATCGGGAGAGCAGCAGCCATCTTCGGAGGGAGTGAGCAGGAGCTCCTCCTCACCTCCATTACCTGCCTATCAACTGTAAAGTTTAGCGGCATAAAAACCGCCGCTTCTGAGGCGCGCGGATCGATCGGGAGAGCAGCAGCCATCTTCGGAGGGAGTGAGCAGGAGCTCCTCCTCACCTCCATTACCTGCCTATCAGCTGTAAAGTTTAGCGGCATAAAAACCGCCGCTTCTGAGGCGCGCCTGCGCCTTGCGGGCATGCGCCTGAGGGCCTCGCCAGAGGGCCCTTTGGCGTGGCCCTTAGGCGTTGGTCCGTGGCGTCTGTTGCTGAGGGTTGCACTGATGACATGGACTGGGTTGACATGCTTATATTTTGTGATGACTTGCTGTTCCATGTTTCTCTCCTTCTATTATCTGTTTGACTGTCTCTGTCCTCTATTCTGTCCTATCATACGAATGGCGTTCTTTTCCTATTTCCTCGAATGATATTGCATTGTAAACCACTCTAATGCCTCTGGCCTGAGCGGTATATCAAATCTAAATAAACATAAACATAAACATCAAGTTCTCATTCAATGCAAAGTTCCTTGCTAAAATAGTATTGGAGTTCCACCTTAAATGGTCAACTGTCCTGCCATATCTTTCCCTTGGCCTCATGCTCACAATGGTGATCATGTCTTGCACACACTATACTGAAAATGAGCCTTAGCCTTTTGCATGGAGTAAACTAAAGCCCTTAGAAAGTCCACCCAAATTTTTATTTCTTTTGACCCCATAAACCTGGGATTGTTGTTATCAGATACACTCTAACCAACTGGCTAGCAGACTATATTTCCTTTGCTTATTTCTAAGTGCATCTGACCCTTGAGGGTCATGTCAAGGTTCATGGCTACATCGGCAGCCCACATGAAGGGACCCCTTGAAGCAACAGTAGGTTTGGAGTTTATGGAATCCAGCTCCAACCCACCTAGACATATTTCCTTTCTTTCCAGCCTGCCTTGCAAATATTTATACTTATATATAGGCCACCATGAACATTTCCACCATTTCCAGCCTGCCTTGCAAATATTTATACTTATATATAGGCCACCATGAACATAAAAAGGGAAAAATGAAACAAGAAGGCTGTTGCAATGGACAGACATCCAACATATTTTTTGGTAGCAACTAGCCATTTCTAATTTTTTATATATATATATATATATATATAAAAAATTTTGGTGGCTAGTTGCCACCAAAAAATATGTTGGATGTCTGTCCATTGCAACAGCCTTCTTGTTTCATTTTTCCCTTTTTATGTTCATGGTGGCCTATATATAAGTAGTCTCATCTGTAAAGACTTGCTATCCTGCTTGTTCTTCAGACAACCAACTTATTTACTTGTAACCTCCAGAAAAAGGGTGTTAATAAAATAGACAACCAAATAATGCTTTACCTGAACAAATAAGGTAGAACAGATTGGTTGTTTACTCTTCCAAAAAGTAGAAAGACTAGGGGACACGCAATGAAGCTACAACGTAGCACATTTAAGTCTAATCAGAGGAAATATTTTTTCACTCAATGCATAACCAAACTCTGGAATTCGTTACCAGAGGAGGTGGTAAAATCTTTTGGTGTAGCTGGGTTTAAAATAGTTTCTGGAGGAAAAGTCTGTAAACCATTATTAAAGAGGACCGGGGACAAACAGCATGGAATCTGTATACCTTTTGGGAATCTGACAGGTACCTGTGACCAGGATTGGCCACTGTTGGAAACAGGACACTGGGCTTGATGGACTCTTGGTCTGACCCAGTATGGCATATCTTATGTTCTTATGAACAGGCTCACACTACCTTTGCAAAGAAGCTTTGAATCAAGAGGATTGTGCCATCCTATGCTGGATATCACTAACAGACACTTACTTTCACAGAACCCGAAATGGGATAGCAAACAGTGAGAGTCTGGAACTTCTCAAAAGGACACTAGAACAGCACGTTGCCAACTGCATGATTCTGCCTTGGTGCACTCCAGAAAAAGACCTCTTTCTGACAGAAGACAATACCAGGTTTCCTCTCTTCTGCTTCAGAAAAGCAAACAAGCTCAGTCTGGCAGCAGATCCAGTTTCACTAGAATGGCTAGATTTGTGCCTGAAAACTTCTTAAACTTAGCCTAATAAAATATCCAGGTCAGTTATTTGTGCCATCAGAGCTGTCAGACTCAATTTCGCTAGTTAGTGCTGAAAGCGTAGTTACTCACATGTAACAGGTGATCTCTGAGAACAGCAGGAATGTCTTCACATATGGGTGAGCGTCACCGACAGAGCCTGCATGGGAACACTCCCCAACATCCAATAGGAAAGCTTTTGGGAGCATTCCACTGCACCTGCATGTTTGTCTTCCCGCCTTCCCAACTCCTCTCCTCAGTTGAGTTTGTAGCTGAGAAGAAGAAGAAAATAAAAGAACCCTACAACTCCTAGGGGAGAAGGGTGGCTTGTGAAGACAGATTCCTGCTGTTCCTGGAGATCACCTGTTATAGGTGAGTAACTACGCTATCTCTAGGAATAAAGCAGGAATGCAGTCTTCACATATGAAACACACTGGTATGGGCAGTAGAGTAGTGTGATCCCTGAGACAAAAAATGTGTAACTGAAGAGTCTGTAATAGTTGTCAGCCATTGTACTTGATCCCAGGAGGCGATACTCCCCCATGATAATCTGGTATCTTCTAAAAGTCCGGGACGGAGGGTAGGAGTTGAGTTTAAGTCAGAAAGAGGTGTTGGAGTACAGCTTGGTCAAAGACAGTGTCTCGACGGGAGTCTCTGTCTAATGTGCAGCAAAAGTATGAATGGAGGACCATGTAGCTGCCCGGCAGATCTCCTCAATGGATAGTGAACAGAGATTGGCCACGGAAGTTGACATAGTTCGCACATTGTGAGCAGTGACATGACCCTCCAAAGAGAGTCCTGCTTGTGCATAAGCAAAAGAAATGCAATCTGCTATCCATTTGGATAGAGTACATTTCATCACTGGTAGACCCAGGTGACTAGGATCAAAGGAAATGAATAGTTGAGAGGATCTTTAGTTCTGTCCAAGTAGTTGGAGTCTAAAGTGTGTAGTGCTGCTTCAGCTCGAGACGTATGTGGTCTAGGGAAAAAAAACAGGACTACCAACTTGTTTAGTTGGAAAAAGGAAACCACCTTCAGGTAATGGTAGAACTGAGTATATGTGGGAATTGCCATGAGAGCTTGCAGCTCACTGATGTAGCTAGCTGAAATGAGGCAATAAGGAAGATGTCCTTCCAAGATAGGAACTTCAGTGAAGTGGTGGCTAAAGGTTCAAAAGGTGGCTTTAGAAGTTGTGCCAGAACCATATACAGATCCCAGGTCATTGGAAGTGGCTTGGACAGCAGGAGACCCCACATGAAGCGTGCTACTAAGGGATATGAGAAGATAGGCTGTCCATCCACTGGCCACAATGGCACTAAGATGAACTCTCACTGAATTAATTTTAAGACCTGTCAAGGATATGTGGAGAAGATATTGTAGAAGCGAATCCACCGGGCAAGAAAAGGGGTTAATATCCTTTGGGGAGCACCAGAAGGCAAACCTACACCATTTGAAGGCATAAGAATGCCTGGTGAAATATTTATGAGATACAAGAAGGACATTCTTGACCGCCTGTGGTAGGTTGAGGTCGGCAAGTACTAGTAGCCCCTCAGCAGCCAAGCTGTCAGGCATAGAAGGTGAAGATTGAGATGGAGGAGTGTCCCGTGGTCCTGAGAGTAGAGGTCGGGTGCGCATCCCAGGTTGAGTAGCTGAATCTGTGCAAGACAAAGAAGCAGAGAAAACTACAGTTGATGGAGCCAGAAGGGGGCTTTGAGAATCATTGAGCCCCTGTTGGCCTGTAGCTTCAACCTGCACCTTGGGTATCAAGGGGATGGGAGGAAATGCGTAGAGCAGTTCCTGTCCCAAGTGGAAAAGGAAGGCATCTGGAGTCTGTTAGTGCAGTGATGGAACCCAGGAGCAGAAGCATGGAAGCTGTGTGTTTTGCAGATTGGCAAAAAGATCTATGAATAGGGTTCCCCATGTCTGGAAGATCTGAGCAGCCGTCTGCCGATGCAAGGTCCATTTTGGTGGATGAAGGATGAAGGATTCAGTTTAGCTTGTCTGCAAAGACATTGAGTTTGCCCGGGAGGTACACCACTCTGAGGTGAATATGGTGTGAGATGGCAAAGGACCACAGATGAATCACTTCCTCGCAGATGGGATGGGACTCTGTTTCCCCTTCTTTATTCACGCAGAACATGGCAACTTGGTTGTCCATCCTGACTAGAACAGGTTGCCCTGAAAGTTGGGATTGAAAAACCGAAGAGCATTTGTGAGTGTCCGTAGTTCTAGCAGGTTGATCTGCAGGGCAGATTCCAATTGTGTCCACAGTCCCTGTGTGGTCAGGTCATTCAGATGCGCCCCCCAACCCAGCTTGGAAGCATCCATCGTCAGGGTGCATCAAGGTGGAGGCATCTGAAAAGGTGACCAGATGAGTAGGTTCTGTGGGAGACACCATCACTGAAGGGATTTGATCAGTTGAGGGGTGATGTGGATCTTCAATGAGTCGACCCTTCACTTGCGTCCATTGGGAAGACAGAGTCCACTGCTCTTGTCGTATGTGTAATTGAGCATAGGGGCTGACATGGACCATGGAGGTCATGTGTCCTAACAGTCATAGCATCTCTCAATCTGTTACTCAGTTTCGCCAGCTTGATGAGGCAGGCACAGCGATCCTGTGAGAGGAAAGCTCGGGCCTGTTGAGTGTCTAAGAGTGCTCCGGGGTTGGAGCAAGATGTGACTTTGGGAAATTTATGAGAAATCCAAGGTGTTGGAGCACCGTGATGGTGCAATGAAGGGAGAGTCTTAACTCCTGAGGGTAGTCTCCCCTGATCAGCCAATCATCTAAGTAAGGGAAGACGAATACCTCCAAGGTGTGTAGGTAGGCAGCAAATACTACCATACATTTTGTGAAGACTCCTGGGGCAGAGGCTAGACTAAAGGGGAGAACCCGGTACTGATAATGGTTTCCTTGAAACATGAAGCACAGATACTGTCTGTGCAAGGGATGTATCAGTAAATGAACGTATGCCTCTTTTAGTTCTAGCCAATCGTGTCTCTGGAGAAATCATTCTGAATTTTTTTCGGACCATGAACTTGTTTAGGTCTCTGAGGTCCAAGATGGGCCTGAATCCTTCTGTTTTCTTTGGAATGAGAAAATATGGAGAGAAGTCCATCCTTTCTTGAGGAGGAGGAACTATTTCTATGGCACCCTGGGACAATAGGCGATCACCTCTTCTTTTAAGAGAATGCTTTGAAGGAGTTGTGTGGGATAATCCCCTGTGAAGCTGGTGGTGGTGGGGGGGGGGGGGGTAATGTTTTGAAGTGAAGCTGATAACGCCTTTAGACAATCTGGAGTGTCCATTGCTCTGATGTTATGAGGTGCCACCTGTGCACATAGTGACAAAGTCTGCCTGCAGTGTGGAAGGGTTGGGGACCCTCCAGGGCAAATTGGCAATGCTCTCTAAGAAGGAGTCAAAAACCAGGCTTAGGTTGTGGCTGTGTGGCTGGTTGAGGCTTAAGAGCCTTGGGCTTCATGGGTTGGCAAGCGACCTACTGTCTCTGCTGAGGATGTTAAGGCTGATAGGCAGCAGAAGGCGGGTAAGAAGGATAGTATCTCTTCATTTCAGAATAGAAAGATTTCTTGGGAAGAGCCTTCCTCTTGGATGGGTCAGCTGTTTTCCTGGAAAGGCATTTTAGGGTGAAATCATCTGTATCAATCTCCCCTCCAATCCTTGCCAAAAGGGTTTTCTCCAGTACATGGGATATTGGCCAGTTTATTCTGGACCCATTGCTCAAGATTTGATGCCTGTAACAGACCATTCGGTGAGCCCCATTGCAGACTGCTTAAGCTCTGCTTGTTGATTCAAAGGCATCAAAAGAGGCCCTGATAAGAAACTTAGAAGTGTTCTGGCCCTGTTTGATGAGTATCTGGAATGCACGCCACTTATTCTCAGAAAGCAGTGGGTGAAAGTCTCCAGATTCCTGGTGACATCCTTCAGAAACATGCCCATGTACAGCATGTAAGAGTTTATTCTAAAGGCCAACATGCATGCTTGGAAGCATCGATGCCCAAAGGCATCGAGTATCTTCGAGTCTCTGCCAGGTGGCATGGATGAATTGTTCTTAGAGCTGTTTATTCAGCACATCGCTGATTCCACCACCATTGAGTGGTGGGGTGTTGAGGTTTTTGGAAGCCAGGGCACTCTGGTACTCGGTACAAGGTATCGGGCCTCTTGCTGGTAAGTGGAAACATGAGTGGGGCCTCCAACATTTGGAGCATAAGATCCTGCAGGATCTGAATCACTGGAAATGTAGCCACCTCCTTGAGTATAGGAGGGTATTGGAGTATCTCCAATTCCTCTGGCCTTGGTTCCTTTTCCGAGGCTACTGTAATGGTGAGCCCTGCTGCCATGTCACATATGAAGTTCTGAAAGGATATATTTTCTGGTGGGGACTGACACTGTTCCTGAGGTGGCGAAGGGTCCAAAGGGATGTCTGAATGTTCTCGGGAATTGAATGATCCCTTGTCAGATTCTGAAGAAGCAAAATCAGAATCTGGTAAGAAATCAAAGTATCGGCAGTCTTAGGTTTGATCTCGATGCTTCATGGACATCGAAGATCGATGCTGATACCGATACTCAGAGGAATTAGAACCAAGAGTTATAGCAGTCTGAGTCTGTTGGATACCAGGGGTATCAGTTGGTTCCAACAAAGGTATCGCCTTGGGTGTTCTGATGATGCCAGTTCGAGGGCCAGCATCGGGGCCGATATATCTGGCTGTAGGCTCGGTGTCAAAGCCTGCACTCCTGGAGCTCTCAATGTTATCAGTACCGAAGCTGCCAGAAGTGCCACCAAACTCCTCTTGAGAGCCAGCATGCACTGGTCTAGGGAGATGGCCGATATCTGGGTGGAATCACCCAGAGAGCTGTCAGCCACCGTCCAGAACATGAAACCGGTAGCTCTCTGGAGGTCAATGCCTTAGGAGCATCCTAGAGGCTCTCTTTTGCTTTGGAGGACAGATTCTCCCACGGGGGCTGTTTGGCTGGCTGGTCTGCATCGGAAGCATTCCTAGGGGAGTCATGTTGATTTTGCTGGGATTGATCCCTGGTCTCGGTATCGGTCTTTGATGCTGATGCCGATGACTTGGGAGCAGCCAGAGACTTTGACTTACTTTTTTGTTTGGACTTTGAAGAAACCTGAGACCCATGAGAGGAAGTCGATGCCTTCAATGAAGTGAATGCCTCTGAAAGCCAGTCTGAGGCGAACAACGATCCGTACTGTGTGGCTCAGTTCTTTAGACCTCTCTTTGTCGTTTGCTGGCAGAAAGGGCAAGAATTGGGTTGATGCTCAGGGCCCAAACAATTTAGACACCAGTCATGTTTATCAGTGACTGATATGGTACCAGCACACCTAGTACATTTTTTAAAAACACTAGTTGGCTTTTCCATGCCTCAAAAAAGTTGCCTTCGAGATTGAAGATAAGGCTATGAAGGTCTAGAGGCCTAGTTTAGTGGTGAAAACCACGTTGAAAATGAAGAGAACAGAACTTTGAATACTTTGGCCTAAATAATATCACATAGCTACAGATACCATGTCTTCATTCACGCACTGCTGAAATCAGTAAACCCCCATTTTGTTAACTCCAAGTCTGTATCTCCTTGAGTTCTATGTAATTGCAACTCGCTTGAGTTTGTTATTGTTGTTCTATGTAAATTGCCTTGGCATAAAGGTGGTATAAAAAAACCCCTGTTAAATAAACGAATAAATAGAAAATTTGTAACATAAAAAGAAAAAATTATCGGGACTGGTGTCGGATTCCACAGAACCGGCGTCAACCGGAAGGCATAAGCACAATGTCCCACAAAAACGAGAAGTTTTTCGGCAGTGACAGGATGATACAGCCTGCTGGCTTTGTAGAAATGAAGAACTGAGGAGAGGAGTTGGGAAAGCAGACACACAGGCACAGTGGAGTGCTCCCAAAAGCTTTCCGATTGGTCGCTGGGGAGAGGTCCCACGGGGGCTCCATTGGTGACGTTCATCCATGTGTGAAGACTGCATTCCTGTTTGTTCCTGGAGATAATCCACACTAACCAGCAAAATTGAAAATTTATCCTAGGAATATCTCCAGTGCCATCCCTTTTCTGTTTGTCTACCTTTGTGCATTCTGTGAATTTGGATGGAAAATGTAGACAGTCATCTAGGGAAATTTTTCAGCATGGGGGTTTATCCAGTTAACCTGGGACTGCGTCATGCCTTTGTACTGACTTCATTGATCTCCAGGACCATCCAAAAGGTGAGGCAGGACAGAACCAGAGTGATCTTCACAGTACTACTATGGGCTCAACAAGTGTGGCTTCTGTATCTGTCATTCTGTTCAACCCTATGGGGCATCTGAACAATTCCCACAGGTTCCTGTCCTTCACCCAAATGTCCATTCCTTGTCTCTGATGGCATGGAGGTTGAATGCCAGTTTGTAGCCTCACTTTATCTCTGCTAGGAAATGAAGGATAATCTCACTGCTTCTACAAAAGCTTCAACCAGGAATCTCATAGTAGTAAATGAAGAAGATTCTCTCTGTGGTGAAATCAGAGCAGCTAGACCCCTTCCTTCAGTGTGCCTAGAGCTATTTTACATTTTTTCTTTTACTTGTCATCCTCCAAGCTCAGTGCCTCATCGAGAAGATACATTTAAACATCATAGCAACCTAGCATGCAGTCTAAAGACCACTATATAGTACTGCACCCTCCAATACCAATGTTCATTTAGGGCCTCTGGCCCCCTCCCCAGGTGCTGGAATCCTGTCAGTTTATTATAGTACCCTTTATCTTTGTTTTGGTTTGTTTTTTTAAATTATAATCTTTATTCAAGTGAAGAGGTATTACAATATCATTCATTATTTCCGCAATTATAAATACATCTTGTTCCTCTGTTAACACTGTGAATGCTTGTAAACTCCCAGTAGTCATCAAAATTCCTATATTTATAAACCATCGAATAAATTCCCATTTAACACTTGTTTTCAATTATAGAAATAACATGAACAATAACATGCCGATATTCATTAACTTAAACATGCTCAGTGGTGTGGCCTCTCCAACTTTCACGGTTCTCCCTCCACTTCTCTCGCTGTTTCACCTACTCAGGCTATAGGGCAGCATGTACTCATTTTCTTGTCCATAACATCCCATGATCCAGGGCTCCCATATCTTCTGCCAGCTGTTCTTTCTGCCATACATCTCATAATAGCTTTTCCAAATTTCATCGCTTCCGCCAACTTTACCCACCAGTCCTCTATTTTAGGAATCCCTGGGGTTTTGCACTTCCAAGCCACCGTGACCCTTCCCATCACAACAGTTACGCTTAAAGGATGCATTTGTGGTTCTTCTCCTAACTGTCAGCTTCTAATCCCAAAAGGCACCTTCCTGCACCCATCAAACCACTTTCCCCTACCACCTCATCTACCTCTTGGATAATGCGGTGCCAAAACTGCTGAATCAGTGGACAGTCCCACCACATGTGAAGGAAAGTTCCTATCCCCCCACAGCCCCTCCAATATAACGCTGATCTCACTCGCTGGCTATAAAATAATTGCTGGGGGGTTAAATAGATGCAATGAATTATCTGCAGCTGTGTCTGATGCCATAATGTCACTAGCTTCCTCTTGTGCACTCCTATACTTATTTGTTCCCAATCTCTTTCTGATATTTCTTTTTGTAGCCATTGATGCCATTTGCGCATCCCTTCTGACAGATTGCTCCCCATATTTTGTAGGAAACTGTTATATATCTTGGAAAGCAACTTCTTCATCCCTGAACCTTTAAAGAGATACTCATCCAGCCACGTAGGACATTTGCTCAAC
This sequence comes from Ichthyophis bannanicus, assembly GCA_033557465.1. Classification (NCBI taxonomy): domain Eukaryota; kingdom Metazoa; phylum Chordata; class Amphibia; order Gymnophiona; family Ichthyophiidae; genus Ichthyophis; species Ichthyophis bannanicus. Next base: position 139,672,050 of record CM066039.1, read on the forward strand.
TGCTCCACCATTCCTTTCTGCATTAAAGAGTATTGGAGTTGAAAATATTGGTAAAAGGATACCCCTCTCTGCAGCCTTCCCTCTAAGGCACTTTGCGCCAGGCCTATGCCCTCGTTAATCAATGCAGAAAAACATCTTATTCCCCTCTCTTCCAGACCCTTGGTCAGTCCTGCGAGTTTTGGACCAGAGAATGGATTAAAGTCTTTTATCTTTCACCTTTTAGATGGCAGGGGGTAAGCATTCCTCCTTTAATTTGCGATTGCACCAATCGCCTTAATGGGCTCAGTAAAGGGTACAGTGAAACTCCTTTCTCCCCCACCTGAGCTCTACCCTCCCCCATGCTTACCCATCTCAGCACTGACATTCTACTGTAGGTCCATCCATGAGACTTCGACTGAGTGTAGATGGTATACCCTCAAGGCTCTTAAAATCGCTGCGCGATAATACTAGACCTTATATTCAAGAGCCATGCCGCTACAATTCGGACCCTCTTTCCCCTCCACAAATTGCAACAGTTGTTTTTCCCACTTCAATAAGCACTTTGTTGGGATTGGTATGGGTAGCTGAGAGAAGAGAAAAATAAACTTTGGTATCACCCCTATTTTCAATGTTGCAACTTTTCCCATCCAACTCAAATGGAGTTTTGCCCATGCCTTAAGCAGTCCCTCATCACTCATTGACAAGGTACTGTAATTTAATCTGAACAAGTCCTCCGGGTATCTACTAATATATACCCCCAGGTACTTAATTTTTTGCTCGGCCCACTGGAAAGGGAAGCCTGGTAGAGAGTTTCTGGACAGTCCGCCTAAGTCCAACGCTTCTGTTTTACTAAGATTAATTTTAAATCCAGAGACTTTCGAAAAAGCTTGGATCACCCGCACAAATTCAGGCAGTGACTCACGGGGGTTTGTCATAAAGACCAACATATCATCGGCATAGAGTCTAATTTTATTGGTGCTAGTGCATATTGTTACTGGAAAGAATTTTGGATTTGATCTAATCTGCACTGCAAAGGCATCTATTACTAACACAAAAAGCATATGCGATAGTGGGCATCCTTGCCTTGTGCCTCTGTGTAACTCAAATCTATCAGAACTTTCCCCATTAACCAATACTTTAGTTTTTGGAGCCCAGTATAATGCTCTGACCCCTTGTATAAATTCTTCTCCTATGTTAAATTTCTTTAACATCGCAAAAAGAAATCCCCACTCCACCCGGTCAAACGCCTTTTCAGCATCAAGAGCCAGACAGAGCGCAGGCAACCTCCTGCTTTTTATCTCCTGCACCAAATCAACTACCCTTCTTACATTATCTGCAATAATTCTGCCTTTAACAAATCCTAATTGGTCAGGGTGGATCAATTTGGGCATGATCCCTTCTAATCTGCGTGCCAGGATTTTGGCAAACAATTTTGTATTGCAATTTATTAGCACAATGTGGTGATAGCTACCACATTGCTCCTTGGGTTTCCCTTCTTTGGGGAGTACAATTATATGGGCCATTTCCATCGTTGCTGATAGTGGTTCTCCTTGAAGGGCCTTAGAGAATATCTTTGCTAATATTGGGACTATTTCATCTTGCAGCACCTGGTAAAAATCTGCCGGATACTCATCTTCCCCTGCTGGGTACCCAACTTCCCCTTGGACAGTAGGTTGGTAACATCCCTCATCTCCTGCAGACTCACTGGCCAGCTAAGACTTTCCGCTTCTGTGGTTTCTAACTTTGGGAGTTGCAGGGGGGACAGGTAGGCCTCCAGATCCCCTTTGGTCACCCTGGATTCCGAGGTGTACAGCTGCTGATAGAACTCCCAGAACGCTTCACAGATTCCCTTTGTAGTACACTCCCGCTTTCCCCCCACTCCCTATACTTCTGCTACTCTACATTCAGATTGTTGTTTTTTTAGTTGCCAAGCAAGTAAGCGCCTGCGTTATTGCCTCTTTCCATATAATTTTGTTTAGTGCACCGCAACATCTGTGCCAAATGCTCTGCCTCTAAAGCATCTAATTGTGCTCGAGTGACTAGTAGTTGTTTCAGCACCCTCTTCCTCTCAGTCTTACTGTGCTCTTGTTGTAATAACTCTATTTGGTGGAGCAGTTGATCTTTCTGTCTCTCCCTTTCTTTTTTTTCATTGGTGACTATTTGTATTAATATCTCCCGAAGCAATACCTTCTCTCCATCCCACAGCACACCCTCTGTTGCATCCCGGTTATCATTAATTAGCAGATATTCCTCCCATTCTTTTCAAAGGCGATCAGCCACAGATGGTTTCTGTAGAAGGGAAACACTGGCCCACCACCCTGTCCAGTCTATCCTCCCCCTGTATCCCCTCAGAATCCATTAGCCTACTACCATCCCATGGTCTGCGAGTTCTATGAGTTTGATCTCCATCCCCCCATATCTTCCACTACCTGCTTTAGCTACTAATATGTAATCAAGTCGAGAGTATGTATCTGCCTTGGGTGAGTAACAGGTATATTCTCTACTGTTCTTATTCTGCATCCTCTACAGTCCACCAAGTCCAATTTTTTCATGGCTTCCCTCAGTTCCTGGTCCTCTCATTTGTGGATCTTTTTCTGGTAATTTGACCTGTCCAATTCCTCCAATGCACAGTTCATATCACCCCCCCCCCCACACACACACACACCACCCAGTTCCCTTTGGCCACCTTCAGAAAGGTCCCTATCCACTCCCTGAAAAAGGAGCCTTTAAGGCTGTTAGGGGCATACATATTGATAATGCAGATCTCATGTTGCTCTATGTGCTCCGATATCCACACCACCCATCCCTGAGTATCACCCCCTGTATTATAGAGCACAAACAGGATTCACTTGCGAATCAGTATAGCGATCCCCCCCCCCCCCCCCCCATTTTTTGGAGTTAAAAGCCAAACTGTACACTTGCACATATCCCCTACATTTTAATTTTTCATGTTCCAGATTAGGCAATGAGTCTCCTGAAGCATGGCTATATCAGCCTGAGAGCCATTTAATAGGTCTAGAACCCTTAGTCTCTTTGCAGGATGATTAATTCCCAAGATATTTAAAGATGTTAGTTTGTATCCCATTTGATTACCCATAGTCTTGTTTCCTCATGGCCCCCACATTCACACCTCCATTCATTCTTATCTGGAACACATCTTTGAGCAACTCAAGTTAACAACAAATGTCTTAAAAAACAAACTCAACAGTATACTGAGTCTTTATGAATCTCTCTCACTCTTCTTCTTTTGTGTGCTAGACCTCTGGTCCTGAGGCACTAATATTTCTCAATTATTTTCCCTCCTCTTCCCCCGCACATATAACCCCCTTTTTTCTCTCCCCACAGTACCCTGAAAACCCTTTCAACATATAGCTGACCCATGTGTACCTCATACACAGGATGCTGTCCAGGAGCTTCCCCATCATCCATTTAATACTGGCTTCCTTTCTTTACTGTTCCATTGAGGCAGCCAGGAAGGTAGCTGTGAGGGTAACCCCTCCCCTCTCAGCCTGAGTTACAGTGAAACAAAGCTTAAACACATACCCTTTCTCCCAGAGTCCAGCAGACTGGAGCATACCAGTTTAGACAGGTCATTTAGGCATGCTATATGATAGCCCCCCCCCCCCCCCAGGGGCTACTGATTGGTGGAGAGGGGATACCTGAGACAAATGAGAAGCTAGTATGGGTTTGAAAACTTACTGTATATAAGACAGTGTGTGACACCACTTGGGCTCTCAGATCGTTTTGTTCAGGGTGCCGGCTCTGCCTGAGACTGTGCGGACAATAAACAGCATGTGTTTGCATACCGGTCTGTCTCTGTGTTTTCATCTGAGGGTTGGAGGGACAGACTTCGAATAGATAATAGATCTCCTGCTACATTTCCTGGTGCATTGGCCGGGAAACCTCCGTCTGTCTCCTCGCACCCCCAGGTGAAGGCATCGCGGTTTGCGCAACCAGGACTCGCCCGATCCGGGACCGACTTCCTGTTCGTCGACGGTCCCCAGCGCCACTGGACCCTTTGTTCCGGAGGGATCCCTCGGCGTATCCTGTGCACTCGGTCCTGGACGGCCGACTCCCTGGGTACAGAAATCCGGTTTGATAGACTGGCATCCAAACTCTTCAGGATGGTGAGTACTCACTCTCTTAATTTTCTGAAACGGGTTGAAAAGTCTGGTTTTCTGAAACATGTTAAAGTCTGGTACGGGATTGGCCACCCCCTACGGGCGGTCCGAGTAAGAACCGTAGTCTGAGATATTGGGTTCTGAAACCACCGCCTGTCCTGGTGTCTGGATTTGGGAAACGGGAGTCTGGGAGGTTTTATATATATATATATATATATATATATATATATATATATATATATATATATATATATATGTGTGTGTCTGTCTGTCTGTGTCCTTGCCTGTTGTCTCCCCTCTACTGTCTCGTTCTGTGTTATAAATGCGAGTGTTGTATACGAATTAGGAGAATAATTACAGTATGGGGTCTAGTGGATCCAAGAATAGGACTCCGCTGAAATGCATGCTAAGCAATTTTAAAACTGCCTTTGGGGGTGACTATGGAGTTAGGCTCACTGCCCCCAGACTAGTTGTACTGTGTGAGCGGGAGTGGCCCACCTTAGTGCTTTATTTAATGTATATCCAGTTTCATTACTATGTTTCATGCATAATCAATAGTCAAAGAACCAAATTTTGATCATACCTCTCAGCAGTAAGTAAGGAGCAGTTGAAAACAGTTTGCATAACTACAGAAAGATACTGGGAATGAAACTGGGAGTGAAACTGTTTGCATGGCTGCATACTGGGAGATCAGGGAGGAGTTCTTCTTCTAGCAGAGAATGGTGACCCATTAGAGAGGACAAAAGAACAATTCACCTAGCCTCCAAACAATCCTCTTGTCATCAATTTTAATTGTAGAATTTTGAGCTTCTAAAGCCATGGGGTTGTCTCCTTTGAGCATCCTCAGATGTCTGACCAGCATCTTGATTGTGTAAGTGTGGGATCAAACAAAGGCTGGTCAAATTACTATTAGCAAAGATGTATGGGGTGGGGAATATCTGTAAGGCAAAGCTCATGTGTAAGAGCTAGCCTGCAAACCATTTGTTACAGCCTATAAAAAAGAGAGAGAAAAATCCTTATAAGTTTATAAAGAAATAAAGACTTTTTTACTTTTTTAAGGTTCCTGTTTTTCCCAAGATGTTGTTAAAGCATGTTACTTTTCAGAACTACCCAGGGGGGGGGGGGGAGGGTTTAGTGAAATTTCTTATATTTTGATCAGATAGGCTGTTAGACATAAAGCACTTGTAAGCTTTGATATGTCCTGTTTAGAAGTGAATACTGTTTTTCTTTCATTGCTGGCTACTCAAGTGCCCCTTGATGCTGAAGTGACTAGACCAAACAAACAAGGCATGAAACTAAGAAAACTGTTTTTGTTTTTCTTTTACCTTCAAAGTAGAGGTTAAGAGCCCTGACAGGACAATGGGGCATCCTGAGCCAGTTTGCAAATGATTTAAATCCTGAGTAAATAAGAAGGTAATCCTGGTTAATCTTTATCATTAGTATGTTATGCATCTATTCTTTGTCTTTGACTGTATATGCTATCAAGCAAACTTTAAAGTTAAAAGGGGATTTTATATATTGTGGCAAGCACCTCAAAGAGGGCATAGTTATTGTTTATATTTTACAGAACCATAAACAGCTATAACTATAGGTTAATTGTTCAGCTACATAGTAATCTGCATTTGCCTGAAAGAATGTGGACACAAGAGAGACCTATTGTTTGTTCTGCTGTCTGTGCTGAAGATAACATTTCAGATCAGTTTGATACCAGTTTCAGGTATAAGGTTTTAATTTAAATGTGACAAAGCATGATTTTGAATTCACCTCTTTGCAGTTTCATGTCATTTGAGAATGCCTGTTTCCTGAACTGTAAGATTCATGGTAATTACTTTACCTTGTTAAGCTCTGTGCTGATGACTGATAAACAGGACAGTAACATCACAGTTTTATTTGTTACAATATTGGATTTTAGGATAAATTCACCTGTTTTTCTGTATTTGAATTTTACGTGTTGGTGTCCAGAGAAAAAGTGTACTTTGTTTTGAAAGTTTTTATTTCAGTTTCAGGAGTACAGTTCCTGAGAAAACAGATATATGTTGCAGCACTGTGAGATATTAATTTTCTGTAGTTTATACACTTGCACTTATGTTACCAAATACACTAGTAGTACATTATGCAGAGGTCCAGTACACACACAGCAATTACAAGATGAGTAAATATTAATAAGTTTGCTGAAATTTTGGAAAGAGGCTGATCTGAAATTGCTTTATTCCCAAGTATATAGAGCACATTTAGTGGAAAGATGGAACTGAGGTCCCAGAAAATATGAGAATATTTGTAAAGTTAGTTACAAATAAAAACAATAACATTAACTTGAGTTGATTGGACAAAACCAAATCTTGCTTGTTAGCAATGATCCAGGAGAGGTTTGAGAAAAAGAATGAGAGAGAGAGAAAGAGGGGGGCAGAAGGTGAGTGATGATCTGGGCCACCAGAATTCTGACTCCTCTAAGACTCCTCAAGGACCCACAAGGCCTGAAGAACATGAACCTTGTATATTTATGCCTCTGAAGAGACATGAATAGGCAGGGGAGAGTAGGCCAAGAAGAACCCGAGGACGTATCACCATGAGGCCCAGCCACAAATGCCTTGCAGGCCAAGAAGAACCTGAAGAAGTATCACCATGAGGTCCAACCACCAATGCCTTGTACCCTCTTAGGTCTCTAACCTCAAAAGGATCTCTTTTGATACCATAATTAATGAATAGCTTACACAAATCCTTGTGGACACTGCAATTTCAAGATTGGGTTTGATATTATAAAATGTTGCAAAATAATAGTTATATATTTTAAGGACTTTACCTAAATTGTTCCTATTGAGAATGAGCACATATGTCCCTTTAGAACTACACCAATTAAGATAGTGTGAAAGGGACACTGTTTACTCATACTGTTATGCTTATTGAGAAGAATCTAAAGTTATATATTCTACCTACCATTTGTTTACAGCAATATTAAGTTATTAACAATTGTTTAATATTCTTAGCAGCCTTGCCAAATAAGGATACATTAGTATGGTATAAAAACATGAAAAGGACCTATGTATGTAGTTGGTGGAATGATGCAGGTGATGAAGGAGTATTGTGAGGGATGAAGTGGGATATTAAGAGGAGGGTCTCTGATGGACAGTAAACTGATGAAGGTAATTTAATGATGTGAAGTGATGTAACTGGCTAATGAATAAGTAAACGGAAAAAAAAATGATGAGCACTTTATTCAACTATGCCGTCTCCAGAATCTTCAATTTAGGAAGTCATCTAAGCCCCAACACATACTCAACAATTAGAAATAGACACCTGGAGACAGGCTAGGTGCGCCTTGCACCCTGATGAGCTTTGGAAAACCTACACTGGCCATGTGGTACTTCCAGATGCTTTTTTGCCTCCTTTTTGTCTCTGTATGTTCTGGCCAGGCATGCATGGGCAAAGGGGGATGATTTGATGACAAATTCTCACAAAATTGGTATAATTCTAAAACTTGCCAAAATTGCAGAACACGTGTGTGCAACTTGTCTGATCTGTAAACATGTAAAGATCAGTCAAGGGCATAATGGAATATTTCCTATCAGCAAATGAATCTCCAGTGATAGAGAGACAAGGAGTTTATCATACTGCGAGACAAGGTTGACACCATATGAGATAGTTACTGGTGGACCATTGAAAGTTTATAAATCAATATTTATAGGATATGATCTTAGTAAATATGGATGAAATTAAGTTTGTCTCATTGTGAAATCTAATCTAGAATATTTAGTCTTTTCATTTAATATTGGTGCTGTTCTTCTTAATGAGGCCTGGAGCCATGCCACCAATTGCAATCCAGAGAGTCCAGCAGAAGGAATTGGCCAGAGTCCAGATGGAACAGACCATCCCAAGAACTCAGAAATACACACCACAGAAATGTGTGAAGGAGTCCCTACCTGGATCCGTGTGTCACATTGAAAGAAGGGAAAAAATATTTGCCTATGAGAATGAGAGGTCCAAATTTTGAGAAAAACAGAACTTAAACTTCAGAGAAAGGTGAAGCACACTGCGAGGTCCTGAAGAACTGCTGAGAGGCAGGACCAAATTGCCTGAGAATGGGAAGAGGACTATTGGACTGATTGGGGGCTTTTGTGAATGATTGTATTGTTATCCTTTTATTATTGTTTTCTTAGAAAGTAACTGAAATCTACAAGCCATTTGGGCTTCAGCAATTGCAATACCCCCTTGCGGCCTGCCTCTAGTACTGCTACCCTCTACCGCCCTAGCGGTTGAGGTCCAACTAAAAAGGGGGGAGTAAGGCAGCCAGGAAGGTAGCTGTGAGGGTAACCCCTCCCCTCTCAGCCTGAGTTACAGTGAAACAAAGCTTAAACACATACCCTTTTGCCCAGAGTCCAGCAGACTGGAGCATACCAGTTTAGACAGGTCATTTAGGCATGCTATATGATAGCCCACACACACACCCCCCAGGGGCTACTGATTGGTGGAGAGGGGATACCTGAGACAAATGAGAAGCTAATATGGGTTTGAAAACTTACTGTATATAAGACAGTGTGTGACACCACTTGGGCGCTCAGATCGTTTTGTTCAGGGTGCCGGCTCTGCCTGAGACTGTGCGCACAATAAACAGCATGTGTTTTCATACCGGTCTGTCTCTGTGTTTTCATCTGAGGGTTGGAGGGACAGACTTCGAATAGATAATAGATCTCCTGCTACACCATTCCTTATTAGTCATCCTCCCTTGGAACCACCTTAAATAATTCCCTTCTAGTCCCATGCTGAATTCAGCTTCCTCTCGCCGCGTCAGAGACCCCAATCACCGAGGTCTGAGCCCATTGTTCCTCTCCTTGCTCTGTTTGCTCCAGACAATCTGCCTGCTTGGATGACTGGCCTCCCTGGTTCGAATGCTGTGTTGGTTGTTGCTTCTCTTTTGCGGGGTTGTCTGCAATATATTTCTCTGCCACTTCTGATAAGTAAAAACATCTGCGTCGTCCATTTTCCACAAATGTTAGTTTTGCCGGGTACCAAACTGCAGCCATTATTCCACGATTTGTCAGCTTGCTTTGCACTTGAGTAAGTCTCTCCTGCGCCTTACTGTTTCAGCGCCAAATCGGGGAACATTCCTACTTTCCATCCTTTGTAACTCACCATCCCTGTTTTGCAGGCTTCTGTAATAACAGGTCTTGGAATCTGAGAAGTTTAGCAATAAAAGTGTGTGGTTTAGCTGTACTTTCAGGCCTAGGCCTTATTTCTTCGTGAGCACGTTCCAGCTCATATTCCCCCGGTGATGTCGAGCCCGGAAAAAACGCACGCAGAAACTCGCGGATAAAAGCAAACGGGTCCGCCTTCTCTTCTCCCTCCAGAATCCCAAATATCCAAATATTGGACCTTCTTTCCCTGTTTTCATGGTCCTCTAGCTTTTCTGCCATCCAGGTGAGTTGTTTTTGCATACGCACAAGTTCTGTAGTTGCTGTTCTTTGCTGATCCTTTGTTTTACTAATGTGTGTTTCAGCCTGCTCCAGTCGGTCTGTAATCACCATAAACTTATCTTCTTGCCTCGCCAATATCTGCCGATATCTCATTTTTGGAAGAACGGATCTCCTGTAGTACTATGGCCAGTATCGCATTCCCCGCTAACTCCTGCTCTTCATCCTTGCTCGCTTTAGAGGAACATGGCGACAGGGGCTGCAAGGCCGCATCTGCTGGTTTCTCCATGTTTTTCTGCTTGGTGGGATAAATATCCCACAGTGTTTTGGTTGTTGTCTTCACTTTGAGTGTATTCGGCATCTCTCCTATTCTCTGCCGCTTTGTTTGAGCTCTAGTGTGGATAATTTCCCTGTTTGTGTGTGGGGGTATAGGAAAGCTCTCTGGCATGCATCTGCTCAGTCTGCCATGCTGACCAGAAGTCTCCCTTTATCTTTGCTTTTTGCAGATCTGAAGATCCACATATAGAAAATCCTGTTCTTGGTAGCCATCACATCAGCACACAAGGTAAGTGAGCTATAAGCGATGATCTCCAATTCTTCCATAACAGCTCCCCATACCCATTCCAAGTTCCTACCCAAAACAGTTTCTGCATTCCTTCTCAATCAGTTCGTTGTTCTTCCCACCTTCTTTCTGAAGCCACATATGTACAAAGAACAGGTGTTAAATACCTTGGACATAAATGAGCTCTTGCCTCCTTCCTAGAAAGAATAAGCCAGAACATCAATCTATGCAACTGTTTGTATCCTTTGGCCCAAAATTATATTGGTGCAGCTGTCACCAGATGCACCCTATCAAATTTAATTGTGGACAGCATAGCTCACTATTATAACATGGCTGATCTGCAACTCTGTGACAAAGTGAATTCACACCCAGTAAGTGCCATGGCATCTTTGGTTGTCCCTCTCCATTCTGTAGTGATAAAGGACATCGGCAAGATGGTGACAAGGTTCTAAATCCATATGTTTATATCAAACCACTGTCTGGATAATTTTTCCTGAACGAACAGTGTTTTGACTAGACTATCTTTCAAAGACTCTTTAATTTGCAGTCAAATCCATCTCCATCTTTTACTAGCCATCTCACAAGACTGCTTCCTAGGAGAGCCCACCTGCCCATGTCAGTGCTAGTGTGAATGGGAGTGCTCATCAAGGGGCCAATAAAAATCACAGATGCTGCCGAGATGTGAGAGCCCTACTGCCCGTCACAGTGCTGGTGTGAACAGGAGTGCTCACTGGAGTTGGTCACCACTGCAAAAGGCAGTGCCTGGGGCAGCCCGCAGATATCATCAAGGGGTTGATAAAAATCATGGACGCCCTTCAGCGTGCAGCCAGAGCATGCCTGAAGGGGCATTCCTAAAGGGATAGATCATGCCCCTTGGAAGCACCTCTGGAGTTCATTGGAGCAGGCTCCTCTTGAGGCTTTTACCATTGGGTTGAAATGTCTTCTAAAGGTAAGAGGTAGAGGAAGTGGAAACCTGGTTCTGGTGTGTCTGTGGTGACAGCTGGCCAAATGGATAAGTACTTAACACCCCAGAGTGGTCCTCCAGCTTCAGGTACTATAACATCTGCCTCCCCCAACAGTCCATCATTAAGCGCACGCTACCCTTACTACTAGGCTTGACTTTGCCTTCAAGTTCCCTCATTGTGAATGTCAGGAATTTGTTAATGGTGCCTACTAGTGTTTTGGGATCTACTGCTCTCTGCACAGTTACTTAGGATCCAATTTCAGTTTCAACTCAGGACAGATCAGGCTCTCAAGTGTCTTTGCAAGAGTAAATGGACTGCTTTGGAAATTGAGGAAAGGTTCTCATTACAAACGGTCCGACAAAAAGTATAATGATTTCATACATCGCTTCTTGTGCCGCTGCATATACATGATTCATTGTATGCTCTTTTGGATTGATTTTCTTATGGTTTTACAAGATATTTGGTATCAAATATTGAGAGTTCAATTGTGAATACTACCTCATAGCTCTGTAAATTTACACAGGACTCAGTCGTAAAATTTCAAAATGTTGATAATAAGCTGGAACTCATAGATAAGAAGCTGGACAGTTTGGAAACACAAGACTCAATATTCAGCACTGGTGGCTAGAGCTGCTAAAGTGGCTAGCCACCAGCGCTGAACTTAAAACCTGGATAATGGATATCCAGGCTGCCCGGATTGCCACAAAGCTAACTGGGCAGCAGCAATATTCAGCCGCTGCCTGGTTAGCTTCTGCGGCAAATGTTAGGCTAGAGTTTCCTGCACCTGACTTTCACCGCCTGTCACTAACCGGGCAGCGGCAATATTGAGCCACTGTCCGGTTAGCAATGGGTGCTAACCTAGAATGCCCCCGGAACACCCCAATGCAAGTATTGGGGTGTATAGTAGCAGAACCCGCAGATATGCAGCGGCACTAACCATGTTAGTGCTGCTGAATATCCTGCAGAGCAACATTTACACAGTTTGCATGTCTGCACAACATATAAATTCCTTTGAATATCCCCCCACACACAGTTTCTTCCAGTACAGGCTGATTCATCTTCTTTCAGTAAAGATTCCCTTGTTATTCACCAATCCACCAATTCCCTTGTTATTCACCAATCCAGTTGATTGGTGTGGTTGAATAAACAAGACTGTCTATCTGTAAAAAAGGTTTTCTACAGACAGCAGGATAAATCAGACACACATACAGAACTACTGATCTTGGGAATTGACTTCTAAGCTTTGGAATGGACTGGGGAATTATCAAGAGAATTTACATATATGGGAATTCACATATATGCTCAGAAAGCCCTCAGTCTTTCCAAGTTCTGAAAGGGCGGGTTTGTGTCAGTGCTGCCAAATGACATCACCCCAATGGTATGTCCAATTCCTCCTGTTGTCTAAGAAACTTGATTTCTCTTTGAAATCTGGCTAATTGTACACAGATACTAAAGCAGATGTGTACTTTTCCCCTGCTATTTGTATGGTTGGTGTTCTAGGGGAGTAATGCCATTTGTATAATTGAAAATGCAGTTTTATAAATGTGTACTTCTCCCCCAGTACAAACCGACTCCGGGAACACCTATTTTAATGGCAACTAATGGGTCAATTTTCAAAAACCCACTAAGCTGGTAAGTTAACTTGGAAATGTTATTTAGTTATCTTGAGAAGACTATACAAAATTTGTCCAATTAGATTAGGTCTATTAATTGTATTACCAGAGTTATCTAACTCTATTTTAGCCAATAAGTGCTGAAAATCCAAAATAACCAGATAAATAAAAAATCCACTTGGGAATGGCTCCAGAGCCATCCCTTTTCCAATTGACTATACCTGTGGGCTTTGTGAATTTGAGTGGACAAATTTAGCATGTCAGCAGGGAGAAATTTTCTAAGCCAGAGGTGTACCCTGGTTAACCTTTTACAAATTGAACTCAAAATATAATCATATTGTGAAACTATGCAGTTACATTCAGTTGCTCTACCCAAGGTCAAATTCAAACCCACGCATTTACAGTAGCTGGCTCTCTCTCTATGGTTAGGTAACTGAATACCTTTAAAAACAGTGCTCTCTGGGTACACAATCAGACTCCTCATGTGCATACAAGCTAAGATGTTATTTGAATATAGACTTCATGAGCGCGTAGCTCTCTCAAGGATACAACAGAACACTATAACGTGTGTCAAAAGCTCTTCCCAAGGTTCTCCAAAACTGAATATTAGAGCTTTATAAAGTATTTCCTTAGGATGGATATGGACAGCAGACAGTATCACCACTATGATTCTTACCTTTCCAATCCGTTTGCCTTCCACAGCCAGGGCCTTCATCTTGGAGAAATAGTGATAGTAAGTGGCCACGTAGGTAATGATGGATTTCTCATCTGGCTGATCCACATTGACATCTATAAGCCAAAGAGGGTAAGTGCACTGTGAAATCAAAGTATGCAATGCTTTCTAATCTTTTGAGAATCTTCATCAAGCAATAGTGGCAGTCTTTAAGGACTGCTTTTGGTTTACAACCAGTGATTTCTTTGTACTAGAATACAGTGAAGGGCTAGTAGGGCTTCTAATTCTAGGTGCTTATCATTCAGTAGAGTATATGTAGGGCTTATTATTCTAGGTATTCATCATTTGGAATCTTAGGAGTTGATTTTGAGGCAATTAAGTGCTTTCCTAGGGTCAGAAAAATAGGGATTTGCTGGCATATTCAGACCATGAACATTTTTTTTATGGTGTTCTGTGTGGATTGCATTCAACAACCCAAAATACAATTTTCCAGCAACAACCTTTTGTCCTTTCCCTTGAATCAGACCCCCATTCTCCTAGCCCCAGTATACCCTTCCCCCTTTTCTCTCAGGCCCTGTAACAGCAACAGCATCAGCGCCCCCCCCCCCCCTCCGCTCCCAGCTCCAGTAACAGCACTCTCTTTTCTTAGCCCTCACATCAGCAACAGCATCAGCCCCCTCTTTTCCCTGCCCTTCCTCCAGCCCTTGCATAAGCCCTCCTTTCCCCCAGCCTCTGCTTCCACCCCCTCCCCTTCTCCTAGCCCCAGCATTAACTCCCACATCATTTTCTACAGCAGCAGGAGCTGAGGAACATTTGCTTTTGCACCCGCCTTCTTCTGGACTGCAGCCAGCACCATGGGAGAATTTGAAATGCAAGAACAGGAATTGCCTGTTGTGACATTTCAAACCCCTTCCAGTGCCAGCACAGCAGAAGCAGAGAGCAGCAAAAGCACAAGCTCCAGCTGCTGTAAAGTGAAACTGTTGCAGCAGCCAGCACCAGAGGAATTTGATATTGAGCAAGAATTGCAAAAGATTTTTAAGGATGTTGCTCTGTATCATAAACAATTCTTGGTGATAAGGATTTTAATGTACATGAGAAGGAGGACACCAGTCAGCCCCAGATGTGTATTTAATAAATGGTATGGCAATATTGGGCTTCAAGCAGCATGTTACAGTGCCCACACATGAGGATGAGCATTCCCTTCAGTCTGGTTTTCCTGCTGTTTTTGAAGAAGTGTCCAGTGGAATTATCATCTTTGTTTTATGCTTATAGCTTGTCAGACCATTTTCTAATTGGGTGTTCTTTTTTAGGGTGGGAGGAACAAATGAAGCATCAGACCATGGAAAGGTGTTCAGCCACAGACATTTATAGAAGTCATAATGCTTCAAAGTACAATTGGGAAATTTGGAAATGCACAATGCAGTGGATTTTTCGGAGATAGAAATGGGTAGAGTGAATCTGTCCGAGTGGATACAAGTGGATCCCTGGTTTGCTGGGCTGTTAGCTCTGAAAATAGCAATTAAGAAGATACAGATAGGCTGTCATAATCATTTGGAATTAGAAGTGAGGCAGTGGACTTTTAGTTTTCATGTTTTTCAGATGATAACAAACGAGGTGGTGTTGCAGTCGGGGGAAAGATCTGGTTAGTTAAGCTGATGAAAGAAGCTGGGCTGCTGAAGAATGCAGTTCTGTGGCTGTTTCTATAGAAGTTAGGGTTAGATCAATCTGTGCTCATAATTTTCATCCAATATATAATTTGTCTTTTTTAGCAATGTTATTGAGAGATAGCAAATGATTTCTTGGAAGGCCTCACCTTTTGTCTGACAGGCAGTCAGTGGGGGCATATTCAACAGACTGGATCTTCAGTGCCGGAAATTGTAGTCTGCTAATAGTGTTAATCCCATTCAATACTGGGCCCGTAAATTAAAGAATATTATAACTTGTGCGTGTTTCTGCCATATTCAGGCATAACAGTCATGACTAGGCTCAGGCACATCAGTACATCCCTATTCTATAAAGTGCGCTCATACTTTACTTTATAGAAGAGACCCCACATATAAGTGTGGCAACCTGTCTTATGGGGGTTATTTTAGTAGCATTTCCACATCTAAAAAGCAACATTGAGATGTGTAGATTGAAATACAAGTCTCAGTGCCATTTTAGAACCTGCTTTTTGCAAACATGGGAATACTCACCACATTTACCCTGCCAGGGGGAGGGGTGGGGTGAGGGAGTGGGAGTGGTATGGGCAGGTCCTACAGTACAGATGTGGATTCCACACAAATGTGGATGTCAACATTTACACCTGCCCCCAGGGATGAATTAGTGCCTACTGATAGGGGCAGAAGTGCCTTCCAATGCCGGCCCCCACAACTCACATCCCCGACTCCAGAAACCCCCCTGGCTGCCCCCCAACCTGGTATGCACACCCAAACCACCCAAGGCAATATGCTGATCCTCCCTCCCTCCCTCCTCCTTATTTCCCTCCCCCAAGGCAGTGAATAGTCCCCCTTCCCCAAAGACTCCTCAACAAAACACCAAGACAGTACCCCACCTCTGAAAGACCTCCCCTCCCTTCCTGCTAGAACAGGATCTCCTCCCACCATTCCCAACTTCCTTGACAGGCACCCTGGTGCTTACTAGGGTCATTGGTGGATAGCAGAAGCAGAAGTGAAGCCCATTCGCACCTGCTCAGTACAAGGTAGCTCTTCAAAATGGCGTTGATGACCCCTAGCAGTATCTTGGTGTTTGGTTGAGGAGTCTTCAGAGAAAAGGGGGCTGCTCATGAGGAAGAGGGAATGGCACTATCCCTCTGGGAAGGAGGGGGAATCAGCAGGTTACCCCAGGGGAGTGGGTGCACATGCCCAGAGACTTTGTATTGGGGGGGGTTCTTGGTTTGGGGATGCGGTTGGGGGGTGCCTGGACCTGTGATGCTGAATCAGTATGCTATCTGGGCTGGTGTAGTGGTTTCAGGAGGCTTCTCCAAGATTTACGTGAGAGATTTTCCACAGCTATTTTTCCCCTATATAGCTTCTTAAAATTGCTGCTCCTGCCAGATGTGCCAGGGCATACCTATGCAGTCCTGCAACTATTCTACAAGGGGCTCTATGTTTAGCAGAACCTCTTGTAAAATATTATCTTAATTCTCCATGTCCTGAGATGGACATGGGAATTCCCCTCTCCATATCCTTTCTAAAATGCCCCTTTATTTATTTATTAATAAGATTTTGAAATTACAATTCCACTTAAACAAAGTAAACCAAAATCAAGACTAAAAAAATAAAACAAATAATATCCAAAAGGATTACTCCAGGAACATAAAAGGCAAAGCCCACATCTAGGAAGAAATACTTACCCTATTACTAATCATATTGCAATAAGCATAAAGAAATAGACATCTTATGCCATAACAGGAGAGAGTATCAACATTGTACCCACCTTCTAAAAGCCTATAGCTCTTTATCCATTAGGAATTTATGAAAATGAGATGCATCCAAAAACACAAAAAATTGTCCCAGCAAGTAAGGGAAACTTAAGATAGAACTTGGTCCCTAAACCCAGGACTTCGCCCCTAAACCTGATGCCTGTAGGTGGACCTGTGTGGAACGGGTGACATCAGGAAGGGGTTTGGATTTTCATTTGTAAAAGCTAATTCTTTTTTTTTCTATACTGCAAAGGGGCAATTGTTTGTGGTATTAGGCAAAGCTCTGTCAGTTAGAGTTCAATGTTTTTGTTCCAGCTTGCTAGCTCTTTGAAGCCACGGACTTCAACAGGTGGTAGTGGTCCTTAATTAGCTTGTAAAGGGAGCTGGACTGCTGAGTACTGTATAAAGGTCTACAGGACCTTGCAAGCACTGACATTCCTAACAGAGAATTGGTTGCAAGCAAGGTAATACTGTGTGGGTTTTAACTATCATCTCTCTGCCTGAAAGCTCTTGAAGAGGTATTGATTTTCCTTTTTTTTTCTATACTGCAAAGGGGGAATTGATGTGGTATTGGGCAAAGCTCTTTCAGTTAGAGTTCATTGTTTTTTATTCCAGCTTGCTAGCTCTATGAAGCCACTGAATTCATCAGGCATTAGGTCCCTCCCTACCATCCCCAACTCCCACCCACCCCATATGAGCATTCTTGCTTTATAGGGCAACTCCCCAATTAACTAAACATAGGGATTTAGAACAGCCCTGTTAGAGCACACTTAAAAGAGGTTAACTGTTTTTTCTCTTAAAGGACAGCTGAAGAACAGGCAGGGACTTTGGTAGGTCTTGCTCTTTTACTTCTACAAGTACTGAAGCTCCTTCATCTGAACAATGGCTGCGAAAAATCATATTGGCCAAAGCTGTTGTCCCTGTTACAGATTCTGCCTCTGTCCAGACAGAGATCCCCATGCCAGTTGACGCTCCGGTTCCATGTGCATGAAGTCTGCATGCTGAAGCTCTCAGAAAACAAGTGGAGGAGCTCAGAGAAGAGGTGGCGAGGCTGAGGAGCATTCAAGACAGTGAGACGTACATTGATGAGATGCTTCTTGAAACATCCAAGTTCTCCAGAAGAGGTAAAGATGGGAGCCTACAAAATGATGAAAGTTGGACACGAGTAATCCAACCCCTCCAATCCTTGAATTGAAGAACCAGTATGCAGCCCTGGAAGTGGAGGAGATGAAAGCCTCCCAAAAAAGAGAGGAATCACAGCTTGAGCACCCCAAAGTTGCAGAATCAGTCACCACGAGGAAGCGAAGGGTAATGATGATTGGTAACTCTCTTCTGAGGGGTACTGAGGCATCCATCTGTAGACCAGACTTGTTGTCCAGAGAAAACTGTCTGCCAGGTGCCAAAATTTGAGATGTTACGGAGAGTTTGATGAGACTCATCAAGCCTACTGACTATTACCCGATGTTGCTCATCAATGTCGGCACAAATAATACTGCCAGGTATCAAAAGTGAGTTCATAGCTCTGGGATAGAGGGTGAAGCAGACAGGTGCACAGATGGTGTTCTCTTCAATCCTCCCTGTTGAGGATAAACGCCCAGGAAGCGAAGTTTGCATGCTGGAGATAAATGCATGGCTGCATGGATGGTGTCATCGAGAATGTTTTGGTTTCCTGGACCATGGGATGATGTTCCAAGAGCTGCAAAGCAGAGATGGCATCCATCTGTCCAAGAAGGGTCGACCTGTCTTCAGTAGCAGACTGGCTAACCTACTGAAGAGGGCATTAAACTAGATTCATTGGGAATGGGTGACAAAAGCCTCCAAGTCAGTGAAAGCCCCCAGGTAAATGAAACATTAAATACCTCTATAGCAATGGATACAATGGCAGCATCTGGAAAATGGTTTGTATAAATGCCTGTAGCATGGGAAATAAGATCCCAGATGTTGAAGCTTTAATGGAAGAGGCTGACTTGGAATTAGTGGTGGTTATGGAGACATGGTTCACAGACACCCATGACTGGAATATAATTATACCAGACTATACTTTACTCAGGAAAGATAGGGTAGGAAAAAGGGGAGGATGAGTGGCACGATATATAAAAAATAATATTAAAGCTATAGAATGGAGAGAGGAGGTACTGTGGGTTAAACTAGAAAGAGGGAAAGAGAAATCCATTTGCATTGGCATGATGTACAGACCCCCCTCCCAGGAAGAAGAAGTAGGCAGAAATTTAATAGAAGACATACACACCATTACCAGGAAAGGGAAAGTACCACTGATAGGTGATTTCAATACGCTGGATGTGGATTGGCACATCCCTGCTGCGGTGTCACCTAGAAGTAAGGAGATCCTAGATTCTCTACAGGGAGAACTATTCAGGCAACTGGTAATAGAACCCACACATGAAGGGGCCATACTGGACTTGGTGTTTACCAATGATGAAAGTGTTTCTGATGTTATAGTAGGAGATCATCTCACATCCAGTGATCACCAGATGGTGTGGTTCAGTATCAGGACTAGGGCTGATAAAATCCATTCAAAAGCGAGGGTCTTAGACTTTATGTAAACTAACTTTGCCAAGATGGGCCAATACCTCAAGGAGGAGTGGTCTAGTGGTTAGGACAAGGTACTTCAGGCCAGAGGGCCGGGGGTTCAAGTCCCACCTGGGGACAGCAATCTCAGGCCGGAGGGACTGGGATTTCTAGTCCTATAGGCACTCCTTGTGGTCTTGGGCAAGCCACTTAACCCTCCATTGCCCATGTTCCCTGTAAGTATTAACGTATGTGTGTCATATCCCCTCGTGTTAAATGTATCCCCCAATTGACCTGGTGAAAAGCGGAATATAAATACAGCTAAATAAATAAATAAATTGTTAGCAAGATGGGAAAAGCTGGGGGGTGTAGAAAAACAGTGGGCAAAACTGAAAGGGGATATTTTAAGGGCAACCAACCTTTTTGTTAGAAAGGTAAATAAAGGTAAAAGGAAAAGGAGGCCATTATGGTTCTCAAAAGAAGTAGCTTAAAAGGTGAAGAAAAGGGGGAGGTCCTCATGAAATACAAGAGATTACAGAGAGCAGAAGACGAGCATCTATATTTGGAAAAACTTAGAGAAACTAGCAAAGTCGTCAGGAAAGCAAAGATACAAAAAGAAGAAAAATAGATAATGCAATAAACTGGGGGTATAAGACATTTTTCAGATATGTTAGTGAGAGGAGGAAGGGCAAAAGTGGTATTGTCAGACTCAAGGGTGAAGGGAGGAATATGTTGAAGGTGATGAAGATAAAGCGGAATTGCTTAACAAGAATTTTTGTTCTGTGTTCACAGACAAAGGGCCAGGAGCAGGACCTCAGAAAACACTCACAAATAGGAACAGAAGTGACGGAGATCTCAAATGATTTTCAGAAGACTGTGTTTGGGAGGAACTAGCTAAACTAAAAGTAGACAACGCGATGGGACCGGATGGGATACATCCGAGAATACTGAAGGAACTTGGGGATGTTCTAGCAGCTCCACTGACTGACCTTTTCAATGCCTGTTTGGAGTCGGGAGTGGTGCCAGAGGACAGAATAGAGGCACATGTGGTCCCTTTACACAAAGCAGAAGAAAGGATGTGGTTAAAAACTACAGGCCGGTTAGTCTAACCTCTGTAGTGAGTAAATAATTAGAAACGCTGCTTAAAGAGAAAATAGGGAGGTTTCTGGAGTCCAATGGATTACAGGATCGGAGGCAGCATGGATTCACCAGAGACAGGTCTTGTTTATGTTTGTTTATGTTTATTGTTTTTTGATAAAACCGCCTTTCTCCAATAATCAAAGCGGTGTACAATTAAAATCAAGTTAAAAAAAAAAGGCCAAAGCCATGGAAAAGGAAAAAGAAAGTTACAATTCCTTCATAAAAGATAGTGTAGACAGGAGAAACAAAAGAGGGATGGGGAAAGAAACAAGAAGGTAAGTGGAGGGGAAGGGGAGTGGAGGTTACACAAAAGGGGAGGGCACATCGAAAGCCAGGGAGAAAAAGTGGGTTTTCAGATTTTGCTTAAAGGTGGAATGGTGGGGCTCTAAACGGAGGGAAGAGGGAAGGGAATTCCAAAGGGCGGGACCAATAAAGAAGAAAGCAGAAGAACGGGTGGATTGAAGGTGAGCACGAGAAGGGGAAGGAAGGGCGAGGCGGTTGAGATGGAAAGAACGAGAAGTATACCGGGGAGAGTGAAAGGAGAGGAGGTCGGAAAGATATTGAGGGGTGCCAGTATGGAGAGCTTTGTGAACCAAAGTGAGCAGCTTGAATTGGGAGCGGTAAGGGAAAGGAAACCAGTGGAGGCGGAAAAGCAGAGGTGTAATGTGGTCCCGAGGAGAAGCGTGACAGACAAGGTGAGCGGCAGTATTCTGTAACCGTTGTAGCCGAGATAACTGAGACTTGGGAAGTCCAATGAGAGCAGAGTTAGCGAAATCTACACGAGACATAACCAGGGACAACAACAGGGTAGAGAGGGCCGAAGGGGACAGAAAAGGGCGCACCACATGAATTTGACGAAGAAAGAAGAAAGATGATTTAGTGATGTGGGAGAGGTGCGACTGAAAGGATAGATCCGAATCAAAGTGAACACCAAGATAACGAAAAGTGGAAACTAAAGGGACAGAGGAACCAGAAAATGAGGGGGCCAACGGGGGGGTGGACAACCATGAGAGAACCAAATAGCAACAGTCTTTGTGAGGTTAAGGTGAAGGCAGTGGAGAGTCAACCAATTAGCCACTTCAGTGAGACAGGAATTGAGTACAGAAAGGTCAGGGCAAGAGGGGGAAGTGTGATGAAGTAGTACAATATCATCAGCATAAAGGAAAGCGGAAACTCCAGACTGTTGAATTAAAAGAGCAAGGGGAGCCAGAAAGAGGTTGAAAAGAAGAGGAGCTAAAACAAAGCCCTGGGGGACCCCACAGGGGAGAGGAAAGGAATCTGAAGAGCGGGAGGAAGGAGAGGGGGAAAGAACCGCACAGGATCGAGAGGAAAGGAAAGAAAAGAATGAAACCAGTGGTGAACAGTACTACATAGGCCAGCTTCCCACAGGCGATGAAGGAGGAGGGAGTGGTCAACAAGATCAAAAGCCGCTGAGAGATCAAGAGCAACCGCCACCGAAATGTCACCACGGTCGTGAGCCACATGCAGTGCGTTAGTAAAGGCGAGAAGAATAGTGTCGACACTGTGACCCTGACGAAACCCAGATTGGCGAGGGTGAAGAAAGTTAATAGAGTCCAGATAATGTGAAAGTTGTGCAAAGACAAACTTCTCAAGAAGTTTAGAAAGGAAAGGAAGATTAGAGGCGGGACGGTAGTGAGCAGGAACCAGAGGGTCGAGTGAAGGATTTTTAAGGATAGGGCGAATTAGGGCGTGCTTCCAAGCAGAGGGAAAAGTACCTGTCGACAAACTGGAGTTAAACATAGTGAGAATGTGAGGTAGAAGTGCCAGAGAAGGATCTAGAAGCCAGGAGGAGGGAATAGGGTCAAGAGAACAAGATGTCTTCTTGGAAGAAGAAATAAGGTGGTGAAGTTTAGGGGGAGTGATCAAGGAAAAAGAGGCCCAGGAATGGGAAAGTTGGGCAGTTGGAGGGGGGGAGGCAACCAGAGGAGGAGAGTGGATCGGGGCGGGACAGGAAGGTAATGGATGCTCTTAGGGAGGAGATCTTATTGTTAAAGAAAGAGGCTAAGAGAGAAGGGGACGGAGTGGGATGGATATGAGCAGCTGACGCAGAGGGTTGAAGGGATGTTAAAGATTGCAAGGTAGAATAAAGGTGCCGGGTCTGGTTTGGAGCATTCAAGATTGCATTGGAGAAGTATGAGCGTTTGGCCTGATGAACACTAGTACGATAGTGGAAGTGATTAGACTTAAAAAAAGCTAAGGTGGACGGTGTGGGATCCCTACACCACTGTCGCTCAGCCCTGCAAAGCTGGGTACGTAGGAGCCGTAGGCCCTCGTGGTACCAAGGATGCATGGGTCGATGGCGGGGTTTCCGAGGCATAAAGGGGCGATACGGTCAAGGGCAGCTGAGAGGGACGATGACCAAAGAGCAGCTTGGGAGGTAGGAGAGAGAAGGGAAAGGTTTGAGGGAAGAAGCTCAGTGGCTGTGGGAAATTGCTGACGGGTGAGGGACGAGATAGCACGAGAAATCCGCGGAGGAGGGGGTACTGCAGAAGATACAAAAAGAGAGGCGGGGGAGGAGGACCCTGGAGAATGAGAACAGGAAACGGAAAGACAGACATGGTCCGACCACGGGAGAGGTATAGAGGAGAGATTATGTACCAAGAGAGAGGAGGAAGAATGAGTCAGAAACAGATCAAGAGTGTGGCCGGCTTGATGAGTAGGGATAGTAACATGTTGTATAAGAGATAGATCATGTAAAAGAGAGATGAAAGAGTGATCCCGAGATGAAGAGGGAGAATCTACGTGAAGATTGAAATCCCCAGCGATAAGCAAGTGAGGGAAGGCTAAGGACAAATCAGTGATTGTTGAAAGGAGAGAATCCCAGAGATCAGATCGCAGAGCAGGGGGAGAGTAAATAAGAAGTACCTGAGTAGGAGGGGAGGTCTGCAACTGAAGCAGAAGGGATTCAGGATAGCGTAGGGACGGAGGGGTAAGCTGAATGTAGGGGAGAGTTGAACGAATTAGGGCTGCCACGCCCTCCCCTGATTGGCAAAGACGAGGGGTGGAGATAGCGGAGAAACCAGGGGGGAGGCAGCGGGCCAAGAGAGCATCCTCACCATCCCTTAACCAGGTTTCAGTTAAGAGAGCAAGGTCAAAAGAAGACTGAAGGACAAGGTCTTGAATGAGGAGAGTTTTATTCCGTAGAGACCGACAGTTAACCAGGCCAATGGAGAGGGAAGATTGAGGAATGCCAGGCGTTACAGGAGACCAAGGGGAAGAAGAGATCGGGCAGGGGAGGAAATTGGAGAGACATCGAGAACGAAAACGAGGCGACTTACACGGGCGTCTACCCCAGATCACAGGAATAGAAGACATAGGATAAAAGTAAGAAAAAAGAGGAACACCAGAGACAAAAGAGGGAACGCTCGTCGTAGATGAAAGAGGGAGAGAACTAGCAAAAGGTCAGGTCAAGGTAAAAGAGGAAACTATCCCGGATGGCGCGGAGGTGCAGAGAATACAAAGAAGAAGTGAAAGCATTGTGGAAACAACTAGGCCTGCGCTGCCGGAGCGGTCCCAAGGAGCATCCCTAGGGAGCACGTCGTGCTCCTTAGGTGCGCTCCTTCGGTGCGTGCCCACATCGCGCGCCGCAGCAACGAGCGCCACAGGCGCTCCGAATTTATACTTGTAAGGCAGGATACCTTGCAGGACGCGGCCGCGTGAACGCGGTCGCGGCTCTTCCGGAAGGGGAGGGCTCAAGCAAGCAGCGGTGAGTGGATGGCCCAGGTAGAGAGGGTGGGTTCTTGCAGGACGTGGCCGCGTGAGCGCGGTCGTGGCTCTTCCGGAAGGGGAGGGCTCAAGCAAGCAGCGGTGAGTGGATGGCCCAGGTAGAGAGGGCGGGTTCTTCCAGGACGCGGCCGCATGAGCGCGGTCGCGGCTCTTCCGGAAGGGGAGGGCTCAAGCAAGCAGCGGTGAGTGGATGGCCCAGGTAGAGAGGGCGGGTTCTTGCAGGACGCGGCGGCGTGAGTGCGGTCGCAGCTCTTCCGGAAGGGGAGGGCTCAAGCAAGCAGCGGTGAGTGGATGGCCCAGGTAGAGAGGGCGGGTTCTTGCAGGACGCGGCCGTGTGAGCGCGGTTGCTGCTCTTCCGGAAGGGGAGGGCTCAATCAAGCAGCGGTGAGTGGATGGCCCAGGTAGAGAGGGCGGGTTCTGGGGAGACACAACAAGCAGGACAGCTAAAAGAGAGCAAAATAAACCAGGCAAACAAAAAGCAAAAGACAGTCAGACAAAAAGCAAAAGATTTGTCAGACAAATCTGATTGATTTCTGTGACTGGGTGAACAGGGAGTTGGACCGAGGGAGATCCCTAGATGTGGTGTACTTGGATTTCAATAAAGCCTTTGACACAGTTGTGCACAGGCGACTTATCAACAAACTGAGCACCCTAGGGATGGACCCTAAAGTTACTGATTGGGTTAGAAATTGGTTGAGGGGGAGGCAACAAAGGGTACAGGTACATGGAGCTCACTTTGAGAAGAGGGAGGTTACCAATGGGTGTGCTGCAGGAATCTGTCCTTTATTCAATTTTTTTTAACATCTTTGAAAGTGATATTGCAGAAGGGCTGTTGTGTAAGGTTTGCCTCTTTGCAGATGATACCAGAATCTGCAATAGAGTAAACACCCAGGAAGGGGAAGATAACATAAGGAGGGATCTAGCTAAGCTTGAAGAATGGTCTAGAATTTTGCAGCTAAGATTTAATGCTAAAAAACTTAGGGTCATGCGTTTGGGCCGCAAAAATCCAAGGGAGTGGTACAGTGTAGGGGGGAGAGTACTTCTGTCCACAAAGAAGAGTGGGACCTGGGCGTGATTGTGTCTGACGATCTTAAAGTAGCTAAACAGGTTGAAAAGGTGACAGCAAAAGCTAGAAGGATGCTTGGGTGCATAGGGAGAGGAATGGCCAGCAGAAAAAAAGAGGTGATAGTGCCTCCATATAGGTCTTTGGTGCGACCTCATTTGGAGTATTGTGTGCAGTTTCTGGAGAACACACCTTCAAAGGGATATAAACAGGTTGGATTTGGTGCAGAGGGTGGCTACTAAAATGGTTAGTGGTCTTCATTATAAAGCATATGAGGACAGAAATAAGGATCTTAGTATATATACTTTAGAGGAAAGGGTGTGATAGAGGAGATAAGATAGAGATGTTTAAATATTTCTGTGGCATAAATGCACAGGAGGAGAGCCTCTTTCAATTGAAAGCAAGCTCTGCTACGAGGGGACATAGGATGAGGGTGAAAGGGGAAAGACTCAGGAGTAATATGGGGAAATATTTCTTTACAGAAAGAGTGGTAGATGCATGGAATAGAATCCCAGTAGAGGACAGTATCTGAATTCAATAAAGCATAGGACAAACACAGAGGATCTCTAAAGGAAAAGAGGGGACTATTGTAGTAGTCGATATGGAAGGGCAGACTAGATAGGCCAATGTGGTCTTTTTCTGCCATCATGTTTCTATGTTATAGACCTCTATCATAGTTCCCCTCAGCTGTCTCTTTTCCAAGTTGAACAACCCTAACCTTTTAAGCCTTTCCTCACAGAAGTATCCATGGCTTTCCTAACCAGGGCTCCACAGATCAAACAGTAAGGATATGAGGGTTTCTTTGTTTGTTTTATTATATTACATTGCTAGTTCTCTGACTGGGAGCTCTTAAAAGGGTTTTGTGTATATTTTTTAAAGCAAGGTTACTTTCATTTTTGCTATTTTAGGGGAACTTTCCTTGAGCACAGTAGGTTACTGAACTCCAGTAACCTCCTCAGGTTTAGAAACTGCTAACACCTAATCAGGAGTTAGTGGGCCTGTTTCCTGAGTGCAGTTGAAGCCTGCATAAAAGGCTCCAGTGCCCTGCCCTTTTGAGGCTTTCCTAACCAGGGCTCCACAGATCAAACAGTAAGGATTTGAGGGTTTCTTTGTTTGTTTTATTATATTACATTGCTAGCTCTCTGACTGGGAGCTCTTAAAAGGGCTTTGTGTATATTTTTTTAAAGCAAGGTTACTTTCATTTTTGCTGTTTTAGGGGAACTTTCCTTGAGCACAGTAGGTTGCTGAACTCCAGTAACCTCCTCAGGTTTAGAAACTGCTAACACCTAATCAGGAGTTAGTGGGCCTGTTTCCTGAGTGCAGTTGAAGCCTGCATAAAAGGCTCCAGTGCCCTGCCCTTTTGAGGCTTTCCTAACCAGGGCTCCACAGATCAAACAGTAAGGATTTGAGGGTTTCTTTGTTTGTTTTATTATATTACATTGCTAGCTCTCTGACTGGGAGCTCTTAAAAGGGTTTTGTATATTTTTTAAAGCAAGGTTACTTTCATTTTTGCTGTTTTAGGGGAACTTTCCTTGAGCACAGTAGGTTGCTGAACTCCAGTATCCTCCTCAGGTTTAGAAACTGCTAACACCTAATCAGGAGTTAGTGGGCCTGTTTCCTGAGTGCAGTTGAAGCCTGCATAAAAGGCTCCAGTGCCCTGCCCTTTTGAGGCTTTCCTAACCAGGGCTCCACAGATCAAACAGTAAGGATTTGAGGGTTTCTTTGTTTGTATTATTATATTACATTGCTAGCTCTCTGACTGGGAGCTCTTAAAAGGGTTTTGTGTATATTTTTAAAGCAAGGTTACTTTCATTTTTGCTGTTTTAGGGGAACTTTTCTTGAGCACAGTAGGTTGCTGAACTCCAGTAACCTCCTCAGGTTTAGAAACTGCTAACACCTAATCAAGAGTTAGTGGGCCTGTTTCCTGAGTGCAGTTAAAGCCTGCATAAAAGGCTCCAGTGCCCTGCCCTTTTGAGGCTTTCCTAACCAGGGCTCCACAGATCAAACAGTAAGGATTTGAGGGTTTCTTTGTTTGTTTTATTATATTACATTGCTAGCTCTCTGACTGGGAGCTCTTAAAAGGGTTTTGTGTATATTTTTTAAAGCAAGGTTACTTTCATTTTTACTGTTTTAGGGGAACTTTCCTTGAGCACAGTAGGTTGCTGAACTCCAGTAACCTCCTCAGGTTTAGAAACTGCTAACACCTAATCAGGTGTTAGTTCCCTCCCTACCCACCCCGACTCCCACCCACCCCTAGTGAGCAGTCTTGCTTTATAGGGCACCTCCCCCTTTAACAAATCACAGTGAATTGGACCAGCACATTTGTATATAATTAAAGAGATTTAACTGCTTTTTCTCTGAAAGGACAGCTGCGAAACCGGCTGGTACTTGGTAGATCTTGTAGGGTTTAAGTGCTTGTAGAGGTAGAGGTTAAGTATGATAGATTTGGGGTTTAGTATTATAGATTTGCTTTTAATTTTTAAGTGCTAAGGATTAATAATGTTCCTGATTCATAATCACTTACTGGCTACCCTGAATCTCACAAAAAAGAACAGTCATGCTGCTATAACATGTGAGCCAGCATTCAGGCCTTTTCAAGAAGAGATCCAGCACCCATATAAGGAGATATCATGAGCCTTGTGAGGGGCCAGTTTGGGCTGGAGAGTCTAGACTAGGACCTGCAAGGGGATATCAGATATAGGCCTGTAAGGTCTATGTGCAAAGAAATGCATACACAGGAAACCACAAAGCTACCAACATATATGCTGGGCCCGGCTCTGAAGAAAGCAGATTAGCTGGATCATGGTGAGTATGGGAGGAGGGGGGCCAGGGGGATTTTGCAACAGGAACTAAGGGGAGCAAAGAGTAATAATAGGAAATAAGATAGGGGAGGGGGAGAGAACACAAAGGAATAGCTCTGGGGACGGGGCTGTATGTAAAAAATGCGGAAGGAAAAAAGGTATAAATGTAATATGCTTTCTATATTCAAGGGGGAGAGTTGCATTCTTGAGGTGCCTAGTGCCCGATAGAACTCTCTTCCCCACTTTGCTGCCTGTATTTGGTCATCAGTTATCTAATAAACAGAGACTCTGATTGCACCTGTACTGACTTTTTGGATCTGATCATTTCAGGTAATAATAGTAATAATAATAATTAGGTTGTGGTCCATATTTGTACGAAACAGGGCCGTACAATCTCTCTCTTTTGCTTTAACAGATACCTAAGCTCCACGAACAGAACAATGGCTGGGAAAAATCGTATTGCTAAAGCTGTTGCCCCCGTTACAGCTTCTGCCTCGGTCCAGACAGAGGTCCTAATGCCAGTTGAAGGACCGGTTCCATGTGCAGGGTGCCTGCATGCTGAAGCTCTGAGGAAACAAGTGGAGGAACTCCGAGAGGAGGTGGCGAGGCTGAGGAGCATTCAAGACAGTGAGAAGTACATTGATGAGATGCTTCTTGCAGCAACCAGGCTCTCAAGCACAGGAGAAGATGGGTGCCAACAGAATGTCGATGGTTGGACACAAGTCACCAGGGCCTGCAAAATCACCAATCCAACTTCTCCAGCCCTTGAATTGAAGAACCATTATGCAGCCCTGGAAGTGGAAGAACTAGAGTTCAAGTACCCCAAAGTTGCGGAATCAGTGACCAGAAGGAAACGAAGGGTAGTGGTGGTTGGAGACTCTCTTCTGAGGGGTACTGAGGCGTCCATCTGCCGTCCAGACTTGATGTCCAGAGAGGTATGCTGTCTGCCTGGTGCCAAATTCCAAGATGTTACGGAGAGTTTGCCGAGACTCATCAAGCCCACTGACTATTACCCAATGTTGCTAATCCATGTTGGAACAAATGATACTGCCAGGTATACCTCGGAACGTATCAAAAATGACTTCATGGCTCTGGGACAGAGGGTGAAGCAGTTAGGTGCACAGGTCGTGTTCTCTTCAATCCTCCCTGTTGAGGGTAAAGGCCAAGGCAGAGAGGCTCGCATCCTGGAGATGAATGCATGGCTGCGTGGATGGTGTCATCGAGAGCGTTTTGGTTTCCTAGACCATGGGATGCTGTTCCAAGGGTTGCAGAGCAGAGATGGCATCCATCTGTCCAAGAAAGGTCAACGCATCTTTGGTAGTAGACTGGCTAATCTACTGAAGAGGGCTTTAAACTAGATTCGTTAGGGATGGGTGAAGAAAGCCCCCAGGTAAGTGAAAGCCCCCAGGTAGGTGATACATTAAATACCTTTATGGAAATGGGTAACAGGGGTAACATATGGAAAGCAGTGTGTATTAATGCCCATAGCATGGGAAATAAGATCCCTGAAGTTGAAGCTTTGGTGGGAGTGGCTGACTTGGATTTAGTGGCAGTTACAGAAACATGGTTCACAGAAAACCATGACTGGGATGTAACTATACCTGGCTATACTTTATTCAGAAAGGACAGGGTAGGAAGAAGGGGAGGAGGAGTGGCACTATATGTAAAAACTACTATTAAAGCTTTGGAATTACAGAGCTTAAAAGGGAGAGAGGAGGCATTGTGGGTTAAACTAGAAAGAGGGAAAGAGAAATCTATTTGCATTGGTGTGATATACAGACCTCCCTCACAAGAGGAAGAGGTGGACAGAGAGTTAATTGAAGACATACGCAGCATTGCTAGGAAAGGGGAAGTGCTACTGATAGGAGATTTCAATATGCCAGATGTTGATTGGCACATTCCTGCTGCAGTATCATCTAGAAGTAAGGAGATCCTGGATTCTCTACAGGGAGAACTATTCAGGCAATTGGTAACAGACTCCACACGTGAAGGGGCCATACTGGACTTGGTGCTTACCAATGGTGAAAGTGTTTCTGATGTTGTAGTGGGAGATCATTTTGCATCCAGTGATCACCAGATGGTGTGGTTCAGTATTAGGACTAGGGCTGTTAGAATCCATTCCAAGCGAGGATCTTAGACTTTAGGAAGACTAACTTTGCGAAGATGGGCCAATACCTCAGGGAGTCGTTAGTGGGATGGGAACAGCTGGGGGATGTAGAAAAACAGTGGGCAAAACTGAAAGGGGGTATTTTAAAGGCAACCAACCTTTTTGTTAAAATGGTAAATAAAGGCAAAAGGAACAGGAGACCGCTATGGTTTTCGAAGGAAGTAGCTGAAAAAGTGAAGAAAAAGAGGGAGGCCTTCATGAAATACAAGAGATCACAGAGAGAGGAAGACAGGCATCTGTATTTGGAAAAACTTAGAGAAGCTAGCAAAGTAGTCAAGAAGGCAAAGATTCAAAAGGAGGAGGAAATAGCCAATGCAATAAAATGGGGGGATAAGACATTTTTCAGATATATTAGTGAGAAGAGGAAGGGCAAAAGTGGTATTGTCAGACTCAAGGGTGCAGGGGGGGAATATGTAGAAGCTGATAAGGATAAAGCGGAATTGCTTAACAAATATTTTTGTTCTGTGTTCACAGATGAAGAACCAGGAGCAGGACCTCAGAAAACACCCACAAATAGGAACAGAAGCGAGGGACATCTTGAACAATTTTCAGAAGACTGTGTTCGTGAGAAACTAGCTCAACTTAAAGTAGACAAAGCGATGGGACCGGATGGGATACACCCTAGAATACTGAGGGAACTTGGGGACGTTCTAGCAACTCCACTGACTGACCTTTTCAATGCCTCGTTGGAGTCGGGAGTGGTGCCAAAGGACTGGAGAGAGGCTCATGTGGTGCCTTTACACAAAAGCGGAAGTAAGGATGTGGTTGAAAACTACAGGCCGGTTAGTTTAACTTCGGTGGTAAGTAAATTATTGGAAACGCTGCTGACAGAGAAAATAGTGAGGTTTCTGGAGTCCAGCGGATTACAGGATCCGAGGCAGCATGGATTCACCAGAGGCAGGTCTTGTCAGACAAATCTGATTGATTTCTTTGACTGGGTGACCAGGGAGTTGGACCGAGGGAGAGCTCTAGATGTGGTGTATTTAGATTTCAGTAAAGCCTTTGACACTGTTCCTCACAGGCGACTTATAAACAAACTGAGCACCCTAGGGATGGACCCTAAAGTTACTGCTTGGGTTAAAAATTGGTTGGGTGGGAGGCGACAAAGAGTACAAGTAAATGGAGCTCACTCTGAGGAGAAGGATGTTACCAGTGGAGTGCCCCAGGGATCTGTCCTTGGTCCGATTCTTTTTAACATCTTTGTTAGTGATATAGCGGAAGGGCTGTCGGGTAAGGTTTGCCTCTTTGCGGATGATACCAAAATCTGCAATAGAGTAGACACCCAGGAAGGTGTAGATAACATGAGGAGGGATCTAGCTAAGCTTGAAGAATGGTCTAGAATTTGGCAGCTGGGATTTAATGTTAAAAAATGTAAGGTCATGCATTTGGGCTGCAGCAATCCAAGGGAGCAATACAGTATAGGAGGTGAAGTACTTTTGTCCACTAAAGAAGAGCGGGACCTAGGCGTGGTTGTGTCTGATGATCTTAAAGTAGCTAAACAGGTAGAAAAGGCGACGGCAAAAGCTAGAAGGATGCTTGGGTGCATACGGAGAGGAATGGCTAGCAGAAAAAAAGGAGGTGATAATGCCTCTGTATAAGTCTTTGGTGCGACCTCATTTGGAGTATGGTGTGCAATTCTGGAGACCGCACCTTCAAAAGGATGTGAACAGGATGGAGTCGGTGCAGAGCGTTGCTACTAAAATGATTAATGGGCTTCATTATAAAGCATATGAGGACAGACTTAAGGATCTTAATATGTACACCTTAGAGGAAAGGCGGGATAGAGGTGATATGATTGAGATGTTTAAATACCTCCGTGGCATAAATGTTCAGGGAGAGAGCCTCTTTCAATTGAAAGCAAGTTCTGCTACGAGGGGACATGGGATGAGGGTGAAAGGAGATAGATTCAGGAGTGATATGCGGAAATATTTCTTTACAGAAAGAGTAGTGGATCCGTGGAATAGTCACCCAGTGGAGGTGGTAGAGATGAGGACAGTAACTGAATTCAAAAAAGCATGGGACCAACACAGAGGATCTCTAAAGGTAAAAAGTGGACTGTTGTAGTTGTTATGGAAGGACAGACTAGATAGGCCATGTGGTCTTTTTCTGTCATCATGTTTCTATGTTTCTAAAGCCTGGCTCAACGCCTGGGGACTCCCCTGCCATCGTGGGCCCAGTTCTTGGGGCAGATAATGCAGACAAACCGGCCATCATTGCCTGCTGCAGGGCCAGGATAGCAGAAATATTCTGTTCCAAGACCGCCATTCTGGTTTCGCGGCCAGAAGGCTCTGCAGCTTTCAGCATGGGCACCGAGGACCTCGGGTCCGATGCCAGCATTCTCGTGAGTGCATCTTCAACGAGGACCATGGCCTCAGGTAGCCTCACATGGTCTCTGCCGGCCGAATAGTCCTTCTTGGTAGGGCGCTGCTCGGAGTTGCCCGAGTCCAGCCGCTGGACTTTTCTGGGTTTCACAAGTGGAACCTCCGCAGACTTTGAGGATTTTTTTCTTTTTCCTCTCAGAGTCCGGGATCTTCTTGGAGGAACTGCCGCTGTGGGACTCTGAGGATGCCCGGTCCTCATGGGAAGTGCTGGGCTTGGAGTTCGGCGTCGGTGAAGCCGGTGCCAAGTCGGACCTCGGGAACATTCTCTTCTGCAACTCTGACCTTTTCTTATTGGTTTTCGGAGTCGTGGCCTGGCACGGGTCGCAGGTGGTATTGTCATAGTCCAGGCCCAGGCAGCATAGGCAGCAGTCATGCGTGTCTGTAATAGACATGGTCTGACTGCAGCAGTGAGATTTTTTGAACCCATCAGGGGACATGGTGGGGGACACCTGGCTGGGGTCGATGACCCCTGAGCGAAAAAAGGCATGAATGACGGTTGAGACAAGCCTCGATCGAAAAAAGGAAAGGAGCTGAGAACAGCGCCGGGGCCGGTGCCGGCTCGAGGCGGGAAGAGGAACTGGCACGCAACTGGGGAAAAAAAGAAAACAACATTTTTAAGGAAGTTTGGAAGATTTTTTCCAGGGAAACAGACAGGCCTCCATTGGGCTCTGTGGAAAAAAGGAGACTGAGCAAGATGGCTCCCTTGGTGGGACCATGTATGTGTGGTAGCATGTCCTAAAGGCTTTCTTTGAAAGCTGGGAAATGCTCCGCGCAGGCTCCATCAGTGTCAATATCACCCATATGTGAGGACTGATTTCCTGCTTGTTCCTGGAGAAAGGCAGATGTCATCATCTTGGTACGTAGGCAAGCGGGATTTCTCATGCAGAACTGTGTTGGAGACCCGGGGGGGAGGGGGGCGATACATATTTGTTATGGGAACACTCAAGGGACAGAAAGTGGTCCTGGCAAACCTTTAGGCCCCTAATGTTTATGATCCCCTTATTTACACGAGGGTCACTCGGTGTCTGGAGGTGGTGGGGCCCACTCTGCTTCTAATAGGGGGGGGGGATTTCAATTGTGTTATAGAGGACGCGGTTGATCGATCCAGACAGTGGAGCTGCATGCAGGATCAGTGAACGCAATGGGTTAGAGGAGTTTGTGATGGGAATGATCTGGTAGACTAGTGGACAGGGATTATACACATTGGTCTAGAGCACATGATACGGGATCGAGGATAGACTATTTTTTGGGATCATCGAAATTGTTTGAGCGGGTGAGGGAGGTGGAGATTGGACCTATAATGATCTTGGACCATTCATATGTGTGGCTGGATATGAGCTCAGGATCCCTGTCCAGGGAGGGAACAGTGGAGATATCCTCTGTTGCTTGGCTTGGATAAACCCTTTCACGCTTTTCTGCAAGCCCAGTGGGATGACTATACTAAACATAATGCAACCACAGAGATAACCCTGCGCTCTACTGGAAAGCAGCAAAAGTGGTATTAAGGGGCCATACATGGTGGAAAAGAACAGGCAGATGTGCAGGCAATTGCTCCATCTTGAAAAAGAATTGTGTATGGCCCATCGGAAATATGCAGCATGCCCTGTGCTAGAGTGAAGGGAGGCTCTGACCCAACTCAAGCTGACGGATTCCCTCTTACAAGACAGGGTTAACCATGCAATTCGATACTATCATTATACATTATATAAATTCAGGAATAAAGATGTGAAACTCTTGTTGGGCCTGATCAGGATGGATGGGGGTCAGCGGCATTTAGAAACTTTGCGGGATGTGGGAGGGAGTGTCTGAAACACATCTGCACAGGTTGAGTAAATTTTTCGGCAGTTTTATGCCACGCTGTATGAGGAGGGACCTGGTAATCTAGATGCCCCTAAGGAATTTTTACGTCACGGTCTAACGGAAGAACGACAGGATATCCTCAACACCCCGATCAAGGCTCTCGAAGTGGTGACAGCTTAAAATGCTTCAAGTATATCAGGCTCCGGGATCGGATGGCTATCGGGGAGAATTCTACAAACTTTTGGCTACTCAGGTTGCTAGACTACTAGCAGAATATTACATAGACTTGGTGGCGCAGAAGTCTTTTCCATATGAGGCCAACCGAGTAGTTATCATGGTACTCCCAAAGCCGGGTAGAGATCCAGTGTTGCTGGGCTCATATAGGCCAATCTCCCTCTTGAATGTGGATATTAAGCTGTTTGCCAAAATTATGGCTGAGTGTTTGGTGCCCTTTGTCCCTTACTTGGTACATAGTGACCAAGTGGGCTTTGTGCGTAACCACCATATTATTAAAAATATCCAGCGGATCTTTTTCGGCCATATATATTTTTATTTATTTAGACAGTTTTGTATACCGCCTTATCCTTCAATCAAAGCGGTCACAGCACAATTGGGGGATACATTTAATACGCGGGGATATGAGACACATACACTAATACTTACAGGGAACATGGGCAATGGAGGGTTAAGTGGCTTGCCCAAGACCACAAGGAGCATCTGTGGGACTAGAAACCCCAGTCCTTCCGGCCCAAGGTTGCTGTCCTCTAGTGGGATTTGAACCCCTGACCTTCTGGCCTGAAGTACCTTGCCCCAACCACTAGGCTACTCCTCCCTTATGGTGGTGGAGGCAGAAGCCCAGGTGATGTTGATCAACTTTAACGCCGAACAGGCATTTGACCGGGTTGATTGGTCATACATGTTCCTGGTTTTGGAAATGATGGGGATAGGGGGCTTCTTTGCTGACGTGATACGACTACTATACTCCGACCCACGGGGCCAGATCTTGGTAAATGGTTCCCTAACGGCTGATTTTCCTTACGACGAGGGAAGTGATTTGCCCTTGTCTCCTCTACTATTCGTGCTAACATTAGAACTGCTGCCTTTGTACCCATCCGGGATTGTTGGAGGCGTGCATAAGGATGGAAGAATTCCGGATCTCAGTGTATGCGGATGATGTGCTATAATATATGGACTTCCCATGGGATACCTTACCTCCCCTTTTGAAAATGTTTGAAGACTTTGGAGTTTTCTCGGGCTTGAAATTGAACCTTGATAAATCAGAAACCTTGCCCCTACATCCACAGGTTCGCTCCGAGTGGGTCGGTGATTTTCCTCTTCGATGGGCCTCTTGGGCTTTTAAACATTTGGGTATTCAGTTGCCAGCGGACTTGAGAAAGTTAACCCATCTTAGTACACGGGCGTTTTTAGCAAATACACAGGATCACTTGGCGTGGTGAATGGATCTTCCTTTGTCCTTGGGAGGACGTATTGTGCTTTACCGGATGGTTATATTTCCCAAGTGGCTTTATACTCTTCAGGTGATCCTCATTTTTCGTAATCGTAGAGACCAACGTTCGTTGGAACACCTTCTTAACACCCTTTTCTGGCATGGCAAATGGCCCTAGATCCAGCTTGGTCTCCTATAACAACCGTGGCATCGAGGGGGAATGGGGGTACCAGACATACAGCGGTATAATGTATCATGTCTGTTACAGAATTTATGCGACTAGCTTGGTATGATCAAGGATTATACCCCCCCTTGCATTGGAGCAAGAAGTGGCATCTCCCTGGGCACTGAGGTACGTGTTGCATGCGCTGGCCATTGTCCTCCCGAGGGAGGTGCACTCACCCATAGTTTTCAGAGACATGAGGCAAGTATGGTGCATTGTCTCATTTGCTTATATACCACAATCTAGTATCAATTCGGACTTTCGAGAGGTGCAATATGAAATACTCAGGAGGAGTCACTTTCCTCCACATCGGGCATATCAGGCGGGATGCGGAGAAACGACAGCCTGTCCAAGATGTGGCCAGGAGATGGACATATGTGGTGGACATGCACAGTCGCAATATGTTTTTGGGGGAAGGCATGTGGGTATTTGGCAACTCTTCTGAAGCTGACTATCCCTGTCCAGCCACAACTTGTTATTTTAGGCTTGACAGCCCACATTGAAGCAGCTAAGGGGAGCTAGCGAGCGTGGATAGGCCAGGCCCTGTTGGTTGCGCATCATCTCCTTTTGCAGAGTTGGCTGACTATGCAAGGACCCTCTTTTGGGGCATGGCAATCAGAGATGCATACACTTTTATTGCTGGAACACATAGGGGCACAACATAGGGGGAATATCCGGGACAAGATTTTGGAGGAGTGGGACCCATATATCCAGACACTGATGGCCCAGGATTGGAGACGCATCCTTAATGTACTCTAATGGTCATGGGAGCATAGCAGCACAATAGAGTAATTAGGGAGGAGTACCCCGATGTCCCTGGAGGTATAGTTACCAGGATAGGAGGAAGAAGGCTGGGAGGGAGGGAGGTAAATGAAGAATGGGATTATGGATTAGTAACTATCACAATTTCAATAAAATATAATGCTGGCTTTCTATACTGAGGGAGCGATCGGGGTGGGGAGGACTGGAAGTCCCCCCCCCCCTAAGGAGTAAGAGGAGCCCACAGGGACATCTCTAGGTCAATGGTAATGAAGGTCTGGGGATTCCTCTTGTGTTCATTAATCTGCTGTACTTATGTTTATCAAAATTGTTGGACTGGAGTATGTGCTGATGGGGGGAAAAAATTAAAGAAAATTGAAAATTGTATTTTATGGGCATTATGCGGATTTGATTAGTTGATTTGTCCTGTGGCATCGTGTAAGAGCCCACATGGGCCTGGGACTATTGTTTGTAAGGTTTTGCTGTTTTTGTTCTTGAATAAAGATAATTTACACTAATTTTAGACAGGATATCCAAGTGCAATGTGGGACTTCCATGGCAGAACATGCAGAATAATGCTGGGGTGGTGTATGTTTCAGCCCGATTTTAGAAAGAAGTGCCTCCAATGTGGACATCCGCTCTGGTGCCCAC
Organism: Ichthyophis bannanicus; assembly: GCA_033557465.1. Classification (NCBI taxonomy): domain Eukaryota; kingdom Metazoa; phylum Chordata; class Amphibia; order Gymnophiona; family Ichthyophiidae; genus Ichthyophis; species Ichthyophis bannanicus. Next base: position 139,709,500 of record CM066039.1, read on the forward strand.
AAAGACATGTCCATTATGAAACCGTGGGGCAAGGACATCCATCTTATGCAAGGTTGCATATGGGGGCATCCATCAGTGTGGCAAAATAGAGCAATGAGCCCGCATTCCCTGAAGTGCTCATTGTCAACATGGACAATATAGAGGAAATAAGTTTACCCCCTTCTCCACATCCTCTGCGTGTTTGGCTGACAAAACGAGCACTTTTCCAATGCCTGTTTATGCCTGAAGTGTATAAACTGTGACAAAGCTCGGGGTGTCCAGGACATTACTGGAATCAGGTGAGGACGTCCAAGTTCCTGGGAACAACCTGGACACCATGCCCCCATTCTGTCTTTGACATCCTCACAGTGGGGACGTCTACAGATCCAGCTTCTAAAATGACTCATAGGAGGTCTCCATGGTTTGGATGTCTCTATACCCATTTTGAGACGTTCAAAGCATGAATAGGGCTTCCAAAATAGCCCCTTTATTGATGGATAATTTGGTCATATAATGATTTATACATCCAAAATTACACATTCATATGCTGCCACCTACAGAAATACTTTGGAACATAGGATCTGGAAAAAAAAGGATAAGGTGTGGGGAAGTCCTACCATGCACCTCTTCCATCCCCATCTCCATCCATTCTTTTGTGAACACTGTCTGCTTACCCTCAGGGTCCAACAGCTTGGTCAGCCCAAGCTCCCTCTCTGCAATGTTAAATGCATTCTGTAGGTTATAGTGAGCATTGGACTTCTTCAGCTTGTCAAATTCTATCACATCAGGCCTGGGGAAAGAGAAACACGTGTAGATGTAAAGAACGATACTGTCTTTCAACCTGTAACCTGTGAAATGAGGAATATTCCCCATTCTGATATGAACACACACTTTTTAAAGATTCTCTAACCTAATATAATCTTAAAATTGTATGTACCGACCTGTTTCCTGTGGGAAGATTTTCAAGATTTTGTGAAAAGAGTTTGCAAATTCTTTGGCAAAGATTTAAAAATCCTCAAGCAATTAAATGACACATTTTAATAAATTAGCATATTAAATTATGTAATTTTTAAAAACAATTTTATATAAATGGCATTTTTATTGGCCCAGTATATTTGGGGGGGTGATATTCAGCAGCAGTAGCTAGCACTTTTATGCGCACAGCCATCGCCGCTGAATACTAACCCCAGATATTCAATGCCAGGACCATATCCAGCCACTAGCATTGAATATCAGGAGTGCCCCATAGCGTGGAAGCTGACCAGGCAGCGGCAGTATTGAGCTGCTGCCTGGTTAGCAATGAGTGCCACCTTCGATCCACCCTGGAACACTCCCGGAATGTTCCAATGCTAACCGAGTAGCATCAGGGCATTTAGCGGCAGCGCCTGCAGATATCAAGTGGCACTAAATGTGTTAGTGCCCCTGAATATCCCGCTAACCGGCATTTACAGTTTGCGGGTCTGAAAACCGTGTAGATGCCTTTGAATATCCCCCTTTGGTCCTTATTTGTGGAAAGGGATCTCAGTGATTGATGTTGGGAAGGGAGAAGGGGGCAGTGAATAAGGGATGGAGGGTGAGAGGAGATTTCAGTCAGGATGAGTAGAGGGATAAAAGATGGAAGGATGGATGGGGGTGTAAAGGAAGGGGAGGGGAGAATAAGGAACAAGTAAGATTCATACCTATAATGGGCATTCTCCATGAATAGCAGGGAAATGAAGTCACACTTGAGTGATGTCCTCTTTGTCGCCAGATTTGAACCTTTTAATCTCCTATCACATTCAGGAGAGCATTAGCAGCTCCCGCAAGCATGCACAGCAGCTTCCTCGCTCATAACAGTGGATTTTCTGCTCAGTCCATCACATAGCTTAGATTAGATAAAGCAGGGAGCTAGTGGGAGGGAATGTGTGGCTTCACTCCCTTGTTGTCCACAAAGAAAACTCATTACAGGTAAGCAATCTCACTTACTCTGTGGACAAGGCAGGGAATGAATCCACAACTGGATGATTCCAGAGCTGAGGAATATGCTGTTAGGTATTCCAGGTAGATGGAGGCATGCAAAGAGATTCTTTAAGATTGTTTGTCCAAACTCACTGCCTTTGTGGGTGACAGTATCCAAGTTATAATGTCTGGTGAAGATTTAAATGGACGACCAAGTAACTGCTCAGCAGATGTCAAGGACAGAGACATACCTGAGATTCGCTACTGTTGCCAATTTAGCTCACAAATAGTAAGCTGTAACGCACTCTAATGGAGATTGATCTGTTTTACAGCAGGAAAAGGCTACACAATCTGCTATCCATCTAGATAAGGTCTATTTTGGTTAAGGCGTGCTCTGGAGCATTCAGATCAAAGGAGACAAATAGCTTTGGGTCTCTGCATATGGGACCTGTAGTATGATGCTTCAGCATTATTAGAGTAGGGTTTTAGAAAAAAGACCTGCAAATTGACAGTCTGGTTAAGGTGAAAATCAGAAACAACTTTTGGTAGAAAAACTGGATGAGTACGTAAAGTACCTTTATCTGGAAAAAAATGAGTGTAATGAAAATGAAACACCAGTGCCTGTAGCTCACTTACTCCTCTAGTTGAAGTAATAGGAACAAAACCTTCCAGCAGAGGTGATGAGGTGAAGCTTGTTCCATTGGAGGAGTGGCCTAATGGTTAGGACATGGTACCTCGGGCTGGGAGTTCAAGTCCCACCTGGGGACAGCAATCTCAGGCTGGAGGGACTGGGGTTTCTAGTCCTACAGGCATGCCTTGGGCAAGCCACTTTAACCCTCTGTTGCCTCAGGTACACATAGATTGTGAGCCTTTTGGGGACAAGGGAATGTATCTAGTACCTGTTTGTAATGAGTACATAATGTAAACTGCTTTGACTGAAGTGATAAGGGGGTATAAATTGGCTCAAATGGCAGCTGGGTTAGCTGAATGAGTACCATGTTTAAGTCTCAGGGTGGTGATTGAGGTTTGATTATAGCAGCCTGCTGTTGAATAGGTCTCTCATGAATCTCACCACCAAAAGGTGAGTGAAGACTGGCTGTTTGTCCACTAGCTCATATAAGCAACAATGGCTGGCAAATGCTGATGAACTGATCAGTTCTGAGATTGGAGCCTGATAAGTGCAGCATGTATTGCAGCAGCTGTGGAATTGGACAAGAAACTGGGTTTTGAACACCAAATGGAAAACAATGCCATTTCAAAAAGTAAGATTTATATGTTGCTGGTTTCTAGAGGCTCGGATGGTGTCAAGGACATCTGATGAGAAAGGCACGGAAGTTATCAATCTGCCTTCAGTTGCCAAGCTGCCAGAGATAGGGAGCAGAGATTAGGGTGAAGCAGATGACAATTCTACAGCTTCAGGAGCAAGGGTTTGTAATGGATTTGTCAGCCGCTTTTGATTTGGTTGACCTGGAGGTAATGGCTACATGGTGCAAGGCCCTTGGGATCGGTGGTCTGGTCCTTCAATGGGTGGTCTCGTTCATGACAAGTAGGTAGTTTTGTGTTCAGTGGGGGTTGCAATATTCTGAAGTTTGGCAGTGGTCTTGTGGAGTCCCGCAGGAGTCCGCTTTATCTCCTGTATTATTTAATGTTTATATGAGTCCTTTAGGAGCAATTTTTAGGCATTACGGTTTTGTTGTTTTTTTATATGCTGATGATATACAACTTTTGGTTGAAGATGATGAGGATGAGCGGATTGTCTGCCAGCGAGCGAATTCCTGTTTGGAAGACATTGCGGCTTGGTTACAGTCTCACTGTTTATTTTTGAATATTAAGAAGTCTCAAGTATTTTTTTGCAGGACAGTTAGTGAGGAGATTTGGTTCCGGGGATTTTCTATTGGAGGTGTTCAGTTACCTTGGAAAAGTGAAATTCAGGACTTAGGGGTTACTCTGGATAGTGAGCTTTGTTTTCGTTCACAGGTGTCACAAGTAGTGTGCTCTGCCTATGCTAACTTGCACTTAGTTCGACAATTAAGACCTTATTTGAATCAGGAGGCTTTGCTGGGGGGTGGGAGGAGGGGGTGGTCCAGGTGTTCGTAGTCTCTCACTTGGACTACTGTAATGCGTTGTATGTAGGGCTGCCATCCTATCTTTTGAGGAAGTTGCAGGTAGTACAGAACTCTGCTGCTCATGTGATTTGGGGTTTACAGAAACGAGACTCGGTGGCTAGAGTCCTGCGTCAGCTGCATTGGCTCCCGATAAAGCAAAGTTGTGTATTTAAATTGCTAGTTCTGGCGTTCGAAGTTTTACGGGGATCGGGACCATGGTATCTGAAAGTGTTGTTATACTGGTAATGTACCAAGTCGGGTTCTGCGGTCCGCGGATGAATGTTGCTTGGTGTTACCCAGCTACTCTGAAGTACATTTACAGCAATGGCGTGCATGGCTTTTTCAGTGGTGGCCCCTATGTGGTGGACTTCGCTACCAGTGGCACTTCAGAAGGAGACAAACTTACTTTCGTTCCGGAAAGCCTTAAAGGCCTTTCTTTTTCCATAGTGTGTGGGCCAGTATTCTCTCTCTTATGGGCAGGTTGTGGGCTGAAATCAGAGACAGCATGTGAACTTTCATTTTTATGGGTTGGGGTTTGTTTATATTAAGGTATTTGGATGGGTTGTACTGGCTGTCCTGTTCCTAGTCCACTACTCTAACCTTTAGGCCATCCTAGATGTCCTGTGTCATATCCATTACATTATCACCAGACCATGTATTATTATAGACACTACCAACTATATCTCTGGCAATACTCACAGAAGCAGCCTTTTCAAAAATATGTCCCTAAATCACCTCAGAGAGAGAAAGAGAGAGAGAGAGAACAACCTACTGCTGCTCAACCATCCTCGCAAAAGCCAGTCCCCCATTTTTGACAGTTTACCTATTGGTGGCTGTCTCCATTATTTTGAGAAGATGTAGCAAGACATTACTATGGATAAATAGATGCTACAGATTTTAAGTTAGGGGCACAGACTGCACTTTGTAGGTATCCTCTCTCCCACTATGGGTCCTTATCCATTCAGAATCCCGTTTCAGCATCTTTCACAGATAGTCTGAGATCCTTTTGCATTTTTACTATGTGAGTTACCATATTTCAAATTGGGTAATGAATCTATAATGGGGATAAACTTAGAAAATCAAAGGAAGTATCAAATGATTTGCATCAAAGAAGAAAAAACACAGGTCCTTCCTTCCGAGTTAAGAATACATGTAAAACCGATATGTTGCATTTTGGTCAAAACCAGTTTCAAGACTTGAATTGAATGGGTATGGTAGCATATTTCAGGGCTTTTTGATTACCTACAATCTTTGCCAAAGGATGCAGGATGGTGGTTTGGGGGATTAAAACAGGAAAAAAGGGGGGCGGGAGGGGGAGGGGAGAGGGAGACAGGGTTGGGGGTAAGGAGAGAGAATGGAAGTAATAATTCTTCTGAAACAGAAAATTTTAATCCCAGGGAGTCCACAATACTTGATTAAGATATTTTGGCCATTACTATTTCATATTTGTGTTAACAGGAGGAAAACTTACATATCTCTCATTATTCCAAAGGAAGTTGCTATTGAGAGGCCACATTTCCACCATGGTATGGTGCAAAATATCATACTTTGTGAGTCATGACTTAAGAGATTATACAGTGTGAAACAACGTCCTAAGTTTACATTTTTTAGCCCCATATTTTGTGTTTCTAAGCCGCGACATAAGAATTTTAAGTTTGGATATGATGAGAACCCGATGTTTTTATACTGCCATATAAAAACATGATTATATTAAATGTCATTCTCAGATTATGATATGTGGGTAAAAAAAGTAGGTAGACCAATTATTACTTTCATAAGAGGGGGATGGGGGGAAGGAAGAGAAAGAGGAGGGGAAAAGGGGAAACAACAGGGAATGGGAGGGAAGGGGAGGACAGAAGGGGCAAAGGGAGGGAGGGGGGGAGAAGAAAAAGAGTCTAAATGACATCATTGTATTGAAACAAAACATGCTGATGCCTTTACATTATTAAATAAATATATAGGTAAAGCCCATTTAGTTATTAGATGATTGAGTTATTGGACATAGGTGGAGGAGGGAGGGAAAAGAAGGGAAACGGGGTGCAAGGGAATGGGGACAAGGAGAGAAAGGTAGGAGGGAGCGGAAGGGGAGAGAGGGAAGAAAGGGGGAAGGATAAAAAGGGGGGAAGAAGGGAAGAGGAGGAGGGAAAAGAAAGGGGGGAAGGAGGAGGGGAAGAAGGGCAGGCAGGGGAAGGGGAGGGGATCTCTATAGTTAATTTATGTTTATTAATTCATTTTAAGTATGGTATCCCTTTTTACATATTAATTTTATGAATATCATTTATTTTTTATTCTAAAGTTTTTATGTATTTATGTTGTTTTATACTGTTTTATCCTAACTTTGTTTTCATGTTTTTATATATATTACTGCTTTTAGGCCACAAACCCCTGACGAAGGCAGTGCCAAAACAAGGCCATGTTGGGTATAGGCCCTTGTATCTTGCTGCATTAAAACACAATTTTAAGAACATAAGAAATGCCATACTGGGTCAGACCAAGGTCCATCAAGCCCAGTATCCTGTTTCCAACAGTAGCCAATCTAGGTCATAAGTACCTAGCAGTTTCCCCAAAAGACACAGGTTCCACAATGCTTGTATTGGATCAAGCAGTGATATCCCGGGACCCTTTTAATAATGGTTTATGGACCTTTCCTCCAGCTAACAGCTTTTACTAAATCCTCCGGTAACAAATTCCAGAGTTTGATTACACGTTGAGTGAAAAAATATTTTTTCTTATTAGTCTTAAACAGGTTACCCTGTAGCTTCATTACATGTCCCCTAGTCTTTCTATATTCTGATGATGTAAACAATCGATCTACATTTACCCGTTCCACTGCATTCATTAATTTACAGACCTCTATCATATCTCCCCTCAGCCGTCTCTTTTCCAGGTTGAAGAGCCCTAACCTTTTTAGCCTCTCTTCATAGGGGTATCCTTCCATCCCCTTTACCATTTTGGTGGCTCTTCTCTGTACCTTTCTAATAATGCTATATCCTTTTTAAGATACGGCGACCAGAACTGCACACAATATTAAAGGTACGGTTGCACCATGGAATGATACAGAGGCATTTTAATATCCTTTGTTGTACACCTCGCTTTTCGTTGGTGCTGTTTCTACGGGAGTGTGTCTGTGCTTTGGTGTTGTACTATGGTCTTTTGGGAAGCTGCCAGGTACTTGTGACTTGCATTGGCCACTATTGAAAACAAGATACTGTGCTTAATGGACATTGGTCTGACCCATAATGGCATTTCTTATGTTTTTATAGTCATTGAATGTCTTGGAACACAGGATTCATTAGACGGTTGCATAAACAGCATCTTGAACAATGTCACCATGAAGGTTCTCACCATGCAATGTTCATCCATCAATTTGTCATGAAGATCCTCGCAAAGCCCAGAAGCCCTCAGCCATGCTGTTTTTCTCGTCATCCCCAATGCACATTCAGCTTAGCTCCCAGTCTATCACTATAATTCCTTATCGTTCCTCCAGTCCAATTCCGCACCTCTGGGTAGTGCACCGCCTCTCGCAGCTTGGAGACTGGGCATGTCAGATTCTGAAATCACTTGCACATATACTGCTGGCTCCTCCCACCAGCTCCCAGTGTGCTCAGTCTCCAAGCAGCTGGAGGTGGTAGTGAGCCTAGGTACTGGGCTCACTGTAGGAACAGATAAGAAGCATTTTAGTTAAGGTAGCTAGGGTTTTTTGAGTATATTTCCCTCTCCTATACTTTATTTCCTTTGGGGTGCAGTTTTTTTAAAGTTGCTTTTAAAAAAAAAAAAAAAAGCTCTGATGGCAGACGGGTGGGGACAACGTGAAGAGGATCTCTTCCCTGCTGCCATTCGGCATTTGTTTTTCCCTTCTTCATTCCCCTCCTTGTTTGGATGGAGGGAAGCTGAGGTGCTGACTTTCTCCCGCGGTGCCCGGACGGCTCCCGATCTCGTTAGCGAGTGAGGAACCATCGGCGGGTTTACTCGCTCTCTGCTTCTGCTGGCGTTAATACTCCCTCTGGCGTTGTCAATGCTGCTGGGTTCAGCCTCAGAGTGGACGGAAAGGTTCTCCTCAGGCCCGATTTCATGAAGGTGAGTCCCACGATTGCAGGGATCTCAGCAGACCTGTCAGACGCAGCCTTCTGCCTCATGGGGGGCGCATTTAGGTCTTAGCTCTGACTGCTCAACGGCCCGATTTCCCGTGTTTTTTCTTCGGGCACTGTCTTCATCGGCTTTTATCTTTCTTGACAGCTTTCTGGGGATTTTTTAAAAAGGGGCACTTTCTAGCCTTATAATGTTTTCGGGACTGTAAGGGGCTAATAATAAGAGGCAAAAAAAAAAAGTTTGTTTGGCTGTATTTTTTTCTTACAAGTTTCACTCCTGGTAAGGCGCCTGTCTGGTCTTGGGTTGCAGCAGGCTAAGCCAGTATCTTGTTCCTGCTCCTCCTTGCCATTTAGTACTGTCAAGTCGCAGGGATTTGGGCTGATGCCTGCGCACCCGCAGTGTCTTGTCTGCGGTATCCCTCGGGGGATGATGCAACAGAGGCGCTCAACATGGAGCAGGAGCTCCAAGACAAATCTAAGGATGTGACATCTTCGGCTGGGCAGGGGGTCAGGCCTCTATTTTTTTATTTATTTATTTAACATTTGTATATATCGCCTTTCATGATATCAAGGCGGTATATATGGAGGTTAGTCCTCTGCTGGAGGCTCCTGTCTCTCAGTGGGGTGTGGCCCTGCCAGTTCCAGGTCCTTCTAACCCTCTACTTTAGGTGGGAGGGGGCACTGGCAGGGTTTTCCCCGGAGTTTGTTCTTTTGTTGCATCAGGCCTTTTGTTTGCGCCAACAGGGTGCCGCTTCGGACCTCTCGGTTCTCGGGGCTGGGGCGGGCCGGGCTTCCACAGAGAAGGTTGAAAACTCGGGAGCAGGACCAACTAAGAGGGCTCGGTCCGTAGAGGAACAGCCTCTTTTGCCTGACTGGCTAGAGACAGAGCCAGAGGCAGGTGTGGAAGAGCTCGAGGAAGGTGAGATTCCGGAGCCTGAAGACCAGGCTAAGATTATCTGAGTTTTTCAGAGAGAGGAGCTGCCAGCTTTAATTACAGAGCCACTTCAGGCTCTCAACCTGGCAGTGGTTCAACCGGCGGAGGATGAGGCGTTGGAAGACCCTTTCATTCAGGCGGTATGGAAGATGCAGGCAGTTTTTTCGGTTTATCGTAGACCTTCCAAGTTGTCTGTCCCTCTCTGGACTTTCACTAGCAGATTCAAGCTTGCTGTTTGGAAGAAGCTTCTGGAATTCCCTTACAAATTGCTCTCCTGGAGAAAGGTTAGCTGTGCTTTGGGAATAAGCTCCTCTAACCTGCAACAGTTGCCTTAGCTTCTCAATTAAGTTCAGGTCTGTCTCACTGCCCTTGGCTGGGTTCTGGTTATCAGCATTTGTAATAGCTTTCACCCACCTTCTGGCAGCTCGGGTTCCTGGAGCACTCTGCTCTGCACTCTTTCTCAATTCATTAGCAACGTCCTCAGCAAAGCTTCTGCTGGACTCTGAAGCAGACACACCTTTTTCAAAAGGATTGCTTCCTTTGTTGCTGGAGCCAAATTTCCCCGTGGAATAAAACCTTCGTCTCCCTTCTCTGGGATTCCTTAAACCAGGTTTCTCCTTTGAACCCTCTGGCTTCAGTACTCCCTCTGAACAGGATCCTGGCCACGAGCTTCCTGCTCGCCCTGAGCCTTCTGTCCACTCTGACCTCTCAGCTCTCTCTGAACCTTCTGCTTCCTTTGCTCCTCCAGATCCTCCAGCTCTTCCAGCTTCCTCTGCCCTTCCAGATCTCTCTGACTTCAGTGATGCAGGTTTAAAAAGGTGCTTTTCAGCCACCACGCCCTGCTCTCTGCACACGTGTTTGTTATCAGAGCTCAAACCTGACCCTACGTTAGGGCTTGGGCGGGGCTCTGCCTCAGCCAAAACATGCTTCTCTAGTTTGTTTGTAGTTTGAGCTCTCTGGGAACCTTGCCTTTCTTCTGTCTTAAAGGTGTAGTCCCTATTTTCCTCTATTTCCATTTGCTCACTACAGCTCACATTGTCACAATAGTCATGGCTTAATGGGAGACAGTCAACATGGCTTTAGCCAAGGAAGGTCTTGTCTTACTAACCTGTTATGTTGTGTTTTTTTTTAAGGTGTCAATAAACAGGTAAACAAAGGTGAGTCGGTTGATATAATGTATTTAGACTTTCAAAAAGCCTTTGACAAGGTCTCTCATGAGAGACTTTTGGCAAAATTAAAGTCATGGGATAAGAGGCAGTGTACTATTGTGGATCAGGAACTGGTTAAAAGATAGAAAGCAGGGGGTAGGGCTAAATGGCCAATTTTCCCAATGGAGAAAGGTAAATAGTGGCATACCCCAGGGATCTGTGCTGGGTCCGCTGCTTTTTAACATATTCATAAATGACCTGGAAATGGGAATAACGAGTGAGGTTTTCAAATTTGCAGACGACCCAAAACTATTGAAAGTTGTTAAAGCCCATGAGGATTATGGAAAATTGCAAAAGGATACTGATAAATTGGAAGACTGAGCATCCAAATGGCAGATGAAATTTAATGTGGACAAGTGCAAAGTTATGCACCTGGGAAAGAAAACCCCAAACTATGGTTACATGATGCAAGGTTCCACATTAGGAACCACCACCCAGGAAAAAGAATTAGGTCTCATTGTTGATAACATGTTAAAATCCTCCACCCAATGTGCAGCGGCGGCCAAGAGAGCAAATAGAATTCTAGGTATCATAACAAAAGGGATGGAGAATAAAACAAAGGATATTATAATGCCTCGCCGTATCTTAAAAAGGAAATAGCATTCTTAGGAAAGGTACAGAGAAGAGCCACCAAAATGGTAAAAGGGATGGAAGGATACCCCTATGAAGAGAGGCTAAAAAGGTTAGGACTCTTTAACCTAGAAAAGAGACGGTTGAGGGGAGATATGATAGAGTTCCATAAATTAATGAATGGAGTGGAACGGGTAAACGTAGATCGATTGTTTACACCATCAAAATATTGAAAGACTAGGGGACATGCAATGAAGCTACAGGGTAACCTATTTAAGATTAATAAGAGAAAATATTTTTTCACTCAATGTGTAATCAAACTCTGGAATTTGTTACTTGGGTATGTAGTAAAAGCTGTTAGTGTAGCCGGGTTTAAAAAAGGTTTGGACAAGTTCCTGGAGGAAAGGTCCATAAACCATTATTAAAGTGGACCTGGAATATCCACTGCTTGCCCCAATACAAGCATAGCAGAACCTGTGTCTTTTGGGGAAACTGCTAGGTACTTGTGACCTAGATTAGCCACTGTTGGAAACAGGATACTGGGCTTGATGGACCTTGGTCTGACCCAGTATGGAATATCTTATGTTCTTATGTTTAGGTATTACAGATGATTTTAGTGATAGTTCACAGATTACTACTTGTAGGTCTGCAATCTCATATTACAGATCTTTCAACACCCTTGGATGTATACCATCTGGTCCAGGTGATTGCTATTCTCCAGTTTATCAAATAGTTGTAATATATCTTCCTGGTTTATTGATATTTCTTTCAATTTTAACAGTGCAACACCTTTAAATACTATTTCAGGCATAGGTAACTTCCCTGCATCTTATTTATTTATTGAGCTATGCTTATATACCACTTTTCACCAGGTCAAAGCAGTTTACATTAAACAACAAGAGATATATCAAACAGGTCATTACATATGTACATGGGGTTATACATTCAACATGGTTTCAACTTAATTACAATCCCTACATTGACTGACCTTTTCATTGCCTAGTTGGAGTCGGGAGTGGTGCCAAAGGACTGGAGAGAGGCTCATGTGGTGCCTTTACACAAAAGCGGAAGTAAGGATGTGGTTGAAAACTACAGGCCGGTTAGTTTAACTTCGGTGGTGAGTAAATTATTGGAAAGAGAAAATAGTGATGTGTCTGGAGTTCAGCGGATTACAGGATCTGAGTCAGCATGGATTCACCAGAGGCAGGTTTTGTCAGACAAATCTGATTGATTTCTTTGACTGGGTGACCAGGGAGTTGGACCGAGGGAGAGCCCTAGATGTGGTGTATTTAGATTTCAGTAAAGCCTTTGACACTGTTCCTCACAGGCGACTTATAAACAAACTGAGCGCCCTAGGGATGGACCCTAAAGTTACTGCCTGGGTTAGAAATTGGTTGGGTGGGAGGCGACAAAGAGTACAAGTAAATGGAGCTCACTCTGAGGAGAAGGATGTTATCAGTGGTGTGCCCCAGGGATCTGTCCTTGGTCCGATTCTTTTTAACATCTTTGTTAGTGATATAGCGGAAGGGCTTTCAGGTAAGGTTTGCCTGTTTGCGGATGATACCAAAATCTGCAGTAGAGTAGACACCCAGGAAGGGGTAGATAACATGAGGAGGGATCTAGCTAAGCTTGAAGAATGGTCTAGAATTTGGCAGCTGGGATTTAATGTTAAAAAATGTAAGGTCATGCATTTGGGCTGCAGCAATCCAAGGGAGCAATACAGTATAGGGGGTGAAGTACTTTTGTCCACTAAAGAAGAGCGGGACCTAGGCGTGGTTGTGTCTGATGATCTTAAAGTAGCTAAACAGGTAGAAAAGGCGACGGCAAAAGCTAGAAGGATGCTTGGGTGCATATGGAGAGGAATGGCTAGCAGAAAAAAGGAGGTGATAATGCCTCTGTATAAATCTTTGGTGCAACCTCATTTGGAGTATAGTGTGCAATTCTGGAGACCGCACCTTCAAAAGGATGTGAACAGGATGGAGTTGATGCAGAGGGTGGCTACTAAAATGATTAGTGGTCTTCATTATAAAGCATATGAGGACAGACTGAAGGATCTTAATATGTACACCTTAGAGGAAAGGCGGGATAGAGGTGATATGATTGAGATGTTTAAATACCTCCATGGCATAAATGTTCAGGGAAAGAGCCTCTTTCAATTTATTTATTTTATTTATTTATTTACAGTCTCTTCTATACCGCGCTATTCAGCATCAGCGCGCTTTACAATGAACAAAGATTACACATTTCCGGGGGTACTTTGTGTTTACAGTGAACAGGTGTTAAAAACTTGGATAACTGGGGTAACTATTTACATTTACAACATGTTAGGATTCACTTCCTTGGTCTTAGTCATGAGTCATGAGTGAAAGCAAGTTCTGCTACGAGGGGACATGGGATGAGGAGGAAGGGAGATAGATTCAGGAGTGATATGCGGAAATATTTCTTTACGGAAAGAGTAGTGGATCCGTGGAATAGTCTCCCAGTGGAGGTGGTAGAGATGAGGACAGTAACTGAATTCAAAAAAGCATGGGACCAACACAGAGGATCTCTAAAGGAAAAAAGGGGACTGTTGTAGTTGTTATGGAAGGACAATACAAACTGTCGGTCCGCTGTACAGCTTAATAGTTAGGGAAGGATAGACTAGATAGGCCATGTGGTCTTTTTCTGTCGTCATATTTCTATGTTTCTATGTAACACTGTTATCTCTTGCACCAGATCCTGTATTTCACTAAGGACTAGGTCCAAAATAGCTTCCCCTCTTGTCGGATCATGAACCAGCTTCTCCAAGAAGCAGTCATTTATTTCATCTAGAAACTCTGGGCCCAATATTGAGTCAGTCATATTTTGGAGGGCTATGCACCTCATCAGCGCATAGCCCTCCCCACCAACCTCTAACACAGACAGTCAATGCCGCAGCGACGGTATTGAATATCCGGTGATCACCCCAGACCCAGGAAGCTGCCGAGGCTAACCATGCAGCAGTGATATTGGATGCTGCCCAGTTAGCTCTTGCATCTTAAAGATAGGCGAGGCTTTTTCTTATCTATCTTTTAGGTGCAGGTCACTAACTGAGCAGCATGCAATATCACTGCTGCCCAGATAGCCACACTTCTCCTCCACTCTGCTCTGGAATACCCCCAACACGCCCCGATGCTATCCAGATAGCATTGGGGTGTGTAGGGGACTTAGGAGGGGATATTAAACAGCACTAACAATGTACGTGCTGCTGATTATCCTCATCTAAGGCATATACACGGTTTACTGGGCTTTTAACCATATAAATACCTTTCGAAAATCGGGCCTTCTATCTCCCTAGCATGTCCTGCTATGACATTGAGCCAGTAGATAACGGGGTAATTGAAATCACCCGTTATTACTGTGTTGTAACGTTTGTTAGCTTCCCTGAATTCTTTTAGCATTTCATCATCCATCTGTTCATTTTGGCCACCCCACTGCCACTGCCTTCCCCTTTTTAAATGGAATTTTTATCTATAGAGATTCTATATTGTATTTTGTTTCCTGCAAAATGTTTATCCTGTGTGATTCAATGTCCTCTCTAACATAGAGTGCAACCCCTCCACCAATTTGATCTACCCTATCATTGTGATATAGTTTGTACCCAGGTATCACAGTATCCCATTGGTTGTCCTCCTTCCACCAGATCTCTGAGATACCAATTATGTCTAACCATAGGGCAACCAGAACTGCACACAATATTTAAGGTGTGGTGGCACGGAGAAGGTGAAAGTTTACTTACTGATAACTTTCCTTTCCTGAAGTCCTGCTAGACCAGTCCAGACTAGTGGTTTATCTCCTGCCAGCGGATCATGGAGAGAGAGAAAAAACTAGAAAAGTGCTGTGACATCATCACTAGCATAAAACCCAGTTAGCTAGGGGCACATTCCATTATTTTCAAAACAAAGCAAACAGAACCCTATGAGAATACTCTGAAGGGGCACCCCAACAAGAACCATATTAAAACTATCAAAACTGGTGTTGGAGAAGTAACAGAACTATGTGCAGAAATCCACAGGAGCAGAATGGAGCTTGCTAAATGAAGGCCAGTAAGAAGGCACCAAGCTGAAAGACTGGGTGGGACCTGGACTGGACTAGCAGGACTCCAGGAAAGCGTAGTTACTCACCTGTAACAGGTGTTCTCCAGGAGCAGCAGGAATCAGTCCTCACATATGGGTGACGTCGGCGCCGACGGAGCCCTCGCGGAGCAATTTTCCCCAGCTTTCAAAGAAAGCCTTTGGGAATTGCAGCGCGCATGCGCGGTCGCCTTCCCGCCCAAGGGTGCCATCTTAGCCAGTCAGATGACATAGCTAAAAAAGACAGCATAAAAATTTGCAAAAAAAACTTAAGCAGATGATTGCAACTCCAAGGGGAGGAGGGAGGGTTGTGAGGACTGATTCCTGCTGCTCCTGGAGAACACCCGTTACAGGTGAGTAACTACGCTTTCTCCAGGACCAAGCAGGAAGTCAGTCCTCACATATGGGACTCCCAAGCTTAAGGCTACCGGAGACCCTAAGCACAAAAATGAGCTCCCTCTAGCTCAGCAGCACAGAAGGAAAGAATCTTCGCTGAATTATTACCCACCGGTAGCCCACATCCGGGATGGAGGGTAGGAGTTGCTCAAACCTCAAAGAGATTACGGAGGACTGCCTGTCCGAAAGCACTGTCCCTGCGGGACTCCCTCTCGAGACAGTAATGGACCGCAAAAGTCTGGCTCGAAGACCAAGTAGCGGCCCGGCAGATATCTGCCAGCGGAACAGAGCGGAGGTAAGCCACTGACGTAGCCTTTGCCCGAACACAATGAGCCGTGACTCGACCATCCAAGGAGAGCCCGGCTGCCCCATAAGCCCAAGTGATACAGTCCGCAACCCAGATGGACAGAGTACGCTTGGAGACCGGGAGCCCCAATTTATTGGGATCAAAAGACACAAAAAGCTGAGCAGCTTTACGGTGCTCCCGCGTACGGTCAAGGTAGAAGTTCAATGCCCTTCTACAGTCCAGGGTATGGAGGACCATTTCAGCTCGGCTGGAGTGTGGTCTGGGAAAGAAAGTTGGAAGTACCACCTCCTGATTGATGTGAAAAGGGGAGACCACTTTTGGAAGAAATTTTGGGTGAGTCCGTAGGACTACCCTATTTTTGTAGAACCGAGTGTAAGGGGGATCAGACACGAGGGCCTGCAATTCACTTACGCGTCTAGCGGAAGTGAGGGCTATGAAGAACAATGTTTTCCAAGAAAGAAAACGGAGAGAACAGGTAGCCATAGGTTCAAAAGGCAGACAGGTGATCCGCTGTAAAACCACATTCAGATCCCAATCAGGCGCTGGCGGGCGCAGAGGTGGTTTAAGTAGAAGGAGACCTCGGAGAAACCTCGCTACGAGAGGGTCGCTGGAAAGAGGTCTGCCGTCCACCGGCACATGATGTGCTGAAAGAGCACTGAGGTGAACTTTGACGGAGTTGGACTTAAGTCCCAGATTAGAGAGGTATAGCAAGTACTGCAAGATCACCGACACCGAGCAGGAGAAGGGATCCTGAGACTGTTGGGTACACCAAACGGAAAAGCGACGCCATTTAAGGGCGTAGCATTTGCGGGTAGAAGGGCGCCGAGACGCTAGGACGACCTCTTCTACCTCTGTCGGCAGGAGAAGGGGAGCAAGGACTACCCTCTCAGCAGCCAGGCCATTAGATTGAGAGATCTGAGGTTGTGGTGTAGCAGAGACCCCCGATCCTGAGTGAGGAGATCCGGTTGAAACTCCAGAGGGAATGGATCCTCTACCGCTAATTGCAGCAGGAGTGGAAACCACGGCTGTCTGGGCCAGCGAGGGGCCACCAGGATCATGGAAGCTTTGTCTCGGAGAACCTTGAAAAGAGTTCGAGAGACTAGCGGGATGGGAGGAAAAGCATACAGAAGGCTCTCCGACCATGAGAGTAGAAAAGCGTCCGCCGCAACTCGAAGGGGATGTGGCTGACGAGAGCAGAAGCGAGGAAGTTGCCGGTTGAGAGGACTGGCAAAGAGATCCATCGTGGGGAGGCCCCACTTTAGAAAGAGCTTCTGAACTACCAAGGGATCCAGGCGCCACTCGTGCGGCTGGAGGATCCTGCTGAGTTTGTCCGCCAGGCAATTTTCTTGGCCTGGGAGATAAACTGCCTTGAGAAGAACGCCGTGACTGACGGCCCAAGAGCAGAGCTTCTGTGCTTCCCGACAGAGAAGGAAGGAGCCCGTGCCCCCCTGTTTGTTCACGTAGAACATGGCAACTTGATTGTCCGTCTGGACAAGGACGGACTGGTGAGAGGTCAGGTGGGAGAAAGCCTTGAGAGCCAGGCGGATCGCTCTGAGCTCCAGGAAATTGATCTGCTGAGCAGACTCCCACGTGGTCCAGAGGCCCTGAGTACGTGCCCCTTGGCAATGTGCTCCCCAACCCAGGAGGGACGCATCTGTCGTCAGCACCTGGGCCGGCTGAGGTGACTGAAAAGGCATGCCGAGTACCAGGTTCGGCCGATGAAGCCACCACTGGAGAGACGAGGCCAGCGGCCCGGAGACGCGCACTAGGTCTGCTAGGCCGCCTGTGGCTTGTTGCCACTGCTTGCGAAGACACCATTGAGCAGGCCGCATATTCAGGCGGGCATTGGGGGTCACATGGACGGTGGAAGCCATATGGCCGAGCAGTCTCAGGAAGCGCCTGGCGGAGACCAGGGGCTGGCTGCGAAAACGGTCGGCTAGGTCCATGAGCCGTTGAGCCCTGTCGAGAGGCAGGAAAGCTCGTGCCTGAGGAGTGTGCAGTCTTGCGCCGATGAACTCGAGATCCTGTGAGGGGAGCAAAGTGGACTTTGCGAAGTTTATGACAAAGCCCAAGTACTGTAGAAGAGTCACCGTGCGATGCGTGGCGTTGGTGACCTCCGGAGCGGACGCTGCTCTGATGAGCCAGTCGTCGAGGTACGGAAAGACATAGAGGCCGTGAAGCCGGAGATGGGCCGCCACCACCGCGAGACATTTTGTGAAGACTCGCGGTGCGGAGGACAGGCCAAAGGGCAGTACTCTGTACTGGTAATGATTTCCTGCCACCACAAACCTTAGGCATCCTTTAGATCCAAGGAGCATAGCCAATCTCCCTGCTGGAGGTAGGGCAGAAGGATTCCAAGGGTAAGCATTTTGAACTTTTCCCGCACGAGGAACCTGTTGAGGTTGCGCAAGTCCAGGATGGGTCTGAGGCCTCCTGTCCTTTTTGGTACTAGGAAATACCTGGAATAAAAGCCTTGACCTCTCAGGTGGTGGGGCACCGGTTCCACCGCCTGTTCCTGTAGAAGACCTGCTAACTCCTGAAGGAGTAAGTCCCTGTGCAGAGGGAGTCGTGGAGGTTCTCCCGGGAAATAGGAGGGAGGGACCTGGTGGAAGTGGAGAAGATAGCCTTCTCTTACGACCTGAAGCACCCAGGCATCTGAAGTGATGTTGGACCACCTGTGGGCGAAGTGAACCAGCCGGCCTCCGGTGCTGGGAGGAGCCAGCGGAGGGGGAGAGGCTATGCTGAAGGAGTCAAAAGCCCCCACCCTGCTGAGCAGGGGCTGGTGGTGCAGGCTTGGGGGCTTGCTGCCTACAGGACCCGTTACCCCGTCCCTTGGCCTGCTGGCCCTGTTGGGGAGCTGCGGGGGGCCTGATATTGGGGGTAGTGTTTATAGGCAGCTGCCTTTCTCGGGTAAAAGGACTTCTTTCCCGAGCCCTTCTTTTTCTGGGAAGGGGCGGAGGTCTTCCTAGAAAGCCTAGTCCTGGTGAGAGTCTCTGTCTCTAGTTGTGCAGCCTTCTCGTCCATAGGTTTGCCAAAGAGGTTTTCACCTCGGCAGGGGACATCGACCAACTTGTCCTGCACCCAGGGCTCAAGGTCAGACGACTGAAGCCAAGCCTGTCGGCGGGCACCGATGCCGGCCGCGGCCACTCGAGCCGATGCTTCAAAGCCATCATAGGCTGCTCGGGATATGAATTTTGAGCATTCCCGAATGCCAGTGGACAAGGCTAGGAACCTCCGCAAAGGTTCCTCGGACAATCCAGCGGAGAATCCGGCTAGCTCTTTAGCCAGGTCTCGGAGATACATGCCCATGTATAGCTGGTAGGTCTGGACACGACACGCAAGCATAGAGCCCTGGAAACACTTCTTACCAAGGCCATCCAGGTTACAGGCCTCCCTGCCAGGAGGCACCGAGGAGTGCATCTTCTGGCTCTTAAGACGATGCATGGCCGATTCCACTACCATGGAATGGTGTGGTAGCTGTGCTTTTTGGAAGCCAGGGCTCTTGCGGACTCGATAGATAGAATCGACCCGCTTGCTCAGGAACGGCGAGGAGGCCGGACTCTCCCACATGCGGAAGAGTAGTCGTTCCAGCATGGGAGGAACCGGTACAGTAAAGTGTTCCCTGGCGGGAGAGTCATACTGGAGGGCGTCGAGCTCTTCGGCTCGAGGCTCCTCCTCGGGATCCGCAGGGAAGGCCAAAGCCTTGGCCATATCCCTGACGAAGTCCGAGAACCGGGCATCCTCCGGAGGGGACTGCTTCCGAGGTTCGGACTCAGGCGAGTCCGAGGGGACACACCGAGTCCGAAAAGAATCAGGTGACTCTTCCTCTTCAGACTCCCAGACCGACTCCGAGGAGGAATCGGTGGGGTCGGCCCGGGCAGGCTGCGGCGCCGGCCGCCCCGACGCCGAGGGAGTCGGCGTCGACGACCTCGGTCCCGAACGGGAGGCCGAGGGTGACCTCGACCGAGGATCGACTCGAGTTCGCATGGACTCGAGGATCGGCTCGGTCTCCGGGGTCGACTTAGACGTCGACGTCCCGGCGGTCGGGGCAGCGGCGCCAGCGAGGCTAGCGAGCAGTGCCCGCTGCTGGTCCATGAAAGCAGACAGTCTGCTCTCCAAGGCCGTCAACCTGAGTCCGACCTCAGGTGACCCAGCAGCCCCCGACTCGGGCCCCGACGGCGTCGGGCCCGACGTCGGCGGTCTCGGAGGCGAGTCCAGAAGGACCACAGGACTTACCCGAGCAGGCAGCTCCGACTCCATGCGAGGTCGCTTCGAGAGGTGCTCCTTCTCCAAGGACCCGGGACGGCTATCGGGGCTATGCGACCTGGCCCTCGCGGAGCCAGGAGCGTCCACCGACGCCGCCCTCGTGGGTTTCACCTTCCGTCGATGGTCCCCGGAGGGAGAACCCCTGTCGGAGGAACTCCGGCGACGGTCAGAGCTGGAACCTCTGGACGCCGAGGCCTCCGACGAGGTCCGGGTACGGCTGGGATCAGCGAAGATCCTATCCCGCTGATGCCGCCGACTTCTCAACGCTTTGGAGGACATTTTGCCACAGGCCCCACAGATCATTTCTTCATGATCCGGGCCCAGGCAGCGGAGGCAATTATCGTGTGTGTCAGTTAGTGACATATTTCGGTCACACTGACCACACCGCTTGAAACCACTGGCAGCCATCGGGGGAAAAAGGGCCCCTGTGAGGTCAAAAGACCGGGCTGCCAGTGAAAAAACCGAAAACGAAACTGACTAAATCAGAAAAACCGAAAAAGAAGAAGAGGACTCGTGACCGGCGTCGCGAGTCCGGGCGGGAAGAAAACCGGCGTCGAACCGAAGGAAAAAAGAGAATATTACGAATAAAATCAACTTTTTCGCGGGGACACGACGGGTACGTCTGTAGGGCTCCGTGGAAAAAAGAAGACTGGCTAAGATGGCACCCTTGGGCGGGAAGGCGACCGCGCATGCTCGCTGCAATTCCCAAAGGCTTTCTTTGAAAGCTGGGGAAAATTGCTCCGCGAGGGCTCCGTCGGCGCCGACGTCACCCATATGTGAGGACTGACTTCCTGCTTGGTCCTGGAGAAAAGACATTATCAGTAAGTAAAATTTCACTTTCCAGATCATCCAGCTAGACCAGTCCAGACTAGTGGGAAGTACCAAAACTACACCACCTCTGAGTGGGAAGACCCCATTGCTGTAAGCACACTGGTGCCAAAACAAGCTGCTGCCCTAGCTTGGAAATCCAGACATTAATGTTTCACAAAATTAGACAAGGATGACCACGTCGCCGCCCTTCAAATATCCAGAGGCCATATAGATGATGGTTCCACCCAGGACGCAGCCTGGGAGCAGGTAGAATGGGCTTTAGTCCCACCAGGACTTGTCTACCCACCAATAAATTTATTTATTTATTTAGACGGATTTGTATACCACCTTATCCTACAATCAAAGTGGTCTCATCACAATTGGAGGGTTACATTTAACATAAGGGTACTTAACAACATTATATATTGCACTTATAAGTCTAGTTGGGGTGGGTATTGAGATGGTGGAGTTAGTTGCATGAGGTAGTTGCATTACTGTTCGGGTGGAGTTTGTTGGTTGTCTGTTTGTTCATAGGTTTCTGTGAAGAGCAGGGTTTTGAGGGTCTTGCGGAAGTCTTTGGAATCATTCATGGTCCTCAGACCCATCGGGAGGGAGTTCCAGAGTGTGGACGCCAGTAGCGAAGGAGCTCTTCTTGAGGTTGCTTGTTTAGTCTTGTGATATCCTGCAGGTGTGCCGATCCTGTTATCATTATTGGTTCTTCTTGGTCTACTGCTGATATCCTTTGTTATGATATCTTACATAGTAACATAGTAACATAGTAAGTGACAGCAGATAAAGACCAGCATGGTCCATCTAGTCTGCCCAGCAAGATGGCAAGAGTAGGTGCACCTGTCGCTCTGTGCAGGCCACCCCTCCCCATGTTTTTGTTTCTGTTTAGGGGTGAACCCACCACTCCATGTAGGACACCCTTATTTGTTCAGATGCTAGATAGTTCAGAAGTTAGATGGTACTGTTTATTTTGCTTTTATCCTGTTGCTGTAAAGGGATCCACTGTGTTTGTCCCATGCCGTTTTGAATTCCATCACCGTGTTTGCCCTCACCACTTCCATCGGGAGTGCATCTGCTGATTGATGGTGAAAGATTTTAAAGATGATCATGATTGTTTTGAATTTTGCCCTGGTAATCACTGGGAGCCAGTGCAGCTGCTGTAAGACGGGGGTGATGTGCTCAGTTCTTGCAGTGTCTATAATGATGCGTGCTGTAGTGTTTTGTACCATTTGGAGTGGGTGTAAGGTCTGCTGGGGAAGGCCTTGATACAGCGAGTTTCCATAATCAAGCAGAGGTGTGATGAGTGCTTGGCACACTGTGCGGAAGTGGTCTTGGTGGAGTATTGGTTTGAACTTTCTGATGGTCCTCAAACGTAAATAGGACTTGTTTGCGGTTTTGGCTATGTGAGATTTCAGGTTCAGGGCTCTGTCCATTGTGATGCCCAGGTACTTAACTTCATCCTTGACTGCTATTGGTTTGTCTAGAATGTTGATGGTTTGTGGCGGAACGAAAGTGGGGTTCCTGGTGATGAACGTTGCCTCTGTTTTATCATAGTTGACCGTCAGATTATTAGCTGTGAACCAGGCACTCATGTCTTCAAGGCATCTGGTTATTGTTGTGGTGTCAGGTACTTGTAGGTTGATTGGAGCATATACCATGATGTCGTCAGCATAGAGGTGATAGTGAAGTTTGTGGCGTTTGATGATGTTGCATATGGATTGGATGTACGCTAAAGAGACTATCTCCTTGATCCAGCAACCAAGAGTAGCCTTAGTCACCACTTGACCCTGCGAGGACCGGCAAACAAGACAAACAGGTGATCAGAAAGCTGGAACAAGTTTATAACCTTTGAGTCCAGAAAACGAAGGTTCTTAGCTTTCCTGTAACACTGTTCTGCCATATAGCATGGCAGAGAAATTAGCTGATTAACATGAAAAGGCAAAAGCACTTTGGGGAGAAAAGAAGGAACGGACCGCAAAGTAACCCCTTCCAGGGAAAAAGATAAGAAGAGATCTCGACAAGAAAGAGCTTGCAACTCTGAATTAAACTAGGCTGAAGTCATAGCTACCAAAAATACAGTCTTAAGAGACAAATCCTTCAGCATAGCCTGTTTCAAAGGCTCAAAAGGCAAGCTTATCGGTGCTCGAAGAACAATCAACAAGTCCCACGGGGAAACCATTGGATGAACAGGGGGACGGATGCCCCTGAGAAAACGAGCAACATCACTGTGAGAAGCCAGAGAGTGACCAGCCACAGGATCACAGAAGGAACAAGTTGCCGCCACTTGTACCCTGAGGGAGCTCAAAGTCAATCCCTTCTCAAGACCTTCCTGTGGAAAAGCGAGCACTGATGGCATCTACGCTTTCCATAGTTTATTTATTTATTTATTTATTTATATTCTCTTATATACCATGCTATTCTGCATCAGTGCGGTTTACATTGAACAAACTGAAATTACATTGAACAGGGCATTATAACTTGGAGATAACTATTTTACAGGGAACATGGGCTATGGAGGGTTAAGTGGCTTGCCCAAGACCACAAGGAGCACCTGTGGGACTAGAAATAGTGAAATGTTACACAGACAACACCAGGACTCTTAGAGGCACCAGACCCAGTCATGGGACAAGGAGGTAGACTGACATCTAGCCTGTAGAAGGGTGTCCACCACCACTGCTGAATATCCCTTAAGCGCTATATGCTGCTTCTTAAGGGTCAAGCCATAAGCGAGAAGGGAGCAGTGTCTTCCATAAGAACCAGCCCCCGATGAAGCAACCCCCTGGAAACTCCCAGGTTCAGAGGTGGTGAAACGAGAAGGAGATCCACATACCATGGGCGTTGCGGCCAAGCTGGAGCCACCAGAACCACTAGCTGGGGATTTATTTTATTTTAATTTATTTATTTAGCTGCATTTATATCCCGCTTTTCACCGGGTCAAAGCGGTTGGGGGATACATCTAACACGAGGGGATATGAGACACATACACTAATACTTACAGGGAACATGGGCAATGGAGGGTTAAGTGGCTTGCCCAAGACCACAAGGAGCACCTGCGGGACTAGAAACCCCAGTCCTTCCGGCCCAAGGTTGCTGTCCTCTAGTGGGATTTGAACCACCG
Source organism: Ichthyophis bannanicus (assembly GCA_033557465.1). Lineage (NCBI taxonomy): Eukaryota > Metazoa > Chordata > Amphibia > Gymnophiona > Ichthyophiidae > Ichthyophis > Ichthyophis bannanicus. The sequence continues at coordinate 139,733,319 of CM066039.1, forward strand.
ACCTTCCGGCCTGTAGTACCTTGCCCCAACCACTAGGCCACTCCTCCCTATACACCTCTATCCTCCAAAGAACGTGTGCAATCAGAGGCCACAGAGGAAATGTATAGAGCAGAGAAACAAGGGGCCATGGTTGGACTAATACATAGATGCCCATGGCCCTGGGGTCCTTCTGATGACTGAAGAACTGTGGAACTTTGGCATTGTGAACTGTCACCATGAGAAGCATGTCCAGAGTCCCCCAGCATGCCACTATGCAATCAAAGACCCATGCCGCCAACGCCCACTCTCCGGGATCAAGGAGATGACGGCTGATAATCGGCTTGCACATGCTCTTCTCCCACTATGTGCTGAACTGACAGGGCTTGCAGGTGCCGTTCTGCCCAAGGAAAGAAGAGCTGCATTTCTCATGCCGCTCCTGGGCATTTTGTCCCACCCTGGCGATTGACATATGCTACTGCTGTGGCATTGCCTGAGAGGACTCGTACTATTTGCCCTTGAAGCAGGCTAGGAAAGTGAGTCAGTGCAACGCAAATAGCCCTGGCCTCCAGATGATTTATAGCCCATTTGATCTCCACTCTAGATCAAATGCCCTGGGCATTCCTACCCAGACCCCAACCTTCTAGACTGGCGTCAATGGTGAGCACAATCCATGCTGGCACCTCGAGCGGCATGCCCTGGAGCATCTTGCAGGGAGAAGCCCACCAATAAAAGCTGTCACACACACTAATGGGAAGGGGAAACTGCACATTGTAATTATGGGAAAACGGAGAACAGCGTGTTAGCAAGGCTTGTTGCAAAGGTCACATATGAACTCAAGCCTAAGAAACCACTACCAGAGTGAATGCCATTGACCCCAGCAACTGCAGATAATCCCAAGTTCTGGGGGCCAAGCACCATTGAAAGTCGCTAAGTTGACTGTTGAACTTGTTCCAATGCTCTGCAGTCAGAAAAACCCTTCCTAGCCGAGTGTCAAAATGAATGCCCAATTCCAGCTCCTCAGAAGGTTTCAAGCAGCTCTTCTTGTGATCAACTACCCACCCAAGACTCTCAAGAAGCTGAACCATTCTCTGGACCACACATAGAGCTTGCATCTGAGATTTATTTATTTATTTAAATTATTTCTATACCACGCTCTTTAAAATCAGTGCGGTTTACAGATAACAACAATTTGTACATGCAGCGGAACATGCAATGCATATTACAGAGAACAGGTATTACAACTTGGGTTTAACAGGGGTAACTATATACAACGGAGCTGTTTGTGCACAGGCATGCCACAGTGGCTGTGGCGATTTACTACTACGACTACGACTACTATTTAGCACTTCTAGAGCACCACGCACGCAGCGCTGCACAGCTAACCTAACCTACAAGAGGCAGTCAGCATATATGAGACAGTCCCTGCCCGTCAGAGTCATACTCATCGGAGCTTACAATCTAGTTAGAGTAGTACATTCATTAAAAACAGTGTAGAGTGTTAATCGGTTCTACGCAAGGTACGGTGTGGTGCAGTTTAGTCTGAAGTTGGTCATGGATTTGGCACAGATGAGCCAGTTATCCAGGTATGGATGAACAGAAATGCCTTCGCATTGAAGGATCACTGCAACTACCACCATGGCCTTGGAAAATGTCTGTGGTACTGTCATCAGACCAAAGGGAGGAGCACAAAACTGGAAATGCTCACCCAATACTACAAACCTGAGGTCCTGATGGTCCTGCCAGATGGGAATGTGAAAGTATACCTCTGCCAAATCCAGGGAGCTTACATACTACCATCAGCGACTAACATCAAAGAGATTATTACCAGCATCAACACCACCACAGCACCAAATGACCCCTGCCCTGCACACTGGATTAAAGCAATGCGGTCAGAACTCAGTCCAGTCATAGCAGAAATCATAAATCAATCCTTCACAACAGGAAAGTTCCCAACAACCCTCAAGCAGACCTCCATTCGACCCCTGTTAAAAAACAACCAGCTTGACGCAGATAAAGTAGAGTCCTACCGGCCGATATCCAGCATCCCACTGCTAGCTAAAATTCTAGAGAAAACGGCTCTGAAGCAAATCCAACAACATATTGACACCTCATCCCCCCTAGACCCCTGCCAACACGGGTTTAGAGAAGCTCATGGTGTCGAAACACTACTCACCTCACTAATTAACACTCTCGTTTGTGGCTTAGACAACATCAAAGCTGGTTTTGTGCTGATCTTCCTGGACATCGCCGCAGCATTTGACTCCGTTGACCATGATCATCTACTAGCTCGGCTCCACGAGAAGGAGATTCAGGGTCTAGCCTGGGATTGGTGCAAATCTTATCTTGAAGACCGATGGCAGCAAGTCAGGATTGGCTCTAGTACATCAGAACCATTCCAACAAAAGCAGGGAGTACCCCAGGGTTCCTCCCTCTCCGCACTGCTTTTCAACATATACATGCAGCCAATCTGCGAAATCACCCGAGCCTTCGGAATATCATGCCTTATCTACGCAGACGATGTGCTGTTGTATTCACCTTTCAACGTCACACTTCCAGATTACACGACTCTAGTTGATTGTTTCAACTCAGTAACAGACTGGCTCCTCAACCAGAACCTAAGGATAAATTTCAAAAAAACCGAGATCCTAACCATCACCAGAAACAAAAACTTCTCTCCTCCAACATCCCTAACGGTGAAAGATACCGAACTACCAATCAAGTCAGCCATACGCTACCTGGGTATGACACTAGATCAGCAACTAAACTTCAAAGAGCACATAAGCCACGCAGTAAAGTCTGTCTATTACAAGATCAAGACCCTTCGCCACCTAAGACCTATGCTAGAGCCTGACAACTTCCGCACAATATTCCAGGCTCTTGTCATACCTCATTTTGACTACGCAAACGTTATACTGCAAGGCCTCCCCAAAAACACACTCTGCAATTAGCGATGAATGCTGCTGCCCGTGTATTGTGCGGGACCTCAAGACGAGAGCACATATCCCCCATCCTGAGAGATCTACACTGGCTCCTGATACGCTGTAGAATCTCCTTCAAGGCCCTGCTAATCACTTTTAAGGCCATAAACAACACTGCGCCCCCCTCAATCTCCATGCTCATTTCCCAACCTCCCAACAACAGATCCAAGAGGTTGCACTCCTCCAATATACTTATTACGCCAAAAGTATCCACAAAGTGGGCACAATCAACCAACAATCGGGCATTTGTGTCCTACGCACCCAGATCATGGAACAACCTCCCACATGACATCAGAGCAATCAAGGACATCACTCAATTTAGAAAGGCCCTCAAGCACCATTTGTTCATTACGTACTTTTTACAACACAACAATCCCCCTCACGCCTCACAACCTCACACATACCATCCCTCAATCTGATAGTCAAACAGCATACACAAGTTTGATAAGAGGAAGTGGCCCGTAAATGGAACACGGTCCACACTGGTTCTCACTCCCTGTTCTACCCTTGTAACATTATTGACACAGCAGTATGTAAATTGTACATAGTTTTCCCTGTTTTTCTCCAAGTTGTTTTCCCTGTTCGATGTAAACTCGGGAGTGCCCTGCAGTCCTTGAGTCATTCTGTTAACTGTAAACCGCACTGATTTATTTATTTATTTAGCTGCATTTATATCCCGCTTTTCACCGGATCAAAGCGGTTGGGGGATACATTTAACACGAGGGGATATGAGACACATACACTAATACTTACAGGGAACATGGGCAATGGAGGGTTAAGTGGCTTGCCCAAGACCACAAGGAGCACCTGTGGGACTAGAAACCCCAGTCTTTCCGGCCCAAGGTTGCTGTCCTCTAGTGGGATTTGAACCACCAACCTTCCGGCCTGTGGTACCTTGCCCCAACCACTAGGCCACTCCTCCCTTCCTGATGCACTGATGATAAAGAGCGCGGTATAAAAGAAATGTTAAATAAATAAAATAAAAAAATACTCCCCCTTGTGCACAGACAGTTACACACTGCAGGGTCTCCACCTGAAAATGGGAGAATGCGCAAAGAGCAGTTGATCCCCTTTGAGATCGAGAATGGGCCTGAAGGGCCCGTCCTTCTTTGGGACCACAAAATTAATAGAATATCTTCCAGTGCCTCTCTCTGAGGGAGGCACTGGAAGAATGGCACAAAGCTGAAGGAGACGCTGAAGGGTGATGCATACAGCCACTGCCTTGACAGCAGAGCTACAAGGGGAAATGAGAAAGGCATCCTAAATGGGAGTTGCACAATCTAATCCATGACCCTACCTGAAGATATCTGGAACCCAGCGATCTGTTGTCAAGCGGGCCCATTCATGATAGAAGAAACGAAGACGGCCCCCCACCCCCACCTGAGGCACTCCAGAGGGGGCCCCCAACTGTCAGTGGGAAAGTCGGGAAAAAAATGATTAGAATTTTCCAGCAGAGGAGGTAGAAGTATGGGATCTACTAGCCCCATGAAAGGACTGACCCTTAAAAGCTGGTGCAGAAAAGGAAGATGCTGTTTTTTTGATACAACAGCGAGGGTCACAAAACCATACAAGGGAGGAACTGCAGCTTGAAGAGAGAGAACATTTGGAGGAAGCCTTGGGCTTGTCCTCTGGCAGCCACTGTGGTTTGATCTCTCCGAGATCCTTAACAAGCTTTTCCAGATCTTACCCAAAAAGCAGGCCACTCTTGAATGGTAAATGAGCTATGCATGATTTAGAAGTTGCATCTGATGAGCAATTTCGCAACCATAGCCAATGACGAGTGACTGTGGCCACTGCCACTCCTTGCACAGATAACCTCAACAAATCATAGAATGTATCCACTAAGAAAACCGTGACGGATTCCAAACGTGCCAGTAGCAGTTGCATCTCCAGTAGCAGTTGCACCTAGCATAAGAGAGCTTGGGCTGCAACCTGGACTGAAACCTGGACTGTAAAGGAGGAAACAGAGAAGCCTATCTTTAAAAGCCTCTCTACCTTGCAATCCTGTTGGTCCTGAAGAACCGCTCCTCCCTCAATCGGAATGGTGGTGCACTTAGTCACCACCATGACCAGGATATCCACCTTAGGATAACGCAGTCAATTATCCAAGTCCTCCTGTGACTAAGAATAGAGTCTGCCAAGTCATCGGCACCCTGTAGAGCTTTGTCTGGGATGTTCCATTCCACCGACACTATCTGCTGAAGTTCAGGCGGAAAGGGAAACACCCTAGAGGGCTTCCTAATGCCTCATAGAATGGGATATGAATATGTCTGTGCTTGAGGTTCTGAGGAATTGGGAATCCGAAGCTCAGAGGTAATCTGAACAACTAGAAGCAGAATCTCTTCCCTACAAAACAGCCAGGCTATACGAGATTCTTTGTCACCCTCAGGAGGAGAAACTTCCTCTTCCTCCAGACTGGATACATTGACAGCGGAGTCATCAAGAAGCCTCTGATCCTCATCATCTCAATCGAAGGAATTCCCTTCTTCAAGGTTCCACGACACCACTTTGCGTGGTCTCTAAGAACTGTGGTCCAAGTCCACAGATTGAGACCACTTCCTACTGCCCTCAGCAAGAGGGGATCTTGGTGGCAGAGGAGACAGAGGCAGGCCTGGGAAAGGAGACCCCCTTGACACCCCTTCCATAATGGCCACGCATGCTGAAATAGTGTAGCAAGTTCTGCTGCCCCTGGATCTGAAAGTAGAGCCACATGCTGCCACTGGCTATCACCCCCTCCTGACTGAGGCAGCAATAAAGGAGGGGAAGGATCAGCCTTTGAAGAGACTAAAGCGCTTGAACTGAAGGGAGCTCAAGAGAGGGAGGGGTCTCCGGGATCACAGGATTGCACAAAGGCTCTAAGGAAAGAGAGGCCTGTACTGCAGGAGAAGAATTCATGGCTGTGGAGGATTCTCACTGAAAGGCTGCACAGGTGACGCACAAGCGATCCAGCAGGAATCGGCACCACTTGCCACAGCCGAGGCACCACAGGAGAGAAGAAGGCATGCTGAGCCTAAAAAACGTGCATGCTGAATTGGGTGGGAAGCAGTCCTCGGGACGGTTACCGCAGCATCAATGAGTCTCCGAGTGTCAAAAGACTCATTGCCATGACGATGAAGAGAACTCCAGAAGGATCGAACGCTGCCAGAAGGATGGGGCGAGGGAGAAGAGAGAGGAAGCCTGGCAGTTGGGTCTTAAAGGGCCTGCATCCTTTTCCCCCCCATGGATCTCAAAGCCAAAGAAATAAAAAAAAGATAAATAAAGAATAAATGACTAAAGAAAATAATGCAACAAAGAAAAAGACCAGTAGGCACCCCAACAGAGGCTCTCAGTCAACAACTCTGATGGCCCTCATGGCCAGGAATTGCCCCCAAATCAGACTAGACAAGCCAAGCCAGAGAGGTTATCTCAGGTATGCCCTGGCATTGTCCAAGATGAAGCTCAACCGCCCAGCGTTCTTGAGATGGCTAGCAGGAGCTTAAAACCAAAGCTGCACTGGACAACAATCACCATCTTTTGGAGACAGAGAAAATACAGTAGTGTGCCCCAAGGTGCATTAGGCTTTATGCTAGTGATGATGTCACAGCACTGTTCTAGTTTTTTATCTGTCCCCATAGGAGACAGAGGGTGATAATAAACTAGTCTGGGACTGGTCTAAAAGGATGATCCAGAATATTCTTGGTTTTAAAATGCATTCCTTACTTTATGATTCCTAGCATTCTATTTGCTTTCTTGACCACTGCTAAAGAATGAGCAGATTTCGACATATTATCCACGATGACACCTTTGCCTAGGTAGTGATTCCTAATATGGAAACTTGCATATGGTAACTATTGTTTGAGTTGTTTTTCCCAAAGTACATAATGTTGCACTTGTCCACTTTAAATTTCATCTACCATTTGGAAGCCCAGTCAACCAATTTCTCAAGGTCTTTTTGCATTTTTCACAATCCTCTTGCATTTAAACTAGAAGAAGGGGGTGAAGGACGGGGAAGGTCAAGTTCTGGAAGTCACCCCCTGCAAAAGCAGAATAACAGAAACAACCACACTTTTAAACAACACATCAAAAGCAACTGTGAAGAAGTGGGTAGAATAAAATCAAGGCAAAATACACACAAGCCAGTTAAATGCTGGAAAGCAATGAGCACAAATGCTCAAAGCTTAGCCAACAAACCTGGAAGCCCTAATAATGGAAAAGGACTTGGAAATTGTGGCCATTACAGAAACATGGTTTAATGAATCGCATGATTGGGATATAGCCATACCTGGCTATAATCTATTCAGAAGAGACAGAGAAAATGGAAAAGGGGGAGGAGTAGCCTTGTATGTCAAAAGCAATATCAAAGCTACTGAAATGCAGGGTGCATGGGGAAAAGAAGAAGCGCTCTGGATCATGTTGGAAAGAGGAGATGGCACTGTCATCCATACTGCTGTAATCTACAGACCTCCGACTCAAATTGAAGAGATAGATAACAAATTGATTATAGATATTGCCAAGATAGCAACTCAAATAAGGGCAAAAAACACAGCTTTCGCAAAATTCAAAAGCTTGCAAACAGAAGAACACAGAAATGAATACAGGATCAAACACAAGGAGACAAAAAGAGAAATAAGGATAGCAAAATCAAAGGCAGAGGAAAAGATGGCTAAAGATGCTATGTGCGGCGACAAAACTTTCTTCAGGTATATTCAGGAAAGGATGAAGATCAGAGGTGGAATTGCAGGACTCAGAAGTGCTGGAAACGGACTCATGGCAAATGACATTGATAAAGCGAAATTACTAAACAAATACTTCTGCTCTGTTTTTACTAAAGAAAATCCTGGAGAAGGGCCACCTGTAACTCCCAAATATAAAAATGGGAATAAGGTAGATACCACACCATTCACAGAGGATGAGGTTTTAGAACAACTTGCAAAACTGAAAGTGGACAAGGCCATTGAACCGGATGGGATACATCCCAGGATATTGAAAGAGCTCAGAGAGGTTCTTGCAGGGCCGTTAAAGGATGTTTTCAACAGATCTTTGGAAACAGGAGGGGTTCCTCGGGACTGGAGAATGGCTGACGTACCTCTACACAAAAGTAGTGACAGGGAAGAAGTGTCAAACTACAGGCCCGTGAGCCTTACCTCGGTGGCGGGAAAAGTAATGGAGACGCTCCTGAAAGAGCGAATAGTGAACTTTCTCAAAACTAGCGGGTTACAGGATCCGAGGCAACATGGTTTTACCGAGGGACGATCTTGCCAGACAAATCTCATTGAGTTCTTTGACTGGGTGACCAGAGAACTGGATCAAGGACACACGATGGATGTCATCTACCTGTATTTCAGCAAAGCCTTTGATACTGTCCCTCATAGGAGGCATATCAATAAACTCAGTAGTTTGGGGATGGGTCCCCAAGGTGGTAAACTGGATCAGAAATTGGTTGACTGACAGACGACAGAAGGTGATGAGAAATGGAGCTCACTCGGATGAAAGGAAGGTGATTAGCGGGGTGCCTCAGGGTTCGGTCCTAGGCCCGGCACTGTTCAATGTATTTGTGAATGATATTGCTGAAGGACTGAATGGAAAGTCTGTCTTTTGGCAGATGACACAAAAATTTGCAACAGAGTGGACTCCCCCGAGGGAGTGCTTAAAATGAGGAGGGATCTGCAAAAGCTGGAGGACTGGTCTGATGCTTGGCAATTAAGATTTAATGCGAAGAAGTGCAGTGTCATGCACTTGGGTAGCAGAAATCCAAGGGAAGTGTACACGATAGGGGGCGAGAGGTTGGTGTGCACGGAGCAGGAGAAAGACCTCGGTGTGATTATTTCTGTAGATCTCAAGGTGGCAAAACAGTGCGACAAGGCGGTGGCAAAAGCCAGGAGGATGTTGGGCTGCATTCAAAGAGGAAATACCAGCAGAAAGGAAGGGGTACTAGTACCACTGTATAAGTCACTGGTGAGGCCTCACTTGGAATATTGTGTTCAGTTTTGGCGACCGTATCTTGCAAAGGATGTAATAAGAATGGAAGCTGTTCAGAGGAAGGCGACCAAAATGATTTGGAGCCTGCGTCAGAAGCCTTATGAGGAGAGACTTGAAGACCTAAATATGTACACTTTGGAGGAGAGGAGGGATAGGGGAGATATGATTCAGACCTTTAAATACTTAAAGAGAAATAATGAACAAACAAACATCTTCCAGAGACGGGGAAGCTGTAAAATTAGAGGGCATAACATTTTCCTATATGCCTCATCCCCTTAACCATGGCAGTGGTATTTGGGTTTCAACTCCCATTCCTGCCCATTTCAACCCCTCCTCCTGCCTCAAGTGCACTCCTTTCCTTTCTTTGAAGTCTACAACATCTGCCTTTTTATCTCTCCAGATAGCTGTCATTTATCGACCCCCTGATAAGTCCATCTCTACCTTTCTCACTGACTTTGACTCGTGGCTTTCCTTTTTTCTGAATGCATCTTCCCCCTCCCTTATTTTTAGGGATTTTAACATTCATATTGATGACTTCTCTGACCCTTATGCCTTAAAGCTCTTTCCCTTCATTCAACCTCTAGCTGTGTTCTACTGCCCATACTCACCAGCATGGCCCACTCCCTGCCATCACTCCTCCTCTGACCCACCCCCACCCATCCACAAACAGAGCTCCCTGCACACCTTGCCTATTCATGTGGAGAGCTCTGTCTTCCGGATCAGCAACCCGGCATTGAGAAGGTCTGGATGTCCGGACTGGACATCCAGCCCCACTAAACGCAGGTCAGAATAACACCCTTAGGTTATAATTTTACAGGCAAACATTTAGTTCGTGTTTTCCCCACCACTCCACCCAGCTCCCTCCCACCCACCTACCCCAGGCACAATTTTTGATTTATAGGCTCTTAAGCCAGTTACGGGGATAGAAGGAAAATGTTTCACTTTCAGGGTTAACTGGCTATCTTCATAAGCAAGTTATTGGGTCTTAGAATTCCTTTCCAGCAGTAACAGCTTCTTTTCAGCAGTCCTTCAAGACTCATGATGTCATTTCCCCCCATATTTAAAGATTCTGACTGGCTAACTTTGGGAGATAGTCAGATGAACTTAGCTGGTTAAAATTTAATTTTCCTTGGCTGACTGGCTACATTTTGCCTGGGCAAATTGTGGCCAGCACAGAATTTAATGGGACAAAAAGAGGTGGTCCTGAGGGCATTCTTCATGAGGGCTTAAACCTTTGGTTGATCAGTATGTGACACTGCTCATTCTGTCTCCTCCTTCACCTTCACCTTCCCCTTGCTCTTCCTCTCCCTCCCATGTGACACTGTTTGCTGTCATGCCCTGTGTATCCTTGCTTACTCTTATTTTCCATTTCTCACACCTGACTCTTGCTCCCCCCCCCCCCCACATGTGACTTTGCTCACTCTCATGCCCTACTCAGTCTTGCTCCCTCTCATTCACTGTATGGGTATCACTGTGTGACTTTCATGTGACCTGCCACTGACCGGTGTTTGTGCACAATGGCATTGAAGGCCAACCCGTCTCTCCAGCTTGTGGTAAAATTGTGAACGTTGACATTGGGGTACCTGTAGATTAAAGAGAGACAATAAAAGGGGATTAATATACTTCTGAAGCCTCCCTCCCCCCATTATATAAACAGGGCTGGCCCAAGCGTTTCTGCTGCACCAGGCAGAAGCAACGGCTGTGCCGTCTGCCACTGCCACCGATTCTGTCAATGGGGTTGGTGGGATGACTCAGCTTGGCACAGCAGCGGCAGCGGCCCATGGCAGGCCATGAGCTTTGGCACACATTACCTGCCACCTCTGATCCCCTTCACCACAACTTCCTGTCGGAGGGGGGGTCAGAAGCAGCAGGCCATGTGTGTCGAAGCAAATGGCCTGCTGCCCACAGAGGGTTGCTGCCCTAGGTGGCTGCCTAGCCCACCTAGTGGATGGGCCAACCCTGTATATAGAATATGCATGATACTACCCTCTGTGTGAGCACTTCTAGGGTGTCTCCTGGGAATTACATTTTTCAGAGATTTGCCCTCCTCTATGTGAGACACTTCGGGGATCTTCCTTCGCAGTGTGTTAAGACTCCAGGGATTTCCCCTTCTTGGTTGTGAAAGAATGCTTGGATTCCTTTTACTCAGGTGTAACAGACTCCTGAGCAACATTCCTACTAAGCAGCTTTGAGCTGTGTGGGAGTCCTCTGCCAGTGTTCCTGTCAGTGGCAGAAGGGACAACAAAATTGTGCTTTGAATTACGAGGGACAGACAAGTCCTGAGGGATAGTAAGGTCCAGACCTACCTTCTCTCACAATTCAAAGAGTGATCACGTTGTACCACCCAACACTAGTCAGAGTGTTAGCGGAGGACTCCCACGCCGCTCAAAGCTATTTTGCTGGAATAGTGCTCATGAGAGTCCCCATGTCCAGTTGTGGGAGATTCCTGGTTCCCCCCACTCCACCCTCCCTCTTCCCCCCTCCCTCCCAGGTATTAGAGGCTCTAGGGATCTCTCTTCAGTTTTCTGGCATACAAGCTACCTCTTCCACCTTCATTCCCCGGTATGACAACTCTGAGAAACCAATACTGGGGAATGAATTACCCCCTATAATGTCTTACCCTTGTGTGAATTCCCTCCCAATTCTTTAAGTGTTAGAGATACCACCTCAATTATGAGATGTCCTCCTTAGTATGAGATACTACAGGAACACTGCTAAGTTCTGTGTAAACTATGTCTGTAAAGCCATTCATTTATATGCAGGATACCCCAAGAACAGCACTCCCTTGAAAGTAAGCAGCCTTGAAATGTTCTAAGATATCCCAGAATTCTCTCCCCACCTACCCACCACCACCAAGTATGAGATGCTCCTTACCCTGCAGTCTTCATTTGGCACCAGAGTAGTAGTGCATCCTTGGCCGATTTCTTTTGCTTGTTGTCCTCTGTTTCCACACTTATGTCCTGGATCTGAGCAAGGAATAGACAGAAGTGTAGGATCAGTGCATCCGTACAGCCAATATATCAGGGCTGATAGTCAGTTTCGGGCAGAGCATAATGCTTTAATATTAGGTTTATTTATTTATTTATTTATTTATTTATTTATTTAACATTTCTTATATACCGCGCTATTAAGATCAGTGCGGTGTACATTGAACAAAATATACAACAATGTATGCAAGTAACATTGAGTTTACATAGAACATGGGAATATATAACATGGATTAACAGGGAAAACTATGTACAGTCAACATCATATATGTATATGTTTTTACTAAATAAATATGTTAGCTCAAGTGGATATTATCTGCGTAATTTATGTAGAAGGCGGGAATCAACAGAGGATGTGGAGCTATCGTGGAGCTTAACCATTTTCTGGTTGAATTAAGGTAATATGGTGTTTAGTGCACGTTGGAGGTCTGTTGTTTGAGTGAACATGCGGGGTCACTTCTGGGTAGAATTTTGTGAATAAGTGATGCTTCACGGCTTTCCTGAATTGTAAAAGGTTTTTGATACAACGAATTTCATGAGGAAGTAAATTCCAGTTCAGGGGTGCAAATAAAGAGAAAGCTCTGTTCGATGTAGCTTTAGTACAAGATGTCATCATCTTGGGAACTATTAAGGTATTCATAGCAGTGGTTCTTCTGTTTCTATTTTCGAGGGTGTTATGTATTAGTTTGCTAATTGGTGTCGGAGGGTAGTTATTCCTGGCCTTGAAGGTCAGAACTAGAGACTTATATGTAAGTCTGGCTTGTAATGGTAACCAGTGTAGGTCCTTCATGATCGGCGTTATGTGAGCAGCTCTTGGTGACCCAGAGAGGACTCTTGCAGCTGCGTTCATAGCCAGACGAAGTGGATTTAAGGTTGATTGAGAGAGGCCATGGAGGATGATATTCGCAAAATCTAGGTGAGGGATGACTAGAGCCTGGAATATTGAGCGATAATCAGTATAGTCAAGTAGTGGTCGGAGGTGGCGTAGCGTTCTGATCTTATGATATATCCTCTTTGTCACATTCTTCACATGCGTTGTCATATCTAGGTGTTGATCCAATGTGATGCCGAGGTATCGGATAGTGGGTTTTGACGTCAGTTCTATGTTATTGATTAGCAGTGACGGAGGGGGTATGAACTTGCGATTTCTTGTGACAAATAATACATCAGTTTTGTTGTGATTTATTCTTAAGTTTTGTGTCAACAGCCATTCGGCTATTGCACCAAAACAATTAATTATTGGTGTGAACACTGGTTGGTCAGTATTAAACGGCATGTAAATGAGGATGTCATCTGCGTATGCCAGGCATTGCACGTTGAAGGATCGGATCAACTCACATATCGGCTGCATATAAATGTTGAACATTAATGCTGATAATGAAGATCCTTGAGGTACACCTTGAGACTGTAGGAATGGCTCTGATGATTCCTGACCTGTTTTAACTTGTTGCCACCTATTGGAAAGGTAGGATCTACACCATTCAAGTGCTGTGTTTTGAATTCCCTTCTCACTCAGACGTTGCAGCAGTATGTTGTGGTTTACAGAATCAAAGGCAGCGGAGATGTCCAAAAATATGAGCACAAATCCCTGTTTAATGTCGTTTATTCCCGTGATAAGATCATTGAATAAGGTTGTAAGGATTGTGTCAACTCCATGTGCTTCTCTGAAACCATGTTGTGATTTGTCTAGAGGCGCTTCAATGTCAATATGCTGCTGGAGCTGTTGTTGGGCAGCTTTCTCGATAATTTTTGCAAGTTGTGGAATGCTCGAGATTGGCCTAAACGATTCAACTTTGGATGAGTCAAGCTTACTGTTTTTTAGTAAAGGCTTGATGGAGGTGTGTTTCAGACTTTTTGGGAATGAGCCTGTTAGGAAGGACTGGATCAGTAACAGGCACAGAATTTGACTTAGCTCATGACGTAACTCTTTGATCCAGCTGGCTGGGCATGGGTCATTGGGAGCTGTACTAGGATTGATGGAGGCGATAATTTTTACAATTTCACTAGTAGATATAGTGTTGAAGTTGCAAAAAGGTGTTATATGGGATTTCTTAGGTGATGCAGAAGGGTTGTTGGTATTTATGCTTGTGTTAGCTGTAATCATTTTTGATTGCAGGTAATTTGCGTAGTCCTGAGGCTGCGGCATTGCAGGTTGATCTGAGACTGGTTCTCTTGTTATGGATTTTACTAACTTGAATAATGCATGAGGTTTATTGATGGCACGTTTCAACAGGTTTGTGTGGTAGATCTTCTTACTCAATGTTATTTTCTCACGGTGTGTAGTTAAGTGTGAGTTATATGTTTCAAGTGCCTCTGGAGAGTGGGTTCGACGCCACTGTCTTTCAAGTTTGCGTAGATGAATGAGAGATGAACGCAAGTCAGTTGAGAACCATGGTGCATGTTCTCGTTAAAATATCTGGCTAATTTCATTTACTTTAGACCTATAATTACTAAGCTACATTAAGGTTTTTAATGTAACTGAAAGTTTAAATGTGAATTAAATGCAAGACTTCTGTGGTAATTATAGAAGGAATGATTGGCACTTGGCAGATGGAAGTTAATGCAGGAGAATCCTTTGAAGGTTTAATTAACTGTTCTATTTTATCTGCATAAATTACGGATAACACATATTCACTGACACCTACCTTAACTTGACTGAGTGTTTTCTGCCTCTTTCATATTCCCTTTCCTTAGGGTTTAATGTTCATTAACTGTGATATGAAAGACCTAACTCAGCTTAGTAAATAGACCCCTACAGACATACTGAGGGTTATTCTACAACAAACCATATAGTTAACAGATTTTTTAAATGTTCCTTAATTGTGCCCATTCTCTAAAGTCAAATTTGCACAGATTTATGCTAGTATTCTATAAAGCTAAATGGCCACTAATGCATATAAATGTAATCAGTAATCACTCACACTAGCTCTAGAACTGGTGGAGGAGTAGCCTAGTGGTTAGAGCTATAACCCCAGGGACCAGGGCTCAGTTCCCACTGACACTCCTTGTGGCCTCAGACAAGTCACTTTACCCTCCACTACCTTGGAAGAAAAGGCCTGGTAATCTACTTCCAGTAATACCTTTCCAAGAAAACCCAGGGGCTGCTGAGTCCTATAAAATACATGTGTAACTGTGTGCTCCACCTATGTGCACACCTACAGTTAAAGTTTATTTATTTAACTGTGTTTATATACCGCTGATCTACGAGTCTAAGGAGTTTACATATAACAAGTTGGCTTACATGGAACGGGGATAACTTAGTGAGGTACATAGAACTGGTTACATAAAACAGTAACAACTTAGTAGGAACATGGAAATATAAACATTAAACAATTGTTGGCATGTAACAGAAATAATGATAAGAGTATTCAATGGGTGCAGGATTGTCGTTGAGAGGGGGAGGAAGGTGGGGGCGGGGATGGTCTGGGGAGGAGGTGGGCCGGGGGAGGGAGTAGAGAGATGTGCTGTGATGGCTGGAATGGGGAACACTGGCTATGTATATATAAAGTTCGCACAATGGCCTCCACACGCATACTGACCGAATTGTGACCATATCGTTTAGGCATGCAAGTACAAATTTACATATATGTAGTTGTTGTTAAGTGCCGTGGAGTCGGTGTCGACTCATGGCAACCCTCTGGATAGTTGTCCAAAACTGTGTTTGGTCTTCAGTCAGGTGGCTCATTATTGAAAGAGTGGCATCCATAGCTGCTGTTATTGTATCAATCCATCTCATTGCTGGCCTTCCCCTTTATACTTTGACCTTCTATCTTACCAAGCATGATGTCTTTCTCTAATGATATCTCTTCGCATGATGTGTCCAAAGTATGAAAGTCGAAGTCTTGTCATCTGAGCTTCTAAGGAAAGTTTAGGTTTGATCTCCTCTAGTACTGACTGGTTTGTTCTTTGGGCAGTCCATGTTATACACAGTATTCTATCTAACTTTTTCACTGTCCAACTTTTCTCATCCATATGATGTTATTTAAAATACCATGGCTTGAATGAGTCAAATCTTTGTAGGGAGAGAGAGACATCTCTGCTCTTGAGAATCTTGTCTAGGTCCTTCATAGCTGTTCTGCCAAGAGCAATGCGTCGTCAAATTTCTTGACTGCTTGTTGTTTCTTTATTTATAGTTGATACAAGTAGGTTTACTTATTTATTTATTTAAACAGATTTCTATACCGCCTTTTCCTGTAATCAGTAGGTTAAAGTTGTCCACTGTTTTGATTTCTTCTCTATCAATGATGAACTTATTGATTTTGCCAGTTGTCAGGATCTTTGTCTTCTTTACATTAAGGTGCAGGCCCATTTTAAGATTATGTTCCTTGATATTCAGAAGCAAATGTTTCAGATTGTCTTCACTTTCAGCCAGTAACGTGGTATCAGCATTGCGAAGGTTGTTGATGAGTCTTCCACCAGTGTTCATACCTCTGTTGTCTTCATACAGTCCTGCTTCTGTGATGATTTGTTTTGCATATAAATTAAGCAGTTAGGGGGAAAGTATGCAACCTTGTTGTACACCTTTGCTGATTTTAAGCCATTCTGTTTTTCCTTGTTCCGTTTGAACTGTTGTTTCTTGATCAATGTAAAGGTTGTGCAAGAGAACGATCAGGTATTCTGGTATACCCATGCTTCTTAATGTGGCCCTGAGTTTCTCATACATAAATGACTAAAATACTGTGATTTATGCATGTACATGGAGTGTAAATTCACCTGACTCCTTATAAAATTACTCTCATTCTGCCTTTTCAGCCAACAGATTGTAAAACGCAGAAAACAATGACAAGCACAGGAATCATCAATTAAAACAGATCAACCACTATAGTAAGAAATATCTCTGTTGCCTCTCTGCACTGGTAAGAGCAACTTCATTACAAACCTTTGCTCTTGGCTCCTGGCTTAGGTCGGACATTTTACTACTTGCCTGTGAATTCTGAGTCTACCTGTCTATATATATACATATTTATTTTTTGTTAATTCCAACACAGTTTCTCCAAATGGGTTAGTTTTACACACACTGTGACAGTCATGAACCTTACTTCTAAGCCAGGATATGTGGGGCATGATCCCACTCTCAAATTTACTGATAATGCTTGCTGTAGTAGCAGTACATTATCTCCTCTGTATCTCAGAAGTCCACTTAACTGTAATTAGTCCTCTTAACGTTTTCATTAATTTCTGTGCTTTGTCTCCTGCCACAGTGGGTCCATGAATGCATCCACCATGGCCTTTATCTGTGGCAGGAATGCTATCTACATCTGCAGTGTTTGCACTATCACAACTACCATCGTTACTCCTACTGTGTAAGCTATAGGTGGGCACCTTGAAACATGCAGCCAGTATGTATTTTTATCTTTCTTTCCTACCATAATTCAACTGTAGTGTCGTCTTGCTGAGATTTAGTATAGATGTTATACAAGGGGGTCACCACGAAAAGGTACTCAGCGAGACTTGAGAAGGGAATATAATTCTCCTCCCCCCCCCCCAAGAGATGCACAGCAATTCACCAACTACTCTTAATGAATTTTATATATTGTGCTCCCTTTGATCCCATATTTATGTTCCAATCTTTTTTATTGGTTCACAACATTCATAACATAGGCACATTTGATTACAATCTTACATTATTCAATCCAAATAAGTCACTTTTTTTGGGAATCTCTTACCATGTACTGCAGATTTTACTAATTAGCTAGCCATATCATTAGTTTTATTGATTCTTTTGTATTTCCAATTTCTTTATTGTTGATCCCTCTTACCCCCCCATCCTTTCTTGTTTTATATATATAAACTCATAAAAGACATAGCCCCCTCACACCTATCCACACTACTGCAATCACCAAACAAAACTAGATCACACAGACAAAACGAAGCCCACTCCCTTATCACACCAAAAGCCTTCAGGAAGACAAAGAAAACCACTAGCTCCAGAGCATTCACATTCACTGCCCCTACGCTCTGGAATGACCTCCCAATAGACCTTCGCGTCATAAATTACCTCTATCAGTTCAGGAAAGAGCTAAAAACTTACCTCTTTACTGAACACTTTGAAATCCCATATTCCCCCAAAACACCTCCATAACCATGGTATTACACACACGAACCCCCTTACTCAAAACTAAATAACTCACCCCCCCCTGTCTGAAACCCCATACACACCCCCGATTTACGTCATAAAAGGAAATAAATTCCAAAATATACACAACACACAACCACTGTAAATATCCAATGTAAATAATTTAATGGTTGTTTGTATTACTAATACATCTTGAAGTTGAAGTTTTGTTCAATGTAAATAGTTAAACTTAACCATTCATTGTAAATAGTTGAATCTGATTGTTCAATGTAAATGTATACATCTGTGTACAATTGTTAAAATGTTCCTTGTAAACCGCCCTTGATCGCTGGAAGGGGCGGTATAGAAAAATATAGATAAATAAATAAATAAAAATAAATAAATAAATATATATATATATATATATATTTATATATAATCCGTCTTCACCATATTGTGGAGCACCTTTACACTGTATCCCCACAGCCAAGAACCAGGTCCAACAGATATCCGTCGTGAGCTGCCCTAAGGCAGAATCTCAATTGTGACCTTAGAGAGATGCCGAGTTTTTAGTCAGCTAGTCTTCCTATGTGTGAATTGGATCCCCGCTCTCCCCTCCACTCTTCCCTACCCCCTCTTCTCCTACCTTCCCCAATTCCAGAGTCTGCCGAGGGAGCAGCCCCCCCTCTACCTGCATTATACATCACTATAATACATCTTTATAATACCACATCCCAATGATGCTATTCATAAGATATAGAGAATGCGACCTCGCTGACATGGAGTCAGTGTATCAATGTAAGGTCCTCATTGTTCTATGAACGTGTTACGAATTTGTCCATTTCTCCATGTCCCTGTGGGTTCTAGTTTTAGAAGATTCCATATCTCATTTTTCCACGCCTCTATATTAGGGCTCTGCGGCAACTTCCAATGTTGCAAGAGAAGGCGAAGTGCTACCAGCAATAGCCGTCCTATCCATTTACTCTGTGACAACTGTGCCCCTTCTATTCTAGATACCAGTCCCAATATTGTCACTTGCGGGTTTGCTATTGTCTGTATTCCTAATATGGAACTCAGGTAGAAGTGTATAGCTTCCCAGTATAGAATCAAAGTTGGGCACCTCCAGAACATATGTCCCAAGGTTGCTCGTATATGTAAGCAATGTGGGCAGTTGGGCGATGCGCTATATCCCACTCGGAAAGCTCTATGCGGAGCATAATAGGTTCTCCTAATTATCTTGTATTGTGTATCTCTAAATTCTGTACAGCTGCTACATTTAGGAATGAATCCAATAGCTTCTACAATGTCCATCTCCTCTATTCGCTCTCCTAAGTCCTGGGTCCAAGCCTGTGCCAGTGCACTTTCTGTCCGTGTCTCCATCATTTCCAGAAATTCCCTTTGCAGAATGGTGATCCGTGTTCATACCACACTACCGGAATAGAGTATCTCTTCTATGCTGGAACAAACTCGTAAGTCTTATGTGGGCAAGGAGCGGAGATAACTCCGCATCTGATTGTAATGGATTACGTTGTTTGTGGACAGGCCAAAGCATACCTGCAACTCCAAAAAGGGTAAGGGCACCCCCTCCTGGTCCACAACTTGATCTATAATTGTTAGTCCCATGTTCTCCCATCGACTATAATGCGCCCCTTCCATTCCGGGCTGAAATTTCCCATTTCCACAGAATGGGAGAAATGGGGTCACACTGAGGTTTATTTGACCTTGGCGGCACAGCATCCTCCAGACTCGCCTCATTACCTTGATTATCACTTGAGAGTGAAGACCCTATGGTAGGTTTATGTGCGATGCATGGAGTATGTATCATATCGCCAAAAGTGAAACTAATGCTACAGGGGTGTAGTCCGATGTTGTGCTGAGCCAATCCCATATATTCCATAAAAGACATGTGATATCATAGCGTCATAAGTCCGGGACCCCCATATCTCCCCACTCCCATGGCTGTTGTAGAATACTTAAACAAACACAGGTTTTTCTTCCCTGCCAGAGAAAGGTGTTTAGTGTGCGTTCCAATGTTTCTAGATCTTTTCGGGTCACTAAGAGGTTTGCATAATGTATAACCATTTACAAAATATGATCATCTTGAATAGAGCTATGCGCCCACCCAGGGAGAGAGTCCAGTCTCTCCATCAAACTAATCTCAAGTGTGTATCCACTAATAGCGATTTCACATTCAGAGCATATAATTGAAGTGGGTCCGCTTGCAATTGTGTTCCTAAGTATTTGAACTGATCTATTGCCCATTCCATTCTGCCTTTTAGCCGCAGTGGTAGTACCTCCAATTTATCAAGATTCAGCTTTTACTCTGAAAATACCCCAAACTATGCAAAGATTTCCAGAAGGGGAGATAATGTATCCTGTGGGTTGGTAAATACACCAAGATATCATCTGCAAATGTATTGACTCAAAATTCCTCATCCCCAAAATGAGCCCCCTGCAGATGGGGATGTGTCCAGATTCTCATAAGAATGGGCTCAAGAGTGAGTACAAAGAGGAGAGGGAATAGGGGACAACCTTGTCTTGTTCCTCTCCGAAGAGGGAAGTCAGTTATTAAAGCACCATTGACCAGCACCTGTCACCGTAAGTCAGAGTATAAGAGTAGTATCACATCCAAAAAAAACCCATGATCCCAAACTGTTCTGATGTTCCATACATATAACACCAATTCACATGATCAAATGCTTTCTCAGCATCAAAACTGATTACAAATACTGGATCTGCTCCCATCATACCTTGATGAAGGGAAGATATAATGCGTTGCATATTCTTCACCACGTATCGTGAGCCCACAAAACATGTGTGTAGTCCCCTTCTTACAAAACCAAACTCCGTGTATTAAGTTCGGTAAGAATGGTGCCAGCCTCTCCACCATTATTTTGGCCAGTATTTTCATATCCACATTTAGAAGTGATATGGGTCGGTAAGTTCCAGGCAGTAGCGGGTCCCTGCTTGGTTTAGGAAGAACTGTGATTACCGTTCAGTTTTTCTCATATGGGAATCCCTGTTTATACACAAGTCTGAGAAATATGCCACTAGGTCAGCCGCCATCTGGGGATACATTAACTTGTAAAATTCCCCTCTGAAACCATCGGATCCGGGCGCTTGATATATTGGTATGGCCTTGATTGCTTTTATCACTTCTATTATTGTTATCAGTTAAGTAGTTCTTGCTGTTGATCGCTCAGACAATTCAATTTTTTGCAGAAATATGCATGTCGCTTCTTCGGAATCTTCTGTGTCAGCTGTTTATAACTTCTGATAGTATTGACAGAAAATCTCTTCGACTTTTATTTGTGTATGCCAAATTTGTCCTTTTTCATCGCGTAAGGCCAGCACATGCTGCTTCCCTCTACTCCCTTTTACAAGCCCAGATAATAATCTTCCTGCTTTGTTTCCGATCTTGTGGAGTTTATATTTATAATAAAGTATCGAGTTCATCACCCTTTTTTGTAAGAGTGGATTGACCTCTGTTTGCAATGTGATCATGGCCATCTTGTTATCAGCTCTAGGATTGGTGGTGAATCGGCATCTGGCTTTGCAGAGATCCCTTTCCATTTGGAGGAGGTGTTGCTGGGAGTGTTTTCTTTTAGTGGCTACATATCCGATAATGTGACCCCGCATTACCAACTTTGCACTTTCCCAAAATAGTGTTGGGTTATCCTGGTGTGCTGTATTATCTTTTGCAAAGTCCTCCCAGCTTGCCTGCAAGAAAGAGCTACATCCTCCAGTAACAAATTCCAGAGCATGATTACAAGTTGAGTGAAAAAATATTTTCTCTTATTAGTCTTAAATAGGTTACCCTGTAGTTTCATTGCATGCCTCCTACCTTTCTATATTTTGAGGCATAAACAATCGATCACAATGCAAAAAATCCACTTAAATTAATTTTATAAATCATAAATTAATAATTTTTAATCACTTATCATATAAATAATCCAATTATTCGTGTCACAATGAAATTTTTTTATTATATTTTTATTATTAATGAACCAAAAAAGTTTTCTTAAAAATCTTATATTACACTAAACAGTATTGTTATACTTAGAGGTATGTTTACTAAACCGTCTTAACATGCGCCCAGCGATAATGTGCAGGATGCCATAAAAGGAGTGGGCGTTCTGGTCTTAACGTAGCAATCGCGCTTTATCGCGTGATAAAGTGCGCCATGCACATTATCGCGCGATAGAGGGAGCCACGCACGTTAACGCGCGTTAACCTTAATTAAGCGCGTTGGCTTATAAACACAGCAACAGAGGTATAGCACAATGGTTAATACATTGACTGATAAAACAGGGGTCATGAGGTCAATCCCCCAGTGGGCCTAATGAAAAAGGTTGGCCAAGGCATTACCCTTTACTCAGTGCTGTCTGAGGCATTTTCTTTTTTAATTTAAATTAGTGATGCCAGCAAACACACCCTCACAGTGCCATAACCTAAGGTGCCACATAAGGCGCCCTATAAGGCACTCCAGAGGGCACATTATAAAGTGCACTGTCCGCCAAGGCACCCTATAATGTTGCCTATAGGGTGCCTTGGACCCATAGGCAGATTATTTAGCACCACCCAACCCACCCTCTGTGGCTCAGGGTGGGGAACAGGATCTCCCACCAACAGATCCACATTCTACATCCCTGCAATGGTGGCAGTAGAAGAGACCATCAACCCCAGTCCGGCTGGGGAACAGACACCCTACAGGGCAGTCCATGCAGATCTGTACACATCCATAAGGCAATGGCAGACAGACAGTAGGCCTGGAAACGCTCAGCTGCCCCCCACCACTGTCTGACATTCTCCAGCAGCAAGCACTGTGAGTCTCCAGCCACTGCACCCTGCAAGGTGTTCCAGCCATACACATACTAACTGCAGACAGTCTGCTAGCTAGTCCATAGTGCATGTTCCTGGAGGAGATGTGTGCACCAAAAACTGGGATGTGAGCACACCCACCAAGCAGATAAGTCAGTGATTTGGCCCCAGAAAAGACAGCCCAGAAAAATCACTTGAGAGAAACACTATACAGCACTATGGGGGAACCTAGCCATGCCGTGGTCACTGCTCAGTCAGGGTGAGAGTGACCTCCCAGCAGGACATGCTGTGGCCACCCTGTCTGTGCAGGTGGTGGCCGAGCACTACAATGTCCCAGCCATTGCCCTATGCCCTGTGCAGATGCATCCTGCCCAGGCCGCCCTGTCCAGGCTATACCCACAGACTGCACCGTGCTCAGGACTGGTGTGGTGGCCAGGGCTGCCAAAAGCCTCTATATTTGCACAATGCTGGCATGGGTGTGGGAGTGTGTGTCTGTCTATCCAGTGTGTGGTGGCTGCCAACACCTTACTGAGCCCACACTGCTCGCACTGTTTCCAGTGTTAGCCTGCCAATGTGCAAAATGAGGAGCAGCTGCTGCCCAATCTCAAACAGCAGCTAACAGCCATCAGACCTGCTGCCCAATCTCAAATCAAATCCCAAACTCAAATCTTCTTCTGAATCAACACCACTGAGCAAATTTCTGCAACCAGGTTCACTACCTTAAATCAACATTATGTTTAATGTTATCTCCTTTGTCTACCTGTTACTGCCTACTATGTTAGTTTAATTAATAATGCCACCACACTAATGTAATTTTATAATTTGATCCTTTTATCAAAAATGCTATTTACACTGGTGTTCCATTGTTAGTTTGACTACCTATATTTAGTTACCACCATTACTGATACAATTACTGTTCCTTATATTTGCATTACTTTAATTAATGTTGCTACTATACAAATGTGTACAATGTACTTATAGTATATATCTTGTAACCCATAGTACATAACTACATTATAGACACCCTATAGTCTCTTCTATTTACTTCACAATAATACAGATCTACTAAGGACATTCAGGCCTTTTCTAATTTACTATCCTAAAATCTACCTACATTGCAATCACATATGTACCCTTCACTCAAGATACCAAAAAGGCACTCAATCTTGAGCTTAACCCTACTCCTCCTTACCTCCTACTACCCCAACCTTCTTCACACCTTTAACCCTGACACCAGCTTCATCCCAATTCTCCGCTACACGGGAAGAAAATGGTTTGAAACCCCCCGTCACCCTTCATCAAGACCCATCACAACCCACCCCCACCTACTATACATCCCATTGCAAAACCTCAAAAAGGACCATAGCCAGAAAAACAAATCCCAACGCCCAATCAGGTGTGCACTTATAAATGCAAGATCTATACGTTCAAAATGGCCAGTGGTCCACGACCTGATATCTCAACACAATCTTGATATCCTAATGATAACCGAAACTTGGCTATCAAACTGCGATAATGCTCTCATCCACCAGATGTCACCACCTGGCTTCACCATCCACACTTGCCACAGATCTAATAAAAAAGGAGGAGGTACACCCATCCTCGCAAAATCCAATCTCCAGTTCAAAACAAGCAATGCATCCAGCACCACTCACCTTGATATGATTACTATAACAAATGAACTCTGCTCTATCAACCTTTTATATCGAGCTCCAACACCCTCACCAGACGAATTACCAACAATAATCAATCTTGCTTGCAATTCCAGTATCCCAAGCTGGATAATGGGAGATTTTAACCTGCCTTCTCTAACAACTGCACATGCAACAGCCTTCATTGATGCTATGAAAGATCTGGGATACAATCAGATTATTGAATCACCTACCCACATCAAGGGAAGCACACTTGACCTGATCTTCGCCCCACAGATAGCAACAAATATAGCTCACCACTTCGCCACATCAATAACTTCAGTACCCTGGTCTGATCATGATCTTATCACATTTCAGATACCCACCATCCATCAGACTAACAGCACTATCAAGGCACAAGCTCTCTATCTACACGTTTTAAGCCTTTTGTTAAGGATAAAGCCCTTGAGGAAATCTTACCTCGCCTTATTATCACACTATCTGACCCAGATAAACTAGTTTCCAACTGGGACCACGCCCTTAAATCAGAAGCCTCCCTTCCAACCACAAGAATAAACATCAAGAAGCAAGAACCTTCTCCATGGTACACCAATGACCTTAGAGCGTCGCTCCTTCACTTACGTAAACTAGAGAGACACTGGCGCCACGCCCGGTCCCCTGAATCTCTACGTACATACACCTCTTATCTACAATCTCATCGAGCAATGACGATGGAAAAAAGAAAACAATACCATGCAGATATTCTAAAGCGATCGCTTAACAAACCCCATGATCTGTTCAGCATAGTTAAGTCCCTAACAGGTGACCCAGCTCCCGCCCAAACAACTATGCCTCACCCACAAGATTATGCAAACTACCTACAATCAAAGATAATCCAAGCCAACAAGTTATCAACCTGCACAATCTCCTCAACTACATGTAAAACCCCTCTACTCAAATTTTGCGAAGTATCCAATAAAGAAATACAAGATATTATCACATCCATTAATCTTACCACTGCCCCTAGTGACCCATGTCCAGCTAGTTGGATCAAAGAATTACGCCAAGAACTTAGTCCCGCTATAAGCAGAATCACAAACCAATCCCTCTCCATAGGATCTTTCCCACAAAGCCTGAAATTTACTTCAATCCGCCCATTATTAAAAAACAACAAACTTGATTCCTCCAAAGTTGAATCCTTTTGCCCAATATCAAGCATCCCCCTACTCGCCAAAATCATTGAAAAGGTAGTTCAACGACAAATCCAACAACACATTGACGATGTAGCTCCACTGGATCCATCTCAACATGGCTTCAGAGAAGCTCATGGTGTCGACACCATCCTCACAACTCTCTTCAATGATCTAGTTACAGGACTTGATAACATCCGCCAGGGATTTGTCCTCATTTTCATGGATATTGCTGCAGCCTTTGATTCAGTCAACCATGAAACTCTGATACTCCGTCTTGTGGAGAAAGGAATACAAGGCTCAGCTATAGCATGGTGCAAGTCCTACCTATCTAACAGATGGCAACAAGTCAGAACAGGTCCCATGACTTCTGACCCTTTCCCTCTCAATCAAGGTGTACCTCAGGGTTCATCCCTATCTGCATTAATGTTCAACATATATATGCAACCAATTTGTACCCTAATCCGCTCCTTCAACATCCAGTGCCTAGTCTACGCAGATGACGTCCTAATCTACTCACCATTCCTGATTGATCAACCTGACTTTTCACCTATATCAAGCTGCTTCGAAGCTGTATCACAATGGCTTACAACACAAAATTTAAGGATCAACAATAGTAAAACAGATGTCTTATTCCTCACCAAGAACCAGATGTTCTCCCCACCCACCACATTAAAAGTAAACAATATTGAGTTGATAGCAAAATCAACTATCCGCTATCTCGGCATCACGCTTGACCAACGACTCGACATGTTTACACATGTGAAGAACATCACGAAAGCAATTTACCATAAGGTCCGGATACTACGTCACCTGCGCCCCCTATTGGACTTTAATGACTACCGAACTATCTTCCAAGCCTTGGTGCTCCCACATCTAGACTTTGCAAATATTATCCTTCATGGCCTCCCTCAGTCAACACTAGGACCTCTTCGCCTTGCAATGAATGCTGCAGCAAGGGTACTTGCAGGTACATCAAGAGCTAAACATATAACCCCAGTCATGATGGATCTCCACTGGCTTCCACTTCAGGCTAGAATCCAGTATAAGTCCCTAGTACTAACATTCAAAGCCCTAAGGAACCAGATCACCTCACCCATCAGCAAACTCATTCAAAGACGGCCGTTCAACAGGATCAGGAGATCTAATCAAGCAAACACTCTAGAGATCCCCAACATTCTAACTAAGTGCAAAAAGGCTACTGCCAATAGAGCCTTCTCCCTATTTGCACCCATTACCTGGAATGCCCTCCCCACTGAGCTCCGTTCCACCCCAGACCTATTGTCATTTAGAAAAGCCCTCAAACACCTTTTCCTCATCCATTACCCAGAATCCAATCCCAGAAACAACCACCCATCCTCACATCCTACACCCTACTCCACCCCACCCAAAATCCAACACCATAAAGAAAATGACTAGCTCTACCACCATATCCCCTCTCTTATTTATTATTGGTACTGATCACACATCTTATTGATTAAACCTCTTATAAATATGTTGAAACCAAGCTATACTATATGTATAATTTCTCACCATACTATATGTATAATTTCTCACCATACTCCATGAATAATTACTCTGTAATTAGTTACCCCTGTTACCTCCAGGTTATCTCGTCCATGTTCAATGTAAAAACTCAATTGTCGTGTGACATTGCAGTATGTTTTTTGTTCAATTGTAAACCGCACTGATTTTAATAGCGCGGTATATAAGAGAAGTAAATAAATAAAATAAATAAATAAATAAATAAATCTAGTCTGTCCTTCCATATCAACAACTACAATAGTCCGCTTTTTTCCTTTAGAGATCCTCTGTGTTTCTCCCATGCTTTGCTGAATTTAGTTACTGTCCTCATCTCTACCACCTCCACTGGAAGACTATTCCATGGATCCACCACTCTTTCCGTAAAGAAATATTTCTGCATATCACTCCTGAATCTATCCCCCTTCACCCTCATCCCATGTCCCCTCGTAGCAGAACTTGCTTTCAATTGAAAGAGGCTCTCTCCCTGAACATTTATGCCACAGAGGTATTTAAACATCTCAATCATATCACCTCTATCCTGCCTTTCCTCTAAGGTGTACATATTAAGATCCCTAAGTCTGTCCTCGTATGCTTTATAATGAAGACCACTAACCATTTTAGTAGCCACCCTCTGCACCAACTCCATTCTGTTCACATCGTTTTGAAGGTTCGGTCTCCAGAATTGCACACTATACTCCAAATGAGGTCGCACCAAAGACTTATACAGAGGCACTATCACCTCCTTTTTTCTGCTAGCCATTCCTCTGCATATGCACCCAAGCATCCTTCTAGCTTTTGCCATTGCCTTTTCTACCTGTTTAGCTACTTTAAGATCATCAGACACAACCACGCCTAGGTGGACAAAAGTACTTCACCCCCTATACTATATTGTTCCCTTGGATTGCTGCAGCCCAAATGCATGACCTTACATTTTTTTAACATTAAATCCCAGCTGCCAAATTCTAGACCATTCTTCAAGCTTAGCTAGATCCCTCCTCATGTTATCTACACCTTCCTGGGTGTCTACTCTATTGCAGATTTTGGTATCATCCACAAAGAGGCAAACCTTACCCGACAACCCTTACCCGACAACTTAATTTCATAACCTCACAAATAATTACTCAGAAAACCACAATCAAGAAAATTAATATAAACAGAAGTCCCCAACAAGTAATATCAAGTTTTCTATTATAAATAACAATACCTCTCAATGTACATAAATATATCATAAATACAGTATTCAAACTGAATTTTCTTTGTCAATATTTAAATTAACATACCTATCTCCATGTCATATATAAAAAAATATTATTAAACATTCCATTTCTCTTACCTAAACATCAATATAATGATTTACATATGTGAAAATAACTATTCATATTCCACATTACATATTCCAACTATTGACCATTGTGTTTCTCAGATATTAGATTTTCCACTTATCACCGCCATCCAATCATTCAGCCAGAGGAAATATTGATACTAAATGTTCCACCATTCAGGTGTCCCTCGTTGTAAGTTACAGAAAACACCCCTTCGAAATGCTTTGAACGGACACTCGATGTAATCTCACATACCAAAGAAAGTGAATCTAATAAGAAAAACATGCATTGCCATATATGATATCATTAAAAATAAATAATCACATGTTAAATACCATACTTCAATGCCAATGTACTCACCAGCTATTAAATCTCATCAAACCTCATTCAGAGCTATAAATCCATGAACACACATAAAAAGCCGCCAGCGAGGAAGATCACCAATTGTAAATCAAAGACAATGAAACTCAATCGGCTCCAAATAACGATGTATCAAATCTCCCCAGAGCACCATGGGTCATAGTTTTGCCATTTTCCAGCTTCTTCGGGGACACTTCTTTATTTTGAAATCAGACTAAGGGGTATGTTTACTAAGCAGTCTTAACGTGCGCTCTGCCATCTTATCGCGCAATAATGGTGCTTTATCGGGCGAAAAGGTACCGTAGCGCGCGATAACGCGTTCAGCGGCGCAAATGAGCGCTGAGGGTGGAGATAGGCTCACGGAGGGCGGAGGAAGGCTCCCCATGGGCGGAGAGACAGGGTCAATGGGCGGAGAGTGGGAGGGGAGAGGCTCCCCGCACACTAACGCTGTGAAATCCGAGGCTCAAAACTAATACCAGTGAAACCCTGGCGTTAGAGCTGATTTAAAGGGAAAAGAAACCATTTCCGTCAGCAATGTACAGCAAAACTAAGGAAACCTACAAAAAGTGATAAGTGTGATACATGTGCACAGAACAAAAGGGCAAATAAACATTGAAAATGAACAGAAGAAAATGTAAAAAAACATAACCAAGCTGGGCAATAGTGATATTAATAGGAAACATCAAAAAACACTCCCAAGAAAGCTCCTAGAAAAAGATATGAATTTTGGAAGGGTCTATGCTCCGTTCCCATACAAGATGAAAGAGTCCACAGTGAAATTGCGCTGATAAGGGTTTCCCCTCTCCATTGGACAGGTTTCCTATGGCGTGCACATGTTCTGCAACAACAGGGCGGGCATGTCGGAACAGGCAACTGGACAGATGCTGGAAAAGGGGACACAGAGGGCTGCAGGCGGCACATGCTGTGGTGCAGCTGGGCCACAGGTTGGACTAGGGTGATGGCTAGGTGGCCCATAGGAATGCTGAAACAGTAGAGCAGCCAGACAGCAACTGATGAGGCCCAACATAGGCACGAGTTTGTTTCCCACGGTGTCACAGGGGATAGTACCCAGCAGGTACCCCCAAGGGCACAGAACATTGGCAGGCGGTGCTGGGGGGAAGCATGGACAGCTATGCAGGCACCCCTACCCCAGAACCCGCACCATAGGCAGCTGCCTACCTGCACACTGGATGGCCTGAGACTGTGCACCACCAGCACCACCAGCAGAAGGGCATGTCAGCATGGTGGTGGAGGGGGCAGTGGCAGCTGCTCAGAGCAGACCATGGCCTAGCCCTGTGTAGGTGGGTGCCATGCACTGCAACAGACAGGCCCTGTCTGACGAACAGTCATGGTATCACCAGGGAATGCACTATCTCTGTGGCAACATGGTGGTGCAGTGCACACAGCCAGTGTGTTCAGAAGCAGAAGGTCACAGGTTCAAGTTCCAGCTGTGGTTCCTGCCAACCCAGTCCCCATATTTTACCCACTACTAAAACATGCTAATACAGACAGAACCTTTATTGCAGATGACGTAAACATGCCCAAAACACCTACATTTTACCCTACAGAGAACAGACACCATAAACATGCGCATTACCTAGAGCAGAGTCTCCCAAATGCAGTCCTGGAGGGCCAAACACCATTCAGGTTCCATGCTGCCTCTAATAAAGATGCCTGTGCGCTGCCCCCATGGTATGCAGATGTATCTCATGCATATTCATGAGGGACAGCATGAAAACCCGAACAGTGTTTGGCCCACCAGGACTGGAGTTGGGAACCTCTGCCCTAAAGCAGCGGCCAACAGGGGCAGACACACCCGCACCCACAGGCTCCATTATCCAATGCCTCATGAAGAGGCAGGATGTTGGGCCCTGCGTGCATCTCCCAATACTAGCACTTACTGACCTTAGCAATGCCACCCTAAACCTGGGAATACGGTACACATATATCAAAAGGTTGCTATGATTACTGGCAGATAGCAATTCTGAAGTTAAGTACAATTTTCTGATTGAGCTGCATCATAGCAACCTTTATGATGTCTGTGGAGTGTGCTACAGGTCTTGTGTCCCCAACAGTATTGCGTGCCATAGTCATGCCTGCACTGTGCCCAGGACTGGTGCGGTGGCCAGGGCTGCCAAACACCTCTATAGTTGCACAATGCTGGCATAGGTGTGGGGAGTGTGTGTCTGTCTATCCAGTGTGTGGTGGCTGCCAACACCCTCCACAGCCCACACTGCTAGCACTGTTGCCAGTATTGGCCTGCCAATGTGCATAATGAGGAGAAAGGTACTGTGGGAATAGCCTGGATAGGGTGGTCTGGCCTGGATGCATCTGGACAGGGCACATTAAGACTGCTTAGTAAACATACCCGTAAGACAGAAAACGAACATCAACTAACCTTTAAAATGCAACACACTTTATGGACAAACACACTGAAACAATACTGACCTCTAAAAGCCGTATTCACATCTGCAGTGCTCGGTACCTCCTGAATAAAAAGCATCTCCAAACAACGCCAGCACTTGCGCACTTATAACAAAGTTCATTAGATCCACAATCAATAGAAACAATGCCACTCAATTTGGGAATTTAACCCATGTGGTTCCACGCTTCTCCAATGGAAAATAAATTGTTGTTCCCTACGGCACAATAGTCGTTGATAGTTAGCACCCTCACCACCCCTAACTTGTTCTAAAACAAAACAGCGAAAAACTTAAAAAGAGTGATTTTTCAATCTCCAATGTGTGACTAAAGGTGCAGATTCCACCCTTCGACGAATGTAAAAATTCCCATAAATGACTCTCAGAACCTTGCCAGATAAAAAAGATATCATCAATAAATCTAACCCATTTCACCACAGAGGACCAATACTGAGATTTTGAAACGGTTTCCTCTTCAAAATACCACACATATAATCCATCCACAGAGGGGGCCACCACAGCAAAAGAACATAAGATATGCCATACTGGGTCAGACCAAGGTCCATCAAGCCCAGTATTCTGTTTCCAACAGTGGCCAATCTAGGTCATATGTACCTAGCAGTTTCCCCAAGGGACACAGGTTCCACAATGCTTGTATTGGTTCAAGCATTGATATCCTGGGTCCCTTTTTAATAATGGTTTATTTACCTTTCCTCCAGGAACTTTTCAAAACCTTTTTTAAACCCAGCTACACTAACAGCCTTTACTACATCCTCAGGTAACAAATTCCAGAGTTTGATTACACGTTGAGTGAAAAAATATTTTATTTTATTAGTCTTAAATAGTTTACCCTGTAGCTTCATTGCATGTCCCCTAGTCTTTCTATATTCTGATAAGGTAAATAATCGATCTACGTTTACCCGTTCCACTCCGTTCATTAATTTATAGACTTCTATCATATCTCCCCTCATCCGTCTCTTTTCCAGGTTAAAGAGCCCTAACCTTTTAAGCCTTTCTTCATAGGAGTATCCTTCCATCCCCTTTACCATTTTGGTGGCTCTTCTCTGAACCTTTTCTAAAATCGCTATATCCTTTTTAAGATACGGCGACCAGAATTGCACACAATATTCAAGGGGTGGTCTCACCATGGAACGATACAGAGGCATTATAATATCTTTTGTTTTATTTTCAATTCCTTTCCTTATCATACCTAGCATTCTATTTGCTCTCTTGGCCGCCGCTGCACACTGGGCCGAGGGTTTTAACATGGTATCCACAATGACGCCTAAATCTTTTTCCTGGGTGGTGGTTCCTAATGTGGAACTTTGCATCGTGTAACCATAGTTTGGGTTGTTCTTCCCCAGGTGCATAACCTTGCACTTGTCCACATTAAATTTCATCTGCCATTTTGATGCCCAGTCTTCCAATTTATCAAGATCCTCTTGCAGTTTTCCACAATCCTCTTGGGTTTTAACAACTTTAAATAGTTTTGTGTCATCTGCAAATTTGATAACCTCACTCGTTATTCCACTTTCCAGGTCATTTATGAATATGTCAAAAAGCTGCGGACCCAGCACAG
Organism: Ichthyophis bannanicus; assembly: GCA_033557465.1. NCBI lineage: Eukaryota > Metazoa > Chordata > Amphibia > Gymnophiona > Ichthyophiidae > Ichthyophis > Ichthyophis bannanicus. The sequence continues at coordinate 139,766,123 of CM066039.1, forward strand.
ATACCTGGGGTACACCACTATTCACCTTTCTCCATTGGGAAAATTGGCCATTTAGCCCTACCCTCTGCTTTCTATCTTTTAACCAGTTCCTGATCCACAATAGTACACTGCCTCCTATCCCATGACTCTTTAGTTTTGCCAAAAGTCTCTGATGAGGGACCTTGTCAAAGGCTTTCTGAAAGTCCAGATACACAATATTAACCGACTCACCTTTGTCCACCTGATTATTCACTCCTTCAAAAAAACATAACAGATTAGTAAGACAAGATCTTCCTTGTCTAAAGCCATGTTGGCTGTCTCCCATTAGGTCATGACTATCTACATGCTGAGTAATTTTATTCTTTATGATGGTTTCTACCATTTTTCCCGGTACTGATGTCAGGCTCACCGGTCTGTAGTTTCCCGGATCACCCCTGGAACCCTTTTTAAAAATTGGTGTTACATTGGCGATCCTCCAATCTTCAGGTATTAGAGATGATTTTAATGATAGTTCACAGATTACTAATAGCAGGTCTGCAATCTCATATTTCAGTTCTTTCAACACCCTTGGATGTATACCATCCGGCCAAGGTGATTTGCTACTCTTCAGTTTATCTAATAGTTGTAATACATCTTCCTGATGTATCAATATTTCCTTCAATTCTTCCGCACCTTTAAATACTTCAGTCATGGGTAACATCCCTACATCTTCCTCATTAAAGACTGAAGCAAAGAATTAATTCAGTCTCTCCGCTATCGCCTTGTCGCCTCTTAGTGCCCCTTTAACCCCTTTATCATCTAATGGACCAACTGACTCTCTCACAGGTTTTTTGCTGCGAATGTACTTGAAAAGGTCTTTACTTCACGTTTTTGCTTCCGCAGCAAGCTTCTTCTCAAATTCTCCCTTTGCCTGCCTTATCAATGCCTTGCATTTGACTTGCCAGTGCTTGTGTTGTTTCCAGGTTTCGTCATTTGGCTCTTTTTTCCATTTCCTGAAAGATGCTTTTTTGGCAACAACAGCCTCTCTGACCTCACCTTTAAACCATGCTGGCAGTTTTTTGGACTTCCTTCCACTTTTTTTTTTTTTTAATTGAAATTTATAAATTTACAAAGAAAATCACAAGAGTAATTACTCACACAAGTACATACTATTACAAAGAAATTATATCACTATACCTAAAACAAGCCCACATTAAGGAGGTGAGACATTATATAAATCAAGAAAAGAAACAACCACCACTGGTACCTGAAAAAAACAAAAACCCTTCCTTTCAGAATTGGATAAGGAGAAGGTTTTACGCGCCTATTTTAAAAAAAAAAAGCTGAAAGGTTCTGTGGTCAGTTGATACAAATTTTTCCTGACGTCTCCAAAGCCACGCAGATCCGTCGGAAGGCCTTTTTGGAGGTGCGTCCGCGGGTCTTGGCTCTGGGGGCTTTATTTTATTTGAAGTTCCCCTGTAAATGCCATGTAGTATTCCAGGGGAAACGTTATATTTTCTTTGCTATTGAACAATTGTTAGATTTTTTGAAAGGCAAGGCTTGAATTATGGAATGGTTCTTTAGTTGCATTTCAGGTTTCCTTCCACTTTTCTTAAAGCGTGGAATACAGCTGGTCTGGACTTCCAAGATAGTATTTTTCAACAACAGCCAAGCCTGATGTAAGTCTTTAACCTTTGCAACTGCTCCTTTTAGTTTTTTCTTAACTGTTTTCCTCATTTTATCATAGTCTCCCTTTCGAAAGTTAAAAGGTAGTACTGTGGATTTCCTTACTATCCCTCTTCCACTAATTAAATCAAAGGCGATCATGCTATGATCACTATTGCCAAGTGGCCCCAACAACCTTATCTCTTGCACTAGATCTGGTGTTCCAGTAAGGACTAGGTCTAATATGGCTTCCCCTCTGGTCGGTTCATGAACCAGCTGCTCCAAGAAGCAGTCATTTATTTCATCTAGGAACTTTATCTCCCTAGCATGTCCTGACGTGACACTGACCCAGTCGATACCGGGGTAGTTGAAATCACCCATTATTATTACTGTGCTGTGACTTTTATTAGCTTCCTTGATTTCTTTGAGCATTTCATCATCCATTTGGTCATTCTGGCCAGGCGCTCGATAGTACACCCCCACTGCCATTGCCTTCCCCCTTTTACATGGAATTTCAATCCATATAGATTCTACAGCAGATTTTGCTTCCTGCAAAACTTTAATCCTTTCTGACTCAATGCCCTCTCTAACATAGAGAGCAACCCCTCCACCAATTTGATCAGCTCTATCATTTCGATATAGTTTGTACCCAGGTATCACAGTGTCCCACTGGTTGTCCTCCTTTCACCATGTCTCTGATATTCCAGTCATATCTAACCTTTCATTTAGTGCTATATATTCTAACTCTCCCATCTTATTTTTTAGACTTCTAGCATTTGCATACAAGCATTTTAGAGAATGTATTTTATTCATATTAATTTGGCTATTGTTAGACATGGGTAATTTGGGATCTTTAAGCTCTGTTTGTCCATACTTGAGGGCATTTTGGCTACTTTACTCTTTTGTGGAACCTCTCTGCTTTTGGTAGTATCCTTCAAAGATACATTCTTCTGAACCATCTGCTCTTGGGCGACTGTCGGCTTTCCCCTAATATCTAGTTTAAAAGCTGCTCTATCTCCTTTTTAAAGGTTAATGCCAGCAGCCTGGTTCCATCCCGGTTAAGGTGAAGCCCATCCCTTCGGAAGAGCCCCTCCTTTCCCCAGAATGTTCCCCAGTTCCTAACAAATCCAAAACCCTCATCTCTGCACCATTGTCTCATCCACGCATTGAGACTCCGGAGCTCTGCCTGCCTTTTGGGTCCTGCGCGTGGAACAGGAAGCATTTCGGAGAATGCTACACTGGAAGTTCTGGATTTCAACTTCCTACCTAAAAGCCTAAATTTAGCCTCCAGAACCTCCCTACCACATTTTCCTATGTCATTGGTATCGACATGTACCAAGACAGCAGATTCCTCCCCAGCACTATCTAAGACCTTATCTAGGTGGCGCGTGAGGTCCGCTACCTTTGCACCAGGCAGGCATGTTACCAGGCGATCCTCACGTTCACCTGCCACCCAGCACCCATAGAAACACCCCCTATTTGATGATAACAACTACCTTGAAATTCAAAATAGTTTCTATAGAGGATTAATGTCAACAATTTGTGAAAAAAAGACTTGTTTCAGGCATAGGATCAGTTTTAGAACCCCTATCTTAATATATGGATTCATTTTTAAGTCCACTGGTACAGCAGGCTTCTTCATATATAAAGGATTTGAGAGATTTGCTGACATATTTAGATACATGACAGAATGAAGGGGGACCATATCTATTGGTCATGATGGATATTTTGGCATTATATACAAATATCCCTTAAGAGAAGGGTCTTGATATTGCTATGTATTATTTAGCGGGTTTACAATTGTCATCTGGTCGCAAGTCTTTTTTTCACAAATTGTTGACAATAATCCTCTATAAAAACTATTTTGAATTTCAAGGTACTTAGTATCATCAAATAGAGGGTGTTTCTATGGGTGCTAAGGTGGCTCCCTCTGTGGCTGGATTATATGTGCGGTATTTTGAGGAGGAAACCGTTTCAAAATCTCAGTATTGGTCCTCTGTGGTGAAATGGGTTAGATTTATTGATGATATCTTTTTTATCTGGCAAGGTTCTGAGAGTCATTTATGGGAATTTTTACATTGGTTGAATAATCAAGATTTACATCTGCAGTTCACTCCGGAGATATCGAAGACAGAGGTTCATTTTTTGGATATCAAGTTCATACTGGATATTTATGGTTTTCGCACGTCCATTTTTTCGAAGTCTACCGATAGGAATAGTTTATTGGACTATGGTAGATGTCATCCACAACATATATGGGATAATATACCAGTTGGACAGTTTTTGCGTTTGCGGAAATTATGTTCTTCTCATGAGGAGTATTCTGTCCAGGCACAGAAAATGAAAAAGAGATTTAGAAAAATCATTTTTATTGCATTATTCCAAACATTACAAACGAACATAATCAAAGAAGCTGGACACAGCTTTCTAGTACACTCTATTCTGTACATTCAATCAGGTGCACAGCCCCACCCCCAGTTTCCTTGATTCCCCCACAACTCTAACAGCATAAATAACTATGAGGTTGGGCAATGTCTCCCTTTAATAACTATCCGAGTATATCGTGTTCAGCAACCCAAACATTGTGCCACCTTAAGCCCCTACTACCTCCCCCTCCCCCAACTCTGTTGTCCCCCCAACCTCCCCCCCATCTCCTCCAACCTTCCCCCCCTCCTGTCCCCTCCCTCCCTCCCGCTTTCCCCCCTCCAGGTCACTCTAGGATCAGTGTTTGTCCAGGTGGAGCCCCCTAATGCCCACTTTATACCTAAGTACCTCTGACTTGCCCTCTTCCCAGCCCACATGTTTCTTGTCTACTAATTAGGCCCAAGCAGCCACCCACATGTACCCCTTGACCTTATCCGTGGATTAAATCCCATATCCGCTAAATCCTATCCCCTGCCTCCCCCCTAAGGCCCTCGCAGTTCGATTCTCCATGTCTCTCAGATCTAACATTGCCTGTTCCCACTCCCGGATTCCCGGTGCTATGTTTGTCATCCAATGTCTCAATATACATTTCTTTGCTATCAAGAATCCCTTTTCAAAGAGACTCCTCTCCACACTTGCTATTGGGGGGTCCCCCTCATACACTCCCATCAGCCCCCAAATTGGGGTGATCTGCACCGGGCATCTCACCCAACTGCTCAGCTTGGTACCTACTTCCCCCCAAAACTTTTGGAGATGTGTACAATACCAGAACCTATGAGCCAAGGAGCCAGGTTCGATCTGGCATAGTGTACACCTATCTGTCTCCACTAGGCCTACCCGCGCCGCCCACACATTATGCCCGTATGCTCTCCACAAGAACTTGTATTGTGTTTCCTGCATCTGCACTGATTCCGAGAGTTTTTTAATGGCTGTAAAAGCTTTTTCTAACAACTCTCTCGTCACTGTTGACATCTTGTCTCTCTGCCACCTCGCCGCTAAGCAATCTAATGCCTTTTTCTCCTCTCCTGAGCTGCCTCCTGGGTAAAGCTCTCCCCGCAATAGTTTGACTGTTATTTTCCCCTCTAGAGCTCTAAAGAAGTCTAGCATACCTCCCTTCTACAGAATAAATCTGCTATGTCTTTGTAGGTCACGCACATAGTGCCTAACCTGCAGATAGAAGTAAAAGTCATGATGCTTCAATTGATATCTATTCCGTAGCGAAGTAAAGGAGTCTATCTCCTCCATCCCTATCATTTTCAGATGCCCAATATATTGTATGCCTTTCTGGGCCCATTCACGCGCCACTCGTCCTTCTCCCCCTGATATAAAGTCCAAGTTGCCCGCTAGCGGGACGCAATCTGTCTGCTTCCAAGCTAGCCCTCGAATGTGGCAAAGACTTTTCCAGGCCTGTCTAAGTCCCCGCAAGCAGTTGGACCCTCGCCAGGCTGCCGGTAGTTCCCTCTGTGCGCAGTGCAACATCCGTGTCAGATGCTGTCCTCCAGACATACCAGCAAGTAGTTCCAGCGGCAACACCTCTCCCGTCTGTTCGATCAAATCCCTGAGGGCTCGCGTCAAGTATAACATATTATAATCCTGCAGGGAAGCCAGCCCCGCACCCCCGGCTTCTCCAGCCCTCATTAATGTTGCAATGGCAATGCGGGGTTTGCGGCCCCTCCAGAGAAATTTTATTAAATGTCTCTGTACTAACTGTATGTCCTGCTGCATTATCCAGACCGGGACATGTCTTAATAGGTATAGCCATCTAGGGATTTCTATCATATTGAAAAGGGCTATACGCCCCTTCAGTGAAAGCGGTAATTCCCGCCACCGCTTTAGTCTCTCTATTGTGCTATCTATCATGGGCCTGATATTAGCTTGGTATAAGCGCGATGGCGAAGATGGGATTTGGATGCCTAAATATCTAAATTGTTCTTCCGCCCACACCAATGGGAATTCATCCCTCCAGTGAGCCCTGACTTCGCCTCCAACATCTAAGGCTAATGACTTGGTCATGTTTATCTTCAATCCCGAAAACGATCCAAACCTCTCAATCTGCTGCAGAGTGTTCTCTAACGAGCGTTGAGGGTTTGTTAAACACAGCATCATATCATCCGCAAATGCACTAACCTTTATCCCGCCCTTGCTCCACTCCATCCCTTGTACTTCCTCTGATTGTAGTAGCGTTAACAGCAATGGTTCTAGTTGGAGCACAAATAATAAGAGTGAGAGCGGACAGCCCTGCCTGGTTCCTCGTTTTAATGTAAAGGTTTCGGACTGGTCTCCTCCGACCGCAATATATGCGAGCGGTTCCGTGTATAGAGCTCAAGTCCATCTCACAAAAGCCCCCTCTAGTCCAAATCTGCGCAAGACTTCAAACATGTAGTCCCAGGAGACCCCGTCGAAAGCATTTTCGGCATCCAAGCTAACTAAAAGCAACGGTGTGCCCTCATGTAAGCATCTCTCCATTCCTAATAGAATACTATTTATATTCTTAGATGCTTCGCGGCCCTTCACAAAACCAGCTTGATGTCTACCTACCAAATTGGGGAGTATAGCTTGCAGTCTTTCTGCCATCACCGAGGCCAAGATCTTCATATCATAATTTATCAGTGAGATCACCCTATAAGCAGCCGGATCCTCTGGGTTCTTGCCCTCTTTATATATTAGAGAAATGGAGGCCGTACGCATATCTCTCGGAAACCTCCCATCCTCCAGCATCTCAGCATATAGTGCCGCTAGGGTCGGCGTTATCTGGCCCTCTAGCATTTTATAAAACTCAGACCCGTAGCCATCAGGCCCCAGTGCCTTATGAGGCCTCCCTTTCTTGATAACTTTCTGGATTTCTCCCCCTGCTATAGGCTTGTTTAAGTCCAATAAGTCTTGTTGAGAAACCTGAGGTAGCTTAAGGTTATCTAAAAAGAGCCTCTCCTCCACCCGATCCTCTATACCTGGAGTATATAAAGTTTCATAAAACTGCTTAAAGATCTCCACTACCTTCTTTGAGTCGCTCTGCTTCCTTTCCTCCTTATCACGAATGACCGTTATGACCTTAGAACTCCCCCCGTCCTTCACTAATCGTGCGAGTAGTTTACCCGTTCGATTTCCATATCTAAATAGCTGGTATCGATAGTACTGCAGTGAATACAATACTCTATCCTGAATGAGGGTGTTTAACTTCTTTTGCGATGCTAGGTATACCTGTATTTTGTTCCCCTTCATGTCCCTTACGGCCCTCCTCTTCAACTCCTCAAGCTCCCGAGTCAGCTGCACTATGGTTCTATTAAGCTTTCTCTTTTCTGCGGACATGTAGGCTATGATATGCCCTCGCATTACTGCTTTACCTGCTTCCCAGATTGTGGCCACCGAATTGCTACTTGTTTCATTAAATTCAAGATACTCTCCCCACTTCTGTTGCAGAAAGTGCTTAAACTCTTTGTCTTGCCACTTCTGCCTGGGAAAGGGCCACCGATAATTTCCTGTGCCTGTGCCTTTCCAATCAATCCAGACCATTGCATGGTCAGATATCACAATGGGCCTAACCTCCGCTTTGAGTACCTTCCCAAAATCTCTCTCTGAGACAAGTATGTAATCAATTCTTGAACAAGTTCCGTGTACTCTAGATAAATGTGTATAGTCTCTCTCCACCTCATGTAATATTCTCCAGACATCTAGCAGATTGCCCATTTGGCATAGGTAACTCACCCCTCTTCTGACCCACCCTACTCCCTGCTTTGGATGAGATTTGTCTAAGGCCGGATCATGCGGGCAATTAAAGTCTCCTGCCAGAATTACAGGTGCCCTCGGAGCGGCTTCTAGTCTCTGCAATATACTCCTAAAAAAATCATGCTCATAAACATTCGGGGCATAGATATTGCCTATAAACAGTTACTCTCCATTCAGCCACATATGCAGAAACAGCACAGTTACTTACCTGTAACAGGTGATCTCTGGGAACAGCAGGAATTAGTCCTCACATATGGGTACGTCGGTACCGACGGAGCCCGCGCGGGAAAGCTCCCCAGCTTCCCAGAAGGAAAGCTTTTGGGGCCTCCCACTGCGCATGCGCGCTGCCTTCCCGCCTTCCTGACCAACTCTCCTCATTTCGAGTTTAAAGCTGAGACAATAGAGAGAGGAAAGGAAAGAGAGAGAGAGAGAGATACAACTCCTAGGGGAGGTGGGTGGGTTGTGAGGACTAATTCCTGCTGTTCACAGAGATCACCTGTTACAGGTAAGTAACTGTGCTATCTCCAGGAACAAGCAGGAATAAGTCCTCACATATGGGGACTCCCTAGCTAAGATGCCCGGGAGATCCCCTCAAGGGTATGAGACCCTGAAAGGTTCCTCATCTTCCTATGGATCACAGGCATCCATTCAGGGAAGGTGGGCTGGAGTTGTTCAAGAAAGGAACAGGTGTCTGAGGACAGCCTGACCAAACAAGGCATCCCGGCGGGAGTCCTTGTCCAAACAGTAATGGGCTGTAAAGGTATGAACCGAGGCCCAGGTGGCTGCTCGACAGATCTGGTCAATGGACACAGAGTTTAGATGAGCCATAGAGGTGGCCATGGCCCTCACATTGTGAGCGGTGACATGGCCCTCCAGAGAAAGGTTCTTACTCTGGTAAGCAAAAGAGATACACTGAGCAATCCAATTGGAGAGTGTTCTTTTGGAGACTGGAAGTCCTAAATGAGAAGGATCAAAAGCAACAAAAAGCTGAGAAGACTTTCGATGTTGCTGTGTCCTGTGGAGGTAAAAGGCAAGAGCTCTTTTACAATCTAGAGTATGAAGGTTCCTCTCTGCACTAGATGCATGAGGAGCTGGAAAAAAGACAGGTAAATATAACTCTTGATTAAGATGAAAAGGGGAGACCACTTTAGGCATAAAGTGGGGATTGGTCCTAAGGACCACCTTATCATGATGGAACCTTGTATAAGGTGGATTAGCCACTAGAGCTTGCAGTTCACTGATACGGCGAGCTGAGGTGACTGCAATAAGAAAAATAACCTTCCAGGAAAGAAATTTCAAGGAGGTAGTGGCTAAGGGTTCAAAGAGTGGCTTCATAAGCTGACCAAGAACCAAGTTTAAGTCCCATGCCACCGGAGGAGGTCGAATGGGAGGTTTAGTTAAGGTTAGGCCTCTCATGAATCTTGCAATAAGAGGATGAGAGGAAACAGGTTGTCCATTGATGGGCTTAAGGGATGCTGCAATAGCACTCAAATGGACTCTTACTGAATTCGTTTTGAGTCCTGCATTGGAGAGATGCAGGAGATATTCCAAGAGAGAATTCAAGGGGAGTGCTAGAGGGTCAAGACCCTTTCGAGCACACCAAATGGAAAATCTTTTCCATTTAAAAGCGTAAGAACGCCTAGTGGAAGGTTTCCTAGAGGCATGGAGGATATCCTTCACTTGCTGCGAAAGACTGAAGTGTTGAAGGTCTAGGCCTTCAGTAACCAAGCTCTGAGGTGAAGGGACTTGGGGTTTGGGTGCCACAAAGTCCCCTCCTCCTGAGACAGAAGGTCTGGAGCCGCTCCCAAGTCCAGGGAGGGGGCTTGGGAGAGATGCAGAAGTAGAGGGTACTACACTTGGTGTGGCCAGCGTGGAGCTATGAGGATCATGGACCCTTGATCCCTTTGAAGTTTGAACAGAGTCTTGGGAATCAAAGGAATGGGTGGAAAGGCATACAGGAAGCCCTGACCCCAATGAAGGAGGAAGGCATCCTTGGCCTGAACTCCCTGACACGGAATTCTGGAACAGAACCGGGGAAGTTTGGCATTCCATGGACTTGCAAAGAGGTCTATGTCCGGGGTTCCCCATTTCTGGAAGATTCTGAGTACCTGATCCATGTGCAGGGACCATTCGTGTGGAAGCAGAACTCGACTGAGTCTGTCTGCCCAAGAGTTTTGGATTCCTGGAAGATATACTGCCAGGAGATGGATTTGATGCTCTCTGGCGAAGGCCCATAATCTTAGAGCTTCGTTGCAAAGCGACAGAGAGCCAGTCCCTCCTTGTTTGTTTATGTAAAACATGGCTACTTGATTGTCCGTATGAATAAGGACTGTCATGTTGCTGAGGAGAGTATGAAAAACTCTGAGAGCTAGAAAGATTGCTCGAAGTTTTAAGTGGTTGATATGAAGGGTGGTCTCCTGTGGAGACCAAGTGCCCTGAGTGGAGAGATCTTGAAGATGAGCTCCCCAACCTGTTTGGGAGGCATCTGTTGTGAGGGTTGCTTGGGGCAACAATGGTTGAAAGGGGGCCCCCAACAACAGATTTTGAGTGGACATCCACCATTGGAGAGACCAAAAGAGACGTTTGGAGTTTGCTCTTTGGTCTGAGAGAGCTCCTGATGCTTGAGTCCACTGGGTGGACAAAGTCCATTGAGCTGCTCTCATATGTAGGCGAGCATAAGGCACCACATGTACTGTGGAGGCCATGTGGCCTAATAGTTGTAGCATCTCCCTGGCAGTCAAGTGGCTTCTGAACTGAGTCAGGGAGGCCAATTGCACTAGACGTTGGCAACGGGCCTGAGGAAGATAGGCCCTTGCAGTGGTGGTATCCAACCAGGCCCCTATGAATTCCAGGGATTGAGTAGGGGTGAGTTGAGACTTTGGCAGATTGATCACAAGTCCCAGATACTGCAGAATGCGTCTGGTGCGATCCAGGGAAGTCTGAGCCTCGGACTGAGATGGAGCTCGGATGAGCCAGTCGTCCAGGTATGGGAAGACAAAAATTCCCAGGGCGCGTAGAAATGCAGCTACTATTGCCATGCATTTGGTAAATACCCTTGGAGCAGAGGCTAGACCGAAGGGAAGTACTCTGTATTGGAAATGTTTTCCCTGGAACAGAAACCGTAGGAATTTTCTGTGGGATGGATGGATGAGTATATGTGTGTACGCATCCTTGAGATCTAGAGAACAAAGCCAATCTTGACTCTGTAGGTATGGAAGGAGAGTACCTAGAGAAAGCATCTTGAATTTCTCCTTGCATAGGAATTTGTTCAATTCTCTGAGATCTAGAATGGGTCTGTACCCCCCTGTTTTCTTGGGAATGAGAAAATAAGGGGAGTAAAAACCTGACCCCTGTTGAAGAAGAGGAACCTCTTCTATTGCCCTTTGGGCGAGAAGAGTGGTCACCTCCTGACCCAACAGGTCAAGGAGAGATGGGGGAGAATTGAAACATCTCACCATGGTATGGGGAGGAAGGCTGGAGAAATGTAGTTTGTAGCCCTCTCTGATGATAGAGAGGGTCCACTGTTCTGATGTGATTTGCTCCCATCTGGGAGCAAAATGAGTTAACCTTCCTGGAATGGTGAGAGGCTCTGGATGTTTTAGAGCCAGAAAGGTTAAGTTCTCTAGTTTTAAGTCAAAAACCCTGAGGGGGTTGGGACTGCTGGGCTGTAGCAGTCCCTGCAGGTTTTGCCCTGGCCTGTTTAGGCTGCTGACGCTTAGGAGCAAAGCAAGCTGCAGAAGATTGTTGGCCAGTATTTGTAGCAAATCTGGCCTTCTTGTAGAAAGGCTTCTTGAAAGATTTTTTCTTGACAGGGGTAGAGGTAGACTTAGAAAGTCTATCTAAAGCAGCATTTTCTGCATCCATTTGAGTGGCTTTGATTTGCCACTCCTTACCAAACAGATTCTCACCTGTACAGGGCAGATTTCCCAACCCATCCTGGACCCAGGGTTCTAGATCAGAGGCCTGGAGCCAAGCAATTCTGCGAGCCGCTATGGCAATACCTGAGGCTCTGCTAGCACCCTCAAAGGAGTCAAAGGCTGCTCTGTTGGAGAACTTTGAAATATCTTGGGTATGCTTTAGCAAAAGAAGGAACTCCTCCTTTCTATCCTCTGGGATAAAGGGGAGAAAATGGCGTATTTTCAATGCAATCTCCTTCAGAAACATGCCCATATAGAGGCTGTATGAATTGATTCTGGCAATAAGCATACTTGCTTGGAAGATTTTTCTACCAAAAGCATCCAAAGTCCTACATTCTCTTCCTGGAGGAGTAGAAGAATGTCTTTTGGTACTCTTTATCCTTTTCATAGCTGACTGCACCACAATAGAGTGGTGAGGGAGCTGAGTTTTTTGAAAACCAGGAGAAGGAGGGACACGATACATGGTGTCCAAACGACGAGAATGTGGAGATAGGGTGAGAGGAGTCTCCCATAAGTCCATCATGTGTTCTTGAAGAATTTCATGAATGGGCAAGGTGACTGCCTCTTTGGGAACCTTAGAGTATCCTAAAATATCAAATTTTTTTGCTCTAGGTTCTTTTTCAGAGGTTACTGAAATAGAGAGACCTTTAGCTACTTCAATGATGAAGTCTTGAAAGGACAAATCCTCTGGAGGAGACATTCTCCTCTTTGGAGAAGAGGGCTCTTCAGGTAGAGTAAGGGATACTTCAGCAGAGTCATCTGATGAATCAGAATCATCAGAAGACTCAAAGTATCGTCTGTTTGCTTCCAGGGATCGATAAGCGTATCGACCGGTATCGACATCGGGGGTACCCGGAACCGGATCGGTTTCGGGAAAAACCCCGGAACCGGGAACCGGAATCGGTATCCTGGTCGATGTGGATGCCCTGGGTACCGGTATCGGTTGTGGTACCGGAACCGGAGTCGGTACCGCTGGCTGCGGTACCGAGGGCGTCGCAGCTCTAATAAAAGCCAAAATGGCCTGCTGCATGGATTGAACTGTATGATCCGTAGACGCCACGACTGTCTGGATGTCGGTACCGGAAGATTGAGCCGGTACCCCAGAGCAGTCTAACAGGTGATCGGTCGAGGCCTTGCCATCGATGTCAACCTGTAACCCCATAGGAGGAGCTTTGGAAGCCGGAGCTTCCCGCCGGGGTTGTTTGGCTGGGGCAGGGTCCTCAGGGTCAAGCCCGGGGGCATCTCGATACTTAGAGGGAGATTTGCCCTTTGAGGACCTGCCAGAGGAATGTTTGGTTACCTGAGATTCATCAGGAGAGGAAGATCTGGAAGATGTCGATGCTGGAGTATCTGTAGAAAACAGCATGTGAAACTTGGCTGCCCGGTTTTGTAAGCCACGTTTAGACATCAAAGAACAGGATGGGCAATCCGGAATGGAGTGGTCAGGCCCCAAACATTTAAGACACCATTCATGGGTGTCTGTGACTGATATAGTACCGCTACACTTGGTGCATTTTTTAAAACCAGAGGCTGGTTTCTCCATGAGGGAGAATTCTGTGAAGGCCTAGAGGCCTCACAGGACAAACACACCAAGTGGGGAAAAATAAGATTTTTTTTTTTTTTTTTTAAAGAAATAAAGAAAAAAAGACCGGCGGTACCGGTCCGGAATCGTGGAAGGCAGACACGCGGCCAAAGAAATAAATTAAAATAACAACTTCTTCAGCGGTGACAGGAACACGACCTGCTGGCTCCGCGGAAAAAGAAGAACTGATGAGAGTTGGTCAGGAAGGCGGGAAGGCAGCGCGCATGCGCAGTGGGAGGCCCCAAAAGCTTTCCTTCTGGGAAGCTGGGGAGCTTTCCCGCGCGGGCTCCGTCGGTACCGACGTACCCATATGTGAGGACTTATTCCTGCTTGTTCCTGGAGATAGATATCGGCCCCGAGGGTCAGCCTCTTCCCCTATCACTTCCACCTGAATTCCTTTTTTTATTAACACCGCCACTCCCCTTTTTTTCCCCGTTGCTGACGCAGCGTACACCTGGCCTACCCAATCTTTCCTCAGTTTAAGATGTTCTATAGTATTTAAGTGAGTTTCTTGTAATAGGGCTATCTGGACTTTTTCTTTTTTCAGGGCCTGTAGAACCTTTGCCCTCTTAACCGGGGTGTTTAGGCCTCCCACATTCCAAGAAATCATGCGTACATCAGGTCCCATTCTTATACTGTTGGTTGGTTTGCTCCAGCCCAATACTTGTCTCCCAATATGTTATAGCTAGGAGCTGCCCAGCCTCAGCCCCTGCCTTGCTCCTCCCGTGCACATATTCCTGCATCATTCCTGTCATTTTGATCAGGCTCTGCATGTTTTTAACTCCCCCCAACTGATTACAATCTCTCCTCCTCCCAAGCCTCCCCCGCCCCATAGCTTCCCCCCTTCCCCCCCTCTCTCCCCTGCCCTCCCTCCCCCTCCCCAACACTCCCCCCCTCCCTCTCCCCCCTCCTCTTCCCGCCATCCATATTCACTATCGTCTTTTCCCTTAACCGAATACCCTCTGTGCTACTGCCTGCAGCCCGCTTGGCCGAGGCCTGGCTTCCCACTTGGACACTGCAGGGTCGCCTCGGCTTCAAAACCCTCTAACCCCCATGAACCATAACTATTAACATTCAACAGTTGAGAGTTTTCATGCTCTCCATTAAGTTGCACGTAATCTACCCTCAGCCGTTCTCTGTTCTCTTTCTTCTGCGTGCCCGGGGTAGAATTCACGGCCTCCCGCCTTCCCACCATGATATAATATTAGCAACATTAGAACATTTTTTATAATCACAGTTCTCAGAGACCTCCATAGATAGCTCCAAGGCCAAAGTCCCCGGTACTCTCTCCTCTCAGTCCTGGTTTCTCACACTCTCCTTCTTACATGTCTCGTGATTCTCAGCATAGGTTCCTCCGTGATTCCACCCTGTGCTTAGCAGTTGTCCGTCACTACATCCTTGCCCAGACTCTCCATAAAAGCTCTGGCAGCTTCTGCCGTGGAAAAAGCATAGTTCTGCCCCATATGAGTGACGCGCAGCACCGCAGGGAAGGCCAGGGTAAATCTCACCTTCTAATGAAACAAGGCAGAGCAAATGGCCGCAAACTCTTTCCTCTTTCCTGCCACCGCCGCTGAATAATCTTGAAAAAGCAAGAGTTTGTGATTTTCGAGCTGCAAGTTACGTTTCCTCTGGTATGCTTGAAGCAGCTGCGCTTTGTGCTGGAAATTCAGGATTCTCGCAATCACCACCCTGGGCCTCTGGCGCGCTTCCATTTTGGCTTCTATCCTGTGTGCTCTTTCTCCGACCAGTGCTGTTAGGCCAAGTTCGTTGGGGAGCCAAGACTCTATTAGCGGTATCAGCTTCGGATCAGAAATGGACTCTGGAATCCCCACTATACGTAGGTTATTCCGCCGTGATCTATTTTCAAGATCATCCACCTTTTCTAACTGGGCTTCTATCCGTGCCCCCCGGGCTTTGTCCGCTCTCGCTTTGCTGCCCCCATCATCTTCCAGCGCCGACACTCTCTGTTCTAATTCTTCCACTCGCTGCCCCATCTCACCCAGCGCTGCACCTACCATCTCCAGCTTACCCAATATTTGATCAAATTTCGGGTCAAGTAGCTTCACCACCTCTCTGGCCATCTCTTCTGAGGCCGACTCCGTACTTTCGGTTCCCGGAGAGGCTGGGCTTGGCGCTGCCGACAGCGTGGCCCCAGGCTTGTGGCCTTTCTCCTTTTTCCTCACCGATATCGGCATTTCTTGCTGATATCTCTCGCTGCTCGACACAGTTTCTTATTGCCTGCTCTTTCAGGTATTCACCTCTCCTGATTTGGAGTGGGAAGGTTAGGTTTTCACGATTAATTCAACGATTAATCCCGAGGCGGCCCTGGAGCGAGCTGAGAGACGTCCTCACCCGCTCATGTGCCACGGGAAGTCTTCGAAAAAGAGATTTAATGAACATGGTTATCCGGATCGCGTAATTCATAGGGCCTATAAACGGGCATCCAATGTTCATGGGGAATGGTTCGTTTTGCGATCACAAGAGAAATCAGAACCTACATTAACTTGTGTTTTGCCTTATTCAACCCAAGCTTGCTATGTAAGGGATTTGATTTTATCTCATTGGGACATATTGAGTGTCCATTCGACTTTTGTAACACCTCCAATTTTCTCATTTCGTAGGGGTAGAAATTTAAGAGATATATTGGTACATTCCCGTTCGAAGAAAATTTTAACTTCAAATCATTGTGGACACAAGAAATGTAACCGATGTGTAGTGTGTGCAGTGACGTTAGAGATGCAGTCTTTCATGCATACTTTTCTGGAATTTACGTATGAATTACGTGTGGACATGAATTGCCAATCCAATGGAGTGGTGTATGTAGTTTTATGTCCCTGTTCATTATTATATATTGGTCAGATTTCTCATCCATTTAAAACGCGTATTCTTGAACATCTATCAGCCATTCATCGAGGGGTGGAATCTGCACCTTTAGTCACACATTGGAGATTGAAAAATCACTCTTTGGAAGATTTTCGCTGTTTTGTTTTTGAACAAGTTAGGGGTGGTGAGGATGGTAACTATCAACGGCTATTGTGCCATAGGGAACAACAATTTATTTTCCGTTGGAGAAGTGTGGAACCACATGGGTTAAATTCCCAAATTGAGTGGCATTGGTTCTATTGATTGTGGATCCTGTGAACTTCATTATAAGTGCACCAGCGCTGGCGTTTTTTGGAGATGCTTTTTATTCGGGAGGTACTGAGCACTGCAGATGTGAATAAGGCTTTTAGAGGTCAGTATTGTTTCAGTGTGTTTGTCCATAAAGTGTGTTGCATTTTAAAGGTTAGTTGATGTTCATTTTTTGTCTTAGCCTGATTTCAAAATAAGGAAGTGTCCCTGAAAAAGCTGGAAAACGGCGAAACTATGACCCATGGTGCTCTGGGGAGATTTGACACATTGTTATTTGGAGACGATTGAGTTTCGCTGTCTTTGATTTACCATTGGTGATCTTCCTCGCCGATGGCCTTTTATGTGTGTTCATGGATTCATAGCTCTGAATGAGGTTTGAGGAGATTTAATAGGTGGTGAGTATATTGGTATTGCAGTATGGTATTTAACATGTGATTATTTATTTTTAATGATATCTTATACAATGCATGATTTTCTTATTAGATTCACTTTCTTGGTGTGTGAGATTATATCGAGTGTCCGTTCAAAGCATTTGGAAGGGGTGTTTTCTGTAACTTACAACAAGAGACACTTGAATGGTGGAACATTTAGGGGTATGTTAACTAAGGTGCGATAATGTTACCATTGTTAAGTGCCCCGGTAATGTTATGGATACCCATATAAAGGAGTGGGCGTACAGCGTTAAGGCAAGCCTTGTCAGATAACGCGCATTACAGGGTGCTTAACGCGCGGTACAGTGCGCCCTGGATAAGAACATAAGAACATAAGATATGCCATACTGGGTCAGACCAATGTCCATAAAGCCCAGTATCCTGCTTCCAACAGTGGCCAATCTAGGTCACAAGTTCCTAGCAGTTTCCCCAAAAGACACAGGTTCCACAATGCTTGTACTGGGTCAAGCATTGATATCCTGGGTCCCTTCTTAATAATGGTTTATGGACCTTTCCTCCAGGAACTTGTCCAAACCTTTTTTAAACCCAGCTACACTAACAGCCTTTACTACTTTCTCCGGTAACAAATTCCAGAGTTTGATTACACGTTGAGTGAAAAAATATTTTCTTTTATTAGTCTTAAATAGTTTACCCTGTAGCTTTATTGCATGTCCCCTAGTCTTTCTATATTCTGAAAAGGTAAACAATCGATCTACGTTTACCCGTTCCACTCCGTTCATTAATTTATAGACTTCTATCATATCTCCCCTCAATCGTCTCTTTTCCAGGTTAAAGAGACCTAACCTTTTTAGCCTTTCTTCATAGGAGTATCCTTCCATCCCTTTTACCATTTTGGTGGCTCTTCTCTGAACCTTTTCTAAAATCGCTATATCCTTTTTAAGATACGGCGACCAGAATTGCACACAATATTCAAGGTGCGGTCTCACCATGGAACGATATAGAGGCATTATAATATCTTTTGTTTTATTTTCCATTCCTTTCCTTATCATAACTAGCATTCTATTTGCTCTCTTGGCCGCCGTTGCACACTTGGCCGAGGGTTTTAACATGGTATTGTCGACTCTTCCCCCGCCTAGGCGGTTGCCTCTAGCGGGGAGGGGGCTGCTGCACTTTCAATGTCCCCTTTTATATGGGCTCCCAGGGCAAAGGCTCCTGGGGGTTGTAGTTGCTTGGGCACTTAGTTGTAGTTGTAATAAATGATTAGGCCGAGGTTTGAAAGCAACACAGGAAATTTTTATTTTTGCCTCCTTTGTTTTAAGGAACTTCCAAAGAAGCTTGGACCAACATACAATAAGAAACTTTTGCCACAAGAAATTAACTTCTGTATAAACTTTCCCACAATTACCAGTTGCCTTTGCTTTCCTCAACAAGGCAATGGCTTCTTCATTCAAAAACAAAGATATCACTTTATAGTCCTTTGCTGCAATTGCCTTTGCCTCACTCAGCCAGATAATTCTTTCTTCCTTCGACAGAAATGTTATTTTACAGTCCTTTACTGCAATTGGCTAGCAAACACGGGCTTTCAGGCAGCAATACTGATACAATGAGCTTTCTTCTTTACTTTAGTTTATGCAGGTTTAATTAGTTGCTTTAGAGACATTTAGAATTCAACCTTAAAGGTCTCATGCATTTAAAACATAGCAGCAACTCTAATTAAAACTTTCTTAGCCTCTTCACAGCACACTTTCAAATACCATATGGCTGGGATTCCTTCAAGCTTATAGTTCACAGGTTTCTCACTCTACCCTTCTGGATAAAGCACAATCCATGTCGCAATCAGATAGATCCGATTCAATATTACAATCTTCTATTTCCATGAACTCACATTCAGGAAAGTCAGGGTCTGCAGCTTCCTGACTAGAAACGGCTGGAGACAGCGTGGGCCTGACTTCCTCAAGCAACTTAACTAGCTGTTCCCACCGAGACCTCTCTCATAACTTAGGGCTGTTATCAGGGCAGGGGAGATCTTTATCTCGTAGCAAGCTGTTTAAAAGTTTCAAAGAATTCAGGTTCTCTCTAGCAACAGGTTTCCTTACCAGCTTTCCCCGAGGTGAGACTCTTGGGCTCAACGTTTCCTGGAAAGTCCCTGTAACGGAGTCATATACAGCACTCTCTCCTGGTTTAAACCTCCTGTTTCCTGTACCCACTGCAGACTTTCTACAGCACAGGCTCCGGTCCAAACTCTGGTGCTGGCTATGAGGAGACTCTTCCCTCAAGCTGTCATCTGAATACCTTTCCCTGGATTCTCTGCTCACATCCTTACTTGCAGTTTCTTTCAGGATTCCTTCCACCACAGTTTCACTGCTACTTTCTCGGCTGTGCTTGCTCCTGCATGCATTAGCCCTTCCGTCTCCGTCTCGGTTCCTCCTTCCGTTTCTCTTCCTCCTATCCAGCTCCTCCCTCCCTGTTCTCTGGGGCTTAAATGAGTGGGGCTGGCCCGTCTCCTTCCACCCCGCCCCCAGCACTCTCTCATTGCCTTCCTCTGTTGCTATGGAGCTGGGGCGTGGCCTTAGGACAGCAGCTTTAGATAGGTTTTTTCTTTCCTAGCTGGACTTTTAAAGTGGCAGTTCCCTGCACTTTCTTTCTGCCTGGAGGAAACTGCTAGTGTTTTCCCTATTTCCCTAGACTCTGGGGTAGCTTCGTCACCACAGTATCCACAATGACGCCTAAATCTCTTTCCTGGGTGGTGGTTCCTAATGTGGAACCTTGCATCGTGTAACCATAGTTTGGGTTGTTCTTCCCTAGGTGCATAACCTTGCACTTGTCCACATTAAATTTCATCTGCCATTTTGATGCCCAGTCTTCTAATTTATCAAGATCCTCTTGCAATTTTCCACAATCCTCTTGGGTTTTAACAACTTTAAATAGTTTTGTGTCATCTGCAAATTTGATAACCTCACTCGTTATTCCACTTTCCAGGTCATTTATGAATATGTCAAAAAGCAGCGGACCCAGCACAGATCCCTGGGGTACACCACTATTCACCTTTCTCCATTGGGAAAATTGGCCATTTAGCCCTACCCTCTGCTTTCTATCTTTTAACCAGTTCATGATCCACAATAGTACACTGCCTCCTATCCCATGACTCTTTAGTTTTGCCAAAAGTCTCTGATGAGGGACCTTGTCAAAGGCTTTCTGAAAGTCCAGATACACAATATCAATCGACTCACCTTTGTCCACCTGTTTATTCACTCCTTCAAAAAAACATAACAGATTAGTAAGACAAGATCTTCCTTGTCTAAAGCCATGTTGGCTGTCTCCCATTAGGTCATGACTATCTACATGCTGAGTAATTTTATTCTTTATAATGGTTTCTACCATTTTTCCCGGTACTGATGTCAGGCTCACCGGTCTGTAGTTTCCCGGATCACCCCAGGAACCCTTTTTAAAAATTGGTGTTACATTGGCGATCCTCCAATTTTCAGGTATTAGAGATGATTTTAATGATAGTTCACAGATTACTGTGCGTTAACGTCACAGCCGACGGGAAGCAGCAGCGCAACCAAAGGGGTTGCAATCAAAGGCGCAGACAGTAGAAACATAGAAACATGATGACAGAAAAAGACCACAAGGCCCATCTAGTCTCCTTCCATAACAACTACAACAGTCCACTTTTTACCTTTAGAGATCCTCTGTGTTGGTCCCATGCTTTTATGAATTCAGTTACTGTCCTCATCTCTACCACCTCCACTGGGAGACTATTCCACGGATCCACTACTCTTTCTGTAAAGAAATATTTCCGCATATCACTCCTGAATCTATCTCCTTTCACCCTCATCCCATGTCCCCTCGTAGCAGAACTTGCTTTCAATTGAAAGAGGCTCTCTCCCTGAACATTTATGCCACAGAGGTATTTAAACATCTCAATCATATCACCTCTATCCCGCCTTTCCTCTAAGGTGTACATATTAAGATCCTTAAGTCTGTCCTCATATGCTTTATAATGAAGCCCATTAATCATTTTAGTAGCAACCCTCTGCACCGACTCCATCCTGTTCACATCCTTTTGAAGGTGCGGTCTCCAGAATTGCACACCATACTCCAAATGAGGTCGCACCAAAGACTTATACAGAGGCATTATCACCTCCTTTTTTCTGCTAGCCATTCCTCTCCGTATGCACCCAAGCATCCTTCTAGCTTTTGCCGTCGCCTTTTCTACCTCTTTAGCTACTTTAAGATCATCAGACACAACCACGCCTAGGTCCCGCTCTTCTTTAGTGGACAAAAGTACTTCACCTCCTATACTGTATTGCTCCCTTGGATTGCTGCAGCCCAAATGCATGACCTTACATTTTTTAACATTAAATCCCAGCTGCCAAATTCTAGACCATTCTTCAAGCTTAGCTAGATCCCTCCTCATGTTATCTACACCTTCCTGGGTGTCTACTCTATTGCAGATTTTGGTATCATCCGCAAAGAGGCAAACCTTACCCGACAGCCCTTCCGCTATATCACTAACAAAGATGTTAAAAAGAATCGGACCAAGGACAGATCCCTGGGGCACACCACTAGAAGATGCGCTGAAGGATGTGCAAACATGGTGCCACATGAGAAACGGAGCTGTAGGTGTAAGGCCATAGACCACAGGCAGCTATCGCAGTCTGTAATGGGGACGTGAGCCACACATAAACACATGAAATGGTGTGCAGTGAAAACAGCACACAGAAGAGCAAACAAATTAAAGGGAAAATGCATCAGGGGTCAGTCTGAAGGGCCAGCTGTGTGGATGGTGTGTGTACAAGGGCAAAATGTGCAAGAGATCCAAAAAGGAGTATGAGAGGATTGAACTGGTACACTGAAGAGCCCAAACACAGCTCACTGACACCAATACCAAACCACCGAGCCAACTGTCCACCCTGACAGCCCAAAGAAAGGGACCATATGTAACAGCTAGCATGTGACGGATAGGCTGCATGGAGGGGACACTGCAGTGTACAGTGAAGAGAAGAAGGGTGGGTGGAGAAGTGACGAAGCCGGAGACATTGTATGGTAGGGTTAGCAGAACACAAGAAAAGGAAAGGAATGTGTGGGAATCAAACCCACAACCTATGGTAGCACAACACACATCTGTAACCACTATCCCAAACAACCACAACAAGCATAATGCAAATATGTTACACCAAAGGGAATGTGTATGGAAACCCGTAGCACCCTGTGAGGTGGCAGACAGCTGGCACACAGACAGCTGCCACCGTTCAAGGATGTGAGCACAGGTGGGCCATGTACATCAGCAGTAAAGCATTAAATACGCTGGTCAGTGCGGTGATGCATCAGCAGAGACAAATGTGTGTCCAACATGTCACACAAAAGTCACTGGCCCGTCCACAGATGATGAGCAGGACACATCATGTCCAAGAGCTGCATAGTGTGTACTGCTCAGTAGGCCTCCCCCCAATGCAGCTGCATGCACCAAATGCCATAGTCACATATGCATGCATGTAGACAGTAGGTGGTGCATGATGGGGACCCAACACACATCAGTCATGAAATGTCCACAAAAACATATCTGCATGGCAATACAGGATACACAAACCTAAAAAAGCATACCTAGCAAAATGTCAGCAAGTGTACAGACATATATATGTAACAGCTGTTTGATACTGCCTCATTATATCAATCAAAGCAGTGTATATTGCAATGTAAACCTGGTAATGTACATTAAAGAGGGATGATGATAACCTGGATCCTGTCAGAGCAATGGAGGGTATGTGACCTGACAAACACCACATGGAGTGCTAGTGGGAATTGAACCCTGGTCCCCTGGCCAGTGTGTGAACAATTATGCCACTCCTCTACACCATGACATGAACATCTCTGCCGTTGATGATGTGTAGACAAGGAGGCAGGCGCATCTTTAATCCGCCCCGCTGCCACTGTCAGCACCAGTGCCAATGAACACCAATGCCAGCTATGTCCCACAAACACTTCTCAGGTGGGGATGTACAGACACCAGCCTGAGCATGCATGTGGCCAAGTAGTAGAAATGCCCATCCAAAAGAAGCCACAATGGTCCAAATGAGCTGACATGCAACTGGCCAGGCACATGGGAGCAAAGAATGTAGCTGTGTTAAAATGGAACACCTATGTGGATATCAGTGAAACCATCTGTGGGCAGGAATGCAGCACAATGTTGGATACACCACACACATCCTGTGTATGATACAAAACACACACTGGTCAATGATATGAAAGGTGGACTGTGGTTATTGTGCTGTGAGTGAGCCAGACGGCATCAACGTACATTGTCTGCATCATCATGGCAATAGCACGAGAACACATGGTGCATGGTTGATGTTCCAACATACCTGGCCGGAATGTCTGCACATGTATAACTGTCAGTGTCAAACACCTGTGCACGAGTCATTGTAAGATGGACAGGACAAAGTGATTGTAACATGTGTCCAATGTCCACCAACTGTACCATGGCCATGTGAGTACTCTGATAGGTGGGTCAGCCATGAAATGTGTCAGGCCACACAACTGACAGGGAGCATGGTCCAGGCAGGTACACCAAGCTGACCACACAACCACAAGGCGATAAGATAGGAAAGGAAGATACAGTGATGTAATGCCATGCTGCTATGCAGTGATGTGGATCTGCAGTGCACGTGCAAATGCGCAAACATGACAATGATGTAATGTCCCAATGCCCCAGCACTACCCCTCAGCTGTGTAGACCATATGTGTGTGTATCACTGGGTCATACAGCAGTTGTAGATGGCTAGACAACAGTATGTGATGTGCCGAGAAAGAGCAAACATCAGGTACTCAGGCAAATACACACCTTTAATGCACAAATAGGAGCAAAAACAGTGACACAATGCAAAATGAGGACATGGTAACAGGTACGAGAGACACACGTTACCAAAGAACAACAAAGCAGAACCTCACAGACATGCAGAGATAGCACTATGCAGAAGGCCTGCTGCAACAGGGGCTGTGGATACAGGATCATCACACATATGTCAAGGTACATGGAATACACAAATGAAGTTAGAAAATGGACACACCCACTGCCACACTGCAAAGTTACTGGTGCAATGTGAGTGGCGCAATGTCATGTGATAAAGAGGACTGTGCAGACATGCAAAGATTAGTTTGTAAATCAATGTATAGCGCCACATCTGTACAGTAACCAAACACAACAACATGCACGTGGAGGTAAAAAGAAAGGTCAACAATGGTGCACTAACCCACACAAAATCCACACCGGCACATGCACCGGTGTACCAACAGAATCAGGCACCGTGTATATTGAACCATGACAGAGTGCTCCCCAGATGCACTCTAACACCCCCTTTGAGGGTCAAACATCAATCACAGATGTTGGCACACATCACAGTGGTGTGGTGGCAAACAGCATATCAGGTCCAAGTGTAAGGTAGCCAGACAAATAAAACAGGCCCTACCCAATGTTCCTCCTGTGCCAACACGTGGCTTCATGCACCTGCTGATCCAAACATATGAGGGAATCTTGCGATGCAAGTCACACACATGGGCCACACACACGAACACAATGTCAGATGGATGTACAACATAGATCGAGTATGTGAGTTCCTGCTGTACATGTACGGACCAGTACACAGTGTCCACAGTGCAAATGTCGTCTGCAACCCCACATGTCCCGTTACGACTGTCCCTGAATCCATGGGCATGCATAGTCACGTGTGACATCTCAATGTGTTACAGCATTGCAAAAGTGATGTGTGTTTCCTGCGATGAACACGACACCAAGCCAGCGCATGGCAGCAACAGTGTGTTGGTCATCCTTGTTATGCTCAAAGTACCAGTCCAACAATAATGTCCCATCATAGGCGTGTTTCCCACTCGCATAGGTCCATCACCCAATGGCACCATCTCCCAGGGATCGTTGCATGGAGTTGCTGTGTCCTCCAACAGTTGGGTGATGGTGACTGCAGATGCAGTGTATTAGATGTGCTGTATGTGTTGGCTATGCCCTGTAGGAAAAGAAGAAGAAACAACGTCATGGTATGCTGCACACAACATCAGGTCACATTGCAGGGAGTGAAACAACAATATGTACATAATGAAATGTCAGACATGCAAACATGACACGTTCACAACACAGAGCACAGTGCATGTCGAGGACATTAGGAGATAGCACTGCAGACCAGGTTGCCATCTCGACATGGTCATGTCTATGCCCAGGTCACACAGGCATCTCAGAGGTTCACAGCATTCCATCAGTGTTGGTGCACATAGATCCCACAGAAAAGCACGATGAAAAAAACAGCCCAACACAAACATGTAAAGGTTGATATTAGTCACAAAAGATCAAAGGTGCAACCTACCATCTGTGTGCAGCAAGTGTCTCATAGGGACTGTCTGAGGCAGGCAAAGGCTACAAGAGGTCATAGTAAAGGCAGAGGATGTCATTGAAATGCATTGAATCTCCATGTCTGCATGTTCTGCCGTCATTGCCACATGTCCAAAGTATGGCAACATGTGTGAAACTGAAATGTTGATGCGTAGTGGTCTGTCAGCATACAAGAGATAGGTCAGTCAACAACACAGAACACATGCGTAAACACATGCATACAATGTACACAAAGGCAACAGCAGAAAGGTAGAGATAGAACAGTGATCAACACCCCACAGGTGTCCAGACACATCCCAGCACAAGATAATGCTAAAGGGCTGCACAGTGTATCGTTACACAGAAACGTCCAAAACACACACACACACACACACAGTGGGACAAGGTGAGCAT
Organism: Ichthyophis bannanicus; assembly: GCA_033557465.1. Lineage (NCBI taxonomy): Eukaryota > Metazoa > Chordata > Amphibia > Gymnophiona > Ichthyophiidae > Ichthyophis > Ichthyophis bannanicus. Next base: position 139,791,707 of record CM066039.1, read on the forward strand.
GCCTCCAGTAGCATATGGCCTGTCTGTGCACAATCTGAGAAAAGTAGAGACAATCATTACAGTCCATGCAATGATACACTGATGTTGGTTAATGCCACAATGCCAGGGAAGGGTGTACATGCCGTCCACCACCACCACACCTAGGACCTGTAGGCACACACAGCTCGGTTGGATGTGTCTCAAATACAGTGTTGAAACACCTGAATTGGTCACGAACAAATGGGCATATGTGTGCATGTAGACAGTATGCAGGTCAAAGAGGTGTACAACAATATATGTGCAGTGGACAGATAACCCCAGACATGTGCTATGCTGCACTGTCCCCACAGAACAGGTACCTGTATGTTTACCTACTCCAGTCAACTGCAAGTTGAATGACGTACACACAGTTTCCACTGCACCACAGCACCGGGCAGGTCCAAACGTATATCCTGGGGGATCACAAACACAAGTGAAACATACATATGTCACAATAGAGCCATGCAACATACACGGCAGCATGTACATGTATACCCATATGCATTCTCCCACATATGCAGGACTTACATGAGAAGAGCTCATTAATCAGATGTTGCCTGATTGCCGTGCCGTTACGTGTGTCACCACGGGCACGTACAGGACGGCAAGTAGGATCCTCTTCCAGATACGGATTAATTTTGACTGGGATATTGTGTCTGAGAACAATGTTGTACAGGATGCAACAAGCCAGAATGATCTGTGCCACAGTCATGGGTCGGTATTGTAAGGCCCCGCCGGTTTTATCCAGACACCTGAAGCGACTCTTCAAAACGCCAAAGGTGCACTTGATGACTGAGCGGCTGGAGGCATGGGCCTCAGTGTACCTCATCTCTGCACGTGTCCGTGGAAAACACACACAGGGGTCAGCAACCAGGTACGACACCCATATCCGGCATCACCTGCAGAAAGAAATGTGGAAAGGTAAGTCAGGAGCTGATGTTCACACACATGCACACAAGCATGTACATGCGAACGGACAACAGATAAACAAAGGACACAAACATATGACGGCACATGATGGCACACAACAGCTATGCGCTAGCGTCTGGAGGTTTGAGACACAGAACACTGGGGAAGGGTAATGAGGGCAACACACATCAACTGTATCCAGACTAAACATGACCAACCACCTGTACCCAAAAGGCAGTAGTGGTAGTCCTGAACGCATCAGGCGGACACATGGCAATGCACCATGGAAAAGGGCAGAGATGCACATGTGTGCAATCATGTGACGGCCATGATACAGTGCACACACAGCAGTTGTTACATTAACATATACCTGAGGGGTCCAGTCAAGATGGCAGAAACGACAAAACAACGTTGACATACGTGAAGCATACATGTGTGATGTAACGTGTCACCACAAAGCTAACAACGTGATGTGGCCGAAACCATCAAAGGTGAATGGGTTCCCAATACACAGTACAGCAGGAAAATGATTCTGGGAGCAAATCTAACCCCCCCCCCCCCAAGGTAGCACACACACACAGATTGCATACAGAGTCAACTAAGGACACACTACAAAAGCAAACACAAGTACATTTGCGTATGTGGTTGATCTGAGGCCGTGATCCGTAGTTATCAACCGAAAGGTGTTGCAGCCCACCATATAAGGGACACACCATATGTGCCCATAGGTTCCCTGTCCAAAAACCCTGTGCAACAGAGCAGCAGTACCAAACACTAATGGAAACTGCATGTGTGCTGAGACACTCAGAAGAGCAATGATGCATATATGGTAGACATATGTTATTGTAGAAACCCACAAAGATACGTGAACATGTCCCCGGTGACGGTGACATGGTGTGATAGTGAATACAGGTCCATATAAGGTCAGCGCTCCACCACCACAATGCAAGGAAAGGGATGCAGAGGTCATAATTGCCAATGGGACCTCGTAAACCATACACTGGCTGGGCAGTGATATGCCACTGCATGACGGCCAGTGTCCTGAATGTTGCCAGAAAATAAGTCAGATCTGCATCAGGGCATGTCATGTGTGTCACAGGGGATATGCAGTCTCAAGGGTCAAACGGCAAACCACAGGTGACCCTGTCCCACCTGTGAGAAGTGACAAGCACCCCAGGACACAGGAACACCATGTACATGTTAGAGATAGCACAGTTACTTACCTGTAACAGGTGATCTCTGGGAACAGCAGGAATTAGTCTTCACATATGGGTACGTCGGTACCGACGGAGCCTGCACGGGGATGCTGCCCAGCTTCCAATCAGAAAGCTTTTGGCAGCCTCCCTCGCGCCTCTGCGCTGAGTTCCCGCCCTCTCCAGAGCCTCTCTTCAGTTGAGTTTCAAAGCTGAGACAAAGGCGAGGAGAGAAAGGAGAAGAAGATAAGAGATGCAACTCCTAGGGGAGGTGGGAGGGTTGTGAAGACTAATTCCTGCTGTTCCCAGAGATCACCTGTTACAGGTAAGTAACTGTGCTATCTCCAGGAACAAGCAGGAATGAGTCTTCACATATGGGGACTCCCTAGCTGGAGATGCCAGGGTGAGATCCCATAAAAATGCAGCAGCCTGGATCAGAAATCCATGGCATCCAATGTGGGATGGAGGGTAGGAGTTGACAATAGAGGAGCTGTGAGGAAGAACAGCATAGCCAAGGACTAGAGGGCCGTACAGATTGTAGGAGTCCTTGGTGTATATGAGGAGTGACATGAAACACATGTAACGTACCATTAGACATGTCACTTACCTACTGCACTGTAGGAAGTAGAACGCCTGATGTAGTCTGCTGGAGAAGCAGCGGCGGAATCTTGAAGAGACCTCCCAGCAGTGAGGATGAAGGTCCAGACCTGGAGGTAGTAGACGATCCAGGTGTCAACTGGGTAGGATGGGACGTCATGTCTTCAATGGAGAGCTTTATGAGAAAAAGCTGAAAAACTCCTTTAGTCATAATGTTATTAACAGGGAGGACTAAGGAAGAAGACTGACGGGGTTGGAGAACTAGCCCAGTCCTGACGGGGAGAGGGAAAGTGGAAAAAATCCGAATTCCCAAGGAGAAGAGCTGTGTACTCAAAGATAAAGATGTACACCGTTTTTCCTAACTGGCGAGAGATAGGAAAAAATATTGAAGCTGGATGCTTCAAGGGTTTAAGAAAAAATAGAGAAGTTAGCACCACAATGGTAGTGGTGTCTAACAGTTTCTGCATGTTAATATGGTATGCGAAATAGGGCGATGGACTGTCTAAATCCTCTAGGAGGTAACATTTAGTATAGACAGTAAGGGTGAGAGTATAGAGATATGAACCCTTAAGAAACCGCCCAAGAGACACATATATATATAGATGTTTATATATATATGTGGGGGAATCTAAACCTGAATCGATATGTCCAGATGCGGAAATCGGGACATGGGTGGAGAGATATATCAAAATATATAAATATATATATATATATATATATAATATAGATATGAAATACGTAATTATAGATATCTTTGTGGGGCATGGAATTGCACCACCAGAGAAATGAGATAGGTATGTAGACATATATAGAGATGCTACATACAAGGTGACAGGTCGAAGAACATGTCTAGCACTCAGCCCCATGATTGTTACATGGGAAATAAAAAAGAAAAAGATTCTGCATACTACCAGAGGGTAAAGCCACTTGGGATATGTAGAGAGAATCTATTTCTATGAATTGAGGGATGCAGGAAGGCAATCCAACAAAATAACTGTGATGATTGCGTGAGAACAGATTATAAGATGAATCTGTAAGGAACAAGGCGGGAGTTCCACCGAACACTGGCACGGCAGAGGTGCAAAATGCAGGGGAAGATACCAGAGGGACCTATTAGAGGGACCCAGAGGTAGCATGCATGAATGTCAGCCTTGGATCTTCACGCAGAAGAATATATCTCATGCTAACACCCCAGGTTAAAGGGTGTGGAGAACCTTCACAGGCACGGGAAGGGTGAACAAGCTTTTTTCCTACTAATAGCGAAGCTTCAGAGACAAGGTCAATGCTCTATAGCAGGCCCGCATAGTAGAAAGCTGCTCTGAAGATTGTAGAGAGCATTGTGCAGGAGAGATAAACTGACTGAAGTCAGGTTTGTTACCATATCCTAGGAGAGGAGAGGGATAGAATAATGTGAGAAAGCCTAAGGGAGTAGGAGGATCCAAGGTAGCTAACGAATAGCTTGGAAACACTACTAAGGCTAGACAGAAATTGAACAAAAGACTGGAACTTGGCAAAAGTACCAGTAATACAATCACTGTAACTCCTGCAGGCACAGCAACTGACAGAAACAGCAGAAAGATTGCCCTGTGCCCCATAAAGAAAAACAGATAAAGAGGGAGGAGATATAACTTCTCCCTGTCTGTGGAATAAGCTTGGTAAAAACTTTTTAGTATGGTACCCCTCCGTTAGGGAAAAAATCCCATTGGAGAGGATAGAGCAAGTAATTAGAGGGTGACATATCCATAGGGTAAGTCAACAGAAGGAAGAATGTTCAATTGGGACAAAACCATCATGGGATAGGTGCAACTGCTCTTCTAGAGGATAAGAAGAGGAGAAGTTAGCAGTCCCTGAACATAAAATGTTTCACAAGGTAGTACACTGAAAGAAACACAGTGTATAAACTTCTAATGAATTAGAAGGAAAGTATAGAGTATAAGTCCCAGCTCCTATGGTTGCTGGGAATGCTGAGACTGGTTAAAGCTGAAGGAGTTCAGACTAGGCTGAGGTGTCTCCTGTTTAGGTACAGCCGAATGATGGGCAGGAGAGGAATGAAACTTTCTTCTCTTAGGGAAAGAAGGTTTGGTAGGACATTTCCTACCTCTCGAAGAAGGAGGTGGCTTAGAAAGGTCCTTCGTGGAAGGAGAGTCAGTGAAGCATTGAGCAACCTGACTTAAAGCCTCCTTATTGAAGAGACCCTCTCCTGTACAAGGAGAATGAGCCAGTATAGTTTGTGCCCATCTACTCAAGTCTGAAGCTTCAAGCCAGGCTCTGCGACGTGCTGCTATGGCAATAGCAGAGGATCTGCTAACAGACTCAAAAGAGTCTATAGAAGCATGAGACAGGAACCAAGATATATTCCGGCTGTGATTGATGAGTAAGGAATAATCAGTAGCCTTGGGCTATGGTAGAAAAGGGGTCAAAAGAGACAATTTCTCTGTGACTTCCTGGAGTGTTAGACTCATGTGAAAAATATATGAGAGAACTCTGGAGGCCAACATAGAGTTTTGGAAGGCTTGACGACCAAAAGCATCGAGTGTTCTTGAAGAACGACCCGGTGGATAAGAAGAATGCTTCTTCTTGCTCTTAACTTTTCTCAGAGCCGATTCCACTACAAGGGAACGATGAGAAAGTTGAGGCTTCTGGAACCCTGGAGAGGGTGGCACCCGGTACCGAACCTCAATGTTTGTAGAAACTGGAGGAAGTCGTAAGGGTGATTTCCAGACCCTGAGAAGGAGATCCTGCAGAGCAGGATGTAAAGGAAATTGTATATTTTCCATCTGTGCCTGTGAGCCCTGAGTAGGACCACAACCAGGGATAGATATATTGAGAAAGGTTGCCATGTCCCGGAGAAAAGCCTGAAAAGACTGATCTCCTATAGGAACCATCCCTGGCCCGGCTAAAGAAAAAGCCGGAGTTCCAGAGGAGGCACAGGGGACTACACCTATGCCAGGTATCGGTTCTAAAGTAGGCATGGGTGCCAGAAGAGGCATGGATACTGATACAGGAGTAGCAGATGAAGCAGCCATCGGGAACTGCTGCAGTGGTAGCGAGATCATGAGAGAGTTATGACTATGATCTTTGAAACTGCCGATCTGGAATCGATCCGAGTCGGTTCCAGGGCACATCGGTACGGAGTCATCGAGACTAGATATGGACTCAAGACTCGGCATCGAAGTAAGTGATACTATCGATGCGTGTCGCGAAGGCGCAGACGCCCATGGCAGTATCGGCGATGCCGATACCCCTAAGGCAGACTGGGTCACATCGACCGATACCGACGGTACCGAGGATACCCGATGAACACCTTTTTCAAAGGGAAAGGTGGTCCACCTCGATGCCGATGCCAGGGTATCGGAACCGATCGACGCCGGTACCGGCCCGGAGCATGGCTGAGGTTGAAGGAAGTCAATGCGGAGCGAATCGATCGGGCCCGAAGGTACCGAGGATGCCCGATGACAATCCTTGGTGAAGAGTAGGCTACTCGACACCGGTGCCGATGCCGGAGGCTCGGTACCGCTCGAAGCGGATACCACCTCCGCGCATGGCTCAGGTATGTTCTGTGAGGGGTGAGCCCCAGGAACAACCTGAAAACCCCTTTAACGCTTTGGAGCCCATAGACTCCCGCAGGGGTAATGCCAATGGATTCTTGAGGGTAAGGCCGGAGCCGTCACCATGCTGGGCATGGGACATACCACTCAAACATTGACTAGTCTTAACAGACTGTTTTTGGGTTACCTGATGCTGTGAAGTAGAGAAACCTGGTATCCTCACTGCCGAGGAAAAAACGGTAATCGAGGGAAAGTCTACAAGTTGAAGGTTTCTTCACAGAAATATCCCCCGACTTGCCAGGGGAAAAAGGGTCAGGACCCACACAGTTGAGACACCAAGCATTGGTATCTAAAAAGAAACAGGTGTTTCCACACCGAAGGCACTTCTTAGGAAAAGAAGGCTCCATAATGAAGAGGCCTGGTAGGCCCAACAAGTTAAGGCAAAAAACTGAAGAAAAAAGTTTCTCAGAATTAAGTCAAAAATCCACCAGCGGTACCAGTGGGAGCGGGAAATACAGCCGCGACCACAAGAAAACAAAAAACTAAAGTATTAAAGTAAGGAAATAAGTAAGTTTCTGCGGTGACAGGAGGACGTCCTGCCGGCTCCGCGGAAAAATGAAAACTGAAGAGAGGCTCTGGAGAGGGCGGGAACTCAGTGCGCAGGTGCGAGGGAGGCTGCCAAAAGCTTTCTGATTGGAAGCTGGGCAGCATCCCCGTGCAGGCTCCGTCGGTACCGACGTACCCATATGTGAAGACTCATTCCTGCTTGTTCCTGGAGATGGTAAATACCCACCCAGCAGGACACAGTCCTCATATTGTCCACCCTCACATTGCTCGAAAAGTGCCGAGTGATGCAGGAGTCATGGGTGGACCCTGGAAACCTAGGAACCACATTCAGAATACGCATATTTGCATCACAAACAACCTGCACATTCAGGGAATGGTAGTGTTTGCGGTTGTGGAACACTGCCTCCCTGTCTCTGGGCGGGACCAGGGCAACATGTGTGCAATCAATAGCTCCCATCACAAGTGGTATCCCTGCAATCTGCTGAAATGCCTGGTCCAGGGCTCCCCACTGTTGCCTATTGTTAGGAATCGCAATGTAATTCCTAACCCGGCTGACCATGGCCCACAGTACCTGGTGGAGACAGCATGAGAAGGCCAGCCGGCTCATCCCACCCATTGCGGCCACCGAGGATTGGAAACAGCCAGAGGCACAGAAATGTAGGGCACCCCGGAGCTTGGCCAAACTCAGTATGACAAGTGACCGGCCAGTCCAGGGCTCGAGGTCAGGTCTTAGATCCTCAAAGAGCTCCCTAATAGCCCCTGTGCTCAGACAGTAGAGGGAGATGACCTCGTCCTCACGCATGTCCTGGAGCATGGCCCGGGGCCTGCAGAAGTGAGGCAGGCAAGGGCGCACCTCACCATGCCTACAGCGCCATGCTGGCAAAACCTCGGCCTGTGGAGCCTTCACAACTGCAGGTCTGTGTTACAGCGGGACTGCACCCATGTCCGGTGCCACAGCCCCATGGACACCATCTCCCTCTTCTGGCAACCGCAGCTCCTCCGCACCATCAAGCGCCCATAACGCACACCCCGCAAGGAGAATGTGAGCCATGATAGACATCAGGTAGAGCAAAGATACATGCTAAATATGGCATGGGGAGTGGCAAATAATCAGAACAAACATAACACACCTGTAGATGCAGCGGCGCAAACCAGCAGCAGCGTAGCAAAACGGTCCACACCTACGGAAACGTAGCACCGTAGCGCACGTAGGAATGCACAGGTGGTACCATCCAAGGCGCATTACGTGATTTGGCCTGCGCAAGGCGCGGTCCCACACATGTGGGAGGTGCATGGCACATTTTCCGTGCGTTGCGCACAAGCGCGTTGCGTCCCTGCATGCGTTCTGTGGGTGTGTCTCAGAGCATGTTATGCCCACTGTACGCACACAGGGATGCACCGTGCACATCTGCAATGCTCAGAAACCGCGCCTTGCACCTCCCACATATACGAGACCGCGCCTTACGCATGCCGAATCACATAATGTGCCTTGGATGGTACCACCCACCTCTCCATCTAACACCTGGACAGCACACGCAGCAACAATACAAGGAGCCATTATGGACATCAGATAGAGCAAGGTTACATGCTAAATATGGTGTGGGGAGTGGCAAACAATCAGAACAAACACAACATACCTGTATATGCAGCGGCTGCACACGGGAAGGGCATACAGATGCGCAGTGTGCACTGCATGCCTTGGTATGCACAGTCGTGTAATGCGCCTTGCTGCAAAATGTGTGTTGCGCATGCATACGCCCTTCCCATGCACAGTGCATGCAAGACCGCACCATGCGCATGTATAAGGCATGTCACACATGCGCCGAATTGCGAGGGTGTATAGTACGTGGACTGCCAAGGTAGCATACGCAGCAATATGTCCTAGAGGGACAGCCAGGAGAGGGAGATGCATGGCGAGGACACTTCCCATGCGCAGTGCGTGCAAGACCGCACCATGCGCATGTATAAGGCACGTCACACATGTGCCGAATTGCGAGGGTGTATAGTACGTGGACTGCCAAGGTAGCATACGCAGCAATATGTCCTAGAGGGACAGCCAGGAGAGGGAGATGCATGGCGAGGACACAAGGCCAGCATTCCCCAGAAATGCACGAGGCTGAGATGGAGGCGGCAGGGCCCTCAGGGGTGTCCCAGCCCCCACAGGAACAGCCAGTAGGGGCAACATTAGGAAAGAGGAGGAAATGGCCTGTGCAACAGGAGACACGAAAGAGGGCTCTAAGATTCAGCCAGGCAGAGAACGACAACCTGCTGGCCAATGTCCCCGAGGAGTATGAAGTACTGTATAGGTGCCTCAGCTCCACCTTGCCACAGAGTGCACAGACCATGGCCTGGGAGGCCATACAGGCAGCAGGCGCAGAGGTAGGTGGCCCACACAGAGACATTGAGAGCCTACGCAAGCGCTTTAGTGATATCAAGCGGGGGGTCGTGCGCACATGACACGTGAGAGACGCCATGCAATGGCCACTGGTTGCGGGGGACCAAGCAGACCTTCCCTAACACCCATAGAGCAGCAGCTCGCTGAGCGACTGGGGCCCATATACCTCTACGGCCTGTCCCCAGTGCTGGACACAGCGCATCAACAGGCAGGTAAGACTGTGATATGTGGTACAGGGAAAGCTAATAACATAGCACATACAGGGGCTGTCTCAGCAGAAGCCACAGATGCATCAAGACCTGCATTCCGTTAGGTTACCCCAAATGATGTCGGACATGCCCCACACTGAGTGCATGGACATGGAAGGGGTACCAGATATCCACAGTACCACATGCCAGTGCCAACTGGCATCATGAGTAGGAGGAACTGCAAACACAGGCCATGTAGAACCTCCAGCAAACCCGACATACCATGACAGCACTAACAGTACACAGAATGCACCATACCAGACCGCTCAGAGGGCAGTGGTGCTAATAGCAGACCAAACCATTGCAGAGAATGAAAACACATGGCCTATTGGGGGAGGTGAACAGGTGGCAGTGAGAACCACATTCCACAGTAACAGCATAACACAGCTCATACTGGACATGCGGAACACAGACCATCACCAAACAAAGGACAATGAAGCACAATAGAGACACAGGAGGACAGGTATATGACATGGAGATCACAAGGGCCAAACATGGGAGTTACAACACCACTGTAGATGGTGAGCCACACAGCACTGACCCTTTGTACAACACATAGCGCAGACGCTCACGATGTACAAATCCCAGAGCTGACACATACCAGACAGAGATAGCTATGATGGCCAGAGGAAAGAGATAGCCATGGGAGTCCAAGGAATGAAATAGCTATGAGGGCCAGAGGAAAGAGATAGCTATGAGGGCCAGAGGAAATAGATAGCTATGAGGGCCAGTGGAAAGCAACAACTATGAGGGCCAAAGTAATATATAGCATCCCACCTCCGTCCCTGTGTATACCCTGTTGCCAACAAACTGGCCGCAGTCCACTGGTGTCCACGTGTCCGCTGTGAACACCCTGCTGCCTGTTGTGCGGGTGTCCGGTCATCTCACCTCATGTTCCCAGCCAGTCTCTCGCAACATATGGCGTAAATGAAAACCCTTTAGCAGCATGTCCATACCACCCCCAGACTGTAGTCCCCAGTAAGCCATTCATAGTGTAACCTGCCACCCGCAGTCCCCAGCTACACACCCAATACTTGGCCCAAGGTTGAGATACCATCCCACCCACACTGACCACCCCCACCCACACCATGTCAGATCCCCAGCCCCATCCCATGTGGCCCGGCCCCAACACCAGTCACTGTGCAGCTCCAGCCCAACACAGTGCTCACTCCCATCTAGGCCCCGCAATGATCCACGAGCAGCCCCTGGAACCACACCCCCAACCCCACATTAGGCAAAGCAGACATATCCCACCCGCCACCCAGAAGAGAGCCGCTGACATCGAACAGGGGGCTGGGGAGGGCCTGGCACACCCACACAGCTGCCCCTGGGAAGGGGGAGGGTGACCCCCACCTCTGCATCTGTCCAAGGGGGCTGAGGCCACCCCGTCTCCCCCCAAGGCCCGCCAGCCCGCCCAACCGCAGATACGGATGTTGTCTGCGCGTGGCCACCTGGACTGCGTGGCCCTGTGCAAACAACAGCCCTGCAAGATGGATGGACCAGAACTGAACATGTGGATGTGCTGTGACCGCTCCTACATGATGCAGGGCATGTACACCGCCACACACCCATGAGCAAGCACATGACAGTGCGAAGCATAGGGCCGCACAGACACCCATGTGAACCACACACATACATGGTGTGCTGGCTCCCAGTACAGCCACAGCAGAGGGACAGGTACAGAGCCCCATGGCGGACCCAACCTACCACTCCCACTACTGAGCATTTGTATAGCGATACATGTGGTACGCAGTGCTGCACAGGCATGTAAGAGACAGCCCCTGTCCATCAGAGCCCACAATCTAGTCAAGACAGGCAACATATGAGGTGTAGGCTGAGATAAAACAAGGGGGGAACGGAAAAGAAAAAGGAAAGCAGGTGAGTCAAGATCCAAAAGCAGCAGCAAAGAGATGAGTTCCCACCCTGGATCTGAAGAGGACCAGAGAGAGTGCCTGGCATACAGACACAGGTAGCTTGTTCCAGGCGTAGGGTGCAGCAAGGTGGAGACAGGTCTGGAGGTAGCAATAGAGGAGAAGGGCGCAGATAGAAGCACTTTGCCAGAAGAGCGGCGTCCCCAAGAGGGGGTGTAAGGAGAGATAAGAGAAGAAAGGTAGTGAGGAGCTGCAGAGTGAATGCAGTTATAGGTCAGTAGGTGATATTTGAACTGGATGCGGAAATGGATAGGGGGCCAGTGGAGTGACCTGAGAGGAGGAGTAATATGGACATGTCGAGGCTGGCGGAAGATTTGCAGTGCAGCAGAGTGTTGAACAGATTGAAGGTGAGAGAGATGATTCAAGGGGAGACCAGCAAGGAGTAGGGCACAGTAGTCCAGATGGGAGGTGATCAAAGAGTGGATAGGCGTCTCAGTAGTGTGTTCAGAAAGGAAAGGACGGAGTTCGCTGATACTTGTGGTGACGAGGCTGCAGCAGGACCTGGGAAAATAGCCAGAAATAGAACTTTTTCATCTCAAGGGAGGAATAGCTCAGCCAGGCATACGTATGAAACTGCAGGCAGAGAAAAAACCACACTTGCAGAACTACTGAGTTCAGACCACACCCAGGCTCCATGGCAACACAGGGTGGAGATAGGAAGCACCGGTGGGTGGAGCCAGAAGGGGGAGGAAGCTTACACACATTTAAGCTCTAGGACACAGAGAGGAACAGAGCGGGAGCAGCAGCAAAGCACAGTGCTGAAGCAAGGCACGGGAACGGTGCAAAGCACAGTGCAGGGCACGGGAACAGTGCAAAGCACAGTGCAGGGCACGGGAACAGTGCAAAGCACAGTGCAGGGCACGGGAACAGTGCAAAGCACAGTGCAGGGCACGGGAACAGTGCATGGCACGGGAAAAGAGCCAGCCACAGCAGCAGTCATGAGCCGTCCAAGAGAGAGGGACTAAGGAAGCTGACTACAGGCCAGCTGGAATGAAAGCTCACAAACCAGGCTGAAGAGAACAGAATCTTCAGGGGTGAAAGGCAGAGAGTGTCCAGGGACAGACACAGGAGAAACTCTCAAAGCAGCCGGTATACAGGAGACTGCTCTTCAGAGTGGAGCCCCTGCTGTGAAGACACTGCAGCACGGTTTGAAGGTAGGAGGGATAGCCCTGGGAGAGCTGTGAATTCTAGTTCAGACACAGAGGCAGCTATAGAAGACTCTGAAGGAGAAATTACTTTTTAAAAGGCCTGTGAGAAAGACTGTTCCCAGAAGCAAGGTGAGACAGATAGAACCTTTGAAAGTTTTACTCAGAGGTAAAAAGCCTTGCAGCCATTTTAGAAACTCAGAGGAGAGAAAGAAATCTCATTGGGAAAAGCTGTTTACACTTTTAAAGAAAGTTAAGCCTCAATTCTCAGAAGCAGATACAAACCCAGAACCTTATGAGCCTGATTATGAAGATATGGAAACGGAGCCCAGAATAGTGGAGCAGGACTCTGCTGATTCTTTAATGGATTGCTCTTTGTGTCTAAAGTCAGAGTGAAAGGGGGCCAACGTTTTTTAAGCCAGGAAAAAACCAGGAGCCAAAGCAATTAATGGTCCTGATACTCTGAGGGCTGGAAACCTGGGAGATAAAGAGAATTGCTAATGACAAAGCTAAGAGAAGTGTTCAAGTGTGGAGTGAATGTGTTGAAGAAATAGCTGTGCTGTTTGAAATACAGACAAGCAGGAAAAAGGCTGTTTTAAAACCCTGAACAGGTGAAGGGAACTGAAGTGTGCTAGACGGTAATAGAAAGCAATAAGCACTGGTTTCAACTGTGGCAGGTGAAGAAAAAAAATACTTTTCTGTTCTATGTCAACTGTGGCAGGTGAAGAAAGAAAATACTTTTCTGTTCTATGTAAGCTGATGGAAGCAAGTTTAATTTGTCACTGCTATGTTTGTATGATATCTTTTTGGGTGAAGAAATACCCTTCCTTTGTGTTGTCCTGTTCAAACTTCCCAAGAAGAATTGTTTGCAAAGTTTAAACCACAAAAAGAATACATTTCCTGTGTTCGCCTCTAAAACCACTCGGACTACTTTATTTGCCCACAACTACAATCCCAGAAGCCTTAGCTCTGGGGCAAAGGCATAAAAAGAGATATTAGATGGCACGCTGCCTCCTATAGGCAACCGCCTAGACGGGGTGCAGCGCCACATACTATAGAGAAAGAAATGGCAGGGCATACCTATCAGACGAATGTGTGCGGAGACGGAGAGAGAAGAGTTGAAGACAACCCCAAGATTGATAGCTGCGGAAACAGGAATGAGTGCAGAGTTATCCACAGAGATGGAGAAAGGAGGAAGAGGGGGGAGGGTATAGGGGGAAGGATAAGAGGTCCGGCCCTGGCCATGTTCAGGTTCAAGTGTCAGTGAGACATCCAGGCAGCAATGTTGGAGAGGCAGGCAGAGCTCCGGGTCTGGATAGCTGGAGAGATGTCAGGCGTAGAGAGGTAGATCTGGGAGTCATCAGCGTAAGGATGGTACTGAAAACCATGGGAAGAGACTAGCGCACCAAGGGACTGCATATAGAGAGGGAAAAGGAGCGGACCCAAGCCAGATCCTTGGGGTACACCAACTGGGAGCGGGATAGCAGAGGAGGAGAAGCCAGAAGAACACACACCGAAGGAGCGATGGGAGAGATAGGAGGAGAATGAGGATAGTACAGAGCCCTGAAAACCAAGCGAGGACAGGGTAGCAAGGAAAAGAATGTGGTCAACAGTGCCAAAAGCAGCAGAGAGGTCAAGAAGGATGGGGACAGGGTAGAGGCCCTGGATCACGCCAGAAACAAGTCACTGGAGACCTGGGAAAGAGCCATTTCAGCAGAAGGTAAAGGACTGTACAGGATCCAGGTGGGCATGTGAGAAGAGAACGTCGAGGCAGCGGTGGTGAACAGCACGTTCAAGTAGTCTAGAAACAAAGGGAAGGGGAGAGATGGGACAGGAATCAGAGGGACAGGTGGGATCAAGTGAGGGTTTCCTGAGAAGAGGTGTGATCTATGCATGTCTGAAGGCTGCAGGGACAGTTGCAGTGGAGAGCGAAAGGTCGAGAATATGAGAAATGGAAGGGGCAACAGTGGAGGAGATGGGGCCTAGGAGGTGGGTGGGGATAGTATCAGAGGAGCAGGTGGTGTGTGTGGAGGGTGAAAGAAGGTGTGCAGGTTCCCCTTCGGAGACCACAGGAAAGGAAGAGAGGGTAGCAGCGGTAGGGGAGGAAAGGTGGGAGGGATGAGGGGGAGGAGGGGACGTAGCTGACCCTGTTGGGAAGTGGAGGGTAATCCTGTGGATAGTGGCATGGAAATAGACAGCCAGGGATTGGGCACAAAGGGAAGGAAGGATCAGAGGCAGAGACACCCTGAGGAGGGAGCTGAGAGTAGTAAAGATATGGCGAGGGCCAGATGCAAGAGAGTCAGTCAGATGGACATAATAGTCCTGTTTGGCAGGAGATATGGCTGACTGGAAAGAGATAAGCATGTACCTGAGGTGTAGAAAGTCCTCAAGGGAGCAGGATATGAGCCAAGCAGGCCCAGCATAGCAAGCACAGGAACGTAGATAGCGGGAAGTGGATGAAGGACAGGGCTGGGGTGCAGAAGGCTCACAGGACGTTGTAATGGAAGAAGCGAGAGCATCCAGAGCAGAGGTGAGTGCAGTGGTATAGGATGTTACTGTGTCGTCAACAGACCCAGATGACACAGTGTGAGAAAGAGATGACGAAACAATGGACGAGAGACCCAAAGGATCAATAGTATAAGGATATATGAATAGGTTGCAGGCAATGTTCCCTCTAATTTTCTGTAGGCTGTGTGCGCATAAAATATCAGCTGTGTGCAGCTTTTGAAGGAAGGTTAAATTTTTGTGCGCCACATAACGACACTCGGAGTTATATACTTTAAAATTTGACTACAAGTCAAAATACAGTATGTACACCACATTGATTTTAATCAAATTAAATGAAAATAGATGATTACTAAATGAAGCAGGAAATTTCTAGTAATTACAACATTTTAAGACGTCTGTGTTGTTTTCTATCAGAATCAGAGCCGTAATTTTTGTGCGCTCTGCTGTAAAGTATATGCGCTCGCTTGGCGAGGTGTGTGTGCGCGCACACGCGCACAGCTTAGAGGGAACAGTGGTTGCAGGAGATAGGACGAGAATGAGGCAGCGGGTGATGAGGAGTGAGGCATAAAAGGTGATGGTCAGATAAGGGAAGAACTGAACTACAGAGGTTCGAGAGTAAGCAACTAGAGAAATATACCAGGTCAAGGCAGTGACCATGCTCATGAGTGGGAGTGGTGGAACAAAGCAGGAGGTCAAATGGGGAGGTAAGAGAGAGGAGCCCCAAAGCATAGGGAACCGAGGGACCATCAACATGAATGTTAGGACCCCTGGGAATATGAGTGGGGGAAGAGGACACCAGAAAGAGGGAAAGCCATGAGTGAATGGCAATGAGAACAGTAGATGCAGACCTGTTAGGTGGTCAACAAATAACAGCTACCTGGAGAGGGGGTGGAGTGAAAGGATGGATGGAGGGAAGAGCAAATGAGGGTAAGGGGTGAGACTGGTGCAGCAGGAGGGGTCGGAACTGGCAGGAGGGAGAGTGTAGGAGCCCAACACCACCACTACGGCCAGGGGGATGAGGCATGTGGGAGAACCAATAGCACTCATGACAGAGAGTTGCAATAGATGCAGTATCATCTGGGAGGAGCCAGGTATCAGTTAGAGCAAGACGAGGTAGACCATTAGAGATAAGGAGTTCATAAGTAAAAGCAGGTGTATGAGAGACAGAGTGTGCATACCATAGGACACATAAGAAAGGGAGGGTGGAAGGGGAAAGGAGAGGGATATGGATATGACTAGACGTGTTGCATGACGATCTCTTCTCTGAGTGTGACAGAGGTCTAGGAGGGCCAGGGTTGGGGCTGACATCTCCGGTCGTGAGAGGGTGAAGGAGTAGTAGAGTACGGGGCAGAGAGGGGACAATTCGGCGGAACCGAAGGTGAGGATGCCTTAGAGAGAGGGGAGATGGATGGATCAGAAGCAGAAAGCGGTGCCGCACAAGAGCTGATGATAGGGTAGAGGACAGAATGGAGGGGGATGTGAGGTTCGTAAATGGGATAAAGGGAGGGGAGGGGTGAGAGTGCAGGTAGGAAGGGAGACAGTTAGGGTGTATAAAAGGAGGACGACAATGTGATGAGGAGCCATACTGCAAGAGTAGCGAGGATATAGAATGTGGGGGAGACATAGATTGGCCGCTCCTGTGTGTGAGGTAGGTGATGAGCAGATGACAGCTATAAGGGACAGTGAGCAACGGGGTGGGTGGGTAGAGGGAAAGGGGAGGGGTATGGGTGGGCAGCTGAGGAAGCCAAACAGAAGGTGCAGCAATAAATAAGGGGCAGAGTGGTTAGGGAGCACACTCCCACCCAATGATAGTCTGGTGGCACTGGCCACACAGAGAGGAGTAACATAAACCTGCACCTCCCGCCCCCATGCCCCCCCCATCCACCCCCCCTTACCCGCACACTGCTGGACACCTGCCCAGCCACTCCCCATGGCAGATGCCAATGAGTCCATTCCCCCGCCTGGCAGACCACCTGGCACAGCAGGCCCAACACATACCCATGTGGCTGACACCCACCCATGCACCCTCTCGGCACACCCACCCAATGACCAATGCCAGTCACGGCACCAGGACACCCCATCACTCTGAGGCATGCACCCATGCACACAAATCCCAGGGGCCCCCACAGGACAAACCTACCCAGCCCACAGTAGGCCCATCACATCCAGCCCCACCCCCATAGGCATACCTGTCAATGTGGCACATCCACAGATGCACCCACACGTGGGCACCAGTGAGGCGATGCTGGCACCCAGGGCACAGACATCCGATGGTACCACATACATCCCTGCACCCATACATCCCCGGCCCCCACACACGCCACATGGGTGGTCTCACTGACCAGACACACCCACAGGGATGGGCACCGCACGGCTCTTGTGTTGTCCCCCCCATGTACAATGTATACCCAGTGCCTCTGGTATCGGTGTAACATAGATATGTACAGGGATGGGCAGGCACACCACACCTAAACTGTGTTCCTTGTTCCTCCCCAGGTGACTGAAGTGGTGTCTGAAGTGGGGCCACCGACCACTGCTGGTGTGGCGCCCGGAGGTCCCGATGCACCGGAGGAGGAGGTGGAGGAACCAGCACCCCACCTGTCAGGACACAGCGGGACCAGCACAGAGACTGTGGCAGATGAGACCGAGGAGGTGTCGTTGCAACCAGGACCAGGTCCTGCACCATAGGCCACACACGCCGCCATGGGGGAGGTGCTCCAGGAGATGAGGGCACATTCCGCCACAGCGCATGAAGATGCCGAGGGTGAGTAACTGACCAGATGGTTGCAGGTTTGCCCCACCCTGTGGCCAAGGGTGTCCTGTTAACAGTACACACGTAAGGCCCCCTACCAATCGGGGGTCACCCATACATGTGGGACCCATTGCATGTGGCCAGACGGCCCCCATCACACCGCTGGCCTGCTGTCTGTGGCTGTGCCCACACCTGTGATCCGGGACTGGGGATCACAGCTTGTCAGGGTCTGCTGGGGATACCCATGCCAGTACAGCGTGACCTGCCACACATGATGTACGCTGTCTACCCAACGCCCATAACCCCCTGGCTGTCCGGTATGCTGCCTGGCCAGGTCAGCTGGACCTGTGGGCAGATGTGGCGTCCCCATACATACTGGGGACATAGACATCTATATGGCTACGGGTGGCCCAGGGGCGGGGTGAGATGGGGGGATAGGGTGGGGGGGCCACCACCAACCGGCTGCTACACCCAGGGCCACACCGAGTGTAAAGCGCACCCAGTGAGACTTGCATATCGGGCGCGCAACCCCCCCTATGGTGGGAGAGGGGCGGCATGCCCGATGTGCAAGTCGCCAGCATGCTAAGCAGATCTGTCCCTCCAGATCTGCTTGGCATGCCGGTGTAAAGCTACAAGGGCACATATTAACTTCTGTATTTGCCTGCCGCCGTAAGGTGGCAGTGGCAGGCAACGGCAGACACTCAATATGCGCCCCTATGCCTTTGCGTCCTGTGCGGCTGCCCTGCTCACACAGGGCTAGCTGCGACCTGGCTACACCACACCCTGTCCTGTGACATGTAGGTGAACGGTGACTAGTCACCTGGGGGTGTCCCACAGACCCATGCCTGTACAGGGGGATATGGGGGCACAGTTGTAACCTGCCACCTCCCCTCTGTGCCCTGTGTGTGACCTGGGCACTGCCAGGGTAGCACACACGACATGTGAGCTGTCCGTTGGGGCATCATGTGACCAGTCAATCCCCCCCCCCCCCCCCGTTAAAGCCATGGATGTGAGCGGGGCCCTGACTGGGTTGTACATCTGGGTTGGCGGCCCTCTGCTGGGTACCACCGGTACCCGGTCAGGTGTTGCCCACGTTGCACATGTGGGCCAACACTCCCTGCTGCTACTGAGCCCTGTCCGATGGGAAAGATACACGGGGTGCACAGATGACACAGATCATTTCCATGGATGCTCCATGTCCTGCATGTGTCAGGGAATCCCCTGCTGTATCCCCACATCTGCTGGTCCCACCCCAGATGTAGCCATCCCCTACTGTGGTCCACCGGGTCACCTGTTGTATGTGTCATGGTGGCATGTGCGACCCATGTCTCACAGGTCACATCGTGTCTCACCCACAGGCATACAGCTGGCAATGCAGGCACTGACCCAGGAACACCGTTGGCACCGCCATGAGATGCATCACCAGAGGGTTGAGATGGCCACTCTCCGCTGAGAGGTGCGGGGCCTGCGCCAGGAGCTTGGCCTTCTAAGGGAGACAGTAGGGTCCATGGCAGCCAGCATGGAGAGGATGGCGGCTGCATGCGAGTCCATGGCTTGATGGGGCAACAGCCAGCAGCAACAGCAGCACCATCACCATGGGGTGGGAGGGGCCGTGCTCAGCGCGGCCGAGGTCGGCAGCATAGGGTCTAGGTGTGGGGGGCCGGGGAAATATGTGCACCAAAATAAAGGCCTCTGCACATGACTACGCTTGTGGGCACGTGTCCAGTGTTTCATTCTGCACTCCCATGGTTACCCTGTCCCCATGTGGTCACCCTTGGCACATATCCCTTGCCATGGTGTGTGGACCCAGTGGCATGCCATTCCCTGTCCCCATCCCATGCCACAGGGGGGTGTGGGGTCTGCCCTGCCACCATTCGGCGCATGTATGTTCTGACATGCCACTTGTGCCGTGCCATGTGTGCACTGATGGCATGTCCATGCCAACATGCATGTGTCCATGTTTAAGGGTCATAGCAACACATTGGTACATCCCAGAGGCTGTGAGGGCTACATATGTCCTCACCCATGCCCATCCCCCACCCTTGCCATGGGGACTGTACCATGTATGTGACAGATGTCTTGCACCCATACACACAGGGACATGCTCACGTGTCTCTCTCAGTGCAATGGCATGTCAGGAAATGAGACACATCACCATTGCAATATAGTAACCAAAAATATATTTTTTGAAAAAAAACTACGTTTACAGTTTTCTTATATGGTGGCTGTTCGGGGCCTCGCCCCCTCCTGCCCCAGCAGTGATGGCAGTCCCAGGGCACTGGTCGGCACAGGGCAGGGGTGCCACATACGTGTGTGGCGCTCACACCCCCTGGGGGCTGCCCTGGCCAGATGGCTGATGAGCTGCACATCCCGCGATGACCTCGCACAGCATGCACAGCTCATCAGTCATCCGCCCCATGGTGTCTACCACCCGCTCCATGGTGCGGATCTGTTCCCACTGGGCAAGTGACATGGCACACGGTGCCACAGACAGGTGGCGTGCACACATGCCCCCACACAGACACCATGCGCCTGGTGTCTGTGTGGTGGCATGTGCAGACGTCCTGTCTGTGGCACTGTATGCCGGCCCCGCACCCAGACGGGTGTCATCCCCGGCACCACGGGGCAGGTGGCAGGGGCCCCCAGTGCCCTATGCCAGCCTGTGCCATTCAGGACTGGCCACGACCTGCCCTGTGTGGCAGGATGCACCCATGGAAATGCATGTACCTGCCAGGACCACATGCGCGTCCACAGGTCCTGGCATGTCACGCACCTCCAGGGTTGCATCCTGCTGCACACCCACCTACTCCTGCTGCCCCCTACCCTCCCTGGCATCACGCTCCACCACCTCCCCTCCCCCTCCACAGCCTCCCACCCCCCTCCCCCTCCTCCACCTCCCACTCCACAGCCTCCCACCCTCTCCCTCTCCTCCACCTCCCCCTCCCCCTCCCCGCCTCCCAATCCACCTCCTCTTCCCCAGACTCCCACTCCCACTCCTCATCCTCCCCCTCCCCATCCCCCTCCCTCACCTCCCCCTCTTGGCTGGTGGGCTCCCCCTCCTCCTCCACCACCATGCCATCATCATCATCCTCCTCCTCCTCCTGGGTATGTGGCTCCTGCGCTGGGGGACTCCCAGGCTGTGTCTGGCCCGGTTCGCCATCTGGTATGACCCGCCTGCCCCGTGACGAGCCCTCGCCAGCATCTGCATCCACTGTGGGGGGAAGCCAGACATTGCCTCCTCTGTCATGTATACGCCACATCATCAAAACACAGTATGTGGCCCCACAGGCTGTTAGGCCACTGGAACATGCTGTTGTACGACACACAGGCCGCGTCACTCACCATCACCCTCGGCCAGCGCCTCACACTGCAGTCGCATCAGGTAACAAGGGCACCACTGCCTCATCTCCCTTCCCTTTTTCCTTAGGTCCTCCACCTGGGGGAACAGCAATTGATGAGATTATTAGGGGACAGACATCCCTGGCCATCAACTACTGCACATCACACATGGCTGTGAGCAGCAGGGATTGCCCCTGCTGTACACTGTCGGTCCTTTGCTAGCTGTTGACAACACCACCTGCATGTTTGCAAGTGCGGCTGGGCATGTGTGGATTGCCACCACGTGGCTTGTGCGCCACCACCCAGGCACCCCGTGCCTATCTGATGGCCTACCCTTGTGTGACGTGATCGCCCCAGGACATACGTGGCATTGTCATGCTGAAGCTCATGTGCATCGTATCGGCAGTGCTGTATGGTACCATTAGCCATGTGATGGGTTGACAAGGGGGTGTTGGGGCATGCACCACATCCTACATATATGCGCTGGTTCTGCATGTCAGCTTTACCTTCCGACATGACTATAACATGTGGTTACCATGTGCTGTGCCTGCATATGCTTGTGAAACAGTACTCAGTGGCGACAGCACTGCACATGTGGCTGGCCGTTTTGGCATGCAAACAGCAGCAGCTGCAACCACATAGGTCCATGGGATGTACCACAGACCTCTGTGGATAGGCCTGCAGACCCCTAGGGATAGGGCAGACCTGCGCACATCAGCAGGCACACCTACCATACCACCAGGACTACTAACAGACCTCTGTAAATAGGCCTGAGGCCACCTGGGGAAAGGGCAGACCTGCGCACATCAGCGGGCGAAACTACCATAGCACCAGGGTGAATAACAGACCTCTATAAATAGGCCTGAGGCCGCCTGGGGATAGGTCAGACCTGCGCACATCAGCATGCGCACCTACCATAGCACCAGGTGTAAACACTGACTTCTGTAAATAGGCCTGAGGCCTCCTGGGGTTAGGGAAGACCTGCGCACATCAACACGTGCAACTACCATAGCACCAGGATGAATAACAGACCTCTATAAATAGGCCTGAGGCCGCCTGGGGATAGGGCAGACCTGCGCACATCAACACATGCAGCTACCATAGCACCAGATGTAAACACTGACCTCTGTAAATAGGCCTGAGGCCTCCTGGGGTTAGGGCAGACCTGCGCACATCAACACGCGCAACTACCATAGTACCAGGGTAAATAACACACCTCTATAAATAGGCCTGAGGCCTCCTTGGGTTAGGGCAGACCTGTGCACATCAGCAGGCGCAACTACCATAGCACCATGTATACACACTGACCTCTGTAAATAGACCTGAGGCCACCAGAGGATAGGGCAGTCCTGCGAACATCAGCAGGTGCACCTACCATAGCACCAGGTATAAACACTGACCTCTGTAAATAGACCTGAGGCTGCCTGGGGATAGGGCAGACCTGCGCACATCAGCAGGCGCAACTACCATGGCACCAGATGTAAACGCTGACCTCTGTAAATAGGCCTGAGGCCTCCTTGGGTTAGGGCCGACCTGCGCACATCAACACACGCAACTACCAGAGCACCAGCGTGAATAACAGGCCTCTATAAATAGGCCTGAGGCCTCCTGGGGATGGGGCAGACCTGCGCACATCAGCAGGCGCAACTACCATAGCACCAGGATGAATAACTGACCTCTATAAATAGGCCTGAGACTGCCTAGGGATAGGGCAGACCTGCGCACATCAGCAGATGCAACTATCATGGTACCAGGTGTAAACACTGACCTCTGTAAATAGATCTGAGGCCTCCTGGGGATGGGGCAGACCTGCGCACATCAACAGGCGCAGCTGCATTGCTCCCAGGTTAAGCCACAGACCTCTCCCTTTCCCCTGCCATGCTTCTATGATATCTGTGTTGATTGCTGGCTACTGTGTTGTACTCCTTGGTTTGTGTGATCTGCCCCCATGCACTTACCTCATGTGGGTATTGTGCAACTGCATTGAAGCGCCTGGTCAGGCACCCCCAGGCCCGCCTCACCCTGTTCAGGTCCTCACTCCTGGAGGACCCAGGAAAGAGGCACCTCTGCCTGCAGCAGATGAGTCTTCCAAGGGGTAGGATGTCATCCTCCGAGAAAGCAGGCTTTCTGGATCTTGCCGCCATTTTGTCTGGTGTATCGTGCGGGGCCTCATGACGCAGTGATGTCGTGTATTCACAGTAAGGCATCGTAATGCGCGTTACTGCGCACGTTGCATCACAACACACTCGTAGCACATTCGGCTGTTTGTGGTAATATTGCACGTGGCACTATACAGCTCTGAAGGCGCATTATGCACATTGGCACGCCTTTGCCATTTCACGCACATTAATGGGACATTGCACGTTAGGGTGACAAACAGCTGCCACTGTTCAGGGATGTGAGCTCAGGTGGGCAATGTACATCTGCAGTAAACCACAAAATACTACATACAGAATATGCTCTGCTAGCATGAACGGTGGTTTCCGTGACCGTGCCACCATTTTGTCTGCTGTGTTTTGAGCAGGTCCTCATGACGCCAAATGGTCGGGTAGTAACGCGCGTTGCTACGTGTGCTGCATCACGACACACCCGTAGCATGCAGAAAAACATGCGTGACGTTCCTTTCACATTCGTTATTCTTGTGGTGCCGCAGACCTTATGCAAACAGAAAAAAAGGTTTTAAATTCAGAAAAAAGATTCCAACACCAGATGCGACATTACGAGGAGCCAGATAGGGGGAGCAAGAGAGACCTTCCAGGGCCTAGAGAGCCGCATCCCAGAGCTTGTGATGTGATGCCGGCCAACAGCCAATCCAGGAAAGGGGGAGTTCCTTTTAAGAAAGGCTGGGAAGTTGGAAAGAGGAGGAGAAGGAGTTCTTGGCAACAAGACAGAAGGAGTTCTTGGCAAAGAGACACCGGGAGGAAAGGTACCCGGAGAGAAACAGAAGGCAGAGTCTTAGCTGAGGGAACAGTGCCAGCGGACTCAGGACCCTGTGGAAGTTACCAGAAGGAAGATGAAGCCAGCTCCATAGGAGGTAACACTCTTTGTTCAAGGAGAAAGAGATATGGGGGTGAAAGGGAGATAACTCCACCCGAAGGCCAGCTGGACAGTGGGAAGCCTGCTAACCGAGTAAGGCTGAATTGCAGCAGGACTAGGCCTCAAGCCTCAGCTCACTGGGATAGGCCCAGAGGAAAAGGTAATCCATATTTTTCTACTACTAACCGTTATAACCTGGTGACACAGGGAGCACAGGAAACAAGGGAGTGTTCTCCTCATCAAGCTGTTTGTAAAGCAAGACACGAGCTGTTACCAAATGAAAGACTGTTTAATGAAAGGCACAGGGACAAAAGAGGTTGTTCTCATAGTAAGCATGCACATGACTGAGGCCTAAACTTAAGCCCAGAGCATTGGAGGCTGGTACAAACTTTATATGAAAAGCCTCATCATATTCCACCGGACTATATTGATACAGAGTCCCAGCTTTCAGATCCTCAGCCCATGCAGGTGGAATTTACCGAGGACCCTTCCGAAATGGCAATGGATTGTAGCTACTGTCAGGCAGGAAGCCTAGAATCCCTGCCTACTGTCTAGAGCTATGCTCAGCAAACAGAGACTGTGGGTTTCATATGTATAAATTTCTGTGAAGATAACAGAGGATAAAGCAATAACTGTTTATGTTTCTTTCTACCTGAAGTAAGGTTGCTTTGTGTTGATGTAGATTCCAATATTTGAATCTTTGTGCATTAAGGGAAATAAAAAGCCTTTCTTTCCCTACTCTCGGACTTTGTATTCATTTGAGGCTTTGGTACACGGAAGGCCACTGGGAACAGAATACCCGGACCCCGCACTCAAGGACCAACTCAAACTTAAAAATATAACTCATGTTCACCCGACCTGCCTTAACAACCTCGGGCCACTAGGGCGGTGGTGCGACATTCTATGCGCTGCACGTCTGCAGCATTGCACTGCACGTAGCGCCACAGTACTGCGTCCTGACATAACGTGCACACTATAGTAGACGGGATGAGGCACCTTAGTACCTGTTGATTGTCTTTCCATTTTGCTCTCTCCAGTTTTAGGGATACAGCTGGTGTTCTGCCTTACAGCTCACGCCTGTCAACCTAATGCACCTTACAGTACCTTAGGCAAAGTTGCTTTAGGTTGTGGATGTCATCAAGGGTATTAGCCAGATCTGGACCTGTTACTAAGGCATTGGCAGACTAATAGTACTACTGGGAGCCTCCACTGCTTCCAAACATGGTCTGATATTCACCAACAGCAGGCACAGTCAGACTGTACCTGCTGCACCCCGCCAGGCGTTCCAACCATGCACATACAAACCACAGACAGTCCGCTAGCCAGTCTATATTGCATGTTCACGGAGAAACTAGGCGCACCCAGACCTGGGCTGTACTGCACAAACACCCGGCAGGTGCCTCAGTAACTGGTCCTCCAGAAAAGGGGGCACACATATATCACTTGAAACACAAACTATGTGGCACTATGTGGGCACACAGCTGTGCCATGGTCACTGCACGGTCAGAGTGAGAGTGTCCCCCAATCACGATGCTCTGTGTCCACCTTGTCCATGCAGGTGGTGGTTGGGCACTACAATGTCCCAGCCATTGCCCTACTACCACTGCAGTCGCATCCTGTCTGATCTGCCCTCTCTGGGCCATACCCACAATACCTTGCTCCTCATAATGCACATTTGCAGGCTGACAATGGAAACAGTGTATGCATTGTGGGCCTAGTGAGGAGTAGGCAGCCACAAAACAATGGGTAGACATACACACACACACACATTCCTATTGCAACATTGCGTAGTGATAGGGTTGCCCACCACACTGGTCCTGAGCACAGTGCCGGCATTGCTCGTAGTAATGCTCTGGTGATAACTGCAGCTCCATGCTGGAGACAACAGCCTGCCTCTCCATGAAGCTTTGGATAGTGGAGCCTGTGTGAGTGGGAGCTTGTACCCCTTTTGGCTGCTGCTTTGGGGATTGCACATTTTGATGTTGTATCTGCATTGTAGGGTAAAATATAGGGACATGCTCTGCAGGATCCACAGCTGGGACCTGAACCTATGATTCTCTGCTCCAGGATACACTGGCTGTGTGTACTGCACCACACTGTTGCCACAATGGCACAGCGGTCCCTGGGGCTACCTTTACTTTTCATCAGACAGACCTTTTCTATTGCACTCCACACCACGTACTGGAACAGGGCATGGCCTAGGTCCACTGCAGGCAAGTGCCACTGCCCCCTCCGGCACCAACACACACCCCCCTGCTATGCTGACATGACCATATGCTGTCAGTGCTGGTAGTGCGCAGTCCCAGGCCATCCACTGTGCAGGTAGGTGGGTGCCTAGGGTGCGGGGTCTGGGGGGGGGAGGCATACATGGACATCCACACATCCCCCCCAATCACCACCTACCAATGTTATGTCCCTTCCACATGGGGGAGAGATGGCTGGGGGAATGTCAGGTTGGTGCTCTAGCAACTAATCAGGGTGGACCAGGTAGATGTAGGTAGATTGTGTTGCGACAGCCGACTGTGGACAGGCTAGGGCATTCACCTCAGGTACAGTGTACCCAGTTTGGCCTACTGGGTGTATATGGGTTTCCGACAACGTGTTGTCACACCTTGCAATGCCTTACTAGGGGCTGCAGTAAAGGGTGTTCAGTTAGTTGGGTTTACGAACTGTTTGGGATGCATCCTGGGTAAGGTCTGTGGACCCTTGTTAGAGTGGTCCCCAGATGTGCACTGACTACCCTATTAAAGGCATAGTGGTACCTGTGTGACCTTTGGGGTACTTGCTGGGTAATGCCCCTGGATGGGACACTGTGGAACACAGACTACTGGTTATTTTTGGCCTTGGTCAGCTGCTGACTTGCTGATTTCTAGAATCTATGTTCCTATGTGCCACCTAGGCGACAGCCTAGTCCACCCTGTGCCCCAGCTGCCCCCACTGCATGTCCTGCCTGCAACCCCCCTATACCCCCATTTGCCCCATCACCATAGTGGCCTTTCATACTTGGGCACTATGCTGTTGCTGCAAATGGGGCACTACTATCACTTTTCTTGGGCTCCCTGCCTATGCTGTACATTGCTGACACTGAAATGGTTTCTCTTTCCTGCAAATGTGCATATAACGACAGGTTTTCACTCATGGTAATGTTCAGCCCTTCATTTCCCCGCATTAGTGTAGCAGGAGCCTCTCCCCGCCCACTCAACGCCCACTGACCCTTTCTCTCCGCCCTCTCTTCACCCTCTGAGGGACTTACCGCGGACGGAGACGTTAACGCGAGTTAACGTTGCATCTGGTAACGTTAACGCACGTTACCGTAGCCGCTGCTATGTTACTACGCTTTAGTAAACATACCCCTTAGTATCTATGTTTCTTTTGGCTGAATGATTGGATGACGGTGATGAGTGGAAGATCTAATATCTGAGAAACACCATGGTGAATAGTTGGAATATATAATGTGGAATATGAATAGTTATTTTCACATATGTAAATCGTTATATTGACGTTTAGGTGAGAGAAATGGAATGTTTAATTAATAATAAATTTTTATATATGAAATGGAGATAGATATGTTAATTTAAATATTTGGCAAAGAAAATTCAGCTTGAATATTGTATTTATGATATATTTATGTACATTGTTATTTATAATAGAGAACTTGATATTACTTGTGGGGACTTCTGTTTATATTAATTTTCTTGATTGTGGTTTTGTGAGTAATTATTTGTGAGGTTATGAAATTAAGGGGTATGTTTACTAAGGTGCGGTAACGTTACCTGCGTTAAGTGCAGCGGTAACTTTACCAATGCCATATAAGGAAGTTAAGGTAGCAATGGCTGTTTAACGCGCGATAAAGGGCGCCTTGGCCAGTTATCGCACATTAACGGGACATTGCACGTTAAGGCTGGCAAACAAGGCACGTTATAAGGTACCTTATAAGGCGCGTTCACCTAAGGCACCTTATAAAGCGCCGTAGGTTAAGGCAACCTATAAGGAACCTTCGAAGGCGCCTTATAAGGCACGTTCACCTAAGGCACCTTATAAAGTGCCTTAGGTTAAGGCAACCTATAAGGCACTTATTAAGGTGCCTTAACCTAAGGTGCCGTATATGGTGCCTTAGGTTAAGGTGCCCTAAAGATGTTAAGGTGACCCAAGATATGGTGCCCTAAGGGCAGTAAGGTGCCCCAAGTTTAAAAGCATGAAATGTAAGGCCTAAAAACAGATGTAACCCTAACACTGCACAGAGCACCAAGGAAAGGCAATGGACAGGTGATGGAAGGAAGGAGAGGTGGGAGCTGATGGACCTGATAAATCTGCGTGCAGCCTATGTGGCAGCCGGTAAAGTGGACAAACATATCGGAGGCAGCTGTACCAATACACAGAGTGTTGGCAATATAAAGTGCTACAATGACAGTGGGTGGCAGAGGATGGGAATACATGTACTCCAGTGGTGGTAGAGGTGGCAAGATACTTGCAATGATAGGAAGACAGAGGAGTAGTAGTGCCATGCAGAGCAGACACAGTAGAGGCAAGCATGAAGAGCCACAATGCAGAAAAGGGTACCAGTGCAGGACATGGGGTAGCAGCCTGCACATGAAGACAGGACACTACACAGCTGACAGACGCAGATAGACGGACAGAAGGATGGTTGGCAACTGTGATGAGAGTATTATGTGCTGGCAGCACAGATCTGCAGAGATATGACTGTTACAGGAATGACAAGTAGTTGTGTAGGACAGGCATAAAAAAGAGAACAAAAAGGAATTCAACCCATGACCACTTGACAGAAAGGCATTGCACAAACTAGTAGACTACACCACCATGGTGAGTTGCACAGCAATGGCTGCATACAAGAACACTGCAGGTCACCAGAATAGGGTAAACCCACCAGAACTCATGATGCAATTTACATGCAGAACAGCAGTCTACATCTGATCTCCAGATGGGGTATGCACCTTTCCAACACCTCAGCTTGGTAGGAGGAACTGACCATGTGTGTTACTGGCACAGAGTAGCTACAGACCATGCCATTGTGCGGGTTCTGTGCTCACCCTGAGGGTGAGGTGGGGCGCCCAGCAGCAGGTCCGCAGTACCCAGGTTGGTTGAGATAGGCTTTACTGCAGGTCCCCATCATTGCCAGTGTGTGACAGGTATTCCTTGCAGACACACCTAGGATAATCCTGTGTCCATCTGTATTCCCCAGTCACATCTAGCCCTAGTGGACCAAGACGCACCCTGAATAGTGCATATACAGTGGTTGCCATGGTCACTTGTTATACAGCAGGAGGCTGTCTGGACTCACATGCGGATTATGTAGCACCACCTACCAAACCACCCTCTCTGGGTCAAGGTGGTGGACAGGATCTGCCCCCCAACAGACCCACACTCTACATCTTTGCAATGGAAGCAGTAGAGGGACATGATGAAGGACTGTGGGACCAGCAACTCCAGTCCTGTTGGCAAAAAAGTGCTGTCCAGGGTAGTTGATGCAGATCTGTATATGTCACAAGGGCACTGCCAGACAGATAGTAGGCCTGGAAAAAGCTCAGCTGACCCCCCCCCCCAATCTGACATTCACCAGCAGAGGGTACAGTCAGCCTGCACCTGCTGAACCCTGTAAGGTGTTCCAGCCATGCACATGCTAACTGCAGACAGTCCACTAGCCAGTCCACAGTACATACTTCCAGAGAAACTATGTGCAACCAGAAGTGGGACGTAAGCACAGCCACCAAGCAGGTATCTCAGTGATTGAGCCCCAGAATTGGATATCACTTGAGCAAAACATTGTACACTATGTGGGAACCTAGACATGCCATTGTCACTGCTCAGTCGGTATGAGAGTGACCTCCCAGCACGATATGCTGTGGCCACCCTGACAATGCAGGTGGTGGTCAGGCACTACAATGTCCCAGCCATTGCCCTACACCCTGTGCAGATGCATCCTGCCCAGTCCGCCCTGTCCGGGCCATACCCACAATACCTTGCTCCTCATTATGCACATTGGCAGGCTAATTCTGGAAACAGTGTAAGCGTTGTGGGCCCAGTGAGGAGTAGGCAGCCACAAAACAATGGATAGACATACACACACTCCACTCCTATTTCAGCACTGTGCAAAGATAGGGGTGTTTGGCAGCCCTGCCCGCCACACTAGTCCTGAGCACAGTGCAGGCATTGCTAAGGTATGCAGGTGCTAGTAGCAGTGCTTTGGTGGTACTGCTGCTCCGTGCCAGGACCAACAGCTTGACTATCCATGAGGCTTTGGATAGTGGAGCCTGTGGGTGTGGGTGTTTGTGCCCCTGTTGGCCGATGCTCTAGGGAGTGCACATGTTTATGTTGTATGTGCTATGTAGGGTAAAATGTAGGGACATGGTCTGTAGGAGCCACAGCTAGGACCTGAACCTGTGATCTTCTGCCCCAGGACACACTGGCTGTGTGTACTGCACCATACTGTTGCCACGAAGGCAGGTCAGTCCCTGGGGATACCATGACTGTTCATCAGACAGACCTTGTCTGTTGCACTGCACGCCACACACCTGAACAGGGCTTGGCCTTGGTCTGCTGTGGGCAGATGCCACTGTCCCCTCCACCATCAGCACCCCTCCCCCCACCATGCTGACATGTCCATATGCCGGTGGTGCTGGTGGTGCGCAGTCCCAGGCAAACCAATGTGCAGGTAGGTGGCTGCCTAGGATGTGGGGTCTGGGGTAGGGGTGCCTACATAGATATCCACACTTCCCCCCGGCACCGCCTGCCAATGTTATGTGCCTGCCATTCCGAGGGGAGATGGCTCGGGGGTGTGAGGTTGGTGATCTAGCCACTATTGTCTAGGGTGGACCTGGTAAATGTAGGTAGATTGTGTTATGCCAGCAGACTGTGGACAGGCTACAGCATGCAACTTTGGTACGATGTACCCAGTTTGACCTACTGGGTGTAGATAGTTTCAGACAACATCTGGTCAGACCCTGCAACGCCTTCCTATGGGCTGCAGCAAAAGGTGTTCATTTATCTGGGTTTCCGACCTGTATGGAACGCATCCTGGGGAAGATCTGCAGAACCTTGTTCGAGTGGTCCCCAGATGTGCACTGATTGCCCTATTACAGGCATTCTGGTACCTGTGTGACCTTTGGGGTACCTGCTGGGTAATGTCCCCTGGATGGGACACTTTGGGACACAGACTCCTGGGCATGTTTGACCTTGGTCAGATGCTGTCTTGCTGAGTTCCAGTTTCTGCATTCCTATGTGCCATCTAGGCATCTGCCTAGTCCCCCCTGTGCCCCAGTTGCCCCCACTGCATGTCCCGTCTGCAGCCCCCTATGCACCATTTGCAACATCACCATAGTGTCCTTTCATACTTGGGCACTACGCTGTTGCTGCACATGTAGCACTACTATCACTTTTCTTGGGCTCCCTGTCTGTGCTGTACATTGCTGACACTGAAATCGTCTCTTTCCTGAAAATGTGCATTTACTGACAGGTTTTCACTCGCGGTAATGTCCCAGCGTTAGTGTAGCAGGGGTCTCTCCCCACCCACTCCCCGCCCATTGACCCCTTCTCTCTGCCTCCTCTCCGCCCTCCGGGACAGTAACCATTGCCGGTAACGTTAACACGCATTAATGTTACCGATGCTACGTTACTGCGCTTTAGTAAACATACCCCTAAGTATAACAATACTATTTTGTGTAATATAAGAATTTTAAGAAAAAAAATTTTGGTTCAGTAATTATAAAATATAATAAAAAAATGTCATTGTGACACACCAATAATTGGATTATTTATATGGTAAGTAATTAAAAATTATTAATGTATGATTATATTTATAAAATTAATTTAGGTGGATTTTTTGGCATTGTGGATTTGGGCATGTGATGATTATTTGCAAATTAGTGGTGATTTTATTGTAAATAACACAGGTACACTAAAAAATTTTTTTTTTAAACTGCCTCTAATGTTTCGATTGATTTTTACGTTTTTTGGTGCGCTGAATCCAAATCTGGTAACCAATTTGCTCCATCACGTACAGATTTTTTGCTACATTGGGTTAGCAGTTTGAGGTGAACGTTTCAGATTGAGTGCGATCGAGATAAACGTTTCTTGGATGAATTCTTTATACTAATTGTTTAGTAGTTATTCAAATAAGAATAAAGAAAATTGTAACAAGGCAGCACATAAGAATAGAGTAATGTCAACAAAACACACTGTGATGGTAGCAAAATTGTCTGCACTTAAAACAGCCACATACATGTGCACAAACGAGCATATAAGAGCGAGGTTAGACACAAAGCAAAGCAAAGAAATGTGCAAAAAATGTTGTACAGGTATGTATGTAAGAATAGAAAACGCAAACCGCACCATTGCAATACATGAAGACAAACACCTGATGGTGTGAAAATAAAATTCTAATAAATGAGATCCGACACTGTGGTAATAACTAGCAAATTTTTATTTCAAAGTTTAGTAAAAACACGATATTTGTCAACACAGTTTAGATTTTAAAGTCATTCTTGGGTCAATCAATCTCCTGGTGGGCCCGTTTCTTCTTCCCCCGAATGCTTCTCTTGGTGCGCTGCTTGGCGTATTTTTCATCTGGGGTTTCCCGCAGCAGCAACCAGCAGAAATCAGCCATCATAGTGGTGTTCCATCTTCCTTGGTACCTTCTCTCTGCGTCCTTGATGTCCTGGTGAAACCTTTCACCTTGTTCTTCACTGTACGCCCCCAAGTTTTCGGGAAAGTAGTTCACATGGGAGTGCAAGAAATGGACTTTCAGGCTCATGTTACAGCCTTGTTCTTTGAAGGCATTGAGCATCCTGGCAACAATATCCTTATAGTTCTCATCCCGCCTGTTCCCCAAGAATTTGAGAACAACATCCTTGAAGGAATCCCAGGCTTCTTTTTCCTTCTCAGACATCGTTTCAGCGAATGCTCCATCTGAAATGAGTTTCCTTATATCAGGGCCAACAAACACTCCTTCCTTTAGCTTTGCTTCAGAAAGTAGGGGGAACTTTGAGCAAAGGTACCGAAAGCACTCACCATCTTTTGGAAGGGACTTGATGAATTGCTTAATGAGACCCAACTTAATGTGGAGAGGTGGTAATAGAATTTTATCACGAGGTACCAAGCTCTCATGAAGAACATTTTTCTCACCGGGTCTCAAATACTCCCGAATTGGCCAGTCTTTTTTCCCCCAGTATAGGTCGCGGGCCCGGCTATCCCACAAGCAAAGGAAGCAGGGATATTTGGTGAAACCGGATTGCTGCCCTAATAGCATGGATAGAATTTTAAAGTCTCCACAAATCATCCACTTATGCTCATCATAACGAATCTTCTGAAGAATCAGGGCCAAATTCTCGTATTTTTCTTGGAGAATAACAGAGTGAGCAATAGGAACTGAAGCGAATGTGTTGCCATTATGAAGAAGAACACCTTTTATGCTGTCTTTTGACGAATCAATGAACAGCCGCCATTCAGCAGGATCATACTTGAGTTTAAACTTTTCCATCACTCCGTATATATCGTTGCAAAATACCAAATCTTCCTCTTTGCTGAAATACTTCAAAAATTGTGTCTCGCGGTTGCGGTACCAATAAAAAGTTGTTCCTGGTGACAATAGATTTTTTTGTTTAAGCCGAGAACCTAGCAGTTGGGCAGCATCTTTTGGGAGTCCTAAATCCCGGACTAAATCATTCAATTCAGCTTAAAAGTTCAGGTTTCGGATCTGGTTCAGTTTCAAACTCGGAAGTACTGGACTCATCGGGAAAAGCCATCTGATGAGTCTCATCATGATCAGAACCGTCCACACAAATATGATCCAAAGATTTTGGTGGTTCAGGCACAGATACTTCGTTGCTATGAGGCATAGGCCTAATTGCTGAGGGAAGGTTGGGGTAACATATTACGTTCTTATTTTTTAAGTTGTATCCCTTCACAATGCAAGAGCAAAAATAGCAGTCACTGCTGTGGTCTCTTTGTTCACACGCCACATCATAGGTATTCCGAAACAAAATGCTTGTTTTTTACCTTT
The DNA here is from genome assembly GCA_033557465.1 of Ichthyophis bannanicus. NCBI lineage: Eukaryota > Metazoa > Chordata > Amphibia > Gymnophiona > Ichthyophiidae > Ichthyophis > Ichthyophis bannanicus. Next base: position 139,825,908 of record CM066039.1, read on the forward strand.
CATCCATAAGCGTAGATCTTCCTCACATGTCTTGCACACTTTGTGAGGAGCCCACGGTTTGTCTTGATCGCCTAACTTCAAACCGAAATAGGCGAAATATACTTTTTTAATAAATGCAGAAATGTTCCTCTGCTGCTTTTTCACGGTATATTCCCCACAAATAAAACAAAAACTGTCCGGAGAGTTGACACAACCTCTGGCTCTCTGAGCCATCACAAATACACAGCACTGCAAACTACAACTGTAGTGAACCACTTCGGAATAAAGCTGGATTACGACTGAGCAAACAAAAGGTAATAATGAACTTGCAAGAAACTGAAATTTGACAGGAACGTTCATGTCGCAACCACCGTGTTTGAGCAAGCGAACGAGGCGAGGCGAACAGGAAAGAACATGCGCCAGCGCGAGTACTGGATTTAGCCCCCCGCCTCCCAATTGTCCTGTTAATGTATAAAATGAATACAAAACACTCTAAAATATCATGAGGGAGTGTTTCTAGTTAGTTAACCATTACAACCTCTATTTTGGGCCAAGAAAATAAACTGCAGTCGGCTAAAAAGAAATTATGTGAACATTCCTTATATGGGTAAGAAATCTAATTTTGCAAGAAAACGTGACGTGATGGAACATTTTGGCTATTTTTCCTGGATTCAGCACCCCAAAATCTATAGGAATCAGTTGCAAAACTGGAGGCAGTTTTTTGGTAGTGTACCTGTGTAATCAATCTACATTTACCTGTTCCACTCCATTCATTAATTTATAGACCTCTATCATATCTCCCCTCAGCCGTCTCTTTTCCAGGTTAAAGAACCCTAACCTTTTTAGCCTCTCTTCATAGGGGTATCCTTCCATCCCTTTTACCATTGTGGTGGCTCTTCTCTGTATCTTTTCTAATAACACTATATCCTTTTTAAGATACAGCGACCAGAACGGCAAACAATATTAAAGGTGCGGTCGCACCATGGAATGATACAGAGGCATTATGATATCCTTTGTTTTATTCTCCATTCCTTTCCTTATGATACCTAGCATTCTATTTGCTCTCTTGGCCAGTGCTGCACACAGGGCGGAGGGTTTTAACATCTTATCTATGATGACGCCTAAATCTTTTTCCTGGGTGATGGTTCCTAATGTGGAACCTTGCATCGTGTAACCATAGTTTGGGTTGTTCTTCCCTAGGTGCATTACCTTGCACTTGTCCACATTAAATTTCATCTGCGATTTGGATGCCCAGTCTTCCAATTTATCAAGATCCTCTTGCAATTTTGCAGAATCCTCATGGGTTTTAACAACTTTGAATAGTTTTGTGTCATCTGTAAATTTGATAACCTCACTCATTATTCCCATTTCCAGGTCACTTATGAATATGTTAAGAAGTAGCGGACCCAGCACAGATCCCTGGGGTACTCCACTATTCACTTTTCTTCATTGGGAAAATTATCCATTTAGCCCTACCCTCTGCTTTCTATCTTTCAACCAGTTTGTGATCCACAATAGTTCACTGCCTCCTATCCCATGACTTTTTAATTTTGCCAAAAGTCTCTTATGAGGGAACTTGTCAAAGGCTTTCTGAAAGTCCAGATATACTATATAATCCAACTCACCTTTGTCTACCTATTTATTCACACCTTCAAAAAAACATAACAGATTAGTAAGACAAGACCTTCCTTGGCAAAAGCCATGTTGGCTGCCTCCCATTAAACCATGACTATCTATATGTTCAGTAATTTTGTTCTTTATAATGGTTTCTTCCATTTTTCCTGGCACTGACGTCAGGCTCACCGGTCTGTAGTTTCCCGGATCACCCCTGGAACACTTTTTAAAAATTGTCATTACATTGGCCATCCTCCCATCTTCAGGTATTACAGATGATTTTAATGATAGTTCACAGATTACTAATAGTAGGTCTGTAATCTCATATTTCATTTCTTTCAACACCCTTGGATGTATACCATCCGGTCCAGGTGATTTGCTTCTCTTCAGTTTATCAAATAGTTGTAATATATCTTCCCGGTGTATCAATATTTCTTTCAATTCTTCTGCATTATCTCCTTTAAATGCCATTACAGTCATGGGTAACATTCCTACATCTTCCTCAGTAAAGACAGAAGCAAAGAATTCATTCAGTCTCTCTGCTATGACCTTGTCCCCTCTATCCTCTAATGGTCCAACTGACTCTCTCACAGGATTTGTGGTACGAATGCACTTGAAAAAAGTCTTTATTATGCGTTTTTGCTTCCACAGCAAGCTTCTTCTCATATTCTCTCTTTGCCTGCCTTATCAATGCCTTGCATCTAACTTACCAGTGCTTGTGTTGTTTCCAGTTTTCATCATTTGGCTCCTTTTTCCATTTCCTGAAAGATGCTTTTTTGGCAACAACAGCCTCTCTGACCTCACTTTTAAACCATGCTGGCAGTTTTTTAGACTTCCTTCCACTTTTCTTAAAGCGTGGAATACAGCTGGTCTGGGCTTCCAAGATAGTATTTTTAAACAACACCCAATCTTGATGTAAATCTTTAACCTTTGCAACTGCTCCTTTTATTTTTTCTTAACTATTTTCCTCATTTTATCAGTCTCCCTTTTGAAAGTTAAAAGGTAGTACTGTGGATTTCCTTACCCTCCCTCCTCCATTTTTTAAATCAAACGCGATCATGCTATGATCACTATTGCCAAGTGGCCCCAACACCCTTATCTCTTGCACCAGATCTTTTGTTCCACTAAGGAATAGGTCCAAAATGGTTTCCCCTCTGGTCAGTTCATGAACCAGCTGCTCCAAGAACCAGTCATTTATTTCATCTAGAAACTTTATTGCCTAGCATGTCCTGCTGTGACACTGACCCAGTCGATACCGGGGTAATTGAAATAACCCATTATGATTACTGTGTTGTAACTTTTGTTAGCTTCTCTGATTTCTTTGAGCATTTCATCATCCATTTGTTCATACTGGCCAGGCGGTCAATGTACATCCCGACTGCCATTGCCTTCCCCTTCCCCTTTTTACATGGAATATAAATCTATTGAGATTCTACAATGAATTTTGTTTCTGCAAAACTTTAATCCTTTGTGACTCAGTGCCTTCTCTAACATAGAGCACAACCTCTCCACTAATTTTATCTGCTCTATCATTATGATATAGTTTGTATCCAGGTATCGCTGTTTGTCCTCCTTCCACCATGTCCCTGAAATACCAATCATATCTAATCTCTCATTTAGTGCTATATATCCTAACTCTCCCATCTTATTTTTTAGACTTCTAACATTTGCATACAAGCATTTTAGAAGCTGTATTTCATTCATATTAATCTGGCTATTCGTAGGCAGGGGTAATTTGGAATCTTTAAGCTTTGTCTGCTTTGTATTCAAGGGCATTTGGACTACTTTTGTCTTTATTGGAACCTGTCTGCTGATATGTCCTAACTTCAATCTTTTGCTAGTATCCTTCAAGGATACTTTGTTCTGAACCATGCGTTCTTGGGCGACTGTCGGCTTTCCCCTATTATCTAGTTTAAAAACTGCTCTACCTCCTTATGTTCTTAAATTTCCCTCCCCCTTCCCCTTTTAACCCTTTCTCACTATTCCTAAAACTTTATGGGTCTACCCTTCCTCCCCCCCCCCCCACCCCCAGCCTCTCCCGCCCTCCAATCTTTATGGAGTCCTCCATGAGAACCACCATGAATATGTGGGACTCCAGCTCTATGGATTGTTCTTCACTTTTATGATCTCCCTTCTTGCTCACAACTCATGACTTTTTAGCATCTTAAGTCTTCCCCCTTCCATCTCTTAATGCCAGTGGATTGGGTGTTAGCCCTAGGCACTGATCATGGTCCATGAGCTCATCGCAGCCAGCTGACCGGCAGCCATTTATTAGTGGTTCCTTCAGCTTCCTTCTATTTCTAGATTGGTCTATTTATGCCGTTCTGTCCCATCTCCATTTTATCTTGCTTGACGTTCCCCGTCTCCCAGTAAATTATTTTATTGTGAGCATTTGCCCATTTAGCATATATTATTTGTGAGAAAATACAGTTTCTCTAACACTTGCCCTTGCTCCCATGATCTTCCCTCTCATACCTAGTTTAGAAAACTCAAATTGAAGGTTATTGAAGTCCCCTGATCTATCTTTGGTATCTTTGGGCATTCCCTCTGATCTGTGTAGACCTTCCACCCCCAGTGGTCAGTTGGCTATAGTATTTTGCTATGACAAATCCCCCTTATGGCCTGGGGGCCTCTTTGAAAAGAAAAGAGTTTAAAGCTTTAATTTTCCCATTTTCATCTAGGGGTATCCCAGTAGAACCAGGCCATTCCCTTCTTCCTATATCAGAGTAGTAGTGTTAGTAGCTTTAACATCTGCTAAAAAGTCTTTTAGAGGGAGGAGTGACCTAGCGGTTGGGGCATATTACCTCAGGCAAGGTTAGGGGTTCAAATCCCACTAGAGGACAGCAACCTGGGGCTGGAGGGACTGGGGTTTCTAATCCCACAGGTGCTCCTTGTGGTCTTGGGCAAGGCACTTAACCTTCCATTGCCCATGTTCCCTGTAAAATAGTTCTCTCCAAGTTATAATGCCCTGTTCAATGTAATTTCAGTTTGTTCAATGTAAACCACCTTGATCTCATGAAAGGCAGTATATAAGAAATGTAAAATAAATAATAATAGTTGTGCCCTCTCTTACTAACATAGATTAATTCTAACTGAAACACCCAGTATTGAATATCTGGTAAACAAGTTGTAGCACAAACAACATAAGAAATAATCATGGATTGTTACTTTTCCACAATGGAGTTAGGATTGCTTTTTCTGTGCCCTTGGAGGTAATTATTACCATGGGGTCAATGCCTGAGATAGCAGCAGTATTAATACAGCGCTCGTAGAACATGATATTTAGTGCGCTAGCTCCCATGCAGACAGGTATGACATGAAATAAAAGAGAGGGTAATTGAGTTATGCCTACTGCACCCCAAGCAAGGTCACGGGCAATAATCCTCCAAGGATAATACCCGAACTTATACTTGTGACTTTTACCTCTTTAGAATTAATAAATTTAATAAAGTTTAAATGAAAAATAAATAAATAAAAACAACAAAAAAGGGCTTATTACCCAGATAATATATTAAGGAAAAGGCATATAAAGCCGGTATACCTCCTCCTAACCCACCTTATCCCCCAGCACACAGTCAATCACCACACACCTACAAAGACCCTATGGATATCAACACCCTAGCCAACGTACACCCCTCCACAGCACACAACCTGTAGCGCACCCAAGAAGCTCAAAAATAACAAACACTCAAACCACAAGCACAACCCACACACAAACCCAACACATAACCCCAAAGCAGCGAACACCCCAAACACCACCTCCATAGAGCTCATCAACACCAGATCCATAAGGAACAAAATAAACATGATCAAAGACCACATACACAAACAACAACCCGATATCCTATGCATCACTGAAACATGGCTCACCCCCACTGACAATGTACTCCTCAATCAACTAGTCCCCCCCGCATACAGAGTACTCAACAGCCCACACACACAAAGGAGAGGAGGTGGGGTCCTGATTATCGCAAAGAACACCCTAAAGCTCAAGACCCAAAATTCCCCAAACTCAGACCAATGCAACACAAGCTTGGTAGAAAACAAGCAAATGGCACTGTGTCTCATTTACAGAGCACCCCATGCTCCAACCGACGAACTAGCCTCCACACTAGAGACTGTCTGCGCAGTCAACACAAGTCACAAGCCACTACTACTACTGGGAGACTTCAACCTCAGCTCTGCGACCAGCAAAGACAAAGAAACCTTCCTACAACCTATGGACTCCTAACAATACACCCAACTGATCAACACACCGACACACAGACACGGATCATCTCCAGACCTCATATTCGCCCCCAATTACCTATTCGACAGAGGTGACATCTCAACACCCACAGTTACTCCAGTACCGTGGTCAGACCACTACAGAATTAAAATAGAAATCATATCTCAAGGGGAGAGACACAACAAAACAATAAACACACCACCCGTGCAAAGAAGATTCAAAAGCTTCATAGAAACATAGAAACATGATGACAGAAAAATACCACATGGCCTATCTAGTCTGTCCTTCCATATAGCACAGTTACTTACCTGTAACAAGTGATCTCTGGGAACAGCAGGAATTAGTCCTCACATATGGTACGTCGGAACCGACGGAGCCTGTGGGGGAACGCTCCCCAGCTTCCCAAAAAGGAAAGCTTTTGGGAGCATCCCACAGCACATGCACGCTGCCTTCCCGCCTTTCCTAACCAACTCTCCTCAGTTCGAGTTTAAAGCTGAGACAATAGAGAGAGGAAAGGAAAGATAGAGAGAGATACAACTCCTAGGGGAGGTGGGAGGGTTGTGAGGACTAATTCCTGCTGTTCCCAGAGATCACCTGTTACAGGTAAGTAACTGTGCTATCTCCAGGAACAAGCAGGAATGAGTCCTCACATATGGGGACTCCCTAGCTAAGATGCCTGGGAGATCCCCAAGGGTATGAGACCCTGAAGGGTTCCTCGTCTTCCTATAGATCTCAGGCATCCATTCAGGGAAGGAGGGCAGGAGTTGTTCAAGAATGGAACAGGTGTCTGAGGACAGCCTGACCAAACAAGGCATCCCGGCGGGAGTCCTTGTCCAAACAGTAATGGGCTGTGAAGGTATGAACCGAGGCCCAGGTGGCTGCTCGACAGATCTGGTCGATGGACACAGAATGAAGATGAGCCATAGAGGTGGCCATGGCCCTCACATTGTGAGCTGTGACATGGCCCTCCAGAGAAAGGTTCTTACTCTGGTAAGCAAAAGAAATACACTGAGCAATCCAATTGGACAGTGTTCTCTTAGAGACTGGAAGTCCTAAATGAGAAGGATCAAAAGCAACAAAAAGCTGGGAAGACTTTCTATGTTGCTGTGTCCTGTGTAAGTAAAAAGCAAGAGCTCTTTTACAATCTAGAGTATGAAGGTTCCTCTCTGCACTGGATGCATGAGGAGCTGGAAAAAAGACAGGTAAATATACCTCTTGATTAAGATGAAAAGGTGAGACCACTTTAGGCATAAAGTGAGGATTTGTCCTAAGGACTACCTTATCATGATGGAACCTTGTATAAGGTGGATTAGCCACTAAGGCCTGCAGTTCACTGATGCGGCGAGCAGAAGTGATTGCAATAAGGAAAATAACCTTCCAGGAAAGAAATTTCAAGGAGGTAGTGGCTAAGGGTTCAAAAGGTGGCTTCATAAGCTGACCAAGAACCAAGTTTAAGTCCCATGCCACCGGAGGAGGTCGAATGGGAGGTTTAGTTAAAGTTAGGCCTCTCATGAATCTTGCAATAAGAGGATGAGAGGAAATAGGTTGTCCATTGAGAGGCTTAAGGGATGCTGCAATAGCACTCAAATGGACCCTTACTGAATTTGTTTTAAGGCCTGCATTAGAGAGATGCAGGAGATATTCCAATAGAGAATTCACAGGAAGTGCCAGAGGGTCAAGCCCTTTTGAGCACACCAAATGGAAAATCTTTTCCATTTAAAAGCATAGGAACGCCTAGTGGAAGGTTTCATGGAAGCATGGAGGATATCCTTCACTTGCTGAGAAAGATTGAAGTCTTGAAGGTCTAGGCCTTCAGTAACCAAGCTCTGAGGTGAAGGGACTTGGGATTTGGATGCCACAAAGTCCCTTCCTCCTGGGACAGAAGGTCTGGCGCAGCTCCCAAGTCCAGGGAGGGGGCTTGGAAAAGATGCAGAAGTAGAGGGTACCACACTTGGCGTGGCCAGCGTGGAGCTATGAGGATCATAGATCCTTGATCCCTCTGGAGTTTGAACAGAGTCTTGGGAATCAAAGGAATGGGTGGAAAGGCATACAGGAAGTCCTGACCCCAATGAAGGAGGAAGGCATCCTTGGCCTCAGCTCCTTGACACGGAATTCTGGAACAGAACCGGGGAAGTTTGGCATTCCACGGACTTGCAAAGAGGTCTATGTCTGGGGTTCCCCATTCCTGGAAGATTCTGAGTACCTGATCCATATGCAGGGACCATTCGTGTGGAAGCAGAACTCGACTGAGTCTGTCTGCCCAAGAGGTTTGGATTCCTGGGAGGTATACTGCCAGGAGATGGATTTGATGCTCTCTGGCGAAGGCCCACAATCTTAGAGCTTCGTTGCAAAGCGACAGAGAGCCAATTCCTCCTTGCTTGTTTATGTAAAACATGGCTACTTGATTGTCCGTATGAATGAGGACTGTCTTGTAGCTGAGGAGGGTATGAAAGACCTTGAGAGCTAGGAATATTGCTCGAAGTTCCAAGTGGTTGATATGAAAAGAGGTCTCCTGTGGGGACCAAGTGCCTTGGGTGGAGAGGTCTTGTAGATGAGCTCCCCAACCTGTTTGGGAGGCATCTGTTGTGAGGGTTGCCTGGGGCAACAAAGGTTGAAAGGGGGACCCCAGCAACAGATTTTGAGTGGACATCCACCATTGGAGTTACCAAAAGAGACGTTTGGAGGTTGCTATTTGGTCTGAGAGAGCTCCTGAAGCTTGAGTCCACTGGGTGGACAAAGTCCATTGAGCTGCTGTCATGTGTAGGCGAGCATAGGGTACCACATGTACTGTGGAAGCCATATGGCCTAGCAGCTGTAGCATCTCCCTGGCAGTTAAGTGGCTCTTTGACTGAATCTGGAAGGCTAACTGCACTAGACGTTGACAACGGGCCTGAGGGAGGTAGGCCCTTGCAGAAGTGGTGTCCAACCAGGCCCCTATGAATTCCAAGGAATTTTCTGTGAGATGGATGGATGAGGACATGAGTGTACGCATCCTTGAGATCTAGAGAACAAAGCCAATCCTGACTCTGCAGGTATGGAAGGAGAGTGCCTAGAGAAAGCATCTTGAACTTCTCCTTGCATAGGAATTTGTTCAATTCTCTGAGATCTAGAATGGGTCTGTATCCCCCTGTTTTCTTTGGAATGAGAAAATAGGGGGAGTAAAACCCTGACCCCTGTTGAAGAAGAGGAACTTCTTCTATGGCCCTCTGGGCCAGAAGGGTAGTCACCTCCTGATCCAGAAGGTCGAGGAGAGATGTGGGAGAATTGAAGTGTCTCACCATGGTGTAGGGAGGAAGGTCTGAGAAATGAAGTTTGTAGCCCTCTCTTATGATGGAGAGGGTCCATTGCTCTGATGTGATTTGCTCCCATCTGGGAGCAAAATGAGCTAACCTTCCTGGAATGGTGAGAGGTTCTGGCTGTTATAGAGCCAGAAAGGTTAAGTTCTCTAGTATCAAGTCAAAAACCCTGAGGGGGTTGGGACTGCTGAGTTGTAGCAGTCCCTGCAGGTTTAGGCCTGGCCTGTTTAGGTTGCTGACGCTTAGTAGCAAAGCGACCTGTAGAAGATTGTTGGCCAGAAGTGGAAGGAAATCTGCTCCTTTTGTAAAAAGGCTTTTTGAAAGATTTTTTCTTGGCTGGAATGGAGGTTGACTTGGAAAGTCTATCCAGAGCAGAATTCTCTGCATCCATTTGAGTGGCTTTTATTTGCCACTCTTTGCCAAAAAGATTTTCACCCGTACAGGGAAGATTTCCTAAGCCATCCTGAACCCAGGGTTCTAGATCAGAAGCCTGGAGCCAAGCAATTCTGCGAGCAGCTATGGCAATGCCTGAGGCTCTGCTGGCACCTTCAAAGGAGTAAAAGGCTGCCCTGTTGGAAAACTTTGAAATGTCTTGAGTATGCTTAAGCCAAAGGATGAACTCATCCCTTCTATCCTCTGGAATAAAAGGGAGATAGGGGTGCAGTTTTTGTGCAACTTCCTTTAGAAACATACCCATATAATGGCTATATGAGTTGATTCTGGCAATAAGCATGCTGGCTTGGAAGATTTTCCTACCAAAAGCATCCAAGGTCCTGCATTCTCTTCCTGGAGGAGCAGAAGAGTGTCTTTTGGTACTCTTTATCCTTTTCATAGCTGACTGCACCACAATGGAGTGGTGAGGAAGCTGAGTTTTTCTGAAATCCAGGACAAGGAGGGACACAGTACATAGTGTCCAATCTGCGAGAATGAGGAGAAAGGGTGAGAGGAGTCTTCCATAAGTCAATCATATGTTCATGAAGAATTTCATGAATTGGCAAGGTGACTGCCTCTCTGGGAGCCTTAGAGTATCCTAAAATATCTAATTTTTTTGCTCTAGGCTCTGCTTCAGAGGTTGCTGAAATAGAGTCCTTTAGCTACTTTTATTATGAAGTCTTGAAAGGACAAATCCTCTGGAGAAGACATTCTCCTTTTTGGAGAAGCAGGCTCCTCAGGAAGGGTAATGGATACTTCAGGAGACTCATCTGATGAATCAGAATCATCAGAGGAATCGAAGTATCGTCGGTCCCCTTCCAACGATAGATATGCGTATCGATCGGTACCGACATCGGGCATCCCCGGTACCGGATCGGTACCAAGAAATAGCCCTGGACAAGGAACCTGAGTCGGTATCCTGGCCGATGTCGATGCAGTCGGTACCGGTATCGGTGCTGGTACTGGTACCGGCGCCGGTACCGACAACGGGACTCGTTGCGGTACCGTCGGCGTCGCAGCTTTAATAAAAGCCATTATAGCCTGCTGCATGGATTGAACAGTGTGATCCATGAACGCCACGACTGCCTGGATGTCGGTACCGGGAGATTGTGCCGGTACCCCAGAGCAGTCTAACAGGTGATCGGTCGAGGCCGTGCCATCGATGTCAACCTGTAACCCCATAGGAGGAGCTTTGGAAGGCGGAGCTTCCCGCCGGGGTTGTTTGGCTGGGGCAGGATCCTCGAGGGCAAGCCTGGAGGCATCTCGATACTTAGAGGGAGATTTGCCCTTCAAGGACCTGCTAGGATTATGTTTGGTTATTTGAGACCCATCGGGAGAGGAAGACCTGGAAGATGTCGATGCCACCGCCAGTGCATCCATGGGAAACAGCACATGGAGCTTGGCTGCTCGGTTCTGTAACCCTCGTTTAGACATTGAAGAGCAGGACTGGCAATCCGGAATGGAGTGTTCAGGACCCAAACATTTAAGACACCATTCATGGGTATCTGTAACAGAAATTGTACCGCTACACTTAGTGCATTTTTTGAACCCGGAGGTTGGTTTTTCCATGAGGGAAAAATTTCTTGTGGGCCTGGAGGCCTAAGAAGAAAAATACACCAAGTGAGGAAAAAATATATATATATTTTTTTTTTTTTAAAGAAAAGAAAAGAAAAGACCGGCGGTACCGGTCCGGCATCGTGGAAGGCAGACACGCGACCAAAGAAATAAATTAAAATAAAGAACTTCAGCAGTGACAGGAACACGACCTGCTGGCTCCGCGGAAAAGAAGAACTGAGGAGAGTTGGTTAGGAAAGGCGGGAAGGCAGCGCGCATGCGCTGTGGGATGCGCCCAAAAGCTTTCCTTTTTGGGAAGCTGGGGAGCGTTCCCACGCAGGCTCCGTCGGTACCGACGTACCATATGTGAGGACTCATTCCTGCTTGTTCCTGGAGATCAACAACTACAACAGTCCACTTTTTACCTTTAGAGATCCTCTGTGTTGGTCCCATGCTTTTTTGAATTCAGTTACTGTCCTCATGTCTACCACCTCCACTGGGAGACTATTCCATGGATCCACTACTCTTTCCGTAAAGAAATATTTCCGCATATCACTCCTGAATCTATCTCCCTTCACCCTCATCCCATGTCCCCTCGTAGCAGAACTTGCTTTCAATTGAAAGAGGCTCTCTCCCTGAACATTTATGCCATGGAGGTATTTAAACATCTCAATCATATCACCTCTATCCCGCCTTTCCTCTAAGGCAGGGGTCTCAAACTCAAATTGCTTTGAGGGCCAAATGAGGACTTGTAAAGTAACCCGGGGGCCGCATAAGACACGGGGCCTCATTTGCATAAATATTTGCATAATGCTGCATAATGAGTATATGGATAAAGAAAGACTAAACAATTTCTATATTACTATAATCCAGTGCCAACCGCCAGGCACATTAGGAACTACTACAAACATTGCCCATTTAGAATCCATAGCAAACCCCCCGTATCATAACAGCACTACCAGGACTCACAAAGCACCAGACCCTACCTATCAAAAGGCAACACTGCAAATATTAAATCAATACATTTCAGAGAACAACAATACATGACCTACTGGGAAAAGAGAACAAGTAGCAATGTCAAATAGGAATTACATAAACAGAATACCTCAGCTCAGTTACACATGCAGAACATACACCATCACCAAACAAGGAATCACAATTTAGAAACAGGAAGACAATAATTAAATTGGGAACCCCAAAAGCCAAACTTGGAATGTACAACAACACTGTAGAAATAAAACTATAAATTAATTTCTTGTACTAAACAAAGCACAGACATTAATGATGCACATTTCCCAGAGCTGACATATTCCAGTTAATAAATTCAAAATAAAGAGATATTTTCCTACCTTTTGTGCATTTTTTTTCAGTTGCAATTGTTCCAGCCACTTTCTTATGGTTTCTTCGTGTCTTCTGCTAACTCTCCATCGTCCCACAGCACATTACCAATCCTAAACCCCCCCAGTGGCATTACTAGTCCTAACCCCCCCCCCCCATCAGCCCACAGCACATTACCAGTCCTAAACCCCCCCAGTGGCATTACTAGTCCTAACCCCCCCATCAGCCCACAGCACGTTACCAGTCCTAAACCCCCCCAGTGGCATTACTAGTCCTAACCCCCCCCATCAGCCCACAACACGTTACCAGTCCTAAACCCCCCCAGTGGCATTACCAGTCGTAACCCCCCCCATCAGCCCACAGCTCGTTACCAGTCCTAAACCCCACCAGTGGCATTACTAGTCCTAAACCCCCCCCCCAGCCCATTACCAGTCCTAAACCCCCCCAGTGGCATTACTAGTCCTAAACCCCCCCCATCATCCCACAGCACGTTACCAGTCCTAAACCCCCCCAGTGGCATTACTAGTCCTACCCCCCCCCATCAGCCCACAGCATGTTACCAGTCCTAAACCCCCCCAGTGGCATTACTAGTCCTAAACCCCCCCCAGCCCACAGCACATTACCAGTCCTAAACCCCCCCAGTGGCATTACCAGCCCTAACCCCCCATCAACCCACAGCACATTACCAGTCCTAACCCCCCCCCAGTGGCATTACCAGTCCTAACCCCCCCCCATCAACCCACAGCACATTACCAGTCCTAAACCCCCCCGTGTCATTACCATTCCTAACCCCCCCCGTGTCATTACCAGTCCTACCCCCCCCCCCATCAGTCGCGGCAAAATCAAATGTCCCGCGGGACCCCCCCTGCCCGGCAGAGCCAGCCCTCCCTCCCTCCCTGCCTGCTTGCTTCCTTCCCTCAGTCCTTCTCTGCTTCAGCTTAGAACCGCGAAGGGAGAGTTCCTCCCTCGCGACTCTGCTAAGCCCGCTGAGGCTTATGGGAAATTTCCCATCTGCCCCGGCGAGCTTAACAGAGTCGCGAGGGAGAAGCTCTCCCTTCGCGGCTCTGAAAGCCGAAGAGGAGAGGGACTGAGGGAGGCAGGGCTGGCTAACATCGGGGAATTCCGGGGGCTGCCTCCATACCTGCCCGCGCTGTGCACAAAATGGATCCTCGAGGGCGCATGGTGCCTCGTGGCGTTCGGCTGGCTGTCCCCCCCCCTCCTCCTTCCTATCTCTCATTGCTTGAGGGCAGGCTCGTGACTCGGGAGAAGACTGAGAGTATTTTTTAACCCCACACGGCCGCGCCAGGCAATCAGGTGAGAAAAGTGAAATGGCGTCGCGGGCCGCACAAAATGCTCATGCGGCCCGCGGGCCGCGTTTTTGAGACCCCTGCTCTAAGGTGTACATATTAAGATCCTTAAGTCTGTCCTCATATGCTTTATAATGAAGCCCACTAATCATTTTAGTAGCCACTCTCTGCACCGACTCCATCCTGTTCACATCCTTTTGAAGGTGCGGTCTCCAGAACTGCACACTATACTCCAAATGAGGTCGCACCAAAGACTTATACAGAGGCATTATCACCTCCTTTTTTCTGCTAGCCATTCCTCTCCGTATGCACCCAAGCATCCTTCTAGCTTTTGCCGTCGCCTTTTCTACCTCTTTAGCTACTTTAAGATCATCAGACACAACCACGCCTAGGTCCCGCTCTTCTTTAGTGGACAAAAGTACTTCACCTCCTATACTGTATTGCTCCCTTGCATTGCTGCAGCCCAAATGCATGACCTTACATTTTTTAACATTAAATCCCAGCTGCCAAATTTAAGACCATTCTTCAAGCTTAGCTAGATACCTCCTCATGTCATAGAGAAAGTAGTCCAGCACCAACTACAACAACATCTCGACATACACCACCCCCTCGACTTAAACCAACACGGATTCAGACCCAATCACGGGGTTGAAACTCTACTGACACAACTATTCGACAGTCTGTTAAGTACGATTGACAACACCAGAAAGGGCGTATTCATGATATTCCTGGACATATCCGCAGCATTCGACACCGTATGCCACTCAACGCTATTAACGAGACTTGAAGAGGCGGGCCTACACGACACCACCCTGAGATGGTTTACATCCTACCTGGAGAACAGACAGCTCCAGGTCAGATGTGGATCAAAGACCTCTCAACCCATCAGCGTCACACAGGGAGTCCCACAAGGTTCATCACTCTCCGCCCTGCTTTTCAACCTTTACATACAACCCATCAGCACAATCATCAGGAGCTTCAATATTCAATACACCATATATGCAGACGATATAATGATATTCACACCAATCGTCCTAACCAAACCAGACTACACCAACATAACCAACTGCTTCAAAGAAATGTCAACCTGGCTGCAAGAAAACAACTTGGCAATAAACTATAACAAGACCGAAGCACTGATCATAACAAGAGACCAAACTTTCACACCCACGCCCTCCATCAACCTGAACAATGCCACCATACCAATAAAACAAGAGATAAAATACCTGGGAATAACACTTGACAGGGAGCTCAACCTACAATCCCACATTGCGAAGACCACCAGGAGCGCCTACGTCAAGAGAAAGAGAAAGGCATTACCGAAACAGCGCTTGAGTGGTGTAGGTCTTACCTGTCTGGAAGATGGCAACATGTACGAACAAACGGAACTACATCCGAGCCATTCCTACAAAGTCAAGGAGTCCCTCAAGGATCCTCCCTATCGTCACTTATGTTTAACATTTATATCCAACCCATCTGTAACATCATCAGATCCTTCAATGTCAGTTGCATGATTTACGCAGACGATGTCCTACTGTACCTGCCAATATCACTGGATTGCCCGGACCTCACCCCACTAACCAACTGCTTCAATGCAATATCAGAATGGCTCCTCTCCCAAAATCTGCGTATCCAACATAAGAAAACTGAGGTCCTGTTCATCTCTAGAAACCCAGAATTCACTCCACCTAACCAACTGGAAGTAAACAACGCCAAACTACAAGTAAAATCAGCCATACGGTATCTCGGAGTCACATTGGATCAGAACCTCAACATGAAGCAGCACATAGCAAAAATAGTAAGAGCAATCTACTTCAAGATCAGATCCCTCAGACACATACGCCCTCTACTCGAGCTGAGCGACTTCCGTACCATCTACCAAGCCCTCATCATCCCTCATTTTGACTATGCAAACGCCATCCTACAAGGACTCCCCCAGACAACCTTACATCCCTTACAACTTGCCATGAACTGCGCTGCACGAATCCTCTTTGGAGCACCAAGGAGAGAGCACATCACACCCCTCCTGATGCAGCTTCACTGGCTCCCCATCCAAGCCAGGATTAGCTTCAAGACCTTAGTGATGACATTCAAAGCCATCAACGGGTTATCCGCCTCTTCAATATGTGACCTCATACAACCACCCACACCCAACAGGATAAGAAGAACCTCTGCAGCCAACATGCTAGCAATACCAAAAGTGATGACAAGATGCGCCATATCAACTTCAAACAGAGCCTTCAGTCTGAGTGCCCCAAGCCTCTGGAACTCCCTACCACCACACATCAGAGCTATCCCCAACTTGAGCCAGTTTAGGAAGGCCTTAAAACACTTCCTCTTCATTAAATACCTCTCAGCCTCCCCCGAACCCCAGCCACCATGCATGAGCAACACACAATAACTCCATCTCTCATATATACAGTTACCTGTTTAATATTCCACACATGTAGATAGTTTCCCCTGTTATCCAAGTTTACTGCTCCTGTTCATTGTAATGACCTGACTCTTGTTTATTGTCGGATATGGTTTGTTCTATGTAAACCGCGCTGATCGCAAATAGTGCGGTATATAAGAGATGTAAATAAATAAATAAATAAGATGAGGACAATCAGACGACTCAAACCCATCCTTGCTCCCGAGCATTTTCGAACAGTATGCCAAGCCATCATCACACCCACACTAGACTATTGCAACCACATCTACCTAGGCCTACCAAAAAAATCAACCCAACCACTTCAACTAGCACAAAACACAGCCGCAAGACTCATAACAGACAGTACAACCCACGAACACATCACCCCCACACTATACCACCTTCACTGGCTCCCAATCAGCTCACGAGTCCGCTACAAAGTTCTCCTAAACACTTTCAAAATAATAAACAACCTATCTGCAGACAGCCTACAACAACTCTTCATCCCAACTCTCCATCCCAACTCTTCAACCATGGTACTCAGCAAAAATACGACAGGAAAAGAGGGAGCTCAGGAAAATTGAACGGAGATGGAGAAAAAACAAAACTACTTCCGACCAACATCTTTACCTAACAAAGCAAAAACAATACAATGAACACATCAACCAATCAAAGAGAGAATTCCACACAAACCTGATAAATTCTTCCATCAACAAACCCAGAGAACTTTTCGAAATAGTAAAAACCCTGACAAAAGAGCAAGCAGCAGAAAGAGAAATACAAGTGGATCCACAGATATTCGCCGACCACATCAAAGACAAATTTCACTCCACAGAGCGCTCAACACCCAGTAGAACCAACAGAACGAACGTCCACCCCAAAACCTGGGGCACATTCCACTCACCCTCAAAAGAGCAGATATCAGACATCATCTCCACAATCAACACAAGCACTGCTCCTACAGACCCTTGCCCAGTGTCATGGGTCAAAGCCACCAAAGCAAGCCTCATACCAAACATTCATAAAATGGTACACAACTCACTCACTCAAGGACTCATGCCACAGCAATTAAAGCTTGCCTCAGTAAGACCAATCACAAAGAAAACTTCTCTCGACAAAAAGGACCCAGCAGCATACCGACCAATCTCCAGCATACCCTTCCTCGCAAAAATAATCGAAAAGACGGTTCAACTACAACTTCAGGAACACATTGACGAACACGGAACTCTCGACGACAACCAACACGGATTTCGTCCCAACCATGGAGTCGAAACTCTCCTGATCTACCTCTTCGACAGCATCATAAGAATAATTGACGACATCAGGAATGGAATTATAATGATCTTCATCGACATCTCCTCAGCGTTCGACACAGTTGATCACAATATACTCCTGGAGAGACTGAAGAACACTGGTATACACGGTACCACTCTAAAATGGTTCCACTCGTACCTAACAGAAAGACAGCTACAGGTCAAGGTGGGACAGGACACCTCCCGGCCCATAAACGTCCAACAAGGAGTACCACAAGGATCCGCACTCTCAGCACTCCTTTTTAACATCTACATCCAACCAATATGCAACATTATGAAAGAGAACAACATCCAATACACAATATACGCAGACGATATAATGGTATACTCCCCGATATCAATCGAAAACCCGGACTTCTCTAAGATAGCAGACTGCCTTACCCAAATGGCGAAGTGGTGCCAAAACAACAATCTAGCTATAAACTACAACAAGACTGAAGCTTTAATCATCACTCGAAACCAAAGCTTCACACACCCACCAAACATAAAGATACAAAGCACCACGATACCGATAAGATCGGAGGTGAGATACCTTGGGGTTACTCTGGACAGTAAACTCAACCTCAAACCACACATAGACAAAACAATCCAAAAAGCATATTACAGGATGCGAATCATCAGGAGACTGAAACCACTCCTCGCTCCAGAACACTTCCGTACAGTCTGTCAAGCACTGATAACCCCAATACTGGACTTCTGCAATCCGATATACCTCGGACTACCAAAACAAGCTCTCAAACCACTACAGCTGGCACAAAACACTGCAGCTCGAATCATATCCGGAGCCGCAAGGCAGGAGCACATCACACCTACACTAAAGGACTTACACTGGCTCCCAATCATTGCTCGCATCAGATACAAGACTATCATAAACCTATTTAAGATAAAAGAACACACATCAGCCAACAGCCTCCACCTGCTCATACAACCGGAAACCAGCGCACGTCCCAGAAGAAGTCAAACACGCAACCGAGTCAGCACCCCAAATGAGTACAAGCACACACGCAAGGACACAACAGACAGAGCTCTCTCCATGGCTGCTCCAACAATATGGAACAATCTACCGGACGATCTAAGGGCAACTCCAGACCTCAAAGACTTCAGAAAACAACTGAAAACCATGCTGTTCATAGAGCACTATGGTCACATCACATAACCTAAGAGAATGGATAACAGCACTCCAATCCTCCCAAACAACTGAATATATATAAAATATGATTCTAGCACCACTGTAAATAGCCCACCCTGTATATAGCTCAAACAAATCAAGCACCCAACACATCCCTCACACAACTAAGTTTTATCCTCACTGCATGTACAACACACACACTTTACCTGATTGCTTGCTGTGATACCACCTTGATTATTAAGATAAGGCGGTTTAGAAATACTGTTAAATAAATAAATAAATAAATAAACAACTCATAACAACTGACAACAGCAAAAGACCAAGAAGAAAGGGAACATCGAACAACATCAGAACCCCAAAGGACTTCACCAGAACAAACCAAACCACATCAAAACGAGCTTTCACCCTAGCAGCCCCCGCCATATGGAACTATCTCCCTGACCACCTCAGAGCAACAAACAACATCAAAGAATTCAGAAAACTGCTCAAAACTGAACTATTCACAGACCACTTCAAGGACCTCACAGAATGACTCCTAATCAAACATTAAGATAACGAAGCCATCCCTGTAAATATGTATCTGTAAATATCTATCCTAAGCACACAATGTATATAGCTCACATCAAAATCGACCACACTCACGCAGCACACTATGACAATTCTCCCACTGCATGCTAATGACAACTCACCCTTCATTGATTGTTTGCTGTGCCAACCGCTTTGATTTCATGATAAGGCGGTATACCAAGTCCGTTTAAATAAATAAATGTTATCTACACCTTCCTGGGTGTCTACTCTATTGCAGATTTTGGTATCATCTGCAAAGAGGCAAACCTTACCCGACAGCCCTTCCGCTATATCACTAACAAAGATGTTAAAAAGAATCGGACCAAGGACAGATCCCTGGGGCACACCACTGGTAACATCCTTCTCCTCAGAGTGAGCTCCATTTACTTGTACTCTTTGTCGCCTCCCACCCAACCAATTTCTAACCCAAGCAGTAACTTTAGGGTCCATCCCTAGGGTGCTCAGTTTGTTTATATGTCGCCTGTGAGGAACAGTGTCAAAGGCTTTACTGAAATCTAAATACACCACATCTAGAGCTCTCCCTCGGTCCAACTCCCTGGTCATCCAGTCAAAGAAATCAATCAGATTTGTCTGACAAGACCTGCCTCTGGTGAATCCATGCTGCCTCGGATCCTGTAATCTGCTGGACTCCAGAAACCTCACTATTTTCTCTTTCAGCAGCGTTTCCAATAATTTACTCACCACCAAAGTTAAACTAACCAGCCTGTAGTTTTCAACCACATCCTTACTTCCGCTTTTGTGTAAAGGCACCCCATGAGCCTCTCTCCAGTCCTTTGGCACCACTCCCGACTCCAACGAAGCATAGTAAAGGTCAGTCAGTGGAGTTGCTAGAACGTCCCCAAGTTCCCTCAGTATTCTAGGGTGTATCCCATCCGGTCCCATCGTTTTGTCTACTTTAAGTTGAGCTAGTTTCTCACGAACACAGTCTTCTGAAAATTGTTCAAGATGTCCCTCGCTTCTGTTCCTATTTGTGGGTGTTTTCTGAGGTCTTGCTCCTGGTTCTTCATCTGTGAACACAGAACAAAAATATTTGTTAAGCAATTCCGCTTTATCCTTATCAGCTTCTACATATTCCCCCCCTGCACCCTTGAGTCTGACAATACCACTTTTGCCCTTCCTCTTCTCACTAATATATCTGAAAAATGTCTTATCCCCCCATTTTATTGCATTGGCTATTTCCTCCTCCTTCTTGAATCTTTGCCTTCTTGAATACTTTGCTAGCTTCTCTAAGTTATTCCAAATACAGATGCCTGTCTTCCTCTCTCTGTGATCTCTTGTATTTCATGAAGGCCTCCCTCTTTTTCTTCACTTTTTCAGCTACTTCCTTCGAAAACCATAGCGGTCTCCTTTTCCTTTTGCCTTTATTTACCATTTTAACAAAAAGGTTGGTTGCCCTTAAAATACCCCCTTTCAGTTTTGCCCACTGTTTTTCTACATCCCCCAGCTGTACCCATCCCACTAACGACTCCCTGAGGTATTGGCCCATCTTCGCAAAGTTAGTCTTCCTAAAGTCTAAGATCCTCACCTTGGAATGGATTCTAACAGCCCTAGTCCTATTACTGAACCACACCATCTGGTGATCACTGGATGCAAAATGATCTCCCACTACAACATGAGAAACACTTTCACCATTGGTAAGCACCAAGTCCAGTATGGCCCCTTCACGTGTGGGGTCTGTTACCAATTGGCTGAATTGTTCTCCCTGTAGAGAATCCAGGATCTCCTTACTTCTAGATGAGACTGCAGCAGGAATGTGCCAATCAACATCTGGCATACTGAAATCTCCTATCAGTAGCACTTCCCCTTTCCTAGCAATGCTGCGTATGTCTTCAATTAACTCTCTGTCCACCTCTTCTTCCTCTTGTGAGGGAGGTCTGTATATCACACCAATGCAAATAGATTTCTCTTTCCCTCTTTCTAGTTTAACCCACAATGCCTCCTCTCTCCCTTTTAAGCTCTGTAATTCCAAAGCTTTAATAGTAGTTTTTACATATAGTGCCACTCCTCCTCCCCTTCTTCCTACCCTGTCCTTTCTGAATAAAGTATAGCCAGGTATAGTTATATCCCAGTCATGGTTTTCTGTGAACCATGTTTCTGTAACTGCCACTAAATCCAAGTCAGCCACTCCCACCAAAGCTTCAACTTCAGGGATCTTATTTCCCATGCTAAGGGTATTAATACACACTGCTTTCCATATGTTACCCCTGTTACCCATTTCCATAAAGGTATTTAATGCATCACCTACCTGGGGGCTTTCACTTACCTGGGGGCTTTCTTCACCCATCCCCAACGAATCTAGTTTAAAACCCTCTTCAGTAGATTAGCCAGTCTACTACCGAAGATGCGTTGACCTTTCTTGGACAAATGGATGCCATCTCTGCTCTGCAACCCTTGGAACAGCATCCCATGGTCTAGGAAACCAAAACGCTCTCGATGACACCATCCACGCAGCCATGCATTCATCTCCAGGATGCGAGTCTCTCTGCCTTGGCCTTTACCCTCAACAGGGAGGATTGAAGAGAACACCACCTGTGCACCTAACTGCTTCACCCTCTGTCCCAGAGCCATGAAGTCACTTTTGATACGTTCCGAGGTATACCTGGAAGTATCATTTGTTCCAACATGGATTAGCAACATTGGGTAATAGTCAGTGGGCTTGATGAGTCTCGGCAAACTCTCCGTAACATCTTGGATTTTGGCACCAGGCAGACAGCATACCTCTCTGGACATCAAGTCTGGTCGGCAGATGGACGCCTCAGTACCCCTCAGAAGAGAGTCTCCAACCACCACTACCCTTCGTTTCCTTCTGGTCACTGATTCTGCAACTTTGGGGTACTTGAACTCTGGTTCTTCCCTTTCCAGGGATGCTTTCACCTCCTCCACTTCCAGAGCTGCATAATGATTCTTCAATTCAAGGGCTGGAGAAGTTGGATTGGTGATTTTGCAGGCTCTGGTGACTTGTGTCCAACCATCGACATTCTGTTGGCACCCATCTTCTCCTGTGCTGGAGAGCTTGGTTGCTGCAAGAAGCATCTCACCAATGTACTTCTCACTGTCTTGAATGCTCCTCAGCCTCGCCACCTCCTCTCGGAGTTCCGCCACTTGTTTCCTCAGAGCTTCAGCATGCAGGCACCCTGCACATGGAACTGGTCCTTCAACTGGCATTAGGACCTCTGTCTGGACCGAGGCAGAAGCTGTAACAGGGGCAACAGCTTTAGCAATACGATTTTTCCCAGCCATTGTTCTGTTCGTGGAGCTTAGGTATCTGTTAAAGCAAAAGAGAGAGATCTACCAAGTACCAGCCGGTTTCCCAGCTGTCCTTTCGAGAAAAAGCAGTTAAATCTCTTTAATTATATTCAAAATGTGCTGGTCCAATTCTCTGTGATTTGTTAAAGGGGGAGGTGCCTTATAAAGCAAGACTGCTCACTAGGGGTGGGTGGGAGTCGGGGTGGGTAGGGAGGGAACTAACACCTGATTAGGTGTTAGCAGTTTCAAAACCTGAGGAGGTTACTAGAGTTCAGCAACCTACTGTGCTCAAGGAAAGTTCCCCTAAAGCACCAATAAAAAAGTAACCTTGCTTTAAAAAATATACAAAAAACCCTTTTAAGAGCTCCCAGTCAGAGAGCTAGCAATGTAATATAATAAAAACAAACAAACAAACCCTCAAATCCTTACTGTTGATCTGTAGAGCCCTGGTTAGGAAAGCCTCAACAGGGCAGGGCACCGGAGCCTTTTATGCAGGCCTCAGCTGCACTCAGGAAATCAGGCCCACTTTAGAAGTTTCTAAACCTGAGGAGGTTACTAGAATTCAACAACCTACTGTGCTCAAGGAAAGTTCCCTGTTTGTTGATCTGTAGAGCCCTGGTTAGGAAAGCCTCGATAAGGACCAATTCTTTCAGGACACACTACCCCATCTGGACACCGAAACAGAAGATCTAGACGAGCAAATAAGCAAATGGAACAATGTCATCAACGCTGCAGCCAAAGCCAATGAACACAAAGCAAGAAAAGCATCCAACACCAAAAGACAACACCCTCCATGGTACTCAAAAGACATACGCTCCAAATCCCCCACCACACAGGCCCTATACCTGACGAAACAAAAGAAATACAATGAATTCATTAACCAGACAAAAAGAGAGCACCACACAAACATCATTCTAAAGGCCTACAACAAACTAAGGGAACTATTCGAGATAGTAAAAAACCTAACAAATGAACCCAGTCCCGAAAAAGAC
The DNA here is from genome assembly GCA_033557465.1 of Ichthyophis bannanicus. Classification (NCBI taxonomy): domain Eukaryota; kingdom Metazoa; phylum Chordata; class Amphibia; order Gymnophiona; family Ichthyophiidae; genus Ichthyophis; species Ichthyophis bannanicus. The sequence goes on from CM066039.1 coordinate 139,849,337, forward strand.
GTGCAGATCGACCCACAAGCCTTCGCAGATCACCTTCAAGAAAAGATGGACTCTACACCACAACGACCGACAAATGGAACTGCCAACCCAACCCCAAAACCACCAAAACATGGGAGAAATTCAGCACCCCATCCACAAGACAGCTTTCAGACTTCATCACAGCGCTCAACACAAGCACCGCGCCAACAGACCCATGCCCGATAACCTGGATCAAGGCTATGAAGGAAAGCTTCATCAACACCATACACAACATAGTACACAACTCACTGACACAAGGAACCATGCCAGACAAGCTGAAGCTAGCCACCATACGACCAATCCCGAAGAAATCCACACTAGACAAGAGCAACCCAGCAGCGTACAGACCAATCTCCAGCATACCGCTACTGGCAAAGATTATAGAAAAAGCTATACAACACCAATTCCAGGACCATATCGACGCACATACCCCACTGGACTTACACCAGCACGGCTTCCGCCCAAACCACGGAGTCGAAACACTACTGTTATATCTACTCAACGACATAATCCAAATCATAGACAACCACAAAAAAGGAACACTAATGATCTTCCTGGACATTTCAGCTGCATTCGACACAGTGGACCACAGAATCCTCCTAACCAGACTACAGAGCATCGGAATAAACGGCACCACCCTGAAATGGTTCAACTCCTACCTAACTGACAGACAGTTCCAGGTCAAGATCGGTCCAAACACCTCACGACCCACAAAGATCAAGCAAGGGGTGCCACATCCGCACTACTATTCAACCTCTATATGAAACAGATCTGTAACATCATGAAAGAGCACAAAGTCATCTACCACCAGCCTGTCCCCCGTCTCCTTCGTTCCTCCCATAGCAATCGCCTCTTTCTTCCCTCCCCGTCTCAGGCTCATCTTGAACTCACCCGTCACTCCGCCTTCTTTTTTCTGGGTCCTGCGCTATGGAACTCCCTTCCTCACCCACTCCGCATTGAGTCTTCTTTTCCATATTTCAAAGCTCTTCTCAAAACCCATCTCTTTTCCCAGGCTTTTGATCTCCCGGCGCCCCCATGACAAACCATATAACGCCTCCCCCCCTCCCTCCGCCCTCCCCCTTAGTGCTCTGTCTATGTATCTATGCCTTTCTATCTTTCTCTATCTTTCTATCTGTGTCTCTCTATTGCTTTCCTGTCAATTGAATGGCGTTCCTTTCTTCCTTTAATTTACTGGCAGCCTGCTTTTACTTTTTTGTACACCGCTCTGATACCCCGGTTTGTGCGGTATATCAAGCCTTGCAAATAAAAATAAATAAAAAAAAATACATTACACAATCTATGCAGACGACATTATGATATACACCCAAGTCAACCTCGACAACCCTGACTACACCAGAATAACAGACTGTCTCAACAACATGTCCAACTGGTGACATAACAACCACCTGACCATAAACTACAAGACAGAAGCACTTCTCATGAAACGAAATAACAGCTTCATTCTGCCACCCTCCATCAATGTCAACAACTCAACAATACCATTAAAAAAGGAGGTAAAATATCTCGGAGTAACGCTTGACAGGGAAATAAACCTACAGTCACACATCAGAAGGACCACCAAAAATGCATACTTCAAGATGAGAATAATCAGACGCCTCAAGCCACTCCTCACACAAGATCATTTCCGCACAGTTTGTCAAGCTCTAATAACTTCCATACTCGACTTCTGCAACCCGATCTATACAGGCATGTCAAAACAGTCACTCAGACTGCTACAAATGGCCCAAAACACAGCGGCACGAATAATATCTGGAGCATCAAAACAAGACATCACTCCCATACTAAAAGACCTACACTGGCTCCCAATCAGCACATGAATCAAATACAAGACAATCCTAAACATATTCAGAATCAAACACAGGAACTCTGCCCACAGCCTTCAACCCCTCATACAACCCGACGTCAGCACAAGACCTAGAAGAAGAGCCACATCAGACACAATCAACATGCCAAAAAACGACACAAAGGCATGCAAGTCCACCGCACGAAGAGCGCTAGCAATGGCAGCACCTGGATTGTGGAATGCACTCCCTGACGAACTGCGATCCACGGAAGACACTAAAGACTTTCGGAAGCAACTAAAGACTCTGCTCTTCCTGGAACACTATGGTCCAAACACATAATAGGAGCAACAGCCACGAACTAACATCTCACCTGCATGCTCATTGTACATAGCACTGTATAAAGCTCATGCTGTAAATAGCGCACGCTAATCAACCTACCCACCCGCACACACATCCACTGTACAATGTAAGAATACCTTGAACACAAACGCCAACTCCTTGATTGTTTGCTGTGCACCACCTTGATTGAAGGATAAGGCGGGATAGAAATACCCTTTAAATAAATAAATAAAAATCCGGAGATGAATAAGCAAAATAGAGAGATTACAAAACAAATCAAAGTTCCAGCATCATCTGTGAAGATAGCGCAGAAGCATCTAACTGGGATTAATGAAAGTTAAGATTAACAGACAGTCCGCTTTGGTGTATTTAGTCCATCTTTAAGACATTCCTGGTAGTTGTTTGCATTGTCTAGGGTTCTGCATGTCACTCATTGATCACGCTCTCTGTCATATTTCCCTGGTCTCTTTTGTCTGGAGGTAGTAGTGATTCATATTAAAGATATCCTGTTACCCCGAAGGGGCGATTACCTCCAGTTTCCATTGTCCACGGATCTAGCCTGGGCCTTTGTTCCAGCTCACACTCAGTTCAATCAGATAGAGATAACTCACTCAAAAAAGTCTGAGCCTCCGTGGGAGAGGTAAAGAAGTGCTGCTAATTGTGGTACTCGATCCTTAATCGAGCCGGATATAGCAGCACAAATCTGAGGCTCTTTGTCGCCAGCGTGCTATAGATCTTTGAGTACTCTCATTGGCATCGACTTGGATCGATCTTGGAAGATGAGTACTTTTTTGCTATTGCCGCCTGTTGTTCAATCCCGCTGCCCTCAGGCTGCGCGCAGGATCGCCTCTCCTTGTGCAAAATTGAGGAATCTAGCAATTACCACTCGTGATCTACCCATTCCTTCCCGGCGTGATCCTAATTGATGGGCTCTTTCGATAACAATAGGTCCCATTGCAGCATCTAGAGTAAGACTGAGGGGCAGCCAGGATTCCAGGTATCCCCGTAGTTCTGAGTCAGCAAAAGTCTCAGCAATTCCAATAAATCTGAAATTCTTTCTCCGTCCTCTGTTCTCCAAGTCATCTACAGTAACTTCTCCCCCTGTTGTTTGATGATTTCTTCCTTTTTTTCAGGTTTTGAGCTTGTAATTGCTGGGTAACTTCCATTTCTGAGATTCGGCTTTCCGCTTGTTCAATGTGGGTGCCGAATTCAGCTACTGCTTGGCCCACTTGTTTTAGCTGCTCTGAGAATGTATGGAACCTCCCCTCTAAGGCTGCTACTACCGCGTTGGTTACCTCTTCCACCATGCTGGGAGAGTGGCCAGCATGTGGGCTTGCTGGAGATGAGTCAGCTATTTTGATCTCAGTCACGCGGCTTTTTTTCCTTTCGTGCTGATTTTGTGGCCATCGAGAATAATCACTGCAATTACTTTCTCCACTGCGTTCAGTAAATGATCCTCTTCTCCAAGGTGATTTTGCAGAGAGATCGGGTGGGTTATAAGTTAAAGATTAGGTTAATTAAGCGGGAAGCCCCAAAGCCCTGAAAAAACACAACCGTTCGGCACACCGCATCACGTGTCCCCACTCCCACTCGGCTCACCGCATCATGTGGTCCCCCCTCCCCATATTTATTTATCATTGCAAGTGTGTTTTTATTTTATCTGTATTTTTTTGTAATATTTTTTAACTCCCTGCTCTCTTGTGCTGGCCATTTCTTGCTCCTCCTATAACTAACTGTAATTGCCCCGTACCTGGTTCTTTCTGCTCTCTGGTCTCTCTGTTTGTAGAGGCCAAGTTCAAATTCAAATTTGAACTCTGGTCTCTGCTGTTTTAACTCCAGTTTTACATTTCCTGTGCCTCTACAGCAGTGCTTCCCAAACCTTTTTCTGGTGTAACCCCATTTTAGCTGAGGAAAATTTCCATGACCCCAAAAAGTAATAAAATAAAATTCTCTCTCAAACAGCATAAATATAAGCACATAAATATGTAAATCTATGTTTTTTAAAGTATTACCACAATGTAGTAAACATGCCTGACACATATGGGTTTCAAAAGTAATGACACAGCTTCTTGAACATTTGCAGTGTGGGGGCTGAGCGTCTGTGTGCATGTGTGTGTGTGTGGGAACTAAGGGGGGTGTTTACTAAACGGCGGTAGCGGACTCTGTGCGATATCGGAGCCGCGGCCCCATTGAAATCAATGGGGCCGTGGCTACGATATCGCACGGAGTCCGCTACCGCCGTTTAGTAAACACTCCCCTAAGTGTCTGGGAGGCAATGTATGTGTGGGGGAACTAAGTGTCTGGGAGGCAGTTTATATTGTGTGTCTGTGTGTGTAGGCGTGCGAGCACTTGGGGGAAGGGTGTCTGGGAGCAGCATGTTTGTGCAGAAGTGAGGAATAAGTGACCGAGGGCAGCATGTATATGTCTGAAGCTGAAAAAGGCATAGTTTACTAGTGGGCTTTGAGGTCCCCTCCCAGAGCTTTTGCCCTGAGCTTGACCCCAGCCATATCTATCACCAGTCCTGGCAGAAGTACATTCCAAAAACATATTCAAATCGCTAAATTGAAAATAAAATTATTTTTTTCTACCTTGTTTTGTGGCTATTTTATTTTTTTAATCATGTGGCTCTGGTTTTTTCTTTCCTTCATTTTCTTTTAATTCTTGTATCCAGGGTCACCCTGTCTATTTGCAATTTCTTCTTTGTCCTCCTGTCTTCAGTGTTACAGACTGATGTAGGTGATGGCATGATCTCTTCTTTTCCATTTTCTTCTTTCTCTTTTTACTATTTAGTTGTCAGTCTCCTGCTGTTTACTGCATTTACCCACAGCTTTCCATCAGTCTCCTTCCCAAGCTTCTTACTGCTTAATCTTTCACTAACCCTCCCCATCTCTCCTCCACCTGTGTCTAGCATCTTCACTTTCTCCTCTCTCACCTTCCCCATCCAGGTCTCTTTCCTCTCTATCCCATGTTTATTTATTTAGCTGCATTTATATCCCGCTTTTCACCGGGTCAAAGCGGTTGGGGATACATTTAACACGAGGGGATATGAGACACATACACTAATACTTACAGGGAACATGGGCAATGGAGGGTTAAGTGGCTTGCCCAAGACCACAAGGAGCACCTGTGGGACTAGAAACCCCAGTCCTTCCGGCTCAAGGTTGCTGTCCTGTAGTGGGATTTGAACCTCTGGCCTTTCTGCCTCTCTAGTCCCCCCCTCCCCTCCAACATATGTCCAGTATCTCTTCTGTCTCCCAAGCCCAGCTCCCATATCCAGCATCTCTGCTGTCTCCCTAGTTCCCCACCATTTCCAACATCTCCTCTGTTTCTCTAGCCCTGCCCTCATATCCAGCATACCATCTCCCTAGTCCCCCCTCATTCCCAGTATGTCTTCTGTCTGTCTCCCTCCCTCCTTCCCATGCCCAGTATCTCCTGTCTGTCCCCCTAGTCCCACCCTTAACTTTCAGTCTTGCCAGTCTTTGCACCCTTCTCACTCTCCCAATTCCCCCATGTCTAGCATCTCCCTAGCCTCAGCTTCTCCCGGCATCACCACTCTATCACGCAAAGTCTCCCTCCCTCCCCATCCAGGATCTCTTCAGTCTCTCTCCATTCTCATATCTCGGATGTCCTGCTTCTTTCTTCCCCTTGCCCTGCATTGATCTGCCAGCTTCCAAATATGCGCACCATAAGCTTATCTTCAAATCCAGTTATCGTCCCTGCAATTAAAAAAAAAAAAAAAAAAAGCACAGGTGCAGGTCTTTCTGATACAGGAACGTGTTCACCTCTAAGGCCCTACCAGCCTTACCTGTTCTGCCTCCTCTGACATGACAAGTATGTGCAAAGTAAGGCAATCGCCTCCAAAAGATTGGCAGCCACCTCACTTCAAATCCAGCTTTCGTCCCCATCACTGCCGCCAGCAATCAAAGAAAACACATCTGCAGGGCCTTTTCAATACAGGCGCATGTGCGCTTCTAAGACCCTGCCAGCCATCCCTATCCTGTCCCCTCTGATGCATACTTATCACATCAGAGGGGACGGGAAAGGGATGATTGGCAGGGTCTTAGAGGCATTCATGTGCCAGTACTGGAAAGGCCCCATGTCTGTGCTATCTGTGATTGCTAGCAGCAGCAGGGCTGGAGTTGAAGTGAGGTGGCTGCCAATGTTGCACGTGATTAAATTACTTCATGCTGCCAGGGGCGGCCCAAGAGATCCCTCCATGGCTATATGCAGAGACTCATTGTGGGGCCTCATTTGCATAAATATTTGCATAATGTTAATGTACACTAACTTTTGGTAAACATGCCTATTAATGAGTGTATGGATAAAGAAAGACTATCAGATTTCTACATTACTACAGTGCCAACCGCCAGGCACATTAGGAAGTACTGCAAAAACAGCCCATTTAGAACCCATAGCAAACCTGCTGTATCAGCACTACCAAGACTCCCAAAGCACCATACTCTACGTTTCAAAAGGCAACACTGCAAATATTAAACCAATACATCTCAGAGAATACCAATACATCTCCTACTGGGGAAAGAGAACAAGTGGCACTGTCAAATAGAAACTACATAAACAGAATACCTCAGCTCGGTTACACATGCAGAACATAGACTGTCACCAAACAAAGAACAAGGGATCACAATTTAGAAATAGGAAGACAATAATTAAACTGGGAACCCCAAAAGCCAAACTTGGAATGTACTACAACACTGGAGAAATAAAACTATAAATGAATTTCCTCTTATACTAAACAAAACGCAAAGACGTTAACGATGCACATTTCCCAGAGCCGACATATTCCAGTTAATAAATTAAAAATAAAAAAGTATTTTTCAACCTTTTTTTTCTATGTGCATTTTATTTTTCAGTTGCAATTGCTCCCGTCATTTATAGAAACATAGAAATATTATGACAGAAAAAGACCACATGGCCTATCTAGTCTGTCCTTCCATAGCAACAACTACAACAGTCCCCTTTTTTCCTTTATAGAACAGAAATATGGTTTCTTCGTGTCTTCTGCTAACTCTCCATTGCCTGCTGTCCCTTTGTCCTTTCTTCTCTCTTCTGGTTTTTTTCCATTCTCTTCTTACATCTGCTTTAAGATACTGTTCTTTCCCCTTTTGCTCTTTTCTCCATTTCTTTCTTTATTCCTTTTTCATCCACTCAAATTTTACCCCTCCATCCTCAATCCCCACTTACTCTCACAATACCTGGCCAATCATAGATTTTTCTTCCCTCCCACACAAAATAACTTTTCCCCTCTCCATCCTCACTCCCCTAGCCCCATCCCCCCCTAGTCCTTCCCCAATATCAGCTCCCTTCTAGTTCCAGCCCCATGCAGTATCTGCTCCCTTCTAGTACCATTCTCCTATCCCCCCCCCGCATCAGCCCATTTCCAGTCCTAGCCCCCCATCAGCCCATTTCCAATCCTAGCCCACCATTAGCCATTTCCAGTCGTATCCTAGCCCCCCATAAACCCATTTTTAATACTAACCACCCATCAGCCATTTCCAGTCCTAGCTCCCCCATCAGTTATTTCCAGTCCTATATTAGCCCCTCCATCAGAACATTTCCATAAGAACATAAGAACATAAGATATGCCATACTAGGTCAGACCAAGGTCCATCAAGCCCAGTATCCTGTTTCCAACAGTGGCCAATCTAGGTCATACGTACCTAGCAGTATCCCCACGAGACAGAGGTTCCACAATGCTTGTATTGGGTCAAGCATTGATATCCTAGGTCCCTTCTTAATAATGGTTTATGGACCTTTCCTCCAGGAACTTGCCCAAACCTTTTTTAAACCCAACTACACTAACAGCCCTTACTACATCCTCCGGGTAACAAATTCCAGAGTTTGATTACATTACAGTCCTATTCTAGCCCCAATCAGCCCATTTCCAGTCCTAGCCCCTCCATCAGCCATTTCCAGTCGATTACGCCAATGCAATTCTACAAGGACTTCCGCAGACCACCTTGAATCCACTCCAACTATCAATGAATGCCGCGGCCAGAATTCTACAAGGAGCTTCCAGGAAGGATCATAGAAACATAGAAACATGATGACAGAAAAAGACCACATGGTCTATCTAGTCTGTCCTTCCATAACAACAACTACAACAGTCCACTTTTTACCTTTAAAGATCCTCTGTGTTGGTCCCATGCTTTTTTGAATTCAGTTACTGTCCTCATCTCTACCACCTCCACTGGGAGACTATTCCATGGATCCACTACTCTTTCCGTAAAGAAATATTTCCGCATATCACTCCTGAATCTATCTCCCTTCACCCTCATCCCATGTCCCCTCATAGCAGAACTTGCTTTCAATTGAAAGAGGCTCTCTCCCTGAACATTTATGCCATGGAGGTATTTAAACATCTCAATCATATCACCTCTATCCCGCCTTTCCTCTAAGGTGTACATATTAAGATCCTTAAGTCTGTCCTCATATGCTTTATAATGAAGCCCACTAATCATTTTAGTAGCCACCCTCTGCACCGACTCCATCCTGTTCACATCCTTTTGAAGGTGCGGTCTCCAGAATTGCACACCATACTCCAAATGAGTTCGCACCAAAGACTTATACAGAGGCATTATCACCTCCTTTTTTCTGCTAGCCATTCCTCTCCGTATGCACCCAAGCATCCTTCTAGCTTTCGCCGTCGCCTTTTCTACCTCTTTAGCTACTTTAAGATCATCAGACACAACCACGCCTAGGTCCCGCTCTTCTTTAGTGGACAAAAGTACTTCACCTCCTATACTGTATTGCTCCCTTGGATTGCTGCAGCCCAAATGCATGACCTTACATTTTTTAACATTAAATCCCAGCTGCCAAATTCTAGACCATTCTTCAGGCTTAGCTAGAACCCTCCTCATGTTATCTACACCTTCCTGGGTGTCTACTCTATTGCAGATTTTGGTATCATCTGCAAAGAGGCAAACCTTACCCGACAGCCCTTCCGCTATATCACTAACAAAGATGTTAAAAAGAATCGGACCAAGGACAGATCCCTGGGGCACACCACTGGTAACATCCTTCTCCTCAGAGTGAGCTCCATTTACTTGTACTCTTTGTCGCCTCCCACCAAACCAATTTCTAACCCAAGCAGTAACTTTAGGGTCCATCCCTAGGGTGCTCAGTTTGTTTATAAGTCGCCTGTGAGGAACAGTGTCAAAGGCTTTACTGAAATCTAAATACACCACATCTAGAGCTCTCCCTCGGTCCAACTCCCTGGTCACCCAGTCAAAGAAATCAATCAGATTTGTCTGACAAGACCTGCCTCTGGTGAATCCATGCTGCCTCGGATCCTGTAATCTGCTGGACTCCAGAAACCTCACTATTTTCTCTTTCAGCAGCGTTTCCAATAATTTACTCACCACCGAAGTTAAACTAACCGGCCTGTAGTTTTCAACCACATCCTTACTTCCGCTTTTGTGTAAAGGCACCACATGAGCCTCTCTCCAGTCCTTTGGCACCACTCCCGACTCCAACAAAGCATTGAAAAGGTCAGTCAGTGGAGTTGCTAGAACGTCCCCAAGTTCCCTCAGTATTCTAGGGTTTATCCCATCCGGTCCCATCGTTTTCTCTACTTTAAGTTGAGCTAGTTTCTCACGAAAACAGTCTTCTGAAAATTGTTCAAGATGTCCCTCGCTTCTGTTCCTATTTGTGGGTGTTTTCTGAGGTCCTGCTCCTGGTTCTTCATCTGTGAACACAGAACAAAAATATTTGTTAAGCAATTCCGCTTTATCCTTATCAGCTTCTACATATTCCCCCCCTACACCCTTGAGTCTGACAATACCACTTTTGCCCTTCCTCTTCTCACTAATATATCTGAAAAATGTCTTATCCCCCCATTTTATTGCATTGGCTATTTCCTCCTCCTTTTGAATCTTTGCCTTCTTAACTACTTTGCTAGCTTCTCTAAGTTTTTCCAAATACAGATGCCTGTCTTCCTCTCTCTGTGATCTCTTGTATTTCATGAAGGCCTCCCTCTTTTTCTTCACTTTTTCAGCTACTTCCTTCGAAAACCATAGCGGTCTCCTTTTCCTTTTGCCTTTATTTACCATTTTAACAAAAAGGTTGGTTGCCCTTAAAATACCCCCTTTCAGTTTTGCCCACTGTTTTTCTACATCCCCCAGCTGTTCCCATCCCACTAACGACTCCCTGAGGTATTGGCCCATCTTCGCAAAGTTAGTCTTCCTAAAGTCTAAGATCCTCACCTTGGAATGGATTCTAACAGCCCTAGTCCTAATATTGAACCACACCATCTGGTGATCACTGGATGCAAAATGATCTCCCACTACATCAGAAACACTTTCACCATTGGTAAGCACCAAGTCCAGAATGGCCCCCTCACGTGTGGGGTCTGTTACCAATTGCCTGAATAGTTCTCCCTGTAGAGAATCCAGGATCTCCTTACTTCTAGATGATACTGCAGCAGGAATGTGCCAATCAACATCTGGCATATTGAAATCTCCTATCAGTAGCACTACCCCTTTCCTAGCAATGCTGCGTATGTCTTCAATTAACTCTCTGTCCACCTCTTCCTCTTGTGAGGAGGTCTGTATTTCACAACAATGCAAATAGATTTCTCTTTCCCTCTTTCTAGTTTAACCCACAATGCCTCCTCTCTCCCTTTTAAGCTCTGTAATTCCAAAGCTTTAATAGTAGTTTTTACATATAGTGCCACTCCTCCTCCCCTTCTTCCTACCCTGTCCTTTCTGAATAAAGTATAGCCAGGTATAGTTACATCCCAGTCATGGTTTTCTGTGAACCATGTTTCTGTAACTGCCACTAAATCCAAGTCAGCCACTCCCACCAAAGCTTCAACTTCAGGGATCTTATTTCCCATGCTAAGGGTATTAATACACACTGCTTTCCATATGTTACCCTTGTTACCCATTTCCATAAAGGTATTTAATGCATCACCTACCTGGGGGCTTTCACTTACCTGGGGGCTTTCTTCACCCATCCCCAATGAATCTAGTTTAAAGCCCTCTTCAGTAGATTAGCCAGTCTACTACCGAAGATGCGTTGACCTTTCTTGGACAGATGGATGCCATCTCTGCTCTGCAACCCTTGGAACAGCATCCCATGGTCTAGGAAACCAAAACGCTCTCGATGACACCATCCACGCAGCTATGCATTCATCTCCAGGATGCGAGCCTCTCTGCCTTGGCCTTTACCCTCAACAGGGAGGATTGAAGAGAACACTACCTGTGCACCTAACTGCTTCACCCTCTGTCCCAGAGCCATGAAGTCACTTTTGATACGTTCCGAGGTATACCTGGCAGTATCATTTGTTCCAACATGGATTAGCAACATTGGGTAATAGTCAGTGGGCTTGATGAGTCTCGGCAAACTCTCCGTAACATCTTGGATTTTGGCACCAGGCAGACAGCATACCTCTCTGGACATCAAGTCTGGTCGGCAGATGGACGCCTCAGTACCCCTCAGAAGAGAGTCTCCAACCACCACTACCCTTCGTTTCCTTCTGGTCACTGATTCTGCAACTTTGGGGTACTTGAACTCTGGTTCTTACCTTTCCAGGGATGCTTTCACCTCCTCCACTTCCAGGGCTACATAATGGTTCTTCAATTCAAGGGCTGGAGAAGTTGGATTGGTGATTTTGCAGGCCCTGGTGACTTGTGTCCAACCATCGACATTCTGTTGGCACCCATCTTCTCCTGTGCTGGAGAGCTTGGTTGCTGCAAGAAGCATCTCATCAATGTACTTCTCACTGTCTTGAATGATCACATAACACCAATCCTGAAACACCTCCACTGGCTCCCAATCCACTGCAGACTCGCATTTAAAACTATTAATGACCTACAAGGCCATCAACAAGCTCTCCTCCACCTTCCTCATGGAGCTAATCCACCCCACCCCCCCCAACTGATCCAGAAGATCCGCAGCGGTCAATACACTGGTAATTCCGAAGGCAGTAACTAAATGCTCCCAAGCAACGTTAAACAGGGCATTTAGGTTCTATGCACCCAGAAGTTGGAACGCCCTGCCATCCAGCATCCTGGCAATCACCGACCTTGCCCAATTTAGGAAGGCACTGAAGAACCACCTCTTCCTCAAGTACTTCTCTGATGAAAGCCCACAAACTGCCACCCTCCCCATCAGGACTGCCCCATTAGCATACCCAGCACGCAACAAACCAACCACACCCACTGGCGCCATCACTCAACCATGCACACCAGGTAAATAGCTGCATTTATACAGCCCTGTTGTAGGGAGGAAATAGGTTGTCCATTTATGGGCTTGAAGGAAGCTGAAATAGCACTCAAATGGACCCTCATTGAATTAGTCTTAAGTCCTGCATTGGATAAATGAAGAAGGTACTCCAGTAATGATTCCAGAGGTATGGCAATGGGGTTAAGACTCTTCTGCGAACACCATATGGTAAATCTTTTATTTATTTATTTATTTAGCTGCATTTATATCCCGCTTTTCACCGGGTCAAAGCATTTAACACGAGAGGATTTGAGACACTAATACTTACAGGGAACATGGGCAATGGAGGGTTAAGTGGCTTGCCCAAGACCACAAGGAGCACCTGTGGGACTAGAAACCCCAGTCCTTCCGGCCCAAGGTTGCTGTCCTCTAGTGGGATTTGAACCACCGACCTTCCGGCCTGTGATACCTTGCCCCAACCACTAGGCCACTCCTCCCTCTCAAGTGGAAAATCTTTTCCACTTGAAAGCATAAGGGCGTCTTGTGGAAGGCTTCCTGGAAGCATAAAGGATATCCTTTATTTGTTGAGGGAGATTAAGATCATGGAGATCTAGGCCTTCAGCAACCAAGCCCTCAGATGCAGAGACTGGGGATTGGGATGCCATAACATCCCGTCCTCCTGAGATAGGAGATCTGGAGCAGACCCTAACTCCAGGGAGGGAGCTTGAGAGAGATGCAGAAGCAGAGGGTACCATACTTGCCGTGGCCAATGTGGAGCTATGAGGATCATACGGCCTCTGTCTCTCTGAAGCTTGAACAGGGTTTTGGGAATTAGGGGAATGGGTGGAAAGGCATACAGGAAGTCTTGACCCCAGTAAAGGAGGAAAGCATCCCTGGCCTGAGCCCCCTGAGCCAGAATTCTGGAACAGAACCGGGGAAGTTTGGCATTCCACGGACTTGCAAAGAGATCTATGTCCGGGGTTCCCCAATTTTGAAAAATCTTGGCCACCTGGTCTGCATGCAGAGACCACTCGTGTGGAAGCAGAACTCGACTGAGTCTGTCTGCCCAAGAGTTTTGTATGCCTGGAAGATACACTGCCAGGAGATGAATCTGATGCTCTCTGGTGAGGGCCCATAGTCACAAAGCTTCGTTGCAAAGCGACAGAGAGCCTGTTCCCCCCTGCTTGTTCACGTAGAACATGGCTACTTCATTGTCCATATGAATGAGGACTGTCTTGTAGCTGAGCAGGGTGTGGAACACTCGAAGAGCAAGGAAGATTGCTCTAAGCTCCAAGAGACTGATGTGTAGATGAGTCTCCTGTGGAGACCAGGTTTCTTGGGTGGAGAGGTCTTGCAGATGAGTTCCCCAACCCATCGGAGAAGCATCTGTTCTGAAACTCGCTTGGGGTAAGGGTTGTTGAAAAGGAGACCCCAGCAACAGGTTTTCAGGGGACTTCCACCACTGGAGGGACAAGATAAGGCGACTTGTGTTTGCTATTTTGTCTGACAGGCATCCTGATGCCTGGGTCCATTGAGTGGATAAAGTCCACTGGGCTGCCCTCATATGGAGGCAAGCATAAGGAACCACATGCACAGTAGATGCCATGTGGCCTAGTAGTTGTAGCATTCCTCGGGCAGTGAGATGAGACTTTAGTACTGCTTGAGAAGGTAACTGCACCATGCGAAGGCAATGGGCCTGGGGGGAGATAGGCCCTTGCCTTTCTGGTATCCAGCAAAGCTCCTATAAACTCTAAAGACTGAGTGGGAGTTAGACTGGATTTTGTGATGTTTATTACCAGACCCAAATAGTGAAGGATATGCATTGTGCAGGATAGAGAAGTCCTAGCCTCTGACTCTAAGTAGGGGAAGACGAATATCCCTAGAGTGCGGAGAAATGCTGCTACCACAGCCATGCATTTCGTGAACACCCTTGGTGCTGAGGCCAGGCCAAAAGGAAGCACCCTGTATTGGTACTGCTTTCTTTGAAAAAGGAACCGAAGGAACCTTCTGTGAGTTGGATGGATGAGAACATGGGTGTACGCATCCTTGAGATCTAGAGAACAAAGCCAATCCTGACTCTGAAGGTACGGCAGCAGAGTTCCGAGAGAAATCATCTTGAATTTCTCTTTGACTAGGAATTTGTTCAATTCTCTGAGGTCCAAGATAGGTCTGTATCCCCCTGTTTTCTTTGGGATAAGGAAATAGGGGGAGTAAAACCCTGTACCCTGCTGATGGATGGGTACTTCTTCTATTGCCCCTTGGGCAAGAAGCATAGTGACCTCCTGACCTAACAGATCGATGAGAGAGGTCGGAGAATTGAACTGCCTTATCATTGTGGGAGGGGGCATGCTCGAAAAATAAAGCTTGTATCCCTCTTTTATGATGGAGAGTGTCCAATGCCCTGCTGTTATCTGTCCCCATCTGGATGCAAAGTTACACAACCTTCCTGGAATGGTGGAAGGCTCTGGTCAAATGAGAGCCAGGAAGGCTACGTTCTCTAGTTGAAAGTCAAAGGCCTTGTGGAGGCTGCGACTGCTGGGACGGCTGAGGCTTAGCAGTCTTTGCTTTTCTTTGTTTGGGTGGTTGCTGACCTTTCCTTACAAGCTGACCTGCAGAACGTCCCTGCTGAGCATAAGCAGGATAATATCTTTTCTTTTTAGAAAAGAATGGTTTCTTGAAAGATTTCTTTCTAGCAGGATCAGCTGTGGATTTGGATAATCTATCCAAGGTGGAGTTGTCAGCATCCATCTCATTGGCCTTTTCCTGCCAATCTTTACCAAACAGGTTCTCACCAGTCACAAGGGATATTTCCCAGTTTGTCTTGTACCCAGAGCTCCAGATCAGATGCCTGGAGCCATGCAATTCTATGTGCACCTATGGCAATGGCAGAGGTTCTGCTTATGCTCTCAAAACAGTCAAAAGCTGCACGGTTGACAAATTTAGAAACATCTTGGGCATGTTTGACCAATGTGAGAAAATCCTGACTTCTATCCTCAGGAAGAAGAGGACTCAAAGCCTCTAAATCACTTGTGACTTCCTTCTGGAACATTCCCATATATAGACTATAGGAACTGATCCTGGCAGAAAGCATGGAAGCTTGGAAGACACGACGTCCAAAAGCATCCAAAGTTCTGCACTCATGTCCTGGAGGATTAGAGGCATGCCTCTTTGCACTCTTGATCCTTCTCATAGCTGATTCCACTACAATAGAGTGGTGAGGAAGCTGAGTTTTTTGGAAACCAGGACAAGGAGGGACTAGATACAGAGTATCCAGTCTACGAGAATGAGGAGAGGTAGTAAGAGGTGTCTCCCACATTCTTAACATGAGATCATGCAAGATCTCATGGATGGGCAAGGTAGCTGCCTCCTTAGGAGTTTTGGGATATTGTAAAATTTCCAACTCCTTTGCTCTGGGCTCTGTAAGCCACCTCCCTGATAAAATCCTGAAAGGAAATATCCTCTGGAGGAGACATCCTGCGCTTAGGGGAGGAAGGCTCCTCTGGGAGAAGCATTCCTGCATCGACAGAACTGTCAGAATCCTCAGATTCTTCTGAGGACTCGAAGTACCGTCTGTCTGGATGCTCTTGAAAAGCCCGATACCCGTACCGACCGAAGTCGGTACCGGGAGTAATCGGTACTGGAGTATCGGTACTGGAAGGCATCGGATGACTGGGTGCTGGCAATGCGGACACCGATGTCGATGTCATCGGTACCAGTACTGATACCGATGCCGGAGTCGGTGACAGTACCAGTTGAACTGTCTGACGCAGTTCCGAGGGCGTCGATGCCGCAAGGAGAGCCGCCAGACTGCGCTCAATAGCCAGGACTCTCTGGTCTATCGACGCTGCCGATGCCTGGATGTCGGTACCGGAGAAGATCGCCGGTACCCCAGAGCATGGCAGCAGTAGTTCTGCTGAGGTTGAGGCCTCGAGAACGTCCTGGAGCCCCAATAATGCTTTGGAAGCCGAAGCCTCCCACCGGGGCAATTTTGCCGATGCAGAATCCTCAAGGGCAACGCCAGAGGCATCTCGATGCTTAGAAGGCGATCTACCCTTTGAGGACCGGCTAGACTTGTGTTTAGTTACCTGAGATCCACGGGAGGAAGACGAAGCCCTGGAAGACGTCGATGCCACTGAAGCGGCATCAGAGGGAAACAGGGTACTGAGCTTGGCAGCTCGGTTTTGTCGACCCCTCTTGGACATCATGGCACAGGCCATACATTCCGAAATGGAATGGTCAGGACCTAAACATTTCAGATACCACTCATGGGTGTCGGTGACAGAGATGGTACCGCCACACTTGGTGCACTTTTTAAAACCCGAAGAGGGTTTTTCCATTGTGGAAAAAATCCTCGTCCTAAGGCCCTAAATGGCGCGTGCACCTGGAAAAAAAAAAAGGAAAAAGTACTAAGAATTTTTTTTTTTTAAGAAAAGAAAGAAAAACAGGTGGTACCGGTAAAGCATCGAGGAAGGCAGACGCGACCACAAAAAAGAAGGAAACTTTTCTGCGGTGACAGGAACACAAGCTGCTGGCTCCGCAGAAAATAAAGAACTGGAGAGAGGCAGTTGGGAAAGGCAGGAAGGCAGCACGCAGGCGCTGTGGGATGCTCCCATAAGCTTTCTAATTGGACGCTGGGGAGCATTCCCACGCAGGCTCCGTCGGTACCGACGATACCCATATGTGATGACTACATTCCTGCTTGTTCCTGGAGATAGCAATAACCAATGTCATGTTGTAAACACTATGGGGGTCATTCTGTACAGTGAATAGTGGGGATAGATGTCCCATTTGGATGTTCATCCCTGCTTTAGCTCCCCTGCCGGCCCCAGCTAATGCCTCCCCATATGAACAGCGTATTTTACGGGTAGGCCTAAACGGGGATGAACGGAGCGTTTCTGAGGTGGAGTGAGGGAAGGGCATGGGTGGGCCATGACATATAGGGCCGAATCTGAGGTCGACCCTGTACATCTGGACAGGTGAACATAGACGGAGGACTTATTCCACCGCGAAGATGGAATAACTCGCCAAAAGTCTAACATGATGGACCTTATCAAAGGCTTTCTGAAAACCC
Source organism: Ichthyophis bannanicus (assembly GCA_033557465.1). Lineage (NCBI taxonomy): Eukaryota > Metazoa > Chordata > Amphibia > Gymnophiona > Ichthyophiidae > Ichthyophis > Ichthyophis bannanicus. The sequence continues at coordinate 139,866,755 of CM066039.1, forward strand.
ATAATACACTATATCAACAGACTCACCTTTGTCTACCTGTTTATTCACACCTTCAAAAAAAATAACAGATTTCTAAGACAAGATCTTCCTTGGCTAAAGCCATGTTGGCTATCTCCCATTAAGCCATGACAATCTAATGTTCAGTAATTTTGTTCTTTATAAGTTACATTGGCCATCCAATCTTCAGGTATTACAAATGACTTTAATGATACTGCACAGATTACTATTACTAATAATAGGTTTGCAATCTCATATTTCAGTTCTTTCAACACCCTTGGATGTACACCATCCGGTCCAGGTGATTTGCTACTCTTCAGTTTATCAAAGAGTTGTAATACATCTTCCCGGTGTATCGATATTTCTTTCAATTCTTCTATGCCATCACCTTTTAAATACCATTTCAGTCATACGCAACATCCCTACATCTTCCTCAGTAAAGACCGAAGCAAAGAATTCATTCAGTCTCTCCGCTATGTCCTTCTCCCGTCTTAGTCCCTCTTTCACCCCTCTATCATCTAATGGTCCAACTGACTCTCTCACAGGATTTGTGGTACGAATGTACTTGAAAAAGTCTTTATTATGCATTTTTGCTTCCACAGAAAGCTTCTTCTCAAATTTTCTCTTTGCCTGCCTTATCAATGCCTTGCATCTAACTTTCCAGTGCTTACGTTATTTCCAGTTTTCATCATTTTACTCCTTTTTCCATTTCCTGAAAATACTTCTTTGGCAACAACAGCCTCTCTGACCTCACCTTAAAACCATGCTGGCAGTTTTTTGGACTTCCTTCCACTTTTCTTAAAGCATGGAATACAGCTGGTCTGGGCTTCCAAGATAGTATTTTTAAACAACACCTATACTTGATGTAAATCTTTAACCTTTGCAACTGCTCCTTTAGTTTTTTCTTAACTATTTTCCTCATTTTATCACAGTCTCCCTTTTGAAAGTTAAAATGTAGTAATGTGGATTTCCTTGTCATTCTTACTCCATTTATTAAATCAAATGTGATCATGCTATAAACACTATTGCCAAGTGGCCCCAACACCCTTATCTCTTTCACCAGATCTTGTGTTCCATTAAGGACTAGGTCCAAAATGGCTTCCCCTCTGGTCGGTTTATGCTGCTCTAAGAAGCAGTCATTTATTTTATCTAGAAACTTTATCTCCCTAGCATGTCCTGCCATACACCGACTCAGTCGATACCAGGGTAATTGAAATCACCCATTATTATTACTGTGCTGTAACTTTTGTCAACTTCCCTGATTTCTTTGAGCATTTCATCATCCATTTGTTCATCCTGGCCAGGCGGTCGATAGTACACCCCGACTGCCATCGCCTTCTCCTTCCCCTTTTTACATGGAATTTCAGTCTATAGAGATTCTACAGTGAATTTTGTTTTCTGTAAAACTTTAATTCTTTGTGACTCAATGCCCTCTCTAATATAGAGTGCAATCCCTCTATCATTTTGATCTGCTCTATCATTATGATATAGTTTGTACCCAGGTATCAAGTGTCCCACTGGTTGTCTTCCTTCTACCATGTCTCTGTGCTACCAATCATATCTAAACTCTCATTTAGTACTATATAGTCTAACACTCCCATCTTATTTTTTAGACTTCTAACATTTGCATACAAGCATTTTAGAGGCTGTATTTTATTCATATTAATCTGGCTATTGGTAGGCAAGGGTAATTTGGAATCTTTTAAGCTCTGCCTGCTCTGTACTCAAAGGCATTTAGGTTACTTTTGTCTTTATTGGAACTTCTCTGTTGATATGCCCTAATTTGCGTCTTTTGCTAGTATCCTTCATTGTTCCGAACCATGCACTCTTGGGCGACTGTCGGCTCTCCCCTATTTAGTTTAAAAGCTGCTCTTTCTCCTTTTTAAAGGTTAATGCCAGCAGCCTTGTTCCATCCCGGTTAAGGTGGAGCCCATCTCTTCGGAAAAGCCCCTCCTTTTCACAGAATGTTCCCCAGTTCCTAACAAATCCAAACCCCTCATTCTTGCACCATCGTCTCATCCACGCATTCATTGAGACTCCAGAGCTCTGCCTTTTGGTTCCTGCACATGGAACGGGAAGCATTTCAGACAATGTTACCCTGGAAGTTCTGGATTTCAACTTCCTACCTAAAAGCCTAAATTTCGCCTCCAGAACCTCTCTACCACACTTTCCTATGTCATTGGTATCGATATGTACCAAGACAGCAGACTCCTCCCCAGCACTATCTAAGACCTTGTCTAGGTGGCGCATGAGGTCTGCTACCTTTGCACCAGGCAGGCATGTTATCAGGCAATCCTCATGTCCATCAGCCACCCAGCTATTCACATGCCTAATCATCGAATCACCAACTATAACAGCTGTCTTAAACCTTCCCTCATGGGCACATGGTCCTGGAGAAACCTCCTCAATGCGAGAGGGTTTTACATCATCTGGAGGACAGGTCCTAGCTACAGGATCACTTCCTGCCACACCAGGATGATGCTTTCATGTCACATGACCATGGCAACAGGGATGCTGCCAGACTGGAGGTGGGACTTCAGTACTATGTCCCTGTAGGTCTTGTCTATGTACCTCTCTGTCTTCCTTATGTCCTTCAAGTCTACTTAAATAGTTTACCCTGTAGCTTCATTGCATGTCCCCTAGTCTTTCTATATTCTGATAAGTTAAACAATCGATCTACGTTTACCCGTTCCACTCCGTTCATTAATTTATAGACTTCTATCATATCTCCCCTCAGCCGTCTCTTTTCCAGGTTAAAGAGCCCTAACCTTTTTAGCCTTATACTCAAAAGGGAGATGGCCATAAGGACCAGCGTCGATTCTGATTGCTGACTGCATGCACCTTTGGGAAGTGCTTGAGTCTCAAGGATTGGCTGCACTACCTATGGTGACGATGCCTGAGGCACCGGGCCCACGGTTCCGTGACCAATACCACTGCCATATGGGCTTTGAGGACTTGAAGATGTTCCTCCGTCTCCCAAGGCACTGGGGCCAGAATTATTATTATTATTATTATTATTATTATTATTATTAAAGACTTATAAAGCGCCACAACATATGAAGCACTGTACAAACATAGAAGAGTGACAGTCCCTTCTCATCAGAGCTCACAATCTAATAAGACAGAAAACAAAATAAGTTACATAATTACAACTTCAGCCACCAGCCCTGGCACCCCTAGCGTGGAATCCATGATGGCTGGAACATCAGGGGATTCCTGGTGCCACTTCGTACCCTGGATGACGATTCCTCTCTCGTGGTACTTTAGCAGGTGACTCCCAGTCATCGCTCTCTACTTCGCATCGGGAAGGGCTTCAATGTCGGTGCACTTGGACCTTAGTTCGGTGCTCAGACTCCCCCTTTGATGACAATGGGGTTCATAAAGTTAGCTCCGGACAAAGACTGACAGAGATTGTTTGCTCTGGGGTACCATAGCCCCTCGGTTCTGAGTTCACTTGGGCTCCTCTGGACATCAATGCCTTGGCAGTGCCCGATGACACTGGGGTTGATGCTGAGATCAAAGATACAGAATCTGTCAGCCTGAATAGGGATTCCTGCTACTTCTTCAAGCCCCTTCTTGTCATCCACAAGCACAGGTTACAAGACGATGGCTGGTGGTTGGGACCCGAGCAATGAAGGCATCAGATGTGCCTGTCCATGACCGGGATGATCCAGGCACACTTGGTACACTTTTTAAACTCGCTTACTGGCTTCTGGGACATGTCTGTGAATACGGCTGTGGCAAGGTCGAATGGCTCAATGGTGCTAGCCATGAGAAAACAAAAGGGAAAGAAAAACAAAAGCGACTGCATCGGGGCTGGTGCTACTGACGACAGGTGATGAAAAATCAGATGAAAAAGGACCCCAAAGAGGCAAAAGAGAAAAACCTTTTCCAATGGTGCAGGACACATCCTAGGGGATCCGCAGAAAAATGAAGACTGGAGAAGATGGTGCCGTGGCAGGCAGGAAGGTAGGTGTGCAACTGCGGTGGATCCTCCCGAAAGCTTCTAGAAGCTGGGGAGTGTTCCCATGCGGGACTTTGTTAGGTGACATCACCCTTACATGAGGACTTACTTCCTGCTTGTCTATGGAGAAAGCAATTTTCACACATCTAATTTATGAAAATGAATTGCTATTTACTACATAAATGGCTTTGAACCTGGCTTTGAACTCATAATTATAACATAAAAACAAAAGAACATAAGATATGCTATACTGGGTCGACCAAGGGTCCATTAAGCCCATTATCCTGTTTCCATTAGTGGCCAATCGAGGTCACAAGTACCTGTCAGGTTCCCAAAAGGTATCCAGATTCCATGCTGCTTGTCCAATGGATAACACAGAAACATAGAAAAATGATGACAGAAAAAGACCACATGGCCTATGTAGAAATGGACAGATAAAGGGGATACCAGAATCCCCAATATGTAATTGAAGATGGATGAATTTCTTGATACAGAATGTGTTTAGAAGTTTGGCTTTTCACCTACTTCCTCTTAAATAGAATAGGATGTCATGATCATGAGTTCTGTGTAACCATCTTTAAAATAGTTTGGAACATTGTTAACACAAGCATAAAGAGTAAACATAGGCTATAAACTGTGCAGCCATAGTTCATTGTACTGTCAATGCTGACACAACATAATTTTTGCAACTTTGCAATTATAAATAATTTTGTCATAATCAAGTAAATTTCATCTAATACACTGTAATCAGATCTTACTCTGTAAAAAGAACTTTGGTGACACCTTGTGTTATTTCATGTTTATAATAAATGACTGTTACTTCCCCTTTTTCTTTAATAAAAGGAGCTTTTCAGGAGGAAGAATTTGAATCCGGCAGGCGTGGAACTGTGCGTGTCCACAGACCGTCTGCCGTTTTCCCTCTGAGCTCAAAGAAAGTAGCACTTTGTGTGTGTGTGATTGTGTTCTGTATTACTCTCTGCCTGTTTCTCACTGCTTGAGGGACCAGAGACCAAAAGAGCCGTGGTATTGTGGCCAGATCATGGGGTTTTCTTCAGCCTATCTGTCCTTCCTTATCAACAACTACAACATAGAAAGATAGAAAAATGATGACAGAAACATAGAAAAATGATGATAAGCAGTGGATTTCCCCAGTCCTATTTAATAGTGGTTTATGGACTTTTCCTCCAGGAACTTGTCCAACCCTCTTTTAAATACAGCTAACCTAACAGCTTTTACTACATCCTCTGGTAATGAATTCTAGAGTTTGATTACACTTTGAGTGAAAAAATATTGTCGTTGATTAGTCTTAAATGTGCTTAATTGTAGCTTCCTTGCATAGCCCCCAGTCTTTCTACTTTTTGAAGGAGTGAACAACCGATCTACATTTACCCATTATACTCCATTCATTATTTTACAGACCTCTATCATATCTCCCCTTTTCCAAGCTTAAGAGCCCTAACCTTTTAAGCTTTTCCTCATAGGGATATTTTTCCATCCCCTTTACCATTCTGGTTGCTCTTCTCTGAACCTTTTCTAATTTTGCTATATCCTTTTTAAGATATGGTGACCAGAATTACATATAATATTCAAGGTGTGGTTGCACCAAAAAGCAATACAGAGACATTATAATATCCATTGTTTTATTCTCCATTCCTTTCTTTATGATTCCCAACATTCTATTTGCTTTCTTGGCTGCCACTGCACACTTGGCGGTAGATTTCAACATGTTATCCATGATGACGCCTAAATCCTTTTCCTGGGTGGTGATTCCTAATGTGAAAACTTGCATCATGTAACCATAATTTGGGTTGTTCTTTCCTAAGTACATAACTTTGCACTTGTCCACATTAAATTTCATCTGCCATTTAGATGCCCAGTCTCCCAATTTATCAAGGTCCTCTTGAAATATTTTACAATCCTCTTGTGTTTTAACAACTTGAATAATTTGGTAATCATCTGCAAATTTGATCACCTCACTCATTATTGAGGCAAGCACAGATCCCTAGGGTACTCCACTATTCACCTCTCTCTATTGAGAAAATTGCCATTTAGCCCTATTCTGTTTTCTTTCAACCAGTTCCTAATCCACAATAGTACATTGCCTCCTATTCCATGGCTTTTTAATTTCCCCAAGAGTCTCTCATGAGGGACTGTCAAAGGCCTTCTGAAAATTGAGAAACACTATATCCACCGGCTCATCTTTATCTACCTATTTCTTCACACCTTCAAAAAAATATAAGAGATTGGTGAGACAAGACTTTCCTTGCATGTGTTGGCTTTCTGCCACTAAACCATGTTCAGTAATTTTGCTTTTTATAATAGTTTCTACCATTTTGCCTGGTACTGATGTCAGGCTCACTGGTTTGTAGTGTCCTGGATCACCCCTGGAACCTTTTTTAAAAATTGACGTTACATTGGCCATTTTCCAATCTTCGGGTACTACAGATCACAGATTACTAATAGTCTTTCTACAATTTCATATTTCAGTTCTTTCAGCACCCTGTGATGTATGCCATCTGCGTTCAGGTGATTTGCTGCTCTTTAGTTTATCAATTAGCTATATTACTTCTTCCAGATTTATTGAAATTTGTTTCAATTCCTTTGATACATCACCTTTAAATATCATTTCTGGCATGGGTAAGTTTCTTACATCTTCTTCAGTAAATACTGAAGCAAAAAATGTATTCAGTCTCTCCGCTATGGCCTTGTCCTCTCTCAGCCAACAAACAGACCAGGAAGGTGACAACCGCTAATGAAACATAGAAACATAGAAAAATGACGACAGAAAAAGACCACATGGCCTATCTAGTCTGTCCTTCCATATCAACAACTACAACAGTCCCCTTTTTTCCTTTAGATTTTCCTTAGAATGCTGCATGATAATCCTGACAGAGGAAAAATGGATCCCCTGTGTGCTTGGTCCTTGGCAAGAAAATACAGTTCAGCGCTAGTGTTTGTGCCAATACACCCCTGAGGAAGGCTGGTGCCAAAACATGGCTGTGTCGGGTGTAGCTGTACTGTACCTCTGAATAAAGACTTGGATCCTTTTTTAGATGTCCCACTTCTGTTTGTTGGCTTTGTATTTCTGAGGGAGTCCTTTACTTCAACACAGGATTTGTTCTCTCTCAATGCACCTTTTATCTCTCCATCATCTTAAGGTCCAATTGATTCTCTCACAGGTGTTTTGTAAGGAATATACTTGAAAATGTTTCTATTATGCACTTTTGGAAGCGGCTGTTGATTGGTGCAGTCTGCACCCTTGTAAAATTACCAAGGGTGTGGACCTTATGGTCACCAGGTCATCTAGGACAGGCCAATTTATTTCTTCATCCCCCCATATACAGCTCCAGTTTTCATGAAGGCAAACTCATCTTTATACTGAAATCTCCAGTTTCCCTTCCTTCCTACCCACTGTCATATGCCACACCTCCACTTGTATTTTTGAGGATAATGCTTTGGTAATAGGCCTGCAGTTGTTCAGGGGTTAAAGGTACCCAACAGAATTGAAAGTGGAGGACGATGACAATGGAAATACCATTAATGATACTGCACTGATGAAAAAGTAACAAAAACTAGCTGTCTCCTCCACCCACATCTTACCTGAAAGCGGAGAATGATGGTCCAGATGAGGCCAAGGGTCAGCCGGTGGTTTCCATCCACGATGTCATGAGACCCCATGTTCTCCAGGTGTACCTTCTGCTCCTTCAGGAACTGCAGAGCTTTGTCCACATTCTCCAAGCAATGAATACGCATCCGGCCCTTAGTGGGCTTGGGCTGCAGAAATTAGGAAAAGCAAAGACATTATCAACAACACTGAATCAGCCTATACTGTATATGCCAGCTCCAAGAAATTACTGGAAACAAAAGTCGATAAGGGTAAATATTATTTAGATTTTAGATTTATTACTCAGCTTTTCAAAATCCAAGCTCAAGGTGAGTTACATGTTCAAGAACATGAGTAATTTCCCTGCTACAACTGGCTTACAATCTACTTATGCCTGAGGCAAGAGAAGATGATATCATTTACAAAGGTTGTCAGTGAGAGAAACTAGATTTGAACTCTGGTTTTCAACACACTTTCCTAACCACTAAGCTACACATCCACTAGAGCTTTTATAAACCAATATGGTTCTGTTATTTTCTACAACTGAATGTTGTACTTGTATCTGGTAGCAAAGCCCTCATATCTAACACACCAACACATAGATAAATGATGATAGCAAGGGGGGATCTAAAAATCACAATGGTGATATACAATACTGTTCCTTCCACAATGAGATGGACTTCTAGAGAATGAAAACATTAATGTTGATCCTGAAACTTCCACTGTACACAAGATATTACTATCCATCAAGATGTACGCTCAAGTTAAACAAATCTTTCTGGTCACATACATTCCAAATTTTATCAAGAACTCTAGATATGAGAGCCATTGCATCTGCTCTGCAGCAATAATGCCAATTTATTTATAAAACTTAATATACCACCAAATCTGACCACAGTCATTCAAGGAAGTTTATAATTATATACAAAATAAAGTGTGTATCTGACTGGACTGGACCCAAGACAGAGCAACAGTGTCTATCATGCAGAGTATCAGAGGCTGTGTGTGTGTGTGTCTGTCATGCAGACTGACGGAGATTGTGTGTGACTGTCTGTCATGCAGAGTGTCAAAGGCTGTATGTGTGTGTGTGTCTGTCATGCAGTGTTGGAGGCTGTATGTGTGTTTCTGTCATGCAGAATGTCAGAGGCTCTGTATGTGTTTGTGTCTATCATGCAGAGTGTCAGAGGCTGTGTATGTTGTCTGTCTGTCATGCAGAGTGTGAGAGAGTATGTGTGTGTGTGTGTGTGCGTGCGTGTATCATGCAGAGTGTTGGAGGCGGTGCTTGCATGTGCATATCTGTCATTCACAGTGGAGTGGAGGAGTAGCCTAGTGGTTGGGTCAAGGTACTTCAGGCCAGAAGGTCAGGGGTTCAAATCCCACTAGAGGACAGCAACCTTGGGCCGGAAGGACTGGGGTTTCTAGTCCCACAGGTGCTCCTTGTGGTCTTGGGCAAGCCACTTAACCCTCCATAGCCCATGTTCCCTGTAAAATAGTTCTCTGTGTGCTGTGCTTTCCTGTCTAATCAATGTGTTTATACCTCAAAAATTTCCTGTCATGATTTGACAATTTCCAATCTGTAATCAAAAAACGCTGCTGATCGCTGGAAGTAGCGGTATACAAAATGTATACTAAATAAATAAATAAATTCACATTGTCAAAGGCTCTGTGTGTGTGTATATGTGTGTGTGTCTTTCATGCAGAGTATCGGAGACTGAGTGTGGGGTATGGATGCGTCTGGTCTCATTGAAACTGTAAATAAAGATGTATATAAAGGTGAGCTGGTCAATATAGTGTATCTGGATTTTCACAAAGCCTTTGACAAGGTCTCTCATGAGAGATTCTTGGCAAAATTAAAAAGTCATGGCATAGGAGGCAGTGTAATATTTTTGATCAGGAACTGGCTAAAAAATAGAAAACAGAGAGTTAGGCTAAATGGCCCATTTTCTAAATGGAGAAAGGTGAATAGTAGAGTACCCCAGGGATTTGTGCTGGACCGCTTGCTTTTTTTTTTTTTAAGTCTATTTTCTACAAAGAAAACACAAACAACCCCCCAAATCGTCCCCCTCCCAACTACTTAGAGTCATAGCACAACAATGGTACAGCAAAGTAAAATAGAAAAAAATACATACATAGAAACATGACGGCAGAAAAAGACCACATGGCCTATCTAGTCTACCCTTCCATATCACCCACTACAAGAGTCCCCTTTTTTCCTTTAGAAAGCCTCTGTGTTTGTCCCATGCTTTTTTGAATTTAGATACTGTCTTCATCTCTACCATCTCCACTGGGAGACTATTCCATGCATTTACTAATCTTTCCGTAAAGAAATATTTCCACATATTACTCCTGAGTCTATCTCCTTTCACCCTCCTCCTATGTCCCTACTCCCCTCGTAGCAGAGCTTGCTTTCAATTAAGAAAAATTCATTTCACCTTATTATGCAAATCCTGAGAATATTGACATGTATCCACTATCTCAAATTTATGATATAAACATAATTCCACCAGTGATGAATTTCAAGTTGTATGTTATGCTTCCAGTTATTAATTATCAACTTAAGGGCAATATTTAACATAAAATCCAAAAGAAACTATTTCTCTTTTGTCAAGGAAAGTATACCTATAAGAGATCTCAAAACCACAATGCTACTGCTAATCATTTGTATAGTGCTACAAGGCATACACATTGCTGTACATATAGATTTATTTATGTAGACAGTTTTTGTATACCACCTTTTCTCCAGGATCAAGTAGGAAGTCAGTCCTCACATATGGGGTGACGTCGGCGCCGACGGAGCCCCCATGTGGAGCATTTCCCCAGCTTTCAAAGAAAGCCTTTGGAAATGCAGCGCGCATGCGCGGTCCCCTTCCCGCCTAAGGGTGCCATCTTGCCCAGTCTTCTTTTTTACGCGGAGCCCAACGCAAGTGTGTCGTGGTCACCCATGAAAAAGTTGATTTTTTTCAGTGTGGATCCGTGTTTTTTCTCGGTTCGACGCCGGTTTCCCTTTCCCGCCTGGGCCCGGTACACCAGTATCGAGCCCGGACTTCATTTTTCGTTTTTTGCCCTTCGAGACTAGCGTTCGCGCCATTTTTTATTTTTCACTGGCAGCCCTGTCTTTTGACCTTGCAGGGGCTCTTTTTCCCCCGATGGCTGCCAGCAGGTTTAAGAAGTGTGATCGGTGTAAGAAACTTATGTCTCTCACCGACACACATGACTGCTGCCTCGGGCCCGATCATGACCCGCTGATCTGTGGCCCGTGTGGGAAAATGTCCTTGAAGGCGTTGAGGAGCCATCAACATCAGAAGGAACGAATCTTCTCTGACTCCACATCCGGTCGGGCCCGGACTTCGTCAGAGGCCTCGACGTCTCGGGACTCCGATCCCGAGCACTGCCGGGGATCCTCTGAAAGGGGGTCTTCCTTGCGGGAGCACCGCAGGAAGAAGAAACCCGTGAGAGCATCGTCGGTGGATGCACTTGGCTCATCGAGGGCCAGGTCGCATAGCCCCGACCGCCGTCCCGGGTCTTCGGAGTCAGAGAGGCCTGCTAAACAACCTCGTGTGGAGACAGAGGCCCCGACCCAAGTGAGTACTGTAGTCCTCGTGGACTCTCCTCCGGGGGAGCCGACGTCGGGCCTGACACCGTCGGGGCCCGAGTCGGAGGCTGCTGGGTCTCCTGAGCTCGGACTCAGGTTGACGGCCTTGGAGAGCAGCTTGGCTGCCTTTATGGAACAGCAGCAGGCATTGATCGCCGGTCTCACCGGTGCATCTGCCCCGACCACCGGGACCTCGACGTCCAAGTCGACCCCGGAGGCCGAGCCGATCCTCGAATCCATGCGGTCTCGAGTCAATCCTCGGCCAAGGTCTCCCTCGGCCTCCCGTTCAGGACCGAGGTGGTTGACGCCGGCCTCGGCATCGGGGCGGAGGGCATCGGTGCCTGCCCGTCCGGAGTCACTCGATTCCTCCTCCGAGGGCTCGGGCAGGGAAACGGAGGACGAGGAGTCCCCGGACACGTTTCGGACCCAGTGTGTCCCTTCGGACTCATCGGAGTCTGAACCTCAGAGAAGGTCCCCCCCCCCGGAAGATACCCGGTTCTTGGATTTCATGAGGGACATGGCCAAGGCTTTGGCCTTCCCTGCGGACCACGAGGAGGAGCCTCGAGCCGAGGAGCTCAGGGCCCTGCAGTATGACTCTCCCCGCAAGGAGGCCTTTACTGTACTGGTTCCTCCGATGCTGGAACGGTTGCTCTTTCGCATGTGGGAGGCGCCGGCTTCGACGCCGGTACTGAGCAAGCGGGTCGATTTCATCTATCGAGTCCGCAAGAGCCCCGGGTTCCAGAAGGCACAGCTACCACACCATTCCATGGTTGTGGAATCAGCCATGCATCGGCTGAAGAGTCAGAAGATGCACTCCTCGGTGCCTCCCGGCCGGGAGACGCGGAACCTGGATGCCCTTGGTAGAAAGTGCTTCCAGGGTTCTATGCTTGCTTGCCGTGTCCAGACCTACCAGCTGTACATGGGCATGTACCTTCGAGACCTGGCAAAGGAAATTGCCGGTTTCTCTGCTGGTCTCTCCGAGGAACCTTTGCAGAGGTTCACAGTCTTGTCAACTGGGATCCGAGAATGCTCGAAGTTTATGTCTCAAGCAGCTTATGATGGCTTCGAGGCTTCGGCCCGCGTAGCCGCGGCCGGCATCACTGCATGCCGTCAGGCCTGGCTACAGTAATCGGACTTCGAGCCATGGGTGCAGGACAAGTTGGTCGATGTCCCCTGCCGAGGTGAAAACCTCTTTGGTAAGCCCATGGCTGAAAAAGCTGCAGAACTCGAGTCCGAGACTCTCACCAGGACAAGGCTGTCCAAGAAAACCTCTGCCCCTTCTCAAAAGAAGAAGGGCTCGGGAAAAAAGTCCTTTTATCCGAGGAAGTCATCTGCCTACAAAAAACTTACCCTCAGTACCAGGCCTCCACAGCTCCCCATGAGAGATATGAGACACATGCACTAATGCTTACAGGGAACATGGGCAATGGAGAGTTAAGTGGCTTGCCCAAGAACACAAGGAGCACCTGTGGGATTAGAAACCCCAGTCCTTCTGGCCCAAGGTTGCTGTCCTCTAGTGGGATTTGAACCCCTGAACTTCTGGCCTGAAGTACCTTGCCCTAACCACTAGGCCACTCCTTCAGTCCCTGCTCATCAGAGCTTACAATTTAATCAAGACAAAACACATAGCAAAACTGGGGACTAGAGTATGGTAAGATACATATAAGTAGTGTGCAAGAGAATAAGGAGCATCAGGATCCAAAAGCAGCCTCAACATTAACTCTACTTCCAATTTTAAAACCGTTTAATGTATCCCTATACTTAGGCCCAAAAGTTTGAAGATCTGGACAATCAAACATTACATGGAAAAAAGTACCCACATCTGCTTTACAAGACCATCATCTATTAATTTGATCTATTTTTCATCTTGCTAAGGAAGCAATAGTAAAAAATGCCCTGTGGGCCAAAAAGAACAAAGATTGCATAAAAGATGCTGACTTGAAAAAACAGAATAGTGAGCCCCAGGCCCGTTGCTTTTTAACATATTCATAAATGACCTGGAAATGGGAATAACGAGTTAGGTGAACAAATTTGCAGATGATACCAAATTATTTAAAGCTGTTAAAACACAAGAGGATTATGAAAAATTGCAAGAGGACCTTGATGAATTGGGAGACTGGGCATCCAAATGGCAGAAGAAATTTAATGTGGACAAATGCAAAGTAATACACATAGGGAAGAAGAACCCAAATTACAGTTACACAATGGAAGATTTCACATTAAGAACCACCACCTAGGAAAAGGATTTAGGTATCATCGCGAACAATATATTGAAACGCTCTTCCCAGTGTGCAGCGTCAGCCAAGAAAGCAAATAGAATGCCAGGAATCATAAAGAAAGGAATGGAGAATAAAACCAAGGATATTATAATGCCTCTGTATCGTTCCATGATGTGACCGCAACTTGAATATTGTGTGCAATTCTGGTCGCCATATCTTAAAAAGGATATACTGTAGCAGAATTAGAAAGGGACAGAAAAGAGCCATCAAAATGTTATAGGGGTTGGAAGTATGCCCCAACAAGGAAAGGCTTAAAAGGTTAGGGCTATTCAACTCGGGGAAAACAGACAGCTAAAAGGAGATATGCTAGAGGTTTATACTTACATTAGTTGTTTACTCCTTCAAAAAGTAGAAAGACTAGGGGACATGGAATGAAGCTACATTGTAGCCCATTTAAGACTAATCAGAGAAAATATTTTTTCACGCAAAATGTAATCAAACTCTGGAATTCGTTACCAGAGGATGTGGTAAAAACTGTTAGTGTAACTGGGTTTAAAAAAGATTTTGACAAGTTCTTGGAGGAAAAGGCTATAAACCATTATTACAGAGGACCAGGGAAATCCACTGCTCACCCAACATGGAATCTGTGTACCTTTTTGGGAGCCTGACAGGTACTAGCGATCTGGATTGACCACTGTTTGAAACAGGATACAGGCTTGATGGATCCTCGGTCTGACCCAGTATAGAATATCTTATTTTATTAGTATTTTAATTTAGTTTAAGAATAAGTTTTGCTTTTTAATTTTTAGTCTCTATTTTTGTTTTTATTGTACTATGTGGGTTTTTAATTTGTCTGGTTTTGCTGATTCTTAATTGTATGCTTTTTTAAACTTTTGTTTCTATTAATTTTTATTTTACTATGTATCTTATATTGTAATTTTCTAAGATCATAGACTGTGCAGAATATACAGTTTTAAAAATACATAGTGCATTTTGCCTAGAAAAAAAGGCGAAGGTACTCATATGCAGGGGTCTTAGTCACTAATACATGAGGACCATGGGTCAAATTTAGCAGACAATGAAAAAGGTACAGGTACTCCGGACCACCACATACCCCTCATAAAAAGCCTCGCATACATACATTTGGATGGGGTGGCTAAAGGCTGAGTGGCTTCCTGGATAATAAGGGTTAACTGAGGGGAAGTGGGGCAACTGGGGGAGGAGGGAGATGGGGGCTAGGAGAGGAGAGGGATAAAGCAGAAACTGGGTGAGGACAGAGTGGAGAATGAGAGAGACTGGGTAACAACAGAGTGGGAGAATGAGAGAGGGAGGAGTGGTCTAGTGGTTAGGACAAGGTACTTCAGGCCGGAGGGCCGGGGGTTCGTCCCACCTGGGGACAGCAATCTCAGGCCGGAGGGACTGGGATTTCTAGTCCTGTAGGCACTCCTTGTAGTCTTGGGCAAGCCACTTAACCCTCCACTGCCCATGTTCCCTGTAAGTATTAGTGTATGTGTCTCATATCCCCTCGTGTTAAATGTATCCCCCAATTGACCGCTTTGACCCGGTGAAAAGCGGGATATAAATACAGCTAAATAAATAAACACTGGGTGATGATGATGGAGGAGTGAAACACAGCAGCCAAAATTATCACAGGCACCGGTCCACAAGAACATATCACCCCCACTTTGAAACAGCTTCACTGGCTCCCCCTCCACGTGAGGATTAAATGCAGAATCTTCCTAACCATATTTAAGACCATTCAGCACCTCTCAGAGAACATTCATTGCTCTCTTCTTCAACAATCTCTCAACAGAGTGAGAAGATCAGTCAATAACAACCTCCTATTAGTCCCAAGTGCTTTCACCCACTCCAACTCCACCACTACCAGCAGAGCCTTCTCATTCTATGCCCCCACAATCTGGAATTCCCTCACACCTATTCTAAGCACAATCACAGACCTAGAGGAATTCTGCCGTAAACTACAAACCCTCCTCTTCCTAGAGCACTTTGCTCTTAACTGTCTACCCACCACAACTTGACCATGTTCATATCCAACCCTTATCTGCTCTATGTAAATAGTTAGATTCACCTTGTTTAGTTTTATTTATTGTTACCTATGTTCTATGTAATGTTCTTGTTCTATTTGTTCCATGCTCTATTTGTTCCAGCCCGCAGCCATCTTCCGCTCCCCCGATCGGGGTCGAGCACCCTGAGCGGGCCTGCCAGCTTTCCCGCTCGGGGATCTCCAGCCCAATCGGGGCTGTGGGAGAAGGAGGAGGAGCCATCCTGCAACTAAAAGAAGTCACCATCGGCGGGACAACTACACAGCCTGCAGCCATCTTCCGCTCCCCCGATTGGGGTCGAGCACCCTGAGCGGGCCTGCCAGCTTTCCCACTCGGGGATCTCCAGCCCAATCGGGGCAGTGGGAGAAGGAGGAGGAGCCATCCTGCAACTAAAAGAAGCCGCCGTCAGCGGGACAACTACACAGCCCGCAGCCATCTTCCGCTCCCCCGATCAGGGTCGAGCACCCTGAGCGGGCCTGCCAGCTTTCCCGCTTGGGGATCTCCAGCCCAATCGGGGCTGTGGGAGAAGGAGGAGGAGCCATCCTGCAACTAAAAGAAGCCGCTGTCAGGCGGTCCCACGCCTGGCGGGCCCGCGCCTGAGGGCCTCGCCAGAGGGCCCTTTGGTGTGGCCCTTAGGCGGGGCGTGAAAGGCCACCACCTAGGGCAATCTCTCGAACCAGCCCGCTGAGCCCTGTAGCCGCACAATCCCAGCATCTCACAACCCACTGCTTGAGGTACTTTCAGTAACTTTGTTTTCCGCTGCTTTTGTTTGTTCCGGAGCACATCTCTGAATAATACTGCCACATGATAATTGCTACATTAGGTTACTAAGTGATCTGTTCTATATACTACAGTGTTATTCCTCATTGTATTAAGCCTCATAAGTGTTAAGTCTGTTGTCTCTGCTGCCTTTGTTGTCCTGGAGTTCATCTCTAAGTAACATTGCTACATGCTAATTTACCACATTGTGATACTAAGTAATCATTTCTATATGCTACTGTGTTATTCCTCCAAGCACTTTGTAAGGCCCTTACTGTTTCTTCCTCACACGCTGTTTCCACTGTAATTTGTTCCAATTGGCGACACGTCCTTATACACACTCTCTAACTTTGGCACGAATAAGTAGCATTACTACTCTCTCACCTCAAGGCCACGCAACTGCCACCAAGCCACCATGGCCCTCCCTCTACTCACCCTCTCCTCCATAGTCCTCCTAGCAAACACCTTACAATGCTCCTTAGCCCTCTCAACTGGGCAGTACCACATCACTACCCTACCCCACCTGGGCAAGAAGAATCATTCTAACCCCTTCCACTCTGCTACCAGTCTCCCACACCACTCTCGACACTCACACCTACTGTACGTGGCTCTCAATCATCCGGATAACCCCAAAAAAGCTCCACCAAAAGCACAACTTTTCCTGAAATGTGCCCTTGTAAACTCACGCTCCGTACGCAAGAAATGGCCGGTCATCCCCGACCTGATAGCTGCCCATGGTCTGGATCTCCTCATGGTGACAGAATCATGGCTCAAGGATACTGATACAGCCCTCATAAACCAACTAATCCCTCCCAACTTCTCCATTCACACCTGCCACAGGGCCAACCGGAAAGGTGGTGGAGTTTTTATCCTTGCAAAAACAGACCTAAGATTTCAACTACTCACATCCAAGAGCTCCATACACGTGGACATAATCACCATTGCCAACAAAGATATCACCATAAACCTCATTTATAGATCCCTCTCCTCTCCACCCGAGGTCATTTCTACCTTCATTGACTTAGCCTGCAACCCAGCTAACCCTCGCAACCCCAACTGGCTGCTCGGAGACTTCAACTTACCCTCCCTGCAGTCCAAACAAGCAGACGCCTTCCTAGAAGCTATGCAAACACTTGGGTTTGAACAACTAGTGAACACCTCCACCCATCTTAAAGGAAACCCGCTGGACCTAATTTTTGCTCCCCACTCTGCTGCCAGCCAGAAGGCCAACCTCAACATGGATATCACCCCTATCCCTTGGTTGGACCATAAGTTAATCACATTCCAGATACCCGCTCATCTTACTCAATCCCCACCCAATGACTCCAGTGCAGAATCCAGAATTACTTCTCACTTCAGACCACTTGATAGAGAAGAGTTCATTAATCACGCCTTACCTACGCTCAAACTAATGTCTCCTGACCTTGATGAAGCAATCACCAACTGGAATGTCACACTGAAAACATTCGCTCAACTACCAGCCATAGACAAATCATCAGCCCCCAAAAGCTGTAAAAGCAAAAGACATTCAGCTCCGTGGTTCACAGCAGATCTTCGGACATCTCTCCTCTCCCTTAGGAAACTTGAAAGGAAATGGGGAAGATCCCGCTCCGAAACTGACAAAGTAACTTACCTAAACCACCTTACATTCCACCACGATGCTATATACATCAGGATGAGCGAATACCATGCCAAGCTCCTTCTCCGCTCTCTAAACAAACCTAGAGACCTCTTCAGCCTAGCAAAATCCCTAATTAAGGAACCTTCACCGACCCAACTCGATCCTATTTCCCCCCAGTCGTATGCTGACCACCTCCAATCCAAAACTTCTATAACCGACACAGTTTCAGTTACCTCTCCCTGCCATGCTCACACCTCACTTCCACCTATCACAATGTTCACCACTCCAACAGAGAAAAACATCCAAGATCTCATCGCTATCATCAACACTTCTACAGCTCCAAGTGACCCCTGCCCAGCATACTGGGTCAGATCTCTGCGAGTTGAACTTAGTGCAATTCTAATCAACATCATTGGACTATCCTTTGCAACAGGCTCATTCCCCTCATTCCTCAAACAAAAATCAATAAGATCACTTCTGAAGAATAACAGACTTGACCCACTAAAGTCTGACTCCTACCGCCCAATCTCAAGTATACCTCTATTAACCAAGATAATAGAGAAGGTTGTCCAGAGACAGATTCAACATCTCATTGATGCAGTGTCACCCCTGTCAACACGGATTCAGAGAATCTCACGGTGTAGAAACTCTCCTCACCACCCTAAACAACACTTTGAATAGAGGATTGGACAAGGTCGAAAACGGCTTCACTCTCATTTTTCTAGATATCTCTGCTGCCTTTGACTCTGTTAATCACAATCAACTTTTCACTCGTCTCCAGGAGAAAGGCACCTGTGGCCTTGCCTGGGAATGGTGTAGGTCTTATCTATCGGATCGTTGGCAGCACGTCAGGGTTGGATCCACCACATCCGCACCTTTCCACCAACATCAAGGTGTTCCGCAGGGCTCCTCTTTATCTGCGCTGCTGTTCAATGTCTACATGCAGCCGATATATGACATCATACGCTCCTTCAATATCTCCACTCTAATCTATGCAGATGACGTCTTGCTGTTTACACCATTCAAAATCAAATAACCAGACTTCACCAACCTTATCAACTGTTTCAACGCCATCACTGACTGGTTACTATCTCAAAATCTCCGCATAAACTTCAAGAAGACTGAAGTTCTGTTCATATCAAGGAACAAAGATTTCTCCCCTCCATCATCCCTAAGAGTAAGAGACGCGGAACTCCCTAGTAAACCCTCCATTTGCTACCTAGGGATTACACTGGACCAGCATTTCGACTTTAAAGAGCACATACAAAACACCACCAGATCCGTCTACAATAAAATTAGAACGCTAAGGCACCTCAGGCCCATGTTACCCCATAATGACTTCCGGACCATTTTCCAGGCCCTCATTCTACCACACTTTGATTATGCAAATGTCGTCCTATATGGACTCCCCAAGAACACCCTTAATCCGCTGCAACTCGCTATGAATGCGGCTGCGCGTGTGCTCTGTGGTATAGCGAGATCAGACCATATCACACCGATACTTAAGGAACTCCACTGGCTACCAATTCATTGCAGGTTAACATACAAAATCCTTCTCATCATTTTCAAGATCATCAATAACCTAGCCCCCACGATACTCAGTGACCCGAAAAACAGAATGAGAAGGTCAATAACTGACAACACCTTGATCATCCCTAAAGAGTCCATCAAGTGCACCCAGACGACCAAGAAAAGAACCTTCGCCTTCTACGACCTTCCACCAAAAATAAGATCGATCAAAGACCTTGTTCAGTTCTGTAAGGCAAACACCACATTTTCCTACTTCACTTTGCACAAGCATCCACCCCGCCTCCAATCATCCACACACCAATGCCCACAAACCTTTCATTCTCTACATAGATAACTCTGTCACAAGTATTTTTGAGCTTGCCTTAGCTCTTCTTGAAAATACCAACCTAATCTAATTATGTTTGATGTACATATGTATATAGTTTCCCTGTTGCTCCAAGTTTAATCTCCTGTTACAATGTAAGTACAGAACAGTCTTCTGACTGTGCAACCTTTGTATATGTAAACCGCACTGATAACAAATAGCACAGTATATAAAAGTTGTTAAATAAATAAATAAATGTACACTGCTGTGAACTGTAGATACAAAGGGTATAGAAAAATTGCTAAATTTAAAAAAATAATAATAAATAATATGTGGCTATCACACAGTGGGGGGTGAGTAGAGAGAGAGACTGGATGGGGAAGGGGGATGCTAGCTGTGTATTTCTGCCAGCAGTGTGCAGCAGTGCATTAAATGCCTGGTTTGCTAAGCTTTCATTTCCCTTAGACATGGAATGGAAAAACAGCCGTAGTAAATCAAGCTCTAAATTAGCTGCGATAGACCTCGGAGGGGATCTCTCTCCCTTTCTCCCACCCTGATTTTCAATTTTGGTAGAAATAACAAGGGGAGCAGTAGGTCTTAGCCTCAGCTCCTACATTTTTGGGATGGCTTCCTATTTCAAGGAAAATGTGTCAAGGCCTGCCCTGTATTGTACTGCTCCTTTGGGATTTTGTAGCCCACATACATGACCCTCCATTTTTTTAGCATTATATCTTAGATGCTAAATTTTTCTGATTGTTTCTGATGATCTTAAGATGGTTAACCGGGTAGAAAAGGTGACAGTGAAAGCCAGAAAGATGCTTGGGTGCATAGGGAGAGGAATGACCAGCAGGAAGGAAGAGGTGATAGTGCCTCTGTATAAGTCTTTGGTGAAACCTAATTTAGAGTATTGTGTGCAATTCTGGAGCCCACACCTTCAAAAGGATATAAAAGGGATAAAATTGGTGCAGAGGATGGCTACCAAAATGGTCAATGGGCTTCGTCATAAGGCATATGGGGACAGACTTAAAGATATTATGCTATTAGCACATGTAGATTCCTTAACTCCTGATCTAACATTAATTAATCGTACTTTGGATGCAGTGACTAGTAGGCTCCGGAATACTCATTTTAAACTGTCATTAAAATGTCTGCAATTTGGTTTATAGGTGGTTCATCGCCTCTAGCATTATCTCAAAGTATCAACAGTTCTCAGATTCAATTCAGTGTAGTTACTTACCTGTAACAGATGTTCTCCAGGGTTACCAGGAATCAGTCCTCACATATGGGTGACATCAGTGCCAATGGAGCCCGCGCAGAAGCATCTCCCCAGCTTATAAAGAAAGCCTTTGCGAGATGCCACATCCAAGGGTGCCATCTTGCTTAGTCAGATGACATAGCTAGAGCCGACCAAAGAAGATGGCAAAAAAATGTTTACAGCAACTCCAAGGGGAGGAGGGAGGACTGATTCCTGCTGTCCCTGGAGAACACCTGTTACAGGTGAGTAACTATGCTTTCTCCAGGAACAAGCAAGAAGTCACTCTTCACATATGGGACTCTCTAGCTACAGGCTACCGAGAACCTGTAGAAAAAACACAGCCCAGCTGTGAACAGCCGCAAGCAAATCTGAGGACAGACTCTGAGGACCCCAGTGTCCAGGGAGAACCATGGCTCCGGTAGCCTGAACAAGAAGGGTCGGAGTTGCCTAAACCCAGAACAGATTATGGAGTATGGCCTGGCCAAAGGCACTGTCTCGTTAGGACTCCCTCTCCAGGCAGTAGTAAGCTGCAAAAGTGTGAAAGGAAGACCAGGTGGTGGCCTGGTAGATGTCCGCCATAGGGACGGAGTGTAGGTTTGCAACAGGGTAGGTCAGCACAGTCCGGTCGTGGGTGAAGGCAATACAGCCTGCCATCCAGATGGACAGTCCTCGCTTGGTGACAGCCTCCCCTAGTCGACTAGGGTCATAAGAAACAAAAAGCTGCAAAGTTCTGTGGTGGCCCTGGTACGCTGTAGGTAGACAGGGCCCTTTTGTAGTCCAGAGTATGCAGAACGGCCATTGCCTTGTCGGCATGGGGCCGTGGAAAGAAGGTAGGGAGCACCACCTCTTGGTTGAGGTGGAAGGCGGATACTACCTTCGGAAGGAATTTAGGATGGGTGCGAAGCACGACCCTGTTCTTATAGAACCTGGTGTAGGGCTTGGAGCTCATTGACTCTGTGGGCAGAGGTGAGTGCCACCAGGAAGACAACCATCCAAGAAAGGTACCGCAAATGGCAGGTAGCCAAAGGTTTGAAAGATGGCTTGGTAAGCTACATCAGAACTTTATTAAGATCCCATTCCGCCGGGGGCGGCCAGATGGGAGGCTTAGAGAGCAACAAGTCCTGCATGACGTGGGTGATGAGGGGCTGGGCAGAAAGAGGTTTGCCCTCTGTGGAGTGATGATGCTCGGACAGCGCGCTCAGGTGTACTCTAACAGAACTGGACTTAAGTCTGCCTTGTAAGAAGTGAAGCAAGTATTGGAGCACCAGGTGCACCTGGCAGGAGAATGGATCAAGTCGTTGCTCCGCGCAACAGACCAAAAACCTGCGCTACTTGAAGGCGTAAGCTCGCCTTGTGGAATCTTTATGAGAGGCCAGGAGGACTTCCTCCACCTCTATGGGGAGGTTGAAGGACGCTAGGGCGACCCGTTCAGCCACCATGGTGTAAGCAATAGGGATCCCAGGTTGGGATGAATAATCGAGCCCTCCTCCTGGGTCAGTAGTCCTGGGGAACTCCCCAGAGGAACTGGGAACTTCGTCGAGGTGGAGCAACAGAGAGAACCAGGGCTATCTGGGACACTGTGGGGCCACCAGAATCATGGAAGTCCTCTCCTGTTGGACCTTGAAGAGGGTCCGTCCGATGAGCAGTGTGGGAGGGAAGGCATACACCAGGTCCTCCAACCACGAGATGAGGAAGGCATCCGCCGCTACCCGTGTCAAGTGCAGTTGGGGACAGCAGAAGCGGGGCAGCTGAGCATTGACCGGGCTGACAAAGAGGTTCAGACTTGGGGTTCCCCGTAGTTGGAACAGCCGCTGCACCACCTTGGGGTCTAGGCGCCACTCGTGTAGCTGGAGCACCCTGCTCAGCCTGTCTGCAAGGGCATTGTTCTGGCCCAGACGGTATACTGCCCTGAGGAGCATCCCTTGCCTGATCGCGTACAAGTAGAGGGCCACAACCTCTTAGCAGAGGCATTGAGATTCTGTGCCCCCTTGTTTGTTCAGATAAAACTTGCAACCTGGTTGTCCATTTGGACTAGCACCGACTGGTGCTGCAGGCAGTGTCGATAAGCCCTGAGCTCCAGAAAGATGGCTTTCAATTCCAGAAGGTTGATCTGCTGCTGGCTTTCCTCAAGAGACCAGATGCCCTGCGTGCGCAGTTCCTTGCAATGGGTACCCCAGCCCTGCAGGGAGGTGTCTGTCGTGAGGATCCTCTGGGGGTTTGGCTATTGAAAGGGCATACCCTTCTGCAGATGCTGTGCATCCTGCCACCAACTGAGTGACTCTGCCAGTTGACGGGACACAGAGACCCTGTCCCAGAGCCTGCCCGTGGCCTGAGTCCACTGAGAACAGAGGCACCACTGAACTGCCCACATGTGGAAGCAGGCATTAGGGACCACCTGGACCATGGAGGCCATGTGGCGGAGAAGGTGGAGCATGGACAGTGCCAACAGGGTGTGACAATGCTTTGCCTCCATTGCCAGGACCCTCAGACAATCCACCCTTTCCAAGGGGAGGAAGGCCTTTGCTTGGAGGGTGTCCAGGAGAGCCCCTATGAACTCCAGGTCCTGTGCTGGAGTGAGGTGGAATTTGGGGTGATTTATCACAAACTCCAGGTGTTGTAGCACCTGAACGGTGTGGGCTGTGGCCTGCTGCACCTCTGAAGCAGTGTCTCCTTTTATGAGCCAGTTGCCCAGGTATGGAAAGACAAAGGCCCCTTGGAGACGGAGGTAGGCAGCCACCACTGCCATACATTTGGTGAAAACCTGGGTGCTGAGGATAGGCCGAAAGGCAGTATCCTGTACTGGTAGTGGTTGCCCCCGAACATGAACCACAAGTACTGCCTGTGACATGGGATGGATAAGGACATAGGTATAGGCATCCTTTAGGACCAAGAAGCATAGCCAATCTCCTTTCTGGAGGTAGGGCAACAAATTTCCAAGGGAGAGCATTTTGAACTTTTCCCGCACCAGGAATTTATTCAGGTTTCTCAGGTCCAGGATAGGCCTTAGGACCCCTGGTTTTTTTGCAACCAGGATGTACCTAGATTAGAACACCCTTCCCCCTCAAGTGGGGAGGTACAGGCTCGACAGCCCTGTCCCTGAGAAGGCCTGAGAGTTCCTGCAGGAGCAGGGCCTGGTGCAGGGGAGTCCGAGAGGGCTCTCCTGAGAAAGAAGGAGGGGGATTCTGGTCCAGGTGAAGGAGGAAGCCCTCCCTGACCACCTGAGTGCCCAGGAGTCTGTGGTTATGGTGGCCCACTGGTGGTCAAAAAGGGATAGGTGCCCTCCTGTTGATAGCTGATCCCCCATGGGTAGAGAGGCTATGCCTTGGAAGTCAAAACCCCGACCCAGTCTGGCTGGGGCAGGAGTTTGGGGCTTGGGGCCCTTGAGCTTATGTGGGTCCTGGCCTGCTCCCTTGCCCTGGTGACCTTGGGTCTGGGTGATAGGATTAGGAGGATAGCCCTGGTAGGGCTGGCCCTTTCTATGGAAGGGAGGCCTCTTCCCGAGTGATTTCTTTCTGGGAAGAGCAGAGGTCTTCGTCAAGAGCCGAGTTCTGGTGACGTACTCACTCTCGATTTTGGCCACCTTGTCCTCCATCGGCTTGCCAAAGAGGTTTTCCCCGAGGCAAGGGGCATTGAGGAATTTCTCCTGGACCCATTGCTCAAGATCTGACGCCTGGAACCAAGCCTGGCGTCAGGTGCCGATGCCCGCGGCAGCCACCCTCATGCTGAACTCAAAGCCATCATAGGCTGCACGAGACAGGTACTTCAAGCAGTTATTGACAGATCTCACGAGGGTCTGGAAGTGCTGGAGGTGCTCCCTATCGAGGCCCATCGCAAAGCCTCCGAGTTCCTTGGTGATGTATCAGAGGAACATGCCCATATACAGTTGGTAGTTCTATATGCAGCATGTTAGCATCAAGCCCTAGTAACATATCTGCCCGAGGGTGTCAAGGGCACAAGATTCTCTGCCCGGGGGCATCAATGAGTGGGTCTTCTGGCTCTTTTATCAGCGTATAGCCGACTCAACCCCCATGCAGGTGTGAGGGAGTTGCGCCATCTGGAACACCCTGACCTCAATGGACCCAGTACATGGTATCCAGGCATCGGCTGACGATCAGCACCGATGCCAATGTCTCCCACATCCGCAGAAGGAGTGGACTGAGGATGGGGGGAGGGGGGGCAGAAACAAGGTAGGGACTCAAACTGGAAAAAGTCAAGTTCCTCCATATGAGGCACCTTGTCTAACTCCGTTGTGAGGAAGAGAGCTTTTGCCATGTCCAAGACGAACTCAAGGAAAGAGGTGTCCTCGGGTGGGGACCGGCACCTCAAGGCCAGTGGAGATGGGTCCAAGGGGAGATCCCACTGGGCCCATGTGTCCGGGGATGTCTCAATGTTGGACTCCAAGTCAGAGTAGTCCTTCGACAACTTGAGACCCGATGGCTCCAGCAGCGCCGGAGTGTCCGGTCTTTGATGCCTCGGGGCCAGTGTCTGGCAAGAGCCAGAGGCACTCGCTTACGAGGACCTCACTCCTGAGGATCGGGAGCGAGAATGAGACCCTCGCTGAGGATTCACATGAGACATGTGGCTCTCAGAGATCGTTTGGCAGCTCAGGGAGTCCTCGGCCTCAAGGTCCCTGTGGTCTTGGGGCATGTACTGGTGGAACCGGGCAGTGACGCCTGCTGCGAGGCAAGGAAGGCAGAAATGCTGCATTCCAGTGCCAGCATTCTGGTTTTCCACTCAGGGGTCACAACCTTTGACACCGTCACCGGAATGACCAGGTCGAGTGTCGAGGAGGAGAGGGGGTCCTCGACGGGACGTGCCTCGGGAGTCCAGGATCCGTCGCCGGATGCCTCAACATTGATCCGGGGTACCTTCGCTGGTCGCTCCTGCTCCAACTCCTCGGATGCCTGTCGAGGGCTGAGGGACCGCGCACAGGATTTGCCATGCTTGAATTCAGTGGCCATTGGGGCAAAAAGGACCCTCAAGGTCGAAGACCCTCAACGCAGCCAGCAGTTGAAAAAGGCACGAAAGGCACTGGATGGAAAAGAACCTAACAACAAGGTTTTGAGACCCGATGCTGGGGCAGCACAGCTTGAAGGCGGGAAAGGAACTGACGCTAGCCGGAAAAAGGCAAAGTGCACAAAGAAATCAACTTTTTTCCGGGGGGACAAGATAAAGATCTGTTGGGATCTGTGGAAAAAGGGAGACTCAGCAAGATGGCACCCTTGGACAAGAAGGGGACCACGCATGTATGGTGGCATCTCCCAAAGGCTTTTTTGAAAGCTGGGGTGATGCTTCTGCGCAGGCTCCATCAGCACTGATGTCACCCATATATAAGGACTCACTTCCTGCTTGTTCCTGACGAAACATCTAATTCAAAATATTTGGGAATAACATTAATCTCTGATCTCTCCTTTGTATTACATATTAATTTATTGATGAAAAAAATCATTTATGGCCCTTTGTCAATGTCAGTCACTTTGTGCTTTCCTTGATTCTTCCTCCTTTACTTCATTTCTTCTCAAGTATGTGATATCAAGACTTGACTATTGTAACATCATTGATGCCAGCATTCCTCAATCTAAACTTAAACGCCTACAGTTGGTTCAAAATATTGCTATTTGCATTTTAGTACATGCCAAAAGTACTAATCATAGTACATCCCTTCTGAAGAACTATCATTGGCTGTCCGGCACCTTCCATATCCATTCCAAATTGCTAACAGTCACACACACAGCCTTTTACACAAGTACTCCTGCTTACCTTTCTTCCTGCCTGAATTTCATACCCTCCTATGAACTTACATTTACTCCTCCACGATAACATATTCCCCCTCCATCCAGAGTGAGGCATAAGAACATAAGATATGCCATACTGGGTCAGACCAAGGTCCATCAAGCCTAGTATCCTGTTTCCAACAGTGGCCAATCTAAGTCATACGTACCTAGCAGTTTCCCCAAAAGACACAGGTTCCGCAATGCTTGTATTGGGTCAAGCATTTATATCCTGGGTCCCTTCTTAATAATGGTTTATGGACCTTTCCTCTAGGAACTTGTCCAAACCTTTTTTAAACCCAGCTACACTAAAAGCCTTTACTACATCCTCCGGTAACAAATTCCAGAGTTTGATTACACGTTGAGTGAAAAAATATTTTCGTTTATTAGTCTTAAATAGTTTACCCTATAGTTTCATTGCATGTCCCCTAGTCTTTCCATATTCTGATAACATAAACAATCGATCTACGTTTACCCGTTCCACTCCGTTCATTAATTGATAGACTTCTATCATATCTCCCCTCAGCCGTCTCTTTTCCAGGTTAAAAAGCCCTAACCTTTTTACCCTTTCTTCATAGGGGTATCCTTCCATCCCCTTTACCATTTTGGTGGCTCTTCTCTGAACCTTTTCTAATAACACTATATCCTTTTTAAAGTCCTCAACTCACTTAACCTTTTTCTTGTGTTCCAAATCTTTGGAATTCACTTCCCTGACATATCTACTTTGAATCTTTATTTATTTATTAAAACTTTTATACCACATTTTTCCAGTCAATCAGAATCTTCCTTTGGTTCTCTTAAATCTCAACTCAAGACTTACTGTCCTTGTTTCAGCAGGATTTTGATAGCCAAATCCCATAGCACTACCGCTACCCAGGGCTGTACCAAGGGCTGTGCAAGTGGTACAGTCGCACAGGGTGAGGGTATGGAAGGGGCACTGATGTCATCTCTGGGCTTCTAGAAAGCCTAACAAAAGCGAGTTTCTGCACATAAGTTGGTGGGTGGAGGGGTGCCAAGCTCACCTGTCGCAAAGGGTGCATTGCTACTTTGGTACGGTCTTGCAGCTACCTCTTTTTTTCTGTTTAATTCTGTTAATTTTTATTAATTTCTAATTGATTGTAAACTGCCTTGCTTTTATAGAGAATGGCAGTATATGAAATCTGAATAAACATAAACTGAGTAATAATTTGAAGAAATATTTCTTTACAGAAAGAGTGGTAGATGCGTGGAATAGTTTCCCAGTGGAGGTAGTAGAGACAAAGACTGTATATGAATTCAAGAAAGCATGGAACAAGCACAGAAGATCTCAAAAGGGAAAAAAAGGGATTATAGAGCCTAGTAGTTGTTATGGAAGGGCAGACTGGATAGGCCATAAGAAACATGACAGCAGATAACCAATTTTTCTATGGGCCCGATATTGCATGAGGCGCCGATGGAGCCACAAATGCGGCTAAAATTACCTGTGCAGCAAAAGGGCACAAATCGTGAGAAAGGCAGCGGCCAGACGTGTAAGTATGAGAAATAGGAACAACGGGCTCAACGGCAGTCGGCAGGTAAATGGACCTAACCGCGCAACCTCCACTGAATGATATTCCATCTACCCGTGTAGCGGCGGCATGATGATACCCATATAATGCCGCCCAACTCAATATCCGGTGGTAACCCATACAATGCGCTGAAAGGGGGCAGGGGCTTCCCTGGGCACACCACTGCCTAGGTAAGGCCACCAACCCTACAAAAATGGCATGGGTTTTCCCACCACGAGAAGTGCAGAGGAGCCCTGTCACCCTACATGAGTATGACGTTGCCCTGTTCTACCAGTGCAGGAGCCCTCTCTGGCTTGGCTGAAATACAGCAGTAGCATGGCGTCCAGGACACACCTCAGATTCCTGCCATATTCAAGACACCACAACACAAAACACAGTGCACTGCAACACTATACTAATACAGAACAAGCACCTAGACATTTGCCTCACATACCAAGCCCCCAATGGCCCTGCTGATGAACTCTCATTCACCTTAGAAACAGTATGTGCCACAAGTCCCCCCCCCCCCCAACAAGTCTCTGATTGTGCTAGGAGACTTCAATCTTAAATCAATATCTGAAAGAGAAGCCAATTCCTTTCTCAGAGTCATGGAGGCACTACAATTCACTCAACTACTATCTTCACCCACCCACCGCCTAGGGTCCACTCCTGACTTGATCTTCATTCCAAACAGAACCTTCCTAAGCAGCACAGTAATCAAACCGCAGATCACACCAATACCCTGGTCTGACCACCACTTCATATAGTTCACCATGTCCCTTCCCAATGCCACTAAAAGTCCACAACACCCAGGAAGGAGATTCAAATCATTTGATAAAGATCAATTTCTCCAGAATATTATCCCAGCCCTAGAATAAGATACAACTGGCATAGACTCCGCTATCAACCTCTGGAATGACACCATCTCAGCAGCAGCAAGCGCACCAGCAAGAGATTCTAATGGACATGCAGGGCAACGGAAGCAATCAGCGCCATGGTACTCAAACACAATAAGAGAAGCAAAAAAGGACTCTCAGAAAACTGGAACGGAACTAACATAGTAACATAATATATGACATCAGATAAAGACCAGTATGAGCCATCTAGTCTACCCAGCATAGCCACAAGAACAGGTGCACCTGCCGCTCCGTGCAGGTCACCTCTCCCCATGCCTTTGTTTAGGAGTGTACCAACCGTTCCGTGTAGGTCACCCTTATTTGCTGAAATAGTTATGTTTATTTTGATTTTATCCTGTTGCTATAAAGGGATCCACAGTGTCTGTCCCACAGTTTGAATTCCATCACTGTCTTTGCCCCTACCACTTGCATCAGGAGGGCATTCCAAGAATCCACCACCCTTTCAGTGAAAAAGTATTTCCTGACATTGCCTCAGTTTACCCCCTTGCAGCTTCATGTTATGCCCTCTAGTTTTACAGCTTCCCCGTCTATGGAAGAGGTGTGTTTGTTCATTAAATAAGTATTTAAAGGTCTGAATCATATCTCCTCTGTCCCTCCTATCCTCCAGAGTGTACATATTTAGGTCTTCAAGTCTCTTCTCAAACATCTCCTGATGCAGGCTCCAAATCATTTTGTTGCCTTCCTCTGAACCCTTTCCAGACTTTTTATATCCTTTGCGAGATACGGTCTCCAAAACTGAACACAATATTCCAAGTGAGGCCTCACCAGCGACTTGTACAGTGGCATTAACACCTCTTCCTTTCTGCTGGTAATTCCTCTTTGTATGCACCCCAGCATCTTTCTGGCTTTTGCTACCACCTTGCCACACTGTTTCGCCACCTTGAGATCCTCAGAAACAATCACTTCAAGGTTCTTCTCCTGGTCCTTGCACACCAACCTCTCGCCCCCTATCGCATACAATTCCCTTGGATTTCTGCTTCCCAAGTGCATGAAACTGCACTTCTTCACATTAAATCTTAACTGCCAAGCATTAGACCATTCTTCCAGCTTTTGCAGATCTTTCCTCATGTTATCCACTCCCTCAGGGGAGTCCACTCTGCTGCAAATTTTTGTGTCATCTGCAAAAAGACAGACTTTTCTATTCAGTCCTTCTGCAATATCACACACAAATATATTGAACAGTACCGGCCCCAGGACCTAACCTTCTTTCATCCGAGTGAGTTCTGTTTACCATCACCTTCTGTCATCTGTCAGTCAACCAATTTCTGATCCAGTTCACCATCCTCAGGTTATTGAGTTTATTGATAAGCCTCCTATGAGGAACAGTATCAAAGGCTTTGCTGAAATCTAGGTAGATCACATCCATCGCATGCCCTTGATCTAGTTCTCTGGTCACCCAGTCAAAGAACTCAATCAGATTTGTTTGGCAAGATCATCCTTTGGTAAAACCATGTTGCCTTGAGTCATGCAATCTGTTGGTTTCGAGAAAGTCCATTATTCACTCTTTCAGGAGCGCCTCCATTACTTTTCCCAACACCGAGGTAAGGCTTACTGGCCTGTAGTTTGTCACCTCTTCCCTATTACTACTGGAGAAGGAATAAAACACAAACCTCCCTACAGCTCTACCAAGAAAAGCAGAAGGACTACAACAATCTAATTAATCAACATAAGCGAGAACACCACATCAATCTCATCCTGAAAGCAACCAACAAACCCCGAAAACTCTTCAATATAGTCCGTACCCTCACAAAGGAACCTAGCCACGCTGAAGATGCCACAATCCACCCCCAGACATTTGTACACTACTTAATTGCAAAATATACACCACCTCCAGACTGAAAAACACACAAGAGATGAACCCTGCCTGTGCTCCCACACCCACCAAACAAACTTGGGACAACTTCCACATACCCTCCAAGGAGCAAATCACACGCACCATAACAGCCTTCTACACTAGCAGTGCTCCCCCAGACCCTTGCCCCGTCCCATGGATAACATCTACAAAAGAAGAACTCAGTGGATTCATACACAAGATCATACAGGCCTCACTAACAGAAGGATACATACCCCTGCCCCTCAAAACTGCCACTATATGCCCCGTCCCTAAGCTCCCCACGCCCTCCCCCACTGATCCAGCAACCTACCGCCCAGTATCCAGCCTCCCATTTCTAACCAAAATACTTGAAGAAATAGTCTACCAGCAACTCCAGGACCATGTGGACTTCCTAGCTCCCCTAGAGCCCCACCAGCAAGGGTTGCAACCTCTCCATAGCATAGAAACCTTATTCATGGTGCTCTTTGACAACCTCAAAGGGATCGACAACCTCAGGTGGGCTTCCTCCTCATCTTCGTTGACATAACAGCAGCCTTTGACACTATCTCCCACGATATACTCCTCCAA
The DNA here is from genome assembly GCA_033557465.1 of Ichthyophis bannanicus. NCBI lineage: Eukaryota > Metazoa > Chordata > Amphibia > Gymnophiona > Ichthyophiidae > Ichthyophis > Ichthyophis bannanicus. Next base: position 139,898,278 of record CM066039.1, read on the forward strand.
AGACTCAAAGACATTGGACTACGCAACACCACCCTCAAATGGTTTGTTTCATATCTCACCGAGAGGCAACAGCAAATCAGAGTTGGCACCACTTCATCATCCCTGTTCCCTTCGTCCCAGGGAGTACCCCAGGGTTCATCACTCTCTGCCCTGCTCTTCAACCTCTACATTCCGCCCAATATGCACTTTACGCCAACAACATAATGATCTACATCAAGATTAATCTTGAAAAACCAGACTTCACCATAATAACTACCTGCCTCCAGGACATGTCAGAATGGTTCACTCATAAAAATCTCAACATTAACTACAAAAAGACAGAAACTCTCATCATCTCATGCAACAACACCTTCTTCCCTCCCCCTCCCCCCACAATTCATCACCTCCCCAACATAACCAAACCATCAAAGAGAAGATAAAATACTTAGGAGTCACTCTAGACCGGAACCTGAATTTCCAGGCTCACATCAAAAATAAAAGCCAAAAGTGCATACCACAAAATGGCTATCATAAGGAGACTCAAGCCTCTCCTCAGTCAAGACCACTTCAGAACAGTATGTCAGGCAATAATTACACCTATACTAGATTATTGTAACATCCTATTCCTCGGCCTACCAAAACTGGCTATTCGACCCCTTCAGATGGCACAAAACACCTCTGCCCGCATTATCACCAGATCCTCAAAACATCAACACATCAACCCAATCCTGAGCCAACTGCATTGGCTCCCAAAAGCATCCAGAATAAAATACAAAAGAGCTCTCAACATATACAAAATTCAGCACAACTCCAGACACTCTCAAGAGCCTAATCAACACTAACAAAACAACTACCGACCAGCATCTTTATCTAATGAAGCAAAAGCAATACAATGAACACATCAACCAATCAAAGAGGGAATTCCACACAAACATGATAAATACCTCCATCAACAAACCCAGAGAGCTTTTTGAAATAGTAAAGATCCTCACAAAAGAGCAAACAACTGAAGGGGAAGCACAAATTGATCCACAGGAATTCGCCGACCACATCAAAGAGAAATTTCACTCCACAGAACAAACAACGCCTAGTAGAACCACAAGAACGGACGTATACCCCAAAACCTGGGGCACATTCTCCTCACCCTCAACAGAACAGATATCCCACATCATCTCTACAATCAACACTAGCACCGCTCCTACAGACCCATGCCCAGTGTCATGGGTCAAAGCCACCAAATCAAGCCTCATCCCCACCATACATAAAATAGTACACGACTCACTCACTCAAGGAATCATGCCAAAGCAACTAAAACTTGCATCAGTAAGACCAATCACAAAGAAAACAACTCTCGACAAAAAAGATCCAGCAGCGTACCGACCAATCTCCAGCATACCCTTCCTCGCAAAAATCATTGAAAAAGTGGTTCAACTACAACTTCAGGATCACATCGACAAACATGAAACACTCGACGACAACCAACACGGATTTCGTCCCAACCACGGTGTCGAAACGCTACTGATCTACCTCTTCGACAGCATCCTAAGAATAATTGACAATACCAGGAATGGAATCATAATGATCTTCATCGACATCTCCTCAGCATTCGACACAGTGGACCACAACATGCTCCTGGAAAGACTAAAAAACACTGGTATACACGGCATCACACTGAAATGGTTCCACTCGTACCTAACCGAAAGACAGCTACAGGTCAAGGTGGGACACATCACCTCCCGACCCATCAAAATCCATCAAGGAGTACCTCAAGGATCTGCGCTCTCAGCACTCCTATTTAACATCTACATCCAACCAATATGCAACATCATGAAAGAGAACAACATTCAATACACAATCTATGCGGACGACATCATGATATACACCCCGATATCAATCGACAACCCGGACTTCTCTAAGATAACAGACTGCCTTACACAAATGACCAATTGGTGTCAGGACAACAACCTCGCAATAAACTACAACAAGACTGAAGCTTTAATCATCACTCGGAACCAAAGCTTCATACACCCACCGAATATAAAGATACAAAACACTACTATACCAATAAGGTCAGAAGTGAGATACCTCGGGGTTACGCTGGACAATAAACTCAATCTCAAGCCACACATAGGCAAAACAATACAAAAAGCCTACTACAAGATGCGAATCATCAGGAGACTGAAACCACTCCTCGCCCCAGAACACTTCCGTACCGTATGTCAAGCTCTGATAACCCCACTACTGGACTTCTGCAATCCGATATACCTTGGTCTACAGAAACAAGCCATCAAACCACTCCAACTGGCACAAAACACCGCAGCACGAATCATATCCGGAACTGCAAGACAGGAGCACATCACACCCACCTTAAAGGACTTACACTGGCTTCCAATCAGTGCACGCATCAGATACAAAACTATCATAAACCTATACAAGATAAAACAGCACACATCAGCCAACAGCCTGCACACCCTCATACAACCAGACACCAGTACACGTCCAAGAAGAAAACAAACTCACAACCGAGTCAGCACCCCAAGTGAATACAAACACACACGCAAGGACACAACAGACCGAGCACTCTCCATGGCTGCTCCAACAATATGGAACAAACTACCGGACGATTTGAGGGCAACTACAGACCTCAAGGACTTTAGGAAACAGCTGAAAACCATGCTGTTCATAGAACACTATGGACACATCACATAGTCTAAATAGCTGTATATCAGCACACGTCACCGCCTAACACTGTATGTATATAAGATGTTTTTAGCACCACTGTATATAGCCCACATTGTACATAACTCAAACTAATCTAGCACACAACACAACACGCACCCAACTAAATTTTCACCCTCACTGCATGTATAACACACTCACACTACCAGATTGTTTGCTGTGATACCACCTTGATTATTATGATAAGGCGGTTTAGAAATACTGTTAAATAAATAAATAAATAAACATTAATACAAGACCCAAACGATGCAGCACACTAGACACCATCTAGACACCTAGCAACTATCTGAAAACTACACAATCCACATCAAACAGGGCACTATCCCTAGCAGCACCTGCCCTCTGGAACTCCCTCCCAAACGACCTAAGAGCCACCTCCGATGCCAAGGATTTCAGGAAGAAACTCAAAACCCATCTCTTCACAGAACACTATGAAGCCATCACTTAATGCATCCCTCCCCTTCCCTATCACTCCACAATGACAAACTAACCCCCATAAAGTAGGCATGGTCCTATTACTAATGTATATATATATATATATATCCTTCTCTTTAAATAGTTATTATCTATATATCCTTTTCTGTAAATAGTTACCTCTGGGACCCTCCTGTACAACCTCTCCAACTGCATGCATGCCCCCCCCCCCCCACACACTTTTTTTGTCGGTCTAGTAACATAACATGCCTAATATGTAATTTGTTAGTTTCAATTTAAACCGCTTTGGTTGTAAGATAAGGCGGTATATAAATAAATAATTTCACCCCCAACAAGGGAGAGGTCCTGGCAAAAATGATGCTGAAGTATGAAGGAGTGCTGTACCCCAGAGGCAACAGGAGGGCCAACCTGCGCCTCTCAATGGTGATATGGAGGGGGATCCATCTCCAGCTGCGGAGATGAGTAGCCAATGGAATCTGCAGGGATAGGGATTACAGTAATGGTGGAAGGTCAGAGGTGCAGGCCACAGACAACACCCTGACAGAGGCCTAGCTGTGGGATGGTGCATGCAAGTACTGATGATGGGTCAGGGCACAAGCAGGAGATTCTGCACAGGTGCCTGGGTCATGTGTCAGGCTGGTCCAGCCCTGCAAAGAGTACACCCTGCTATCCCTGGTAGCCCACGACAGTATGCAGCTGCACACCTAATATGTATGCTAGTCAGAGCGCCCCCAATGGATTCATGGCTAGCAAAGGCAGCGGCACAGTCAAAGCACCACAGCATGGGAACAAGGCGAAATGCCACGGTGTATGTTCAGGGGATGCCAAAGTTGATGATGTAGCTGTGTGCCGTGGCCCTGCGGCAATTGCCCATATGGAGAGCAGAAAAATGAACCAATGCCAAACACATGGGAATCTACCTGATGCGGACGACTGTTCCACAGGTGCTCTGCCGAGCACCACAGCATGTGCAGCTGCAAAGTGGGCACAGGGTCAGATGGATGTTGTCGTGACCCCCTGCCTAGGCCAATGGCCGGTAGGCAAAAGGGCTGCCTTATTTGCCCTTTGAGTACTGTCCCAGGCTTTGGCTGCCAGCACTGAATTCTGGGACTTGTAGTTTTAGATACTCTCCAAGCAAAGTAGTGCGACCACACAGTTTGTCAGGCAAAACAAAGAAATTTATTCCGGGGTTTCTCCCTCACATCAAAATTCATAGCGCAAAAACAAGGCAAGGATAAGTTCTCCAAATTAAATGATGAAGAGGAACAAAACAGGCTTAACATCAAAGTCAGGAATATTCTTTCCACAGCAGCGGCACTCAGCTTCCTTCAGACAAATGCCTTTCACTGCTATGGCTGCTAATCACATCAGACAGACTTTAAAACTTCTTAGTCAGTCAAAGACTAAAGAATACCAAAAGGATATCTATTTGTGCTTTATCGACTATAGCAAGGCTTTTGACTGTATAAACCATGAGAAACTCTGGGCCACATTAAGAAGCATGGGTATACCAGAACACCTGATCGTTCTCTTGCGAAATCTGTACTTTGATCAAGAAGCAACAGTTCGAACGGAACAAGAAGAAACAGAATGGTTTAAAATAAGCAAAGGTGTAAGACAAGGCTGCATACTTTCCCCCTACCTGTTTAATTTATATGCAGAACAAATCATCAGAGAAGCAGGATTGTATGAAGATAACAGAGGTGTGAAGATTGGTGGAAGACTCATCAACAACCTTCGCTATGTTGATGATACCACATTACTGGCGGAAAGTGAAGATGATCTGAAACATTTGCTTCTCACAATCAAAGAACATAGTCTCAAAATGGGCCTGCACCTTAATGTAAAGAAGACAAAGATCATGACAACTGGCATAATCAACAGGTTCATCGTTGAAGGAGAAGAAATTGAAATCGTGAACAACTTTAACCTACTTGGATCAACTATCAATAAAGAAGCAACAAGCAGTCAAGAAATCAGACGACGCATTGCTCTTGGCAGAATGGCTATGAAAGACCTAGATAAGATTCTCAAGAGCAGAGATGTCTCTCTCCATACAAAGATTCAACTTGTTCGAGCCATGGTATTTTCAATAACATCATATGGATGTGAAAGCTGGACAGTGAAAAAGACAGACAGGAAGAAAATTGATGCCTTTGAATTATGGTGCTGGCGGCGAATACTGTGTATACCATGGACTGCCCGAAGAACAAACCAGTCGGTACTAGAGGAGATCAAACCTAAGCTTTCTTTAGAAGCTCAGATGACAAGACTTCGACTTTCATACTTTGGACACATCATGCGGAGAGAGAGATCATTTGAGAAAGACATCATGCTTGGCAAGATAGAAGGTCAACGCAAAAGAGGAAGGCCAGCAATGAGATGGATCGATACAATAACAGCAGCTATGGGTACCAGTCTGTCAACAATAAGCCGCCTGACTGAAGACCGAACACAATTTAGGATTGCTATCCAGAGGGTCGCCATGAGTCGACTCCGACTCGACGGCACTTAACAACAACAGTCAGAGTTTTCTTTTTCCCTCAGCTTGATAAAACCAGGGTAAATAAACTTCTTCTCCTGGCCTAAGCCTAGCACATGTTTAGTTTGTTTGACTTACAGAATGAGCATTCCATTTCTACTGCGTCATTATCACAAGGAGTTTCATACATTTCTATCTGCATATCTTCCACAGCTTCATTTGAATCATCTTCTGGGGAGCTTATATCAGAAGGTTTAAACTTTACACTCTGCAGAAACTCCTTCAGTTTCCCTAAAAAGTGTTCTTTCTGCTCTGTACCAGCATAGTTTAAAGAAGGAGTTTCTCTCTCATAAAATAGCTTTTCAACAGCCTCAAGAGCTGACTCACGGCACTTACTTGAACTGTTCCTGTTCCTGCCTGGAGCTGCTCTCCTTGTCTTTTGGCTAGCACAGCGTTCAGAGCTTTTCCTCAGCTCTCTGACTACTTCTTCAGAAAAGCCTCTGTTAGGAACTGTAGCAAACTTGTCGGCCCCACCTCTCTTACTTGGCTGGCTCTCTGAGCTGCTTCCCCACGTGGAAACAAACCTCTCCAGCTTCTCTTCTCTGGGGTGTTTTAGGACAGGTTCCAACCTTGATTCCACTGCTTTCTGAGAATAAGAATCAGCTGTCTTTCCTCCTCCTCTCCTTTGCTCCTTGAGCTCCCTTTTCTCGTGGCCTCTTTCCTCCTGACTCCTTTCCTCCTGACTACCTTTACCAAACTCTGAAGCAGTTTTAAAATGGTGCTTCTTTTCAGCCACACCCTCCTCTCTGCACATGTGAGAGCTGTTAGGGCTCAACCTAGCTCTTAGGTCACTGCTTGGGCAGGGTTCAGCTCTAGCTACTGCATGCTCCGGTGGCTTGTGGTTTCTATGGGAACCCTGTTTACATCTGTCTTTAAAGGTACATTCCTCACTTCTCTCCCATTCCATCTCATCCTCACAGCTCACCTTATCACAATGTATATGTTTGACTATAATGCCCCGTCAACCAAATACCCCTGCAGAGATGGAGATACCCAGGCCAGATGGATGTCGATGTGCAACATTAATGCCTCTGCAACCAAAGATCCCCTCAAGGACACATGACATAGTGTGAGAGTGGTGGCATCAGAGGTAGGAACAGAAGGGTTGCGGGAGAAGGATGATGCACAGTAGGGCACAAAGGGAGGAGAGAGGGGGGGATGGGGCAGCCGAGCAAGGGGGATGGTGACGCCTGACAATGTTGAGTTAAGAGATGACTTAGTGGGATATGGGTTTGGAATGCTGCAGAAGGGAAAGGGTTTGAGGAAGGGAAAGGGTACCAAGTAGGGCAACATGTAACACAGTGGATGGGCCTTGCGGCGTCATGTGGCAGCAGGCATGGCTCAGGTGCCTAGGAAACAGTTCCATAGGGCACACAGGACAAAGATAGGTCCCAGAGTAAACAGATGAATGGATAAGGTGACAGGCAGACTGTTGTGCCATCTGTAGTGCTGTGCCAAGCAGTTGTCAACAACAGGATGGCACTGACCAGATGCTATCTGACCCCCCCCCCCAACAGGTACAGACAGCAAATGGTGAAGGGTTGTGAGAGCCCAATATTGTCCCCACCATCGCAGGACCCGGCAGCATCCCATGTCACCTGAACAGGACACATCCTTGCCCCCAAACACAACACCATTGCGATACAGAGGTGTGTGTGAACCCAATTAGTGGGCACCCAATGTTGTCAGCAATGACAAAAACTGTGCAGTGCCCCCTCAATGTGAGATTAGGTTCCAGGAGAACATTGCCACCATGTGGTCAAAGTTCTATGTTGCCTGACATGGTTCATAGCAATCATCTATTCCCAAACTGCACCTAACGGCAAAGCACATGACTGCAACTGTGCCACAACAGAGCGGCAAGCCTTAATTATGGTGTCTTCCGGTATACTGCACTGACCCCACTGATCTGTAAATGACATGGGCCTAAGAATCAGAAACAAATACATTGTAAGTGTCATGTTATAATACACAGATTGTACAATGATCCAGATGTTCCTGCATATATGTCTGCAATGTCAGGTCCATCTATCATATGTAATTCAATGTGTGCAATCTGACAATACCCCACTATCCCCCCTGTGTAGAGGTAGGCATCTGAAATCATGCTTCATGCATACCACTCCCTATATGGCGGTACGGCACTGGTCAAAGATATCACATTAAATGAAACATAGTTCATCAATTCTCAGGTTATGAACAGACTGACATCCTGGTCATCTGAACCTAGCTAGCTGCTGGCATGGCATGTGCAACTGCCCATTCATCCCATGTGTATGTGGTAATGTAGAACCACACAGAGCCACTTGTTGGGTTGCAATCATTGCGGCATACAAACAGCAATGGATTAGAGTAGATTGGATTAGGGTCCATGGGTCTACAGCACATAGAATGGCCTGCATGTCAGTAGTGAACTCTATATGTGACAATTGGGATACTGGGGCTCACAACTGTGGACTAATGTGATCCCATACCTCCATCCCACAGTGAATTTGGTGTTCGGCGCACACTGGAAGCGCTCAAATGCAGGTTCCGGAGCATGCAGTGGCAGAGGCCCCAGATCATGCAGCACCTTCGCGAGCAAGTTGCAGCAGAGGCAGATAAATGATGCGCTGGGAAGCACCCTGTAGCCAACATATGTGCTGGCCAGTAAGCAGCAGATGGATCAGGAACCTTGGGGTACAGTGAGCGAGCAGGCTCAGTTAGAGACCGTATGTGTGTCCGTGTGTGTGTATGTGAGCTGCCATGTGTCTGCACTGTCCTATGTTCAATAGGTTCTGAATATGGTATCAGCCATGTAAAAGCCCGCTCTTCCTCTCCATCTACCTACAGCAGTGGGTCAGACCATCCGTGACCACGCAGAGGGGACAGCAACACTGCACCCTCACCCAGGCAGCAGCACGTGGCCGCACAAGCACCTCTAGCAGCTCATCAGAGAGTGATAATGATGAGACAGCAATGGAGAAGGATATGGAGGACAAGACTTTAGAAACACAAGACTTTAGATCTGTAGTAAGTACACTGATCACCCCTCACTTCGACTATTGCAATAGTCTCCTAATAGGCCTTCCTCAAAAAAGCACATACCTCCTACAAAGAGCTCAAAACATCTGTGCAAAAGTAATTGCTAAAGCTCGCCTAACAGACCATGTAACCCCAATACTGCTAGAACTCCACTGGCTCCCTATAAACAGCCGAATTAAATATAAAACTATCCTAACAACCTATAAACTCATAAATGACATAACCCCCTCACACCTATCTACATTACTGCACTCTCCAACATCGACAAGGGCCCACAGACAAAACGCAGCCCACTCCCTTATCATACCAAAAGCCATCCGAAAACTAAGAAAACCACTAGCTCCAGAGCATTCACTGCTCCTACACTCTGGAACGACCTCCCTATTGACCTTCGCACCATAAAAGACCTCATCCAATTCAGGAAAGAATTAAAGACCTACCTGTTCACCGAACACTTTGAAATCCCCTACTCCTCCAAAGCCAGCTCCACAACAAACGTGGTTACACATGCACAAACTCCCTTAATCCCAACAATCTAACTACATGTCTGTCCACCCCCCATACACGCCCCAAAGACGACTTAAAAGGAATTAAATTCCAGCACCTACACCAATATCTGCCCTATACACCACACACAACCACTGTAAATATACATTTGTAAAAAGTTTGATGTTTTGTTTTGCTTTAACACCTACAAAGTTAAATTTATTGTTCAATGTAAATAGTTGACTTCTATTGTTCAATGTAAAATGTATACAAATGTGTACAAGACTGTTAAACTGTTATATGTAAACCGCCCTTGATCTCTGGAAGGGGCGGTATAAAAGAAATAGTTAAATAAATAAAATAAATAAATAAATAAAAATGGAGGAGGAAGAAGCAAAGGGGAAGGCAAAGGAGAGAAGAGGAGGAGGGAGCAGAGGGGAAGGAGGAGGTGTAGGAAGAGGGAGCAGAGCAGGAGGCGAATGAGGGGGGTAGAGGGAGGGGTGGAGGGAGCAGGGAAGGAGGAGGAGGAGAGAGGAGAGGGAGGAGGAGTGGGAGGGGGAGTGGAGGTGGAGGAGGGGGAGGAGGAGGAGAAAGCAGTGAGAGAGGGGGAGGTGGCAGGGGAGGGGGAGGGGGAGGAGGAGGAGGAATCCGACTCAGAATCCGACTCTGAATCTGAGGGCGGGATGGACTCCTAGTCCCCAGTGTGGCCTGGACATGAAAAAGCGGTCACTATCAGGCAGTCCCAGCAGGTGAAGCAGGAGCCCAGGGATGAGCCGCAGGTGTCTGCACTGCGCCCCACCCTCCAGCATTATATGCTCATGCCTCCTAGCCACATGTGGGTGGTGCATCCCAGCACAGGTGCAGTAGGAGGCACTGCAGACACTGAGGCTGTACCATCATATCGGGTTCCTAGCCCAGCTGCAGCAGCCCCAGGCCCACAAGTAACGAGGCCTGTATCACAACCATCCCACGACTCTGGGGTACCGGACGGTCTGGTGGTGGAGGTGCATCTCCTATATCAGGAGGAGCTTCTGTTCACACAAGCCATTGCCCACAGCCTACAGGCCATTGTGGCACCACTGAAGAGCTGGGGTGAGGCACCCCCAGGAACACAGGGCCATGCTGCCATGTAGGAAGGTGTGTGCTGTCATGGGACATGGTCACCCACGACTACCATGGCTTGTCTGTGTCAGCAGTGGTGGGTGGGAGAGAGCCCAGTCAGAGCACCAGCAACCAATGGTGGGGTAGCATATGCACATATCTATAGTCTGTTCACACTATCACGCTGCATTACCATACTCCCATCCTGTACCATCTCCACTGGCTCCCTATCAGCTCCCGAATCCGATACAAGGTACTCCTAAACATATTCAAGATAAAACAGAACCTCTCAGCAAACAGCTTGCAACCTCTCATCAAAGCTGACCAAAGCACCAGACCCAGAAGAAACAGAACCTCAGACACCATCATCACTCCCAAAGAATTCGAAAGAACAAGACAAGACACCTCAAGAAGAGCACTACCCCTGGCGGTGCCCGCTCTATGGAACTCTCTCCCTGATGATCTGAGATCAGCCACGGACCTCAAGGACTTCAGAAAGCTGCTCAAAACAACACTCTTCACAGAACACTACAAGGCTCACATGTAACAAGCCACCAGCCTTCGCCAACCTATGCAGCCCCTGCTAACTGTATATAGCCCCTGTTCATAGCTCATAATGTATATAGCTCACCAATTAATCTTTCACACAACTTCCCACACCACACATGTCGAAGTATCCACTGCATGTATTCACCCTCCACACCTCCTCTTGATTGTTTGATGTGCTAACCGCTTTGATTTAAAGATAAAGCGGTATATTAAATCCTTCTAAATAAATAAATGCCTTTCTGTAGTAATAAATGTTTCCCTTTTTTGTATCCTGACATGTCATCATTGAAGCTAGCAGCATAGCTGCATGGCTGCCACATAGGTGTCAGTGAATGTGCGTTGCATGTAGTTGGAGGTGATGTGTGTGGGGTGCTGTGTACGTGTTGCGGCACATGGTTTGCACCCGTACCCTTGTAGCTGGCACCGGCAAAGGTGGTGCACATGTCGCAACGCACATAATGGGAGCGCAGTCAATCTACATGCGTTGTGTCAATGGCGGGGGCGTGTATGTAGTGTTACATGACTATGATCATGATGGTGCCAACCTGGGCTCATCTGCCTGGTTCTCCAATCCACCAGACTGGCCAGCCCAGATCACAGGTCCCAAGAACTATGAGAGCACATCACACAGGTTCAAAGGGGTCAAACCTGGCTCAGGTCCAGGAGTGCCCTAGCACCCTCATGTACTAGAATATGAGTCCCCTATCACAGGTACTATCCACATCATGGTGACACCCTGTGATTGTACCTGACAGCACTACAGCCACACCTCACAGACTGCAGGACTGAGTGCTGCTGTGAATGAGTTCGACATGTATACACGGTGCTCCTGACTGTCCAACCCCAGTGCATGTATTGTGATGAGGAAGCTCCATTCTCCACCTTAAAAACACAGGATTCACTGCATTCTAGTCCTGAAACTGACAGGCAGGCAGGCCATGTGAGCAGCTGTTGTCAGGGACGACAAAAACAAACTCAGCCACGAGGTTTGAAAACACGCTCAGCTGAGAAACATTCCCCAGTTCCTAATAGCTTGCACCTGGAAAGGGGAAGAGCTTACAGCCATTATAAGAGCTGTGCAGGAAATACAGAGTTAGAACTGCCAGAACTGGCTGAACTGACAGAGCGAGGAGAACAGGCTGTCTTACCTGAACCAGCTGACCTAGAGGAGGAAGGAGGAGTTTCAGACTCTGACCCAGGACGTGAGTCAGAGGCAGAACCAGGAAGAGTTCACTGCAGAAACTACCCAGAGTCCTACAGGAGGAAACAGCTAGTGAGGGCAGAGAACAGGTGTGAATGTTCTGATGATTGCAAACCCTTTGGAGCTCAGAGGCAACGTTCCAACCGGAGTGATTGGAAGCCTAAAGACAAACTGTATGTATCAGAAAGCTGTAGCCTGAAGAATGATTCTGGTGGGAAGCTAAAGTTTGTGGATAATAGAAATACCTACAGGGTTAATGCTGAGAAGCCTCGTGTAGGAAATCCTAGGTGGGGGCAGGGCTTTAACACCCAGCCGAGGGATTTAAGCACAGAGCTGAACAGAGAGCATTTAACACCTCCAGAGAGAGAAAGGTATTTCCCCGAAGATGTGTGCATGTCTGAGGATGAGATCCTAGAAGTTCCTAAGCCTCAAAGAAAACCCCGCAGGCTGAAACCTGGTGTTAGGAGGGGAGAAGAATCTTATCTGTCTAAGCCTGAAGATAGAACCAGTAAGCTCTCCAGGGTAGAACCTCCTACAAGAAGTGGGATTATAAGAACCCTGAATGGTGGCTTCCCTCTCTCCCAGACACAAGAGAATACGGTAGCTGTTATTCCAGCCATAGAGGGAGTGCTGCAGAGAGACACTGTAACAGCACGTTACAGGGGAACTTACAAAGGCATTTTGATAAAGAGAATTCAGAATGCATACAAGAGCCTATGATCATTGACACACTCAGTGAGTGTTCATTTAATGGTGACCCAATGGACTGCACATTGATTTTATCAGATAAAGTAACCTCTCTGTGTTAGTCAAGGCTGTGCTTAGTGTATAAGGAAAACACTATAACGGAAGATTGCTGGTTTGCACATAGTGAAACTATGTGCTGAGTTTGAATGTTTAACTTTGACCATTTACTTTGAAGCAAGAAGAAGTTGTTCTACTTTCCTTTATGTTTTGCCAGAAAGCATGGCTTATTTATTTTGAATATTGTGTTGTGTTATCTGAATAATCCGACCCCGGGAGGGGAAATAAATCCTTTTGCCTTCAACCACTCGTGTCGCGCAACTACTTCATTGTCATCAGACGCAGACCTGCTAGCCAGGAGGCAGTCTGCCCACCTGGTGGTGACAGTATCCACCTCCACTTGTGGTTCGTACACACAGAATACAGCAACAACAGATCCTTATTTTCCCACCCTACCACACGGGGTTCACAGTGAACCCACATCATGACCCCATTCAGTGGCAACAACGCTTGGGTCTGCTGCCCCAGTCTTTGCAGTGCGGCTTGCCATCTGCGACTTGGAACATGTAGCATTGCCATCCATGTCTGCCAGTGGTAGCAGCGCTGAATACACTGGTTGTACACTGTTGGTGTGTCAAAGCTGGTGATGCCACTCACAGTCTTCAGGTCCCCATGTCACCTCTGATGGGCATATAGGTCACATGGTGTTGTGCACGGGCTGGGCACGTTGTATAACGTGGCTGTACAACATCATCATATATGTACCAGTGAGGCGCAAGCTATGGGATGTTGTATGAGTGCGAGAGTATGAGCTGTAGTACTGCTACCAGACCACAGAGACAGCTGTAGTACTTGACCACAGAGCAGCTAGCAGCCACAGGTGAGGGAGTATTGGTCCCATGGGTTGCAGAGTAAAGCAGTGCTACTGAATCCTGTGCCAGATCAGCTGTTGTGTGAGATGTGTGCTGTGTAAGTGTGGCTGCATCTGGAGGGCAGTTGAGATGCTCCCTACGCCCACTGATGGCAAGGGAGTGTTGGCCCCCTCATGTGGTGGGCTTGTGATGGCACCATGCATCCAAAATATTGTCCACATATCCCAGAGGCACCTGGTCTGTGTCTGATGTCTGGGTCACCTAACAGGTTGTATACACTATGCTGTTCATCAGTGGCAGCACCGCACACGGCCTAATGTAGGACTTTAGATGCCACAACCATGCCAATGTCACACTGCCACTGGGATGGTCTGGCCAATATCTGTGAACACCAGCCACCCAATGGGCCTGCCACCCCTTTGTCTGACCAGGGTGTTCTGCCCTTTTCAACAGGAGTGTTTGGCTGCCAATAATGAGTGTTGCCCAAGCATGTATGTGCCTAGGTAGCTCAGATGGTGGTCTTGTCTGCAACATTCTGCACCATGCCCCTGGGAGGGCTGCATTGGTAGGCATTTAGGGTGCCATAGTCACCTGTAGCGGGTGACTGACTCATGCATGCAGGTATACATGTAGTGGGAGGGGAGGATCCTTCATCCACGCGTATTTGCATGCAGGATGGGAGAATATTGAACTTACCCATGTAGAGGCGTTGGAAGCGGGTATCCCAATATTCCCACTATCCAGTTAGTGTGCCATAACCATGCAACGTTCTCAGTATCTCTACTTATTTCCCTCCACAGCTATAGCGGCTTCCAGCAGCAAGTTTTGACACACATATTCATACTTTTGGTGGCAAAATAACTATGCAGGTAACTTCTATGGGATTGGTCAGCCTCGGCATCCTACATGCCAGGTTGAAAATGTCATATGCGGGTAGCTCACTGCCGCTCCTGTCCATGATCTGCAGCATGGCACAGGCAGCACGAGAGAAAACCAGGCGTGCAAGGAAGGTGAATTTCAGCTCATCTGAGTCCTCCATGGCTGTCAGACTGTCCTAAGGCACCATGCCACACTCTTTGGTGCCAAGGATGCCAGCATACAACAGAGGGCATGACAGGACATAGGAAAGAAGGTAAATGTGGTGCATCACCACAACAGGGATGTTGAGGACATCAAGAAGAAGTGGCAGGTGGTGTGGCAAACAGCCAAGGAGAAAAGGGCAGCCAACAGGCTGACCTGGGAACACCAGCACCCGCTCACCCCCCTAAAGGAATAGGACCTCCAGTTCGTGAATGAGGTCACCAACAGTGTTGTTGCTGGCTACGATAGCTCCACCCCTGCCACACAGGAAGGTAAGTAGATACTGCTCCTTACAGGATGTGTGACCAGGATGATGATGTGTGTGCCTCTCTGCTGCTGTCTGTGTGTAGTCAAACTGCCAACCCTGCTCTCCCCGTCTCCATCCTGTGGCCCCTCCCATGCCCCATCCACTCCCTCATTCCCATGTCCATGCACACTGTCACATGTTTGAACCATAATGCCTATGTGCAGTTTGTGTGTTGCACAGTAGCAGGGGGTGATGTCTGACATATTGTGCTCTGCGTGGACTATGCTGCAACATAGTGGCACATGCAGTCACCAACATGGTATGGGTGTGGTATCAGGTTCTGTGTTTACAGCCAGTGTGGTCATGGCTGTTGTACAGGGGCATGTGATCATGCACATGGTTGTGCCCCATAAGCAGGGGCATGGTATGGTAAATGAGGTAGAACAACCAGAACTGGGATGGAACCAGGGGTGTTGTATCTGATCCTGGAGCCATGTGGCATGCTGCTATTGGGACGGACAGTCATCCCACAGCATATCAGGTTCACCGCTGCTGCCCATGGTCCATTGGTGCTGTCTACTGGCTGTGGGTGAAGCCATGATCCTGCCACACAGAGCCATATTAGGGGAGTCAGTCATGGCCACTGGGGCCAATACCTGCAATGAGAAGATGTGCAGAGTTATTATAGGATGCCAGATTCCCTTAGTTGATGTCCTCTATGCCTCTACAGTTGGCAGAGACAAAAGATCCATCTACAGTGACTGTGCACCATGCCTGTGATGCCTGACATGTACCCAGGGACTAGCAGGCAGTGTGGGGCTCATCTCACCACTGTTCCCAGCTGTGTGGGGGGGGGAGGGGGCTGGTCAGGTCATTCCAGAGTGTCTATGGGGGCAGGTAGGGGGATCTGTGTGAGACTGTGCACATTCAATCTCTGTCAGTTCCTGTGGGCTACACTGCTAACCTGCATACTGGGTCTCAGATGTGCAGGCTCAACCATCTCCAGGCACCCATGCAGTGCCTTGAACTGTGTCTCTTATGCCCTTCCACAGACCAGGAGGCCGGACTGTCCCAGCCTGCGGTGTCTCACAATGCTGGCGAGGCTTCCTCTGCCACTGGTGATGACCATGATGGACCAGGTTACAGCACAACTCAGGGGGGCACCGTGGAAGTGCATGAAGTTGAGCAGGCAACAGACGAGCAGCCAGCTGCGGAACCTGCATTCCCTATCGCAGAGGAGGCATCCGACAGTGGACCGGATGATGTGGACCGAGAATTGCTTCAGAAGGGGTCACACATGCTGGAGAACACTGAGGAGATCCTATCCACACCATCTGGCAGGACTTGCAGGACTTGGAGGATGCACATCAGGCAATGCACGAACACCATGTAAGGATGTAGCACTAACAGGATGCTCAACTTCAGCTTCCGCATGAGATGGCGGCCTACCATGCTTCTATATCTGGATCATTTCACCATTTAGTGGCAGTGCTGCAAGGGAAGGGGGTGGCAGTGGGCAAGGGGCCAATCTGGTGGCACAGCCAGTGAGCAGCTGAAATGGGCAACGTCACCGGGGAGGGGGATGATGCAGCTAGCACAACATCAGATACTGCTCCATTGTGGCGAAGTGCCAGCATAGCTAAGTGCCCATGGACAAAACAGGAGCGGGGGGGGGGGGGAGAAAGGGAGCAGCATAGCTGCTGCCACTGACTGTGATACAATAAAGGCACTTATGCATTATCAATATGTAAACTCACTGTCATTAGAATGATTCTCGGATGAGTCTGTTCTATGTGTGAGTGCCTGAGCCAACTGTTGTTGGGTCCCTAGCTACACTGTCTGCCTCTGCTATGTCATTGTCAACTGCTGCCTCTAGCTCAGGATTGGGGATGCCATGATGCCATGCCATGTTATGTAATTTACAGCAAGCTGTGAAAATGCTGCAGACCCTCTCGGGACTGTATAGTAGTGTGGCAGGCTATGGCCTAGAGTAGTCTGCAAATATGAAAGGCCTGTAAGTTAGGCCTGGATCCCAACCCCCATTATAGCTAGAAAAGAACCAAAAATCTGTGAAAAATGAGAAAATTGTTTTAAACTGCTTAATAAGAGGTTTTACATGAATTCATAAGTCTTTCATTATTCTCTTGTGTGCAAAAGAAAGAAATGTTTCAATACATGCATTCCTGGAGCTAAGGACAACCTTGCAGTAGAGAAGTATCAAACTTAGAAACTGCACCATTGTTAGAACAGTCCTAAGGGAGGGGGCTGGTTGCTAGGCCCCGGAGGGATTTCTGATTGGACAGGTGCAGGGGGCATTGGAACCAATGGGAAGTTTGCATGTATCAAGCTGGAACCAATAGAAAGTTCTCATGTATCAAACTGAAAAAGAGGTATAAATGAGTATGTCTCTGTAAAAACTTTGCTCAGTTCCTTTTAAAGCTTTGACTAACTGGGCCATGTGCACAATAAATTGGCTTGGATCTTTGAACAGACTCCTGGTTTTATTTATTGCATGCTTATCAGCTGCTACATATTCTTGGTGCATTGGGCCGGAATGTGCGAGCAGGGGATGGTATGCAAGTAAATATACCATGACTTCTCGCCTCAAAGGTTTGGTCCGGTTGGAACCATGTCTGTCCAACCGCAGGGGAATTCTCAGGCGCCGTCGATCCCTTTGTATCGGAGAGGGTTCCGCCTTGCCTCGGCGGGCCACTGGGTCCAGCTGGCCAACACCTCTGACCCGGGGGGAGTCCAGGATCCAACCCAAGAACTGGTGTGGTATCGGGAACTGGATCCGGTGAGTAGACATTTTTGTGATTTGATAGTCAGTGCAGCCTGGGGAAAAAGTCTTGGATGAGTATGCACAAGACTGATTTGGTATAGACTACCTGGGAAAATCTCGCATGGGTATGCGTGAGACAAGAGAGCTTGATCACCTCTCATAAGGGCGGTCCTAGTAGACCCCGCATGAGTATGCGCGGGGGGAAGCCATCGACCCTTCTTGTTTGGAATAGTCAGTTAGTCAGAAAACCTGGGCACTTGAAAAATGATTTTTGTGATAATATGATTGCCTGTGTGATTGAGAGGTCTTGAAATACAGACCGAGCGAGAGTGGACTTCTGAGTAGCGCAGTTCCTGGCCAGGTGACTGCGCCCAGGTCGCGAAAAGGAGGAAGCGTTTGGTGTTTGTCTGTTCTTACTGTTTGTCTGATTTCTGTTATCTGTTGAAACCACGAGTTTCCCTTCTGGTATAATGTAAGATTATTCTGTTGGGTAATTTGTGGAACTGTTTACCGATTAAGAAATAGTATTAAGCAGAAAAGAAGAAAGAAGGAAACAAACTCTGGAGTCACTTTTTCAGTAAAGAAACTGTCTCATTCATTCCTGTTTTTTCCTTCCGCACAGCCTGAAACTGGCTAGCAGAGAGAGAAGGGACGTGTCTGGAGAAAGGAATGTGTAGTATCTTTTAACCCTGTGAAGGCTTAATCTCAACACTCTGCAGCTGGGTTAATTTGTGCTTATTTCAGGAAAATTGTACCTGTTTTCTTCAATATGTTTTAATAGTGATGTTCCTTCTGCTATGGTCATGTATTATATATCATTTAAT
Source organism: Ichthyophis bannanicus (assembly GCA_033557465.1). NCBI lineage: Eukaryota > Metazoa > Chordata > Amphibia > Gymnophiona > Ichthyophiidae > Ichthyophis > Ichthyophis bannanicus. Next base: position 139,916,883 of record CM066039.1, read on the forward strand.
AAGAATGTTTAGTCAGGATTGTGGGTCCCGACAGTTTTGGGCTTAGCCTGGAAAGGGTTAAGTTCTTATTAACCCCTTTCGAGTTCCTGTACTTGTACGGACCAAGTGAAAAGGATTTCTGTAAAGCTATAGGTATAATGCATTTGTGGGCTTAGCCTTGTCTTGTGTTTTTTTATGTGTTCAAATCTTCAGCAAGCACTGTAATGGTTCAAACAGAAACTGCTTTTGTTTTCCCTTTGCCCTACGAAGTAGAGGTTAAGAACCCTGGCAGGACTATGAAGCATTCCGAGCCAGTAGTACCAGATCGCAACTTGAAAGTGATTTAAATCCTGAGTGAATGAGGAGTTAATCGTGCTTGAATTCTAGTTCCTGATATACTGCGGCAAGCACCTCATAGAAGACATACATTGTTAATAAAAATAAAATAGGAAGAAAAAGGGGTGTATATGTATACCAGATATCCACCCACTTTATGGAAAAAGTATCCAGAATGTCTTTTGAATATCTGCTTCCTAAACTGTAAGATTTAAAGTAATTTTTTTTGCAGAGACATTGTTCAGCTTAAATGCTGCTTACAGCTGGCAGTTAGTTTCCATGCTAAGTAATTTCATTCCAGTCATACGTAACAGATATGTGGCCGTCATGTTAGGAGCCATAGTTCTTTCTGTTGGGATTGTTGTTATAACATGTTGCAAAATAATAGTTTTATCTAGATTGTTCCTATTTAGAATGAGCACACATCCATTATGCTTAGTCCACAGGAAAATGCAGCCTGACTGGGGGGGGAGGGGGGGGGGGTCAGAATCCACGCAGATTTTGTTGAAATGTATGACTAGGAATTTTAGCAAGGGATTTTGCTGGAGACTACGGACTTAAAATGTCTCCGTCCCTATTAGAAATACTCTGTGAAAGGGGAGTGGCCAGTGTTAGTTACTTCATGGCCCCGTAGTTTCCTGTGTTCATCAGATTGTACAGAAAATGTTCCCTGATCAGTTCCCCTACATAGACTCCTGGTTAAATGTTTGAGAAAGGGGAAAAAACCCCAAGCCCTCCTGGATAGAGCGTTGCTATGAGAAACAATGTAGGAGATCAGTAGCAAACACAAGGGAGGGGGGCCCGGAAGTCTGGAGGGAAAAAAACCCTGTCCGTTTATTATCTTTATAGGCCAGTTCCCTCAGCTCTGCCACCACCCCGGGCAGAGCCTAGGGCAGGGGGGGACACCTCCCTGCAAATGTACCCCAAGTAGTTCACCAGCCACCTCCGCAGCAGGAGGACGTGCACCCCCTCTTGACCGGAAGCTCCGGCTCAGTTTAAAGTACTCCGAGTGGGCTACAGTCCACCGATGACACTACAAGCAGGGATTCATTTGCCAGTTCAGGGTCACTCACAGCCAGCGCCCGAGAACATGAAGTGGAACCAAGACAGTCCCGATTGCCGTATGCCTTCAGAAGTACAACTACCAGTAAAAGGGAGGGTCACGTTATCCCATTGCGCCAGGTCCAGGGCTACCCACCCTTAATACTGAAAGTCAGCTGACCAGCCTTGTTTATGTGCCTTTTTTCACCACTGATTTACTGAACTGATGCATTATGCCTCCTACACTGAGAAGCCTTAGGATTTGATTGAACTAATGAACAGTATTATGCAGACCCATCAGCCTTGATAACCCCAAGTGGGATCCAAATAGTGCAGGCAGCCCTCACTATATACCCCATGCGATCCAGCAGCCCAGGAGAATTTGCGTTTTTGTCAGTCAGTCCCAGAGAGATATAAAACAGAAATTGCAGAAACTGGATGGATTTGCGGGCATGAATATAGCACAGTTAATGGAAGTTGTTCAGAAAGGTTTTGTGAATTGTGAAAATGAATGTGACAGAGAAAGTAAAAAAGAAAGCAGATCTTCTTGCAGCCGCTTTAGTTGAACGATGTGGAGGAGGTTTTCCTAATCGAAGGAGCAGAGGAAGTGGAAGGGGTCGTGGAACTAATTGGCCCCCACTGGGTGCGAATCAGTGTGCCCATTGCAGAGAAGAAGGACACTAGAGAAGTGAATGCCCGTATCTTGACTCCACCCCCAGGAAGGGAGGAGGGAGCATTTGGAGAACAGGAGGTTGATTTTAGAGTCATGAAAGAATAAACCGAGCACAGTGTTCCAGCAAGAGAGAGGAAGCAGCTATAGAGTGAGTGGCAGCCGAAGAGGGGATGAAGCATGGATGAAGACTAGACCAGACCGGGCTCCAAGTTTCCCTGGGTCCCCAGGAGCCTATGGTCAGTCTGAAAATAGGGGACCAATATATGGACTTTATGGGGGATACAGGAGTAGAATACAAAAGCCCCTTTGTTTTCTCGATGCATCACCATTTTCAGAGCTACTGGGCCTAAGGCCACAAAGCCTTTCCTGCAGAACCGCATGTGTGAACTAGGGGGACAGAAAATAACGCACCAGTTCTTCTATATGCCTGAGTGCCCTATTCCACTTCTGGGCCAAGATCTGCTTGAGAGCTCCAGGCACAGATATCCTTTGCTGAAGGGGGAGAAATGCAAATGACTGTGAACCCAAAGCCTGCTGGATTGATGGTGCTGACTGTTCCCCGAGAAGAGGAGTAGCGATTCTATAGTGCATCTCCAATCAAGCCAGCTAGTTCTTGTATACCTCCTAACCTTATAGCCCCACCTAAAGTATGGGCAGAAAATAATCCACCAGGCCTAGCGAAGAACATAGCCCCTGTCACTGTCACCCTCAAGCCAGGAGCGGAACCAGTGCATGTGAAGCAGTATCCTCTTCCCTGACCAGCCATTGAAGGAATCCACTGCCATCCAATGAAACTGTTGAAGTACGGACTTCTCAAGGAGTGACAGTCTCCTTGGAACACCCCCCTTCTCCCAGTTAAGAAATCTGGGACAGGGGATTACCGCCCAGTACAAGATCTGAGGCGAGTAAATGACGCAGTTGAAACTATACACCCTGTAGTGCCAAATCCCTATACTCTCTTGGGACTGATCCCCGCTGAGGCTACTCATTTCACTGTCCTGGACCTGAAAGATGCCTTTTTTTCTGCATACGCCTAGCCCCCACCAGTCAACTTTTGTTCGCTTTTGAATGGCAAGACCCCACAACAGGAAGGCGGGGCCAACTCACCGGGACTAGATTACCTCAAGGATTTAAGAATTCACCTAATCTCTTCAGTGCTGCTTTACTATGTGAACCCAGGAGAAAGGGTTCTTCTCCAGTATGTGGACAACTTGCTCATAACCACCAACTCAGAAAGTGAATGTCTACAAACCACCAGTGAACTCTTGCACCTTTTTAATGAGGCTGGATACAAAGTCTCAAGAGCCAAGGCGCAATTATGTCAAACAAGTTAAATACCTAGGATTCCAGTTGTCCAGCGGAATTCAACGCCTGGGACCAGAACGCAAAGAAGCTGTATGCAGTATTCCTACTCCAACCACCAGGAGGCAAGTGAGAGCCTTCTTGGGTGCCGCAGGGTACTGTCGTATATGGATCCCCAATTTTGCGCTGCTAGCAAAACCATTGTATCAAGCTACCAAAGGAATGGAAAAGTCTCCATTGGAATGGGGACTTGAACAGGATGCAGCCTTTCGATCTTTGAAAACCGCTCTGATGTTATCGCCAGCTCTGGGTCTACCAGATGTCCAGAAAACCTTTCAGTCTCTATGTTCATGAGTCACAAGGAAATGTTCTAGGAGTGTTGACTCAATCTCTTGGATCTTGGCAACGGCCAGTAGCCTATTTGTCAAAACAATCGGATGTAGTTGCAAAAGGCTGGCCCCCTTGTTTGAGAGCTGTTGCAGCTACAGCCCTCCTAGTGAGCAAAGTTGACAAGCTCACTTTGAGACAGAATCTTCAAGTTACTGCACTACACTCTGTTCTGACCAATATGAAACACAAAGGAAGTTTCTGGCTCACAAATTCACAAATGTTGAAGTATCAAAGTATGTTGTACAATTGATGGTCAGTCAAGCTCTGAATCCTGCTACGTTGTTACCAGTTGGTCTTGACCCCCCTGATCATGACTGTTTAGAAACTATGGACACTATATTCTCAAGCCGCCCGGATTTGACTGATGTTCCTTTGAAGAACCCTGAACAAACTTTCTTTGTAGATGGAAGCAGTCTTGTCATCATTAATGGACATTGTTGTGCCAGATATGCAGTGGTGACCCTTGATCTGGTACTTGAGTCCTCAGCCCTGGCCCACAGCAGAATGTCCGCTACCGGCAACTTCTAGGAAATGCCTGTCAAGTAGGTGAATGAGATCAGCCTAGTACGGCCGTCTCGATACGCTAACTACTTGCCCTATGAGAGCCCACAGGGAAAGGACAAGACAAAGACTTTTAACTGGGAGCTTACTGAGCCTCGACTTGGACGAACCATCAGCTGCCCCATTCCTCTACCAGAGAGACCTCCGGGTGAACCCCAAGGAAGCCAATAATATTAGCTAGCGCTCGAATTAAACCATAATGCACATTTGCCACATAAAGCAAATCAGGCTCTAGTCGATTCAGCTCCCTGATCCTTTCCTGTTCCAGGTGAGTAGACTGCCGTAAACAATGCGACCACCTGAAGCATGCTCTCGCCCCCCCAGGCTCCACAAATGGGAGCTTGTAAGGACAGAGCATTGCCCCCAAGGATCGCTTCAGTGAACCATCTACTTTCCTATCTTGCGCTAAAGAAGATTGCTAGGGATCTCTTCCATACAGTGAGTCCACACCCCCTGGTAGTGCAAGGTGTGCACCCACCCACATAGTACCCAGGCCTGCCCCTGCTTAGCCTCAAAATGTCAATCAAGAAGAAGCGAATTCAGGACAGCTGAATACTTTTTTTTTCTTTTTTTTTTACAAAGACATCTCTTAACCAAAAATTCCTTCAGCATATGTTAAGAGAAGCTCTTTCTGTGCCAACAATATGAAGTAGAAATAACTCCCAATCACAGGCATACTAATCCACGGCCTTCCTGCTAGAGTAACGCCCCATTCCGTCTGACTGCCCAAAGATGGACTTTATATTTTAAGTTCAACTAGCACCTGGTGTTAGGAAATACAGCTTTCTCATTCTGCAGTGGCAATTGAGTCAGCAATGAAGAAGCTGAGAAACTGCAGACAAGTTCCCATTATACCACCTGGTAAAGACTCCACTTTTAGACCACTGAAGCAAAAAAGCATGTGAGAGTGCATTGTGTCCTGCCAGTAGCTGATCGAATTTAAATGATTCAGTGTATGCAGGGCATTTTCCAGAGAACGCAAGGTCCCTCATCCAGGCTGCCTCCACATTCACAGTCTAAACCGGCAGCCATCTTGGCTGATGCTGATCAGCGTGGAAGCCATCTTGTAAGCCCAGCATATGATGTATGCCTACTAGAATCTGAGCTGCTGATATTGCTGCTAGAGAACTAGCCTGGCTGCGTGCTTCTGGCCCCCATTAAGGCATTCGCTGAACACTAGCAGATACTCTCCGTACTGGAGAACCTCTGATAAATGGAATGGGAGCATAGATAGCTTCAAAGGCCAGAGTTCTATTTTATAAGAACATAAGAACATAAGACATGCCATACTGGGTCAGACCGAGGTCCATCAAGCCCAGTATCCTGCTTCCAACAGTGGCCAATCTAGGTTATACGTACTGTGATAAGGAAGCTTATCATAGCTCAGGTAGGAGCTATAGAAAAGATGATGTGACTCTGAACAAGCAACCTGTCAGTTCTGGTAGAAGCAAGAAAACAGAGTTTTCACATAAAAGACTACCAGTCCCAGAATGCACCAGGTTTCCAGCAGCCATGAGAGGGGCTGAAGTGAGAAAATGTGTGTGCAATCAAGAGAGCTATGAGGTAATCCCTAAGCACTCATCTCAAAGGGCAGGGCCTGATTCAAGACAGCTGCGCTGTGTTAGGGAGGAGCACACATTAGGAAAGAATAAGAATAGAGATTATTCTTCAGATAACAGTTTCAAGAACAGTTTCAGCAAAAGCTTCAGGGAGAGCTTCAGCAACGGCTACAAGCTCCAGCCCTGCTACAGGTTTAAGCAGCATCTCGAGAAGCAGAAGCCAAGCCAAGCGGATAGAGAGAGAAGGAAACTCTCTGGAAGGAAGAGAAGAAAGGCCATTGGAAGGTCTGGGAGATTCCAAGGCAGTACCCATACTGGGAGGTATTCCAAGTGCCAGCAGAGTCCATTGGACTGGATTCAGCCAGAGGAATGGATTGGCAGAGATAGGAATCACCAGTGGCTACCTGGAAGAGAGAAGACTGCACGTGGAAGGGACTTTCAGACCAAGGCCAGAAGGTATGTGAGAGGAGATCCAGTGTCCAGGGATCAAGATTGGAAGGCTGGACATCAGAATTGGATTACATACTGGCCAGGCAATGCAGAGAGGAATTATGATGGCAGGAGAGGCTCAGGTATGAACACTGATCCAGACCCTATCTATAATAGAGAATGGCAGCAAGGGAATAAGCATTCTCATGATAGTGCCTTAATGAAAGATTCGTCTGTGCCAATGTATGATAGTGACCCTATGCTGATTGATGAAGGGGGAGATACAGCAGATGAAAGTACAGTTTACATGGACTGTTCTCTATCTAAATGCTATTGCTAGCTTTCTGTGAGCAAACACATCAGCCATCACAAAGAAACCTAACTTTGTTCTTTATTTCCACTGCAAACAGCTCTTAAAGCAGGATTTGGGTTCACACAGTAGCAGCCAGCCAGCTAAAGGCTTACAGATGGTCAATTGATAGTAATTAAAGCTGCACCTCATTGTGTGTGTGAGCAAGGGAGAATCACTGCTGAGATCTGCGTGGAAAATAAGCAGAAGTTAACCTAACCAGCAAAGTTTATTCTTTTCTTTGTGCCTTTGTATTTGGTAATTATTTGCTAAGAAAACATTAGCTAATTGCCTGACAAGCTGAAGGTTGTTTTCTGATTTGCTTTGTGACTTTATGTTATCCATTTAAACACTGCAAGCAAGTAATCTCATTTATATTGCTAACAAGCATACTTGTGCTGGGTGAATTAAACCCCATCAATAAAAGAAGTATTTTATTGGCTTTAACCACTGGTTTCACAACTCAATTATTGTCTTCAGCTGTGTTGGGAGTGAAAGAACTACATTACCCACAATACCTTGCAAGAATCATATGAATATATGCATCGTCAAGATTGTGTAAGTTCTCACCCTAGGCAGCCGTCTGACAGTACCTAGCAATATCCCCAAAAGACAGGTTCCACAATGCTTGTACTGGGTCAAGCATTGATATCCTGTGTCCCTTTTTAATAGTGGTTTATGGACCTTTCCTCCAGGAACTTGTCCAAACCTTTTTTAAACCCAGCTACACTAACAGCCCTTACTACATCCTCCGGTAACAGATTCCAGAGTTTGATTACACGTTGAGTGAAAAAATATTTTCTCTTATTTGTCTTAAATAGTTTACCCTGTAGCTTGTCGCCCCCGCCTGGCCAGGTGTATAACTGACACCAGGTGAGGTCGCCTTTTTGGCTTTAAAATAAGTTTCGATTTTTGGATGGGGAGTAATCAAGATGGCGGATGCTAGCGTGGAGTGGTGAGCCGCTGCCCTGAGTTCTGCGACCTTGTGGAGCGGCATCCGTGTGATGGGTCGGAGAAAGCGGAAGCAAGTCGCCATACCTCCGGGCGAAAAAACAGCAAGTTCTGCGGGTCAGCGCACGTTGGGGCAGTGTGGCTTTGAGCCCTGCGTTGGAGCAGCGTCTTTGGCTGGGGCAGAAGGAGTGGGGTCGCCCCAGAGCGTGTCGGGCGTTTGGCTCTCGCCAGAGGAGCGCATGCCGCCGCCGCGACCCGGAAGCTTGTCCTCGGTTAACGCTTTGATCCCGGAGTCGGTCTCTACGAGTACGCCGACACGTGAGGGTCTAGGAGGTGCGAACGCCGTGTTGACTTCTCCTTTGGTGGATACAGGACGAGGTTCGAGGAGTGAGTTGGGTGAACCAGTGGAGAGATCTGTGCCTGCAGTCCTGACAAAGAGAGGAGAGCTCCCTGTGGTTCCAGATTTGGTGAGACCCGCGGCATATACAATGGAAACGCTATGGGAAGGACTGGCCTCATTGAATCGCTCTATGAACAGACTTTGTGGGACGTTTCAGTCTGAATTTAATGTGGTTAGAGATTCATGCGATTCTTTATCTAGGGCTCATGAAGAGCAAGTTAGTAGGGTTAATACCCTAGAGAAGGAGGTGGGGGAGGTGCATAACTTGCTTCATGCCCAGCTGAAGGATAGTACTGTGGCTGCTAGGAAAATGGAGTACCTGGAAAACCAGGTCCGGCGTTGCAATCTCCGGTTCCTGAGTTTTCCCAGGTCTCCAATACTATCAGCGGTTGAGATGCTGCGGAAGTATTTTAGGGAGGTTTTAAAAATCTCCCCGGAGCAGTATCCCCCCTTGACTAGGGCTCAGTACTTATCCTTGGGTAGTGGAAGTGGAGGAGGGGGGGCCTCCCCCGTTCATCCCGGTTTGGGGGATCTCACGGGTCTCCTTGAGAGTTCCTTGGAGATTGCAGTGGAAAGAACTACCCTCCTTGCCACATTTGCCTTAGAGACAGATAAAGTTTTTATTCTTAAAATGTATTTCCGAAATGCTACTGAAGAGTTTATGGGTTCAAGAGTTAGGGTATTTCCTGATTTATCACATATTACCCAAATGAGAAGGAAAGAGTTTTTGGCTCTTCGCACTAGGACTTTGGCCCTGGGTGCTTCCTTCCAACTTAAATTTCCTGTTAAATGTTATGTTAATTTTAAACAAAAGATGTATTTGTTCTTCGACCCTAAGCAGCTGTTAGCATTTTTGGAACTTAGGGAAAGAAGCGATATTGAGGTTGTTTTACCTTCTCATACAGCTGACGTATGAGTCTCCCATTCGCCTGTTATGATTATTTGTGTAATGGCTAGGATTTCTGTGTCATTATTTTCTATGTTTCCTAGTACTCCCCTATTTCTTAAATTTTGGGGTCTAAAATGGGAAAGATGAGTAGGTGATAGTTTATTTCCTTTTGAAAAATTTGGTGGTTGTTTCCATTTTTCTGTTTCATTCATGGATAATGTGTGGATGTTTAAGATTTATTAAACTTATAAATAAAAAAAAAAAAAAAAAAGTTTCCCTCAAAATGGCTGCCAGGAGGGCTGCTGGGAATTGTAGTCCTATCTTAAAGCAAAGGAGTTGTGATCCGAGGGTTAGGCATAAGACAGAGAAAATTTATTTAATGTAATCAGGGGTTCCTTCATACACAGGACGCAAGTGAAAAAAATCAAATAAAGGATTTTTAATCCCACGCTACAGCTTCAAAAGAAATAGGAACAACTTTGCTTGTATTTCAAAAATGCAAAGAAACAGGCACAACTTTGCTTGTAAATCAAAATGCCACTTATTCCAAAACTTTTAACTTCTTAAATGTTTCTCTTCTTTACAGGAACAAACTCTTGCAGCAAAACAACTCTTTAAATGTCCCTTGAACTTTAGTATCAGCTTTCAACCTTATAAGTTGAGCTTAGCACTCAGCTGTTTTCTTCGGTTGTGACGTCTTCACAATTCAGGCTGCTTCCTAAGCAGGCATACATTCAATGGCTTTCTAGCTCAGCTCTCTTCTACGTCAGAGGCTTGACATACAGCACATTGCATTTCAAAGGAACTGTCTTCCATATCTGTTATCTCCATATCTTCAACGCTATCATTCTCACACACATCCAAAGACATCTGAGGGGAGAGCTTACTATTCTCTTTCCTAATCAATTCACTCAATTTCTTAAGCAGGGCTTGTTTCTGCACCAGCTCGTCTGCTATATGAGCTACTTGATACTTTAGATAAACAGTCTCTCTTTATCCTGGGGTTTGGCTTGTTGCTGGAATCAGCTTTTAACTCTAAAGCTAATTCTCCCAAACTTTTACTGTTTAAGAACTGAGAAGGACACACTTGCCTGGTTTCAGAGGTATTCAGAATCTCTCTCTGCCCTGCAAGCCAGTCATGCTGTCTTCCGTTTGCAGCCGCTTCGTTTGCTTGCACCAGCCTCTCTTTCCTTACTCTCTCAGCTGTGCTTGGCAATCTCTCATCAGTTCTCTCTCTTCGGCTTCCAGTGTTTCCTTCACACTGTCTTTCATGCTCAGCAAGCACTCTCTCACTTGCTCTCGCTCCTTCCCTCTCTCTTTCTCTGGCTCTCTCTGTGTTTCTGAAAGTCAGCTTTTTAAACTTTCCTTCCTCCTGAGCCACACCTTGCTCCCAGCACATGTGATTAGGGTCAAGCTTCTCCCTGACGTGCTGCTGTGGGCGGGGCTTAGGGATGACTAGGTTCTGAGTCAGAGACTCTTGGTTACCAGGGAAACCCTTGATACATTCTGAATTAAAGTGACAGGACTCATTTCCCTGTGTATCTCTATGTTCAGCAGTGCTTTCCTCACCACAAGCTTCATTACATGTCCCCTAGTCTTTCTATACTCTGATAGCGTAAACAATTGATCCACGTTTATCCGTTCCACTCCATTCATTAATTTATAGACCTCTATCATATCTCCCCTCAGCCGTCTCTTCTCCAGGCTAAAGAGCCCTAACCTTCTTAGCCTCTCTTCATAGGAGTAGCCTTCCATCCCCTTCACCAATTTGGTGGCTCTTCTCTGTACTTTTTCTAATAACGCTATGTCCTTTTTAAGATACGGTGACCAGAACTGCACACAATATTCAAGGTGCGGTCGTACCATGGAGCGATACAGAGGCATTATAATATCCTTTGTTTTGTTCTCCATCCCTTTCCTTATGATACCTAGCATTCTATTTGCTTTCTTGGCCGCCGCTGCACACTGGGCGGAGGGTTTTAACATGTTATCCACAATGACTCCTAAATCTTTTTCCTGGGTGGTGGTTTCTAATGTGGAGCCTTGCATCGTGTAACTATAGTGTGGGTTGTTCTTTCCTAGGTGCATAACTTTGCACTTGTCCACATTAAATTTCATCTGCCATTTGGATGCCCAGTCTTCCAATTTATCCAGATCCTCCTGCAGTTTTCCACAATCCTCTTGGGTTTTAACAACTTTAAACAATTTTGTGTCATCTGCAAATTTGATAACCTCACTAGTTATTCCCTTTTCCAGGTCATTTATGAATATGTCAAAAAGCAGCGGACCCAGTACAGATCCCTGGGGTACTCCACTATTCACCTTTTTCCATTGAGAATATTGGCCATTTAGCCCTACCCTCTGCTTTCTATCTTTTAACCAGTTCCCGGTCCACAATAGTACACTGCCTCCTATCCCATGACTTTTTAGCTTCGCCAAAAGTCTCTGATGGGGGACTTTGTCAAAAGCTTTCTGAAAGTCCAGATACACTATATCAACCGACTCACCTTTGTCTACCTGTTTATGCACACCTTCAAAAATACATATCAGATTAGTAAGACAAGATCTTCCTTGTCTAAAGCCATGTTGGCTGTCTCCCATTAGGCCATGACTATTTACATGCTGCGTAATTTTGTTCTTTATGATGGTTTCTACCATTTTCCCTGGTACTGACGTCAGGCTCACCGGTCTGTAATTTCCTGGGTCACCCCTGGAACCCTTTTTAAAAATTGGTGTTACGTTGGCGACCCTCCAATCTTCAGGTATTACAGATGATTTTAATGAAAGGTCACAGATTACCAATAGCAGGTCTGCAATCTCATATTTCAGTTCTTTCAACACTCTGGGATGTATACCATCCGGTCCAGGTGATTTGCTACTATTCAGTTTATCAAATAGTTGTAATATATCTTCCCGGTGTAGCGATATTTCTCTCAATTCCTCTGCAGTATCACCTTTAAATACCACTTCAGTCTTGGGTAACATCCCTACATCTTCCTCAGTAAAGACCGAAGCAAAGAATTCATTCAGTCTCTCTGCTATAGCCTTGCAACCTCTCTCCGCTGAACTGCCTTTCCATATGTAAAATTAAACCACATATAGCCAAAATTAAGACATTACAAATCTATCGTAAAATCTTATAATTTGGACAAAGCCAAACTAAAAGGTAATATTTTCCAATAAGAAACCCCTCTCATGACATAATGCTTATGGCAGAGCATTCCACATCTGTGGACTGGCCATGGCGCTCACCCAAGCACCTGTTACAACTGTCCAAGAGAGTTATCACCATAATTCCTTTTGACTTGAATATGTTTACAGTGGATCATAGCACTATATCACAGCAGCTAAGCCAAAATATTACCCTGCCATATAAACCGACTTTAACGCTTTATAGTGAGGTAGGCTATGGCCTAGCATGGCCTGCTACTATGAAAGGCCTGTAAGTTAGGCCTGGATCTTAACTCCTATTATAACTAGAAAAGAACCAAAAAAATCTGTGGAAAATGAGAAAGCTGTTTTAAACTGCTTAATAAGGAGTTTTTATGAATCCATAAATCTTCTATTATTCTCTTGTGTGTGAAAGAACAGAAATGTTACAGAAGATGCATTCCTGGAGCCGAAGTTAACCTTGCAGTAGAAAAGATACCAAGTTAAGACTATACCATTGTTCAAGCAATCCTAAAGGAGGGGACCGGTTTCTAGGCTCCGGAGGGATTTCTGATTGGATAGGTGCAGGGAATGTACAACCAATGAGAAGTATGCATGTATCGAGTTAGAACCAATAGAAAGTATTCATGTATCAAACTGAAAGAGAGGTATAAAAAGTTATGTCTCTGTATAAACTTTCGCTCAATTACTTTGAAGCTTTGACTGACTGGGCCTGTGCACATTAAACTGGCTTGGACCCTGTCAATTGACTCCTGGATTTATTCATTGACTGAACTTTGTTACAACTTATTCTTGGTGCGTTGGGCCGGGAAGTGCGAGTGGTAAATGGTATTCAAGTGAATAATCCACGTTATTCGCCTTGAGGTTTGGTCCGGTTGGAACCATGTCTGTCCGACCGCAGGAGAACTTCTCAGGCGCCGCCGATCACTTTGTATCGGAGAGGGTTCTGCCTGCCTCGGCGGGCCATCGGGTCCAGCTGGCTAACACCTCCGACCCGGGGGAGTCCAGGGTCCAACCCACGAACTGGTTTGGTATCAGGAACTGGATCTGGTGAGTAGATATTTTTTTGTTTAAAAGTCAGTGCAGCCTGGGGAAACAGTCTTGCATGAGTATGCGCAGGACTACTTTGGTATATTTGGTATAGACTAACTGGGAAAAATCTTGCATAAGTATGGGCGAGACAAAGGAGCCTGATCACCTCTTATAAGAGCGGTCCTAGTAAGCTCCGCGTAAGAAAGCGGAAGCTGAAACTATCGACCCTTCTTGTTTGTTTGGAATAGTCAGTTAGTCAGAACACCTGGGCACTTGAAATATTGAAAAATGATTTCTTGTTAAAATATGATTGCTTGTGTGAGTGAGAGGGACGTCTGAGAAGCGCAGTTCCTGTTTGTCTGTTCTTACTGTTTGTTGTTTGTCTGATTTTTGTTATCTGTTAAAACCGTGGGTTTCCCTTCTGTATAATGTAAGAATATTCGGTTGGGTAATTTGGGAGTCTCTTTTAAGTGCAGCTTTTGAGCTGTTTCAGATTTCCCCAGCATGGCATGAGGCTCTAGCAAGCAGAAGGGGTGTGGCTTTCACACAGCCTGCAAAAGGAATGTCTTGAGAGACAGTCAGAGAGAGGCTGCAAAGGGATTTCTTCTGGGGATGGAGGCATTGCCGAGAAGAAACTCCCGATTGAGAAGTCTCTTGTTTGTTTAAAATAAAGGATTCATTCTAGGAGTGATGTCTAAATTGTTATGAATGGGAAGATCTTCCATGTTTTAATGACACAAAACAAAATTGAATTGCTTGCCATGTTAAGTCCAGTAAGTTTTGGAAGAACGTAAATGATACAATTACATTCAAACAAGTGAATTATTTCATAAAACTATTAGAGACAGAAGAACGTTAACAGCTGTGATAACTGCAGTGATTCAGGAGTTCCTTTGTTTTTGAAGCTGCCTTTTCCTTTCTGGAAGTGCCTGGTTTAGCTCTGCATAACACTTGCACAATTTATGTTTTTTTTAAATTAGTCTTTATGGTCCCTGAAACTGCCCTGCCTAGAGTTCATTCCTGAAGCTGATCGCACAAACAAGAGAGGGAAAATTAAGGGAACGTCTTCCATGTTTAAGTTTTTTTTGTTCCTTCAGCACAGCATGAAATTATAGCTAGCGAGAGAGACGGGGCGTGTTTGAAGATAGGAATGTGCAGTGTCTTTTTAACCCTGTGAAGGCTTAATCTCAACACTTTGTAGCTGGGTTAATTTGTGCTTATTTTAGGAAAATTGTACCTGTTTTATTCAATATGTTTTAATAGTGATGTTCCTTCTGCTATGGTCATGTATTATATATCATTTAATAGGAATGTTTAGTCAGAATTTTGAATCCCGTGTTACCTTAAAATAAATACTTTATTCCGATCAGATAGGCAGATTTTATGGTCCAAACAGAAATAATAGAAAAATTCAGGAAACTGCTTTTGTTTTCCCTTTGTCCTACGAAGTAGAGGTTAAGAACCATTCCGAGCCAGTAATACCAGATCGCGACTTGAAAGTGATTTAAATCCTGAGTGGATAAGGAGTTCATCGTGTTTGAATTCTAGTTCCTGATATACTGCAGCAAGCACCTCATAGAAGACATACTTATTGTAAATAAAAATATAAATGTATATTGTCAGACGGCTGCCTGGGTGAGAATGTTCACAGTCTTGGCAAGTGCATATATCAATATGATTTGCAAGGTATTGTGGGAAATGCAGTCCATTCACACCAGACACAGCTGCTCACAATAATTAGTTGTGCTTGAGTGTAAAGCCAATAAGATATTTATTTATGGGGTTATTTCTCCCAACACAGATATGCTTGGTAGCACATAAAACAGGATACTTGCTTTCAGTGTTAAACTTAGAAAACAAAATCAGGAAAACAGTTGAACTTTGTCAGGCAATCAAAGCAAAAGAATAAAGACCTGGTTGGTAACAAACTGGTCTTTTCTGTAGGCTTTAGCTAATATTTTCTTAGCAGTGTTTCAAACAACAAGCAAAACCCACAAAGAAGGGAAAAACTGTTCTTTTCAGGTTAACTTCTTATATCTTCACACATAGACTCAGAAGTGATTCCCTCAGAGCTCACAAGCAATTAGGTAAGGCTCAATTGCTAGCAGTTATCCAGCTGAAACCCCTTAGCTGGCTTGCTTTCTACAGCGTGGCCCAAAATCCTACTCAGGAGCTTTTCTGAGTAGATTAAAGAACAAGTTTGTATTTCTTTGTGATGGTTGCTGTACTTTGTAACAGAAAATTACCAAAGGAGTTTAGACAGAGAGCAATCCATATATTCACAGCCTGTATCTAAGACCGCTCCTTCCCCTTCTTCAACAATCATGGGTTCAATATCAGGGATTGGCACAGAGGAATTTCTCAATGGAGCACTTTCAGGAGAATACTTGTTTCCCTGCTGTCTTTCAAGGTTATAGCTAGGGCATAGATCAGTGTTCATACCTGAGCTTCCATTGCTGTTAGAGTTCCTCTCTAAATAGCCTGGCCAGTATGTAGTCCAGTTTTTATGTCCAGCCTTCCAATCCAGATCCCTGGACACTGGATCTCTCTTCACACATACCTTCTGGCACGGGTCCTAGGGTCCCTTCCAAGTGCAGCCGTCTCCCTCACAGGTACCGTCTGGAGATTCCTAGCTCTGCAGCACCATTCCTCTGGCTTTCCCCAGTCCAATGGTGTATGCTGGCCCTTGGAATACCTTCCAGTATACGTACTGCTCTGGACTCCTTTAGACCTCCCAAATGCTTTTCTCTTCTTTCTTCCAAAGGGTTTCTTGCCCTCTCTGTCCGTCCGGTTTGGCTTCTGTTTCTGATGATCCTCCAGATGATGAAGATGTCCAAGCTGAGGATCTCCAAGATGAAACTGAGGATAATTCTCTGTAGAATAAACTCTACCTTTATTCTGCTTTGATGAGTGCTCCACCCTAGCACAGCGCAGCTGTGCTGAATCAGGCCCTGCCCTTTGAGATGAGTGCTTGGGGATTACCTCATAGCCCTCTTGATTGAACACACGTTTCCCCACTTCAGCTCCTCTAATGGCTGTTGGAAATCTGGTGCATTCTGGGACTGGTAGTCTTTTATGGCAAAATTCTGTTTTCTTATTTCTACCAAAACTGACAGGTTGCTTGTTCAGAGTCACTTCACCTTTACTATAGCTCCTTCCTGAGCTATGATAAGCTTCCTTATCACAATATGTATTCTAGATATCCACCCACTTTATGGAAAAAGTATTCGGAATGTCTTTTGAATATCTGCTTCCTAAAACTGTAAGATTTAAAGTAATTTCTTTTGCAGAGACATGCTGATTACGGCGGGCAGTTAGTTTTCATGCCAAGTAATTTTATTCCAGTCATACGTAACAGATATGTGGCCGTCATGTTAGGAGCTATAGTTCTTTCTGTTGGGATTGTTGTTATAACATGTTGCAAAATAATAGTTTTATATTTTAAGGACTTTATTTAAATTGTTCTTATTTAGAATGAGCACACACATCTATTATGCTCAGTGCACAGAGAAATGCAGCCCGCCCCCTCTGTCTGTAGACAAGCACATGGGGGGGGAGGGGGCCAATTAGGACTTTGCTGAAGACTACAGACATAAGCTGTCTCTGTCCCTATTAGAAATGCTCTGTGAAAGGGGGGTGGCTAGTGTTAGTTACTTCATGGCCCCGTAGTTTCCCGTGTTTATTAGATTGTACAGAGAATGTTCCCTGATCAGTTCCCCTACATAGGATTCCTGGTTAAATCTTTAAAAAAATAAAAAAACCCTGCCCATTTATTATCTTTATAGGCCAGTTCCCTCAGCTCTTCCACCACCCCGAGCAGAGCTTGGGGCAGGGGGGGGGGGATACCTCCATGCAAATGTCACCAGCCACCTCCGCAGCCCCGGCACAGTTAAAAGTACTCAGAGAGGCCGCGGAAGTGAAAGGCGCCTCAACTGGGTGTGAATCAGTGCGCCCATTGCAGAGAAGAAGGACATTAGAGAAGTGAATGCCCGTATCTTGACTCCACCCCCAGGAGGGGAGGAGGGAGTACTTGATTTTAGAAAAAAAAAAATAAACCGAGCACAGTGTTCCAGCAAGAGAGGGAAGCAGCTATAGAGTGAGTGGCAGCCAAAGAGGGCTACAGCATGGATGAAGACTAGGCCAGACCTCTGGTCAGTCTGAAAATAGGGGACCAATATATGGACTTTATGGGGGATACAGGAGCAGAATACTAAAGCCAGTAGCCCCTTTGTTTTCTCGATGCATCACCATTGTCAGAGCTACTGGGGCTAAGGCCACAAAGCCTCTCCTGCAGAACCGCATGTGTGAACTAGGGGGACAGAAAATAACGCACCAGTTATTGTATATGCCTGAATGCCCTATTCCACTTCTGGGCCGAGATCTGCTTGCAAAGCTCCAGGCACAAATATCTTTTGCTGAAAGGGGAGAAATGCAAATGACTGTGAACCCAAAGCCTGCTGGATTGATGGTGCTGACTGTTCCCCGAGAAGAAGAGTAACGGTTCTATAGTGCATCTCCAATCAAGCCAGCTAGTTCCTGCATACCTACCAACCTCATAGCCCCACCTGAAGTATGGGCAGAAGATAATCCACCTGGCCTAGTGAAGAACATAGCCCCTGTCATTGTCACCCTCAAGCTGGGAGTGGAACCAGTGCATGTGAAGCAGTATCCTTTCCCTCGACCAGCCATTGAAGGAATCCACTGCCATTTGATGAAACTGCTGAAGTATGGACTTCTCAAGGAATGTCAGTCACCTTGGAACACCCCCCTTCTCCCAGTCAAGAAACCTGGGACAGGGAATTACCGCCCAGTACAAGATCTGAGGCGAGTGAATGATGCAGCTGAAACTATACATCCAGTGGTACCAAAATCCTTATATTCTCTTGGGACTGATCCCCGCTGAGGCTACTCATTTCACCGTCCTGGACCTGAAAGATGCCTTTTTCTGTGTGCGCCTAGCCCCCACCAGTCAACTTTTGTTTGTTTTTGAATGGCAAGACCCCACAACAGGAAGGCGGGGCCAACTCACCTGGACTAGATTACTTCAAGGATTCAAGAATTCACCTACTCTCCTCAGTGCTATTTTAAATCAAGATCTTTCCAGCTACTATGTGAACCCAGGAGAAAGGGTTCTTCTCCAGTATGTGGACAACTTGCTTATAGCCACCAATTCAGAAAGTGAATGTCTACAAGCCACCAGTGAACTCTTGCACCTTTTTAATGAGGCTGGATACAAAGTCTCAAGAGCCAAGGCGCAATTATGTCAAACAAGTTAAATACCTAGGATTCCAGTTGTCCAGCAGAATTAGACGCCTGGGACCAGAACGCAAAGAAGCTGTATGCAGTATTCCCACTCCAACCACCAGGAGGCAAATGAGAGCCTGTCGTATATGGATCCCCAATTTTGCGCTGCTAGCAAAACCATTGTATCAAGCTACCAAAGGAATGGAAAAGTCTCCATTGGAATAGGGACTTGAACAGGATGCAGCCTTTTGATCTTTGAAAACCGCTCTGGTGTTATCACCAGCTCTGGGTCTACCAGATGTCCAGAAAACCTTTCAATCTCTATGTTCATGAGTCACAAGGAAATGTTCTAGGAGTGTTGACTCAATCTCATTGGATCTTGGCAACGACCAGTAGCCTATTTGTCAAAACAATTGGATGTAATTGCAAAAGACTGGCCCCTTGTTTGAGAGCTGTTGCAGCTACAGCCCTCCTAGTGAGCAATCTTCAAGTTACTGTACCACACTCTGTTCTAACCATTATGAAACACAAAGGAAACTTTTAGCTAATTCACGTATGCTGTGTGAAAACCCCCAGATACAACTGAAGGTCAGTCAAGCTCTGAATCCTGCTATGTTGTTACCAGTTGGTCTTGACCCCCCTGATCATGACTGTTTAGAAACTATGGACACTATATTCTCAAGTCACCCTGATTCGACTGATGTTCCTTTGGGGAACCCTGGATGGACTTTCTTTGTAGATGGAAGCAGTCTTGTCATCATTAATGGACATTATTGTGCCAGATATGCAGTAGTGACCCTTGATCTGGTAGTTAAATCCTCAGCCCTGGCCCCAGGAACTTCAGCACAGAAAGCTGAACTGATAGCTCTTGCTAGAGCACTAACAATAGGAAAAGGGACTCTGTCTAAATGTGTACCCAGATTCCAAGTATGCCCTTACAACCTTGCATGCACATGGGCCCCTGTACAAAGAATGAGGGTTGATCACCTCAGGAAGCAAGTCCATTAAGTATGGTCCCGAGATATTGACATTATCAGACGCATACTGCCTACAGATTTCAGAATTTAGGAAAAGTAGAATGTATGAGTAGAACCCTGAAATCTCAGTTGTCCAAACTTTGCCAACAAGTTCACCTGAAGTGGCCCCAGGTTCTTCCTATAGCTCTTCTTAGGATATACTTAGCCCCTGCCAAGTCTTTAGGAGTTTCCCCTTTTGAGATTCTGTATGGGCGACCCCCGCCTATTGTATAGGAAATAAAGGGAGATATGGAATAGATTAGATCTGAAATTACTAGACAAGAACTATTGGTTTTAAGTTCTGTTTTGCAGAGTCTTCATACGTGGGTACAAGACCAGCTGCCCATCCATCTAACAGAACCCCTGCATCCTCTCAAGCCTGGAGTCTCGGTGTGGATCAAAGAGTGGAGAAAGACACCGTTGGCACCGCATTGGAAGGGACCTTATGTTGTCATCTTGTTAACCCCAACAGCAGTTAAAGTTGCAGAACTCGAACCCTGGATTCATCACAGTCGAATAAAGTTAGCAGCCATTGATAGCAATGTAGAAAGGAAGGCAGCTACAAAGATATTAGCTATTTGGCAATATTACCCTATACCACACGATGATGCTATTACACCTGTATAATGTGTTAATTGACTAATGAGTGATTTCTCACCCTTTCTCACTTGCGGGTGAGAATAATCAAAGGGGGGAATGAGGTAGGCTATGGCCTAGCATGGCCTGCTACTATGAAAGGCCTGTAAGTTAGGCCTGGATCCTAACTCCTATTATAACTAGAAAAGAACCAAAAAAATCTGTGGAAAATGAGAAAGCTGTTTTAAACTGCTTAATAAGGAGTTTTTATGAATCCATAAGTCTTCTATTATTCTCTTGTGTGTGAAAGAAATAGTAATTAGATCTTACCTGCTAATTGCTGTTCCTGAAGGAACGACAGTCCAGTCCCTTCACTTCTGGGTTGCGTAACCCTTCCAGCAGCTTGGAGGCTGAGCCCATCTTTTTGGGGGATGGAGCGGTATAAATACCACTGGGACCACCCACCCACTCCAGTATTCGATTGAAAAAGCAGATCTAACAAACTCTTACTGGAAACTTAACTATAAAAAACTCAAACCTATGTAACAGTCATATATATTGAAAAATCTTTTTTTTTTTTTTTTTTTTAATGGAAAACCAAGGAGAGGAGGCCTGGGAATAGCCTGAGGAGATGTCTGCTTCTACCCGAGCCGGCTTCCTCCCGGACTTCTTCCTGCCGTACCGGAGCTACGGCCCCAACGATGCCTTGCCCTGAACCCGAGGTGTGAAACGGTTGCCGGAACGGGTGGGATCAGGGACTGGACTGTCGTTCCTTCAGGAACAGCAATTAGCAGGTAAGATCTAATTACTATTTCCTTATCGTCACTCCAGTCCAGTCCCTTCACTTCTGGGAAGTACCAGAACAGTTCACCCCTGGGAGGGTTCCGGCATACCGGACTGAAGAACCGCTAGCCCGAACCGGGCATCCGCTGCACTCTGCACGTCCAACCTATAGTGCTTGGAGAAGGTATGCAGCGATGACCAAGTCGCTGCCCTACAGATGTCCAGCGGAGGTACCAGGGAAAATTCCGCCCAAGAGGCCGCCTGAGCCCTAGTGGAGTGGGCCCGCAGCCCCACCGGAACCTGCTTCCCCTTCAGGATGTAAGCGGAGGCAATCGCCTCTCTGATCCACCTGGAGATGGAAGCCTTGGCCGCCGACTCCCCTTTGTGCGGCCCTCCAAACTGGATGAATAGACGGTTGGACTTTCGGAATGGCGCTGTGCGCGAAAGGTAACGTTTCAAGATTCTCTGGACGTCTAGAAGACGCAGCCTGTCGTCTTTACCTATCTGCCCCTTAGACGCTAAGACTGGCAGGGTAACTGTCTGGTTCACATGAAAAGGAGAGATAACCTTGGGTAAAAAGGACGGTACTGTACGCAGAACCACCTTGTCCTTGAGAAAGGCCAGGAAGGGGGGCTGGGACGAGAGCGCCTGCAATTCTGAGACCCTTCTGGCCGAGCAAATGGCGACCAGGAAAACTGTCTTTAGAGTTAAATCCTTTAAGGAGGCTCTCTTCACTGGCTCGAAGGGTTCCCCGACCAAGGCACTTAGCACTAAGTTGAGATCCAAAGGAGGGATGACCGATCTCCGTTGCGGACGTAGCCGACTAACCGCTTGTAGGAACCTGGCAACGTCCGGGTGCGCCCCTAAGGGTCTGCCCCGGACCTTTCCTCTATAGCAAGAGATAGCCGCCAACTGAACCCGCAAGGAGCTATGCGCCAGACCCTTTTCGAAGCCTGCTTGCAAGAAGTCCAGAATCTCCGGAACCGAGGCCGAAAGCGGTTTCCGACGATGCTCCGCGCACCAAGCTTCGAAGATGCGCCAAACTCTTACATAAGAAAGACAGGTCGAGCGCTTTTTGGCCTTCAGTAGAGTCGAGATTACCGCTCCTGAGTAGCCTCGTTTTAGCAGCCGCGCCCTCTCAATAGCCAGGCCGTAAGCGAGAACCGATCCACGTGAGGCATCCGGACCGGACCCTGCCTCAGCAGGTCCCTTTTGAAAGGGAGCCGCCAAGGACGGTCGGCGAGCAGCCTGATCAGATCGGCATACCATGGGCGGCGAGGCCAATCAGGAGCTATGAGAATTACCAAGCCATGGTGAGACTCTACCCGTTGGAGAACTTTCCCGATCATAGCCCAAGGGGGGAATACATAGAGAAGACCCTCCGAAGGCCACTTTTGAGACAGGGCATCTAAGCCTTCGGACATCCTTTCCTTCCTTCGGCTGAAGAATCTGTCCACCTTGGCTGTAGAGAACCGTGCCATGAGGTCCATGACTGGGCAGCCCCAAAGGGCTACTATCTGGTTGAAGGTCTCTTGTTCCAGCTCCCATTCCCCGTGGTCTATCTTGCACCTGCTGAGGAAGTCGGCCGTGACGTTGTCCTCTCCCGCCACATGCTGCGCTGACAGAGCTAGAAGCCGGGACTCCACCCACTGGAAAAGAGAGTCCGCCTCCTTCTCTAAGGCGCGACTGCTGGTGCCTCCCTGGTGGTTGATGTAGGCCACCGCGGTGACATTGTCGGAGAGAACTCGAATAGCCTTTCCCTGCACTAATATCCTGAATGCCTTGAGAACCAGAGTGACAGCCCGCAATTCCAGTCTGTTGATGGGCCACTGTGATTCCAACTGTGACCAGAGACCCTGGACGAACTGGTCCTCGCAGTGCGCTCCCAGCCTGTCAGGCTGGCATCCGTCGTTAACAACAACCACTGATGGGGATCGAGGGGCATTCCGCGGTCCAGGTTCTTCGGGCACCTCCACCATTGGAGGGACTGCTTGGTCCGTGGAGCGCAAGGTAACTGCATCGAGAGGGGCTGATGCTGAGGAGACCAACGACGCAATAGTGCCCGCTACAGCGGTCGCATGTGGGCCCTGGCCCATGGCACCACCTCTATTGATGCCGCCATAGTTCCCAGAACTTGGAGATAATGCCAGGCTGAGGGATTTCTTCTGGCCAGGAACTGCGTGATTAGAATCCTTAGATCTCTTGACCTTGACCGTGACAGGAACACCCTGCCCCTGAGGGTGTCGAATCTTGCTCCGAGATACTCGAGTTCCTGAGAGGGAGTCAACCTGCTCTTTGTCCGGTTGATGACCCACCCCAACTCCTCTAAGACCTGAATCACTCTGGCCGTTGCCGAGTGGCTCTCCGGAGCTGACTTTGCGCGGATTAGCCAGTCGTCCAAGTAGGGGTGTACTAATATGCCTTCCTTCCTTAGGAAGGCCGCCACTACGACCATTACCTTGGTGAACGTCCTGGGAGCCGTGGCAAGGCCAAAGGGCAGGGCCTGGAACTGAAAGTGGCCTCTTGGTACCGCGAATCTCAGGAATTGTTGATGGGACTTCCTGACCGGGATGTGCAAGTAGGCTTCCGTCAAGTCGAGGGAAGTGAGGAACTCCCCTCCTCTCACGGCCGCTATGACTGAACGTAGGGTCTCCATCCGAAAGTGAGGTACCCTGAGGCAACGGTTGACTTGTTTTAGATCTAGGATTGGCCGAAAGGAGTCCTCCCTTTTCGGGACCACAAAGTAAATCGAGTACCGACCGGATCCGTATTGGTCTGGGGGTACTGGAATTACCGCCCCTAAGTCTATTAGACGGGCAAGAGTAGACTCGATCGCTGCCCTTTTTGCTGGAGCTCCACAGGGCGACTGAACAAAAGCCGGTGGGATTTGCTTTGCGAATTCTAGCGCGTAACCTTCTCTGATCACCTCTAGAACCCATTGATCGGACGTGACCCGGGTCCAGGCGGGGAGAAACAGCCTCAGGCGGCCGCCTACCGGCCGTCCTTCCCCCTGGACCCCCGACACCTCATTGTTGCTTCCTAGGGCCCGAGAAGGAGGAGGAAGAGGAGGAGGAGGAAGCTCCAAACCCCCGACCTGCCCCTCGAAAACCTCTGAAATCTTGTCCCTTAGAGGGAAACCGGCCCCTGGAAAAGGGGTTTGATCTGGCGGTCCGAAATCTCCGCGTCTCCCTAGGCTGAGTGCGCACAGGGGCTTGGGAGCGGCCTAGTCTCGGTCTATCTTCCGGAAGCCTACCTCCTTTAGACTCGCCCAGATCCTTGACCAGCTTCTCCAGATCCTCCCCGAATAAAAGTTTCCCTTTAAAAGGGAGTCGACTTAGCCGCGCCTTCGAGGACGCATCAGCTGCCCAATTACGTAGCCACAGATAACGCCTAGCCGCCACCACCGAGGCCATGTTCTTGGCTAGGCTTCTGATGAGGTCATACTGACTATCCGCCAAGTAGGCTGCGCCGGATTCCACTTTGGCGGAGTTTGCCTGGATCTCAGCCGAAGAGTCCTCTGACTGAAGCTGCTGAGCCCATCTTAGGCAGGCTCGAGCTACCCAGGCTCCTGACACGGAGGCCTGTAATGCAAGGGCACTTACATCAAAGGCTTGTTTCAGGAGTGTATCCAGCTTCCTGTCCTGTGCGTCTTTTAAGGCTGAACTGCCCTCAACTGGGATAGTCGTCTTCTTAGTGACTGCAGATACCGCTGCATCCACCCTGGGCGATTTTAGCAGTTCCTTATCTGACTCTGGGAGAGGGTATAGGCGGGACATGGCTCGGACTCCTCTTAGACTGGATTCCGGTTGGTCCCATTCTTCCTGGATCATCTGGCGTACTACTCTGTGGACCGGAAAGACCTTCTGGGATTTCCTAATGGCCTGTATTAAGGGGTCCTCCAATGCCTCCTCCTGCGATGGTACATCTGAGGCCACATTGAGTACTTTTAAGGATTCATTAATTAGCGCCGGAAGCTCCTCTCGCCTAAAGACCCTAACTATCCGAGATTGATCTTCTTCCGGGATCTCTCCTTCTTCCAGCTCCTCCTCATCCTCGTCCAAATCCTTCACCGAACCATCCTCCTCCGGAGTCCCCTGGGAAAAAGACGGTAGGAGGTCTTCCCCGTCCAGCCGCTGACGCTTAGAAGGGATGCTGGATTCTGGATTGATCGCCCCTAGGAGTCTGGATGATCTCTCTTCCCCTGGTGTGGTCACCTCATCTGCCCCTAGGCCCTGCTTGCGCAGGCAGTAGGCCTTATGGAGTAACAGGATGAAGTCAGGGGAGAAAAATTCTCCGTCCCCTCCTGCACTCGAGGGAGGGGGAGGAGGAAGCAGAGGAGGCGTGGGTAGCTCAGAGGGGGTAGAGACCGAACCCTGGGACCCCCCTTCCCCTACTAGAGGGTCAGATGATCCCTGGGAAGGCTGCAATATCTCCTGTTCCACTGATGTAGCCACTGCGGCGCAGCTCCTGCAGATTCCTGTCTCTGCGGAGGTGCCCCTGCGTGTCCCACATGAAGGACAGCGTGGCTTGGATGCCATGGGGAAAGATTGGGGCTTAACTTAGTAGGCCCTTACCACCAGAGCCCAATTTCCCTTAGGGCTCAAATCCTAACAAAACCCCCAGGAGATCTAAAGGGATTACCTTAACTAAAACCAATTGGGCTGCCAAAAAGATAATGGCGATTAAAAAATAAACGTTAAATAAATCGAATAGACATCTAGCATGAAACTAACCAAAATACATCGAAAATAATAAAATTAATAAAAATTAGATACAATTAGTGGCTAGCTCTCGTTTGTCCCCTAAGGGAGGTACTTGCAGTTTGCAGATTGCCGATCCTGGGCCCGATGCTGAGAATCCCACCCGAGGGCTCTACACGTGGTAGGCCTCACCACGTGGAGCCTGCTCGGGGAAAAAGGACTCTGGCGTCTGCCTGCACTCCCCCGCTGCGACCGGTGCTGAGTCCTTAGAGAATCACGAGTGCGATCGCGGTCTGATCGCACCGTGAGAAAACCGGGGTACCTCGTGGTTCTTCTCCGCGGTCAGTCGCGTCGGGCCGGGATGGAAGACTCCCCTCCGGTTGTCGTTGCAGCCTCTAGCGCTCAGCCACCTTCAGGGCTTCGGCGCGAGGCTGTTTTTCCCCCACGACGGCAGAGCAAGGAGTGAAGGAAGCCGGGTAGAGCAGAGCACCTCCTCGCTGCTACAACCCGAGACTTTGCTCTGTGAGCCGCGTCGGAGCTTGAGGAGGGGGGGGGGAGGGAGAAACAATTCTTAAAGGAGCAGAGCCCCTAAACTCGCCAAATAAATAAAGGAAATAAAGGAAAAATTACTGAAAGGTAAAATTAAACACAAATTAAGTTAAAAATTAAGGAAACTAAGCAAATTAAATGTAGGACTCCAGTAAGCCCCAGGCTTACGGAACCCTCCAGCTGCTTGGAGGCTGAGAATACTGGAGTGGGTGGGTGGTCCCAGTGGTATTTATACCGCTCCATCCCCCAAAAAGATGGGCTCAACCTCCAAGCTGCTGGAAGGGTTACGCAACCCAGAAGTGAAGGGACTGGACTGGAGTGATGATAAGGAACAGAAATGTTACAGAAGATGCATTCCTGGAGCCGAAGTTAACCTTGCAGTAGAAAAGTTACCAAGTTAAGACTATACCATTGTTCAAGCAATCCTAAAGGAGGGGGCCGGTTGCTAGGCTCCGGAGGGATTTCTGATTGGATAGGTGCAGGGAATGTACAACCAATGAGAAGTATGCATGTATCGAGTTAGAACCAATAGAAAATATTCATGTATCAAACTGAAAGAGAGGTATAAAAAGTTATGTCTCTGTATAAACTTTCGCTCAGTTACTTTGAAGCTTTGACTGACTGGGCCTGTGCACATTAAACTGGCTTGGACCCTGTCAATTGACTCCTGGATTTATTCATTGACTGAACTTTGCTACAACAATAGGACCTTCTATGGATAGCGGAAGGAGATTCTTGTAAATCAACATAGCTATGCCCTTTTTTTTTTTTTTTTTTTAAGTATAGGACTCCAAAAACCAAGTTTCCGCCAACTCCAATGAAATCAAAGCAGATCAGCTAAAATTACCCGAACTGCTCCTATAGCTTTGCAAGAAGCTACCAGCCCCCGCTGCACCCAGCTTTCCTTCCCCCCTTATCCTGAGGGATTCAGCGTTTCAGGACGCATTGCGCAACCCCTGCTGCGTCTGCTGCACCTGCCAGGGAGCTGAAGAGCAAAATAGAGAGTAGAACCCCTGGAAGCAAACAGTGTCCCGACCTTGGGGTTCAGGACGCAAAAGGCCACCGAATAAATCAGCAGTGTTAGCTAAAAATGAACAAGGCTATCTCTCACTAAAGAGAGTTTCTTTTTCTTTTTGAAATCCCACCGAAGTCCATGGGACCCAAGCGTCGAAAACAGCCCCTTAATGCTGTGCATTAACCATAACCAGAGAAATGAAATAAAATGAAATCCTGCTCTAGAAATAGATGAGAATTTCCTGGGAAGGGCATGCTAAGTGGAGCTATGAAACACACAGGCACCCCGCCCCCCCCCCCCGGCCTTCCTGCAGTCAGAGAAATAGCAGTGGGATACACCGACAACCTTGCAAATGGAGGTCTTAGAGGTTGCTGCCTGTGTGAACCTGAAGAGAAATACGATTTTGTATTTTACCACCCCCCCCAGGGATGGGGGCACTGAATACTATATGTGCTTCATGAGCAGCGCTGCCATCCGATGGCCTTTAGGGAACCAGAGCCCAACAAACGATACAGAAGTTAAGAGCTTTAATTAACCCTTTGAAGGCCTACTTTAAATTTTTAATCCACATTCTGCAGCCGGGTTAATTTTTGCATATTTCAGGAAAATTGTACTCGTCTTATTCAATATGTTCTAATAGTGATTTTCCTTCTGCTATGGTCATGTATAGGAATATTTAGTCAGTTGCTTGTTTAGTCACTAACCCCTGAGAGCCCATGAGGTGGCCCTGTGGTTATTTCTTCCCTGACTTGCAAAGAATGATCAATCTGATATGGCTGCAGACACACGGTCACAGAAAAGCACTATTGAGTGTACCAGCTGCCCTCTGGTGGCCATAGACTGTAGCACAGGCACTTTTTGGTTGACAGTTAACTGTTATATACTTTTTTTATATCCTAAGGTTTCCTAAACCTGTCCCTGTGAAACCACAGGCATTTGGGCAACTTTCACTATAGAATACACAAAGGCACACTTCCAGCCTGTCCGTCCTTCCAACTACAAGTTAGGGCTCTGCTCTTGAACCTAAAAGCTGGCAATTTGCCTAATATCCCGGGACTTAACAGATGCTCCTCAGAGACATGATTAGGAGGGAAAGAACATGTGATATCAGAGATCAATGCCAAAACTGCTGTTCTATAAAACTAAGAATAAACTTAAAAATAAAGAGGACTGACAACAGCCCCCTTAAGGCTGAGGAACCCCCAAAACCTACAAACAAAAGAAAGAAAGAAACACTAGGCCCAAAAATCTAGCCATTCTGCCTGTTGTCTTCCTCACACAGGCAGCTCCCTGCAACTCTCGCCATGCGGTCCAAATACCTAGAGAGAAAATGGCCGCCCCTTCGCCTATGAATTTTCGCGCCAAGAACAACCGCCGCTGCAAAAAGGAGACCTCAGCAGACTGACAGAGCCCGAAGGCCTTACCTGCAGGGCCGAAAGCCACGCAGCCTGCTCCTACCGCCTTGAATTCATCCGATCCTCAAGTCGCGCTGATGCGCCTGTCAGCCGCGGTGAGGACCGCTCAGCCGGTTCCACAGAGTAAAATTAAAATCCCTCAGCAACGGAGAGGCTCCACCTCACACAGCTTCAGTGTGGCTGTATGGGTCCCGGAGCTCTCTCCCGTACTGTCCAGGGAGAGAGATCCGCACCGGCGAATGCCTGCAGCAAGTGAAAATAACTGACAAGGAGGGAAGGCGAGAGCTGCTACTAATTTAAAGAGCCAGGCTCAAATTTAAAATTACTGTAAATAAGGAAATTTGTTCCTAATAACTAAAGGGAACTAATCCCCGATTGCCATTTAACTGAATTAAAAGTAAAATTAAAAGTAAAAATCAAAAGTAAAATCAGAATAGAATTTGTCACACTAAATGCTCCTTATCTGTTCCCCCCAAGTGAGCCCAGAAGCTAGACTCACTATGTCCTCCTGCTGCATGGAGACTGGACACACTGGAGGCTGATGGGAGATACCAGCAGGCTATATCCAGTGATTTATTTATTTATTTATTACAGTTTCTTATATACTGCACTATTCGGTATCAGCGCGGTTTACATTAGAACACAATGACCATAACAACAAGCTGTTTGGTTTTACAAAGAACAGGAGTACAAACTTGGATAACAGGGGTGAACTATATACATGAAGTAATTACACGGAATAAGATTGGAGTAATACTAACATAAGGAAAATATGTGGTTATTTCTTAGGTGGGGATACCTAGGTTTCGTTGCTGACTGAATAGTATTGGAGGAAAAGGTGGTATTTGATTGCCTTCCTGAACTGGGTTAGGTCTACAATGGCCCGAATGTCGGATGGTAGCGCATTGTGATGTCACAACTTTGACATGCTCAGTCTCCAAGCTGCAGGAGGAGGTGCACAACCAAGAGGTGGAGGACTAAACTGGAGGAACGATAAGGAACACTGAATTGTACAGAACAGTACATATTCAGTTACATAGAACAATTAACTATATACAGTATATATTCAGATAGACAGAACAATTAACTGCATACATTATGGTAGCAATGTACATTGACATTAAGCTAGGAGGTCATTGCCACCTCCTTCTCTGTGCCTGGACTCTTCGGTGCCATCTTCACCTCTGGATGAGGTCATTTTGCTGCCTCCTCCTCTGTGCCTGGACTCTTCTGGATGAGCCTGATCACTCCCCACAATGCTTTCACTTTGCTGGTACATGGGTTTTATCCATTACTTGGCTTTGCCGTGGCTGTTCCTGCCCTCCTAGGCACCAGTAAAACTCACCTAGTCCTACGCAGTTTATGGAGTTTCGGGGAAGCAGCCAGGCCTGTTGAATATCTCCATTACGCGGTTATGGCAGCGCCATGCCCACAGCATGCCCCATTATGCCCTCACTGATATCTAGTTAATGTTAGTAGCGGGGACCTCATTTTCAAATGCACATGGGTATGCAGGAAGAAAATTGATGCCTTTGAATTATGGTACTGGCGGCAAATACTGCGCATACCATGGACTGCCCAAAGAACAAACCAGTCAATACTAGAGGAGATCAAACCTAAGCTTTCTTTAGAAGCTCAGATGACAAGACTTCGACTTTCATACTTTGGACTCATCATGCGAAGAGAGAGATCATTAGAGAAAGACATCATACTTGGCAAGATAGAAGGTTAACGCAAACGTGGAAGGCCAGCAATGAGATGGATCAATACAATAACAGAAGCTATGGGTACCAATCTATCAATAATGAGCCACCCGACTGAAGACCAAACACAATTTAGGATAACTATCCAGAGGGTCGCCATGAGTCAACACCGACTCGACGGCACTTAACAACAACAACATGTGAAAATCCGTTCTACCCGGTTATGGCGGTTTTACACAGGTATGTTGTCATTTATAGTGCCTATGTGCCTACAACCGCTTCAAAATTGGGCCACTGAGAGAAACAAATCTTCTGGACTGGATGGTACACATCCAGGGGTATTGAAAGAACTGAAATATGAAATTGCAGATCTACGATTAGTAATCTGTAAGCTATCATTAAAATCAACTGTAGTACCTGAAGAGTGGAGAATGGCCAATGTAACGCCAATATTTAAAAAGGTTTCCAGGGGTGATCCGGGAAACTACAGATCTGTGAGTCTGACATCAGTACCGGGCAAAATGATAGAAACCATTATAAAGAATAAAATTACTGATCATGTATATAGTCACGGTTTAATGGGAGATAGCCAACATGGCTTTAGACAAGGAAGATCTTGACTTACTAATCTGTTATATTTTTTTGAAGATGTGAATAAAAAGGTAGAAAATTTTCAGCCAGTTGATATAGTGTATCTGGATTTTCAGAAAGCCTTTGACAAGGTCCCTCTTGAGAGACTTTTGGCAAATTTAAAAAGTCATGAGATAAGAGACAGTGTACTGTTGTGGATCAGGAAATGGTTAAAAGATAGAAAGCAGAGGGTAGAGCTCAATGGCCAATTTTTCCAATGGAGAAAGTTGAATAGTGGAGTACTCAAGGGATCTGTGCTGGGTCCGCTGCTTTTTAACATATTCATAAATGACCTAGGAAATGGGAATAACCAGTGAGGTAATCAAATATGCAGATGATACAAAATTATTCAAAGTTGTTAAAACACAAGAGGATTGTGGAAAATTGCAAAAGGATCTTGATAAATTGGAAGACCAGATGTTCAAACGGCAGATGAAATTTAATGTGGACAACTGCAAAGTTATGCATCTAGGAAAGAACAACCCAAAGTTTGGTTACATGATGCAAGGTACCACCTTAGAAATCACCACCCAAGAAAAAGATTTAGGCATCATCGTGGATAATACATTGAAACCCTCCACCCAGTGTGCAGCGGCGGCCCAGAAAGCTAATAGAATGCTAGGAATCATAAGGAAAGGAATGGAGACTAAAATAAAGGATATTATGATGCCTCTGTATCGTTCCATGATTTGACTGCACCTTGAATATTGCGTGCAATTCTGGTTGCGGTATCTTAAAAAGGATATAGCGGAATTAGATACAGAGAAGAGCCACCAAAATGGTAAAGGGGATAGAAGGATACCCCTATGAGGAAGGGCTTAAAATGATAGGGCTCATTCAACTTGGAAAAGAGAAGGCTGAGGGGAGATATGATAGAAGTCTATAAATTAATGAATGGAGTGGAACGGGTTACATAGATCGGTTGTTTACTCCATCAAAATCTAGAAAGACTAGAGGACATGCAATGAACCCATTTAAGACTAGTAAGAGAAAATATTTCTTCACTCATCGCGTAATCAAACTCTGGAATGTAGTAAAAACCTTTAGTGTATCTGGGTTTAAAAAAGGTTTGGACAAGTTCCTGGAGGAAAGGTCCATAAACCATTATTAAAGAGGACCCGGGAAATCCACTACTTACCCCAGGACGAGCATTGTGGAAGCTGTGGACTTTGGGTACCTGCCAGGTACTTGTGACCTGGATTGGCCACTGTTGGAAACAGGATACTGGGCTTGATTGCCTTTGGTCTGACCCAGTATGGCATTTCTTAGTTCTTATGTCCTATGTTTCTAAATTTTAGACCATTCTTCAAACTCCACTAGATTACGCTTCATGTTATCCACACCTCCAGGTTTCTACTCTGTTGCAGATTTTGGTATCATCCACAAAGAGGCAAATCTTTCCCATAAATTTTTTAACAGATATTGCAAAGCATTTAATTAAATTAAAACTAAGATCACTGTCCTAGTGCCCACTCTGCTCTCAGCCTTTACTATCCATGCTGCCTGATCCAGTTCCTGCTACTGCATTTTGGGAAGACTTACCTTCCCCAAGCCTCTCATACCATTTGCCTATTGTTCAGCACAATTCTGCAGCAGTGGCATATATTCCACACAAGCAGCCTCCACAATGCCCGGGCAGGAAGGGGACCCACACAACAGCAGTAATGCAGAGCAGTAAACTTACTTTAACATGTTTTCTACCCTGCCTCTGCTCTTTTAAGTTTCTACCAGACCCCATGGTTGTTATCTCCAGGGCCAAAGTCTCACAGTGCAGCTGTTATTGCAAGACTACAGCTCAGGAGGCAACAAACACCAGGCCTGGTGGAAACTTAAAAGAGCGGAGGCAGGGCAGCAAACAAGTAAGTTTGGCACCACCACATGGTGGGAGGGGGCACACAGCCACGACAGTGGGGGACCATCAGCAAAGGTTTGCTTGGAAGCCCGTTATTACAACTTATGCTACTAGTCTGCAATGTCTGCAGAAAGGAGATTCTGTTCTTTAAGACCATGAACATGTAAAACCCTAAGGAATCTTAAGGCAAGCAGAAGGAATCATGAGCATTTTCTGGAGGGGGGCCAAATTTTTATCAGAAAAACTAGACAGCTAGGTTTGTTTATTTATTTAACAGGTTTTATATACTGCTTTATCATTTCAATCAAAGCGGTTTACATTGAAACTTAAACTTGGTAATGTACATTAAACAGGGACATTGAAAACTTGGATTTTTTTGAGGCAATGGAGGGTTAAGTGACTTGCCCAAGGCCACAAGGAGTGCTAGTGGGAACCAAACCCTGGTCTTTGGGGGTCCCCAGCCTGTGTTCTTAACCTTTAGGCTACTCCTCCACTCAGTTTTGGCTAAAGATTTGCCAACATTAAGAACTGTATGCATGTAAGCTAAAAACAAAGAGAATTTTAAATGAACAGTCTTCATTACCGATCTCAGCTTCTTGTACTCACCAGCTGCTCACCAGACAACACTTCCAGCAAGCGAATCAGCATGCGTCCATCTCGAAGATCATTGTAAAGGTCAGAAATTCGGCAGGTAACCCGAGTTAGGTGAGAATTCACCCATTTTGTGAAAGTCTTCTTCTGCACAGCTTCACGCTCATCTGGGAAAAAGGAGAAAACAATCATTTTAAAGGTGCATAATAAGGCGAGGGCAATTACTTCACTATAAGATGCAACAGAGTTACAGTATGTACTGCTGACCTCCAAAAAGGCCATTCCACACACCAACACTCACATACACTTGTCACAAAGGGGCACGTTTACTAAAATGCATTAGCCAGTAGCACAGGGTTTAGTGGATGGTTGGCGCTCGGCAACAAAGAACGTGCGTCCCAAAGCAGACTACTAAAAATGCCATGCTAGCTGAGTAGTATGCAAACAGGGCACATAGTGGGGCTGGTGTGGTATTCATACACTAGCTGCACAAACACACCACTAGCACAGATGCAGCTGACACCAATCTCTGATCAGGCACTAGCTGCACTCGCTAGGCCTGTATACTCCAGCCACAAAGTTTGGATGCATGTTACTGAATACTATGCTCCCTGCTGCCTAAGTGAACAGGCAGGCACCCTTAGCACCGCAGGGTGAGGGGGTTCATATCCCTGTCCCCCATGAGGGTCACTATAGACACCCTGCCTGATCCCATACAAGGCCCCTTGTATCTCCAGGTGCCACATTTGCACTCTATCTCCTACAGTTAAGGACACAGCACATACTCTCTGCTCTTTGCTTTTCTGATTTGCATGCCCCGCCCTTTTGTACTTAGCCCCTATTCTCTGAGTTGTGCAGGCAGTTGGGCCCATTCCCGGTCAACCTTCTGTATTCTGAACTGGCCAGTTGATACTTTCCTGTATGTGTGCCTAGGGCACAGTTCCTACTTTCCATAGTGTTTCCT
Source organism: Ichthyophis bannanicus (assembly GCA_033557465.1). Taxonomy (NCBI): domain Eukaryota; kingdom Metazoa; phylum Chordata; class Amphibia; order Gymnophiona; family Ichthyophiidae; genus Ichthyophis; species Ichthyophis bannanicus. The sequence continues at coordinate 139,950,983 of CM066039.1, forward strand.
TTCCTCTTCTCTGCCCTGTAGCTGTCCTTTCCCTGTCACTTGGTACTACTGCACACACTGTGCACATGCACTATGGCTGCCCATTCGCTACTACCATGCTAGTGATGCAACTAGCACGCCAATAGTAGCATTGCGCCACCATGCTGTTTACGACTACTGTGGCTGCTGGGCTCCAGTGCAGTAGGAATGCACGATTTTCGCATGTTAACTCCACACTCCCTGCCGCACTTTAGTAAACATGACCCAAACCCAGGTGCTCACATTTAGACATCTAAATTGTAGCAGCAAAGCGCAGACAAACCAATGATACCAGGAGTCTGTTCAGAAGGTCCAAATCATTTATTTGTGCACAAGTCTCGAACCAATCAATTTCAAAATGGCTGAGCAAAGTTTTCAAGCATTACAACAACTTTTATAGACTTTTGTTCCATTCTAGGTATAGAAAAACATTTCATTGGTCCCGGTAACCTCCCGTACCTCCCGTACCTCTTCTATTGGTCCCGGTACTGATAAGTTTATCCAATTATGTCCCTTCTGTGGGCATGACACCTGCCTGCCCCCCTTCTAGTCCCAATTACAATGGTCAGTTCATCAACTTGTTACTTTCACACTCTCAAGGTTATGGAACCAATTTGTGCATACAGAAGAGCAAGGTTCTGTAACTCATCTGTCAGCACTCCTCATTATTTCTCTGCAGATGTACTTTTTCTTATCAGTAACTTTCAAACATGTCTTTTCTGTATTTTTCCATTTCTTAGTTCTGCAGTTCTGCTTACCTAAGCAAATTCAATACTTCTACTGAGTTCTATCTTACAATAGCAGCATATTGGGGGATGTGCAATCCTATATGCCTCTCCACAGGCCTCATTTACAGGTCAAGCTAGCCATGCTGGCCTGCCTATGTCAGACACCGTGGGTCACTGGCCTGCACCTGCCACATTCCCCCCTTTGATTAATCTCACCCTATTACTCAATAAGGTGTGAGAATTGAATCACCTTTTTAGAAGAATCACATCATGATTGAAGGATTTCTTCTACTAGGTCTAGCTTTGTATAAAGCCATTATTTTAGTTGCGGTCTTCCGCTCTACTGTACTATCAATAGCACTATGAATGGAACGCATACAACATGGGATTAAACATGGTAATAAGAGGATAACAGCAACAAGGATTAGTACTAAAACAATGAAAGTCTTAAATTCTCCCAACCAAGAGAAAAGGTTAGCAAACCAGTTAGGAAATTTCAATGCGTGCCAAGTCTGTACTGGCACATAAGCATGTCTTTGCATATCTTTAGCAATTTCTTCAACTACTTGACCTTTATCATCTATTTTCAAACAGCAATTAGTTAAATTCAGCTTACCACATACCCCTCCTTCAGCTGCTAGCAAATAATCAAGTGCTAAGCGGTTCTGGTATATAGCAGTGCGCATCTGAGTACTTTGTCTAGCTAAGAGCGTAAGAGCATGGCTAGTTTCATTGGTTATTATTTCAACTACTGCTTGTAAGCGAATAATACGATTAATCATATAAATTGGGGTACGATAACCATACATACCATCATCATTCCAAGTGGCAGGTCCATAATACTCAATAATTCTTTCTGGTGGCCAATCATCACCTTGTCATTTCTCCCACTTGCCTATCTGTAAGGCTTCTCTTTTCTGTCTTGATGCTCTTTTGTGTCTGTGGGTTGTGTATACAGGGTATCCTAATTGTTCTCCATGTTCAGTGTTTAACAGGAAGAAAGAAGGTCTGATGGTTCCTAAGACACATGCTCCTCCCCAGTGTGGTGGAAGTTGCGCATATGCTCGGTTTCCACAGATCCAATATAGGCCAGGTGGGGCTTGCCAGGCTTGGACTTTGGCAAGGTTAGTCCATAGACCTGCAAGTTCAGGAAATCTAGTTAATGGGTTAGGAGGTTCAGGATGTCTGATTCCTGACCACCATGCTGTCTTTTTGGTCGTGGCATTATAGTATTTCTGGCTAAGACAGACCAGCTGTCCTACCTTTTGAGTGAACTGGGGTCCAGTTCTGGCATAGCAAAGACGTCCAACGATTGAGTGCGCTAACACCCATTCACTGGTAGTCTTGTGTAATTCAGTCTGATTGTAAATCATGGAATAATTCAATTCTTGGGCTTCCCAGGGCCATTGGTCTCCCATTTGGGTTCCGCCACAGAAATAACAATCTGTGATCTTAAGACTAGATACTACTGCTCCGGCTAATTCTAGAAACAAATTCTGTGAAGGATGAGGGATCTCAAACTTATTTACATGCATAGCTTCATAAAAGGTATTATGAATATGATATTTAGATGACTTGTGGGCTTGGGTATTCAATCTGATATACACAATGGTCCCTGGATCTATTGCTCCTCCAGCAATACGTAAACCAAATTTGTATCCTTGTTTCCATGCATGGGGATTATGTACACGCAAATGTAAGGGGTTGCAAGCATCTTTCTGACATTTATCATTTGTGGTTGGCTTGGTTAGAGTAGCCATCCGCTTATCTATTTTCTCATCAGTTATACCAGTGTTCCAGGTAGCATAAAAAACACATCCCCAATACGGGCAATAGTAATCTGCCGCTGTAGCAGTACTATAGCCTGATCCCGTTTTACCTGTACACTTCCACCAATTTGTGGCACCTTCTGGACACATATACTTATGGTCATTTCGATACGCTTTCTCCCATGTACCACAGGTGGACTGACTATCTCTATTAATGGCATTACATGCATCAAAATTCAAAACAGCAGGTTTAGTAATGTCCTTAAGTGGTGGTGTAGCAGCTAATATAGGTCCATCTGCATCCTTCCATCTTATTTCCAACGTGTAATAGGATGGATTCTGATGCGGATTATAGCATGCTTTGATTTTGCCATGAGTGCAAACATTTAGTTCAGTGGTGTTATAGATACACCGAGTTATTGTTCCCTTGCAGGTATAGTAAGAATGGTAAAGCAAAGTTTGAGTTACTTTCAGTCCAGTTCTAGTAGAAGTAATGCAAGCAGTGCATGGAGGTAAAGCATAAGTCAGTTCAAAACCTCTAAAGAGGGCAACCAAGGCAAAGCAGAAACAAAGATACATGTTGATGTTGATTGGAGTTCTTCTGAATCCTCAGCTTGCTGATCTTGATCACGATGGTCTATTATTCTTCGTCCCGTTTGCTAATGAAGCAATTTAACGGGTGCTGAGTGTTGATTGAAGATCCTCAAGATGTCCAGTACACATTAACCAACTTAGCAATTCAGTTGGCTTGTGAAGTCTGGCTTAGTCAATGTAGTCTCAAAGTAGTGTGTCAAACCACACACAAATCGGGTTCGTTGAAACAAAACTGTTGCTGCATGGAAAGCAGCAATCCTCTTCGAAAGACTTGGCTACTGCAAAGCACTTGTGATGAAGTGTCTATGCTGCTGGTTGCCGTCTCAAAGTAACTCGCAAGGGTACATCAGGGTGCTGCTCTGCTGTCCACCGCTCTGGTTCAGGATCGGCGGCGGGCTTGACTCTGCTGTGGTGGATCCAGGCGTCGATCTCGGCTACCTTTACTGCAGTTGGGGTAGACAGGATGACGGTGTACGGTCCCTTCCAATGGGGTTCCAACGGCATCTTCTTCCAATCTTTGATCCACACCGAAGTTCCAGGCTGGTAGGGATGCAAGGGTTCCGTCAAGTTGATAGGCAACTGGTCTTGGATCCACGTATGGAGAGTCTGCAGAACAAAACTAAGAGCTAGGAGTTCTTGTCTAGTTACTTCTGAACCAATCTGGGCTAAACTTCCTTTGACTCCCTGCACTATTGGTGGGGGTTTACCATACAAAACTTCAAAAGGGGAAAATCCTGTTGACTTTACAGGGGCTGAGCGTATTCTGAGTAAAGCTATGGGGAGCACTTGGGGCCATTTCAAGTGTGTCTCCTGACAAAGCTTGGACATTTGGGCTTTCAAGGTACGATTCATTCGCTCAACTTTCCCTGAACTCTGGGGTCTGTATGCAGTGTGGAGCTTCCACTGTATCTGCAAAGCTTTTGCTAACTGCTGAGTAACTTGGGAGACAAATGAGGGTCCATTGTCTGACCCTATTACTGCTGGAATTCCGAACCTAGGGACAATCTCTCTCATTAAGACTTTGGTAACTTCTCGGGCTTTCTCAGTTCTGGTTGGGAATGCTTCTACCCACCCAGAGAAAGTACAAACTAATACTAGTAGATAATGGTATCCATTGGCTTTTGGCATTTCGGTAAAATCAACTTGAAGGTTGTGCATGGGGGTGACACCTCCTGACTGAACTCGGGGTGCTGTAATAAGGCCTTGCTTGGCATTATTTTTGGCACAAGTTACACATTGACGTGCCACTGAGGCTGATATGGTTGTCATCAAAGGGATGTAGAAATGTGGTCTGAGTGCTTTCTCCATAGCACTCTTCCCATAGTGGGTGGCTTCGTGGAAAGCTTTGACAAAGGATGGTCCTAACAGTTCAGGAATTACTATTCGTCCTGGAGGTTGACTGCCCTCTTCTGGTGGCAGCTCAATCCATCCGTCTTTCAATACTCCATTTTCTCTGTCACAATAGTAATCCAATTCTTTGGTGGTATATCGTGGGGTCCATAGATTCAAGGGTACTGGAAACAATGCTGCTTGCATTGGCATGGCTTGTGGGGCAATTTGTCCTGTCATAGCTGCTTGTCGTGCTGAGGCATCTGCAAATCTATTTCCTCGGGCAACTTCTCCTTTTCCTGCTTGATGTCCTCTGCAATGCATGACAGCTACACGTGTTGGGGCCCAAACGGCATCAAGTAACATCAATATCTCGGGACCATATTTGACTGATTTTCCTCCGGATGTGATGAGTCCTCTTTCTTTATAGAGAGCTCCATGGGCATGCAAGGTAGTGAAGGCATATTTGGAATCTGTATATACATTTAGCACAAGTTTTTCTCCTAACAACAATGCTCTGGTGAGTGCTATCAATTCAGCTTTCTGGGCTGATGTGCCTGAGGCTAGAGCTGATGATTCAACTACTTCGTGTTGAGTGACGACTGCATATCCGGCACAGCGTCGTCCGTCAAGGATGAGACTGCTCCCATCAACATAATAGATCTGGTCGGGATTGTCTATGGGCACATCTGTTAAGTCAGGTCGACTGGAAAACACAGTTTCCATGACTTCGATGCAGTCATGCTCTGGGAGTTCTTCACTGATGGGTATCAAGGTAGCTGGGTTCAAGGCATGGCTCACTTCGAGTTGTATTTGTGGGTTTTCACATAACATGCTCTGGTACTTCAACATTCGGGAATTGGTGAGCCAATAATTTGCTTTTTGTTCCATAAGGGCAAGGACTGCATGTGGCACAGTGACTCGTATGTTCTGTCCTAGTGTGAGTTTGTCTGCTTCACTCACTAGTAGTGCTGTAGCTGCAACTGCTCTCAAGCAAGGTGGCCATCCTTTGGCCACAGGGTCCAATTGTTTCGATAGGTAGGCTACAGGTCGCTCCCAATTTCCCAATTTCTGAGTCAACATGCCTAGGGCATTTCCCTGTGCTTCATGTACAAACAAGTGGAAAGGTTTGTGGACATCTGGTAGTCCAAGTGCTGGTGATGACATCAATTCTTCTTTTAACTTCTGGAAGGCTGTATCCTGCTCAAGTCCCCACTCCAGTGGTGACTTCTCTTCTCCTTTTGTGGCTTCATACAGTGGTTTGGCAATTTGGGCAAAGTTGGGTATCCAGATTCGGCAATATCCTGCCGCTCCCAGAAAGGCTCTGACCTGCTTTCTGGTTGTTGGAGTTGGAATTCTGCATACTGCTTCTTTTCTTTCTCTGCCTAATCTTCTGCTTCCTTGGGTAATACGAAAACCCAAGTATTTCACTTCTTTTTGACATAGCTGTGCTTTGGCTCTGGAAACTTTGTATCCAGCTTCCTCTAGTAACTGCAAGAGATCTTTGGTGGCTAGTATACATTCACTTTCTGATACGGCAGCTATCAACAGATCATCCACGTATTGGAGAAGCACTCTCTTCCCCGGGGCTACTGGATAGCTTGAAAGGTCTTGATTCAGTGCGGCACTAAAGATGGTAGGCGAATTCTTGAATCCTTGGGGTAATCTTGTCCAGGTAAGTTGGCCCCCTCTTCCAGAGATGGGGTCCTGCCATTCGAATGCAAACAATATTTGGCTTACAGGGGCTAATCTTATGCAAAAGAATGCATCTTTCAAATCCAGTACAGTGAAATGGGTAGCTTCAGCAGGTATCAGTCCTAGAAGAGTGTAAGGATTGGGTACGACTGGATGTATGGTTTCAGCTGCACCATTAACTCTTCTCAAATCTTGCACTGGGCGATAATCATCTGTCCCAGGCTTCTTTACTGGCAAAAGTGGAGTGTTCCACGGGGATTGACATACTTTTAGTAGGCCATACTCAAGCAATCTTTGTAGGTGGCGATGAATGCCTTCAATTGCGGCTCTTGGGAGAGGGTACTGTTTGACGTGCACTGGTGTAGCACTAGGCTTGAGGGTTACAATTACTGGAGCTATATGCTTGGCTAGGCCTGGGGGACTGCCTTCTGCCCATACTCCAGGTGGTGCATCAATACTTTTCAAAGTTTGTTCAAAATAGGTATCTTGAATCGAATCATCAATGTAGTATCTCCATTCTTCTTCTCGGGGAACTGTCAGCAGCATCACTCCTGCTGGTTTGGCTTGGGAATTTACTGTCATTTGCATTTCTCCTTGCTCAGAGAAAGATATTTGTGCTTGAAGCTTGGCTAGCATATCTCGTCCCAGTAGCGGCACTGGACATTCGGGCATGTAAAGGAATTGATGAGTTACTTGCTGTCCTCCTAGACTGCATATTCGGTTTTGAAGAAAAGACTTTGTGGCTTTGGCTCCAGTTGCTCCTATAATGGTGACTGCTTTTGTAGTGAATGGGGCTATCTTTTTGTCTATTACTGAATGCTCTGCTCCAGTATCAACCATAAAGTTCATAATTTGGTCTCCTATTTGTATTCCGACCATAGGCTCCTGGAGACCTAAAGCAAACTTGGAGCCCGGTCTGTCCTAATCCACGTCATCCTCATCATGGGCTGGTGTGGCCAATGCTTGAATGGCTCCTCCTCTCTCTCTCTCTGGTATTGTTCTCGATTGGCTCCTCCTCGGCCTCGGGGACGGCCTCGTCTTTCTTCTCGCCACTGATGATCGTTGTCGTCATCTTGCTGGGCGTCTTCGAGTTGCGGGCACGTATCTCTCCAATGTCCTTCCTCTCTGCAATAGGCGCATTGGTTCACGCCTAGTCTCTGGGTCCGGCCTCCGCCTTGACCCCGCCCTCTTCCTCTGCTCCTTCGACTAGGACACCTCCCCTTTTCTTTTCAACTATGGCCGCAGCCAAAAATCAGCTTTCTTCTTCATCTTTCTATCACATTCTCTCTGTCTTTCAGTATCACGATTCACATACACCTTATGAGCGACTTCCAATAACTGTGTTGCATTCATGCCCGCAAACCCTTCTAACTTCTGTAATTTGCGTCTAACGTCTGGTTGAGACTGGTTTACAAAAGCAGAATTCACCATACATAAACTTCCTGGTGCCTCGGGATCATAGGGAGTATACATTCTGTATGCTTCAGTTAATCTTTCATAAAAATCTGCTGGGCTCTCATCTATCCCTTGGATAACTCCTGTAACTTTGGAAAGGTTTATAGCTTTTTGGCCCCCCCTTTTCAGGCCTTGTAAAAAGCCTTGGCGAAAACGGGCTAGGGCTGTGGATCCTTCATCTGTATTTGGATCCCATTGGGGGTCTTCATTCGGGAATTCTCTCTGAGCTGCTTCCCTACGATCTATTATATTCTGCCCCTGCGCCGGAGCTGCAGGGTTTTCTGCCATCCATTCAATAGCTGCTTTTCTAATTCTCGCTCGTTCTTCTGTAGTGAATAGGGTGGTTAGGAGCTGACGGCAATCTGGCCAAGTGGGTTGGTGAGTTTCCATAATACTAGTTACTAATTCTGTCAGCTCCTGGGGCTTACTAGTATAGGAGGCATAATGCGACCTCCAATTTAATAAATCAGTTGTAGAGAAAGGGATATACACATAAGTTAAGGGTCCCGCTACCACTTCATCATTATCATTCTTTACGGGCACTCCCGGGACTTGCCGTAAGGGAAACAGTTGGCTGTTACAGGCGTCTTTTGGGATCTAAGGGTTATTGTCGTTGCCTTTGCAGGAGTCACTTTCTTTTTCTCAACAGGTTTTGCTTTGGGTTTCTCTTTCACTGGCGTGCTAGTGCTAGCGCTGGCTTTCTCGATTATTTGTACACTGTCCTCCTCCTCTTCTGGGGAATTCTCTCTTTCTCCTTCTTCTATCTCCGCTTCTGACTCACTTTTTACGTCCTCCACTTCTCTTTCCACTAATTCTTCCTCTTTCTCTTCTCCAGGAGGGGGATCAGGGGTTGGGTCCCGCCTCGGCTCTGGCCGTCTCTGGGGTTCTGGGGCAGGACGCCGGGCTACTCTTACTGGACCTGGGGTTCGGGGCTGCCTGAGGACTATTTCTGGGGAATCAGGATCTACCAAGATGGGTTTCTTCTTGGCTTTCTTACCCTGCTCTTTCATTCTAGGCTGTTCCGTTTTCTGTCTAGAATCTGTTTTAGCTAACATTATTCTGCACTGTTCCTCATAACAGCGCTGCGCCCAGGAGGGCGGATCTTCACAAATACTTAACCAGGAATCTATATAGGGGTACTGATCGGGGTGCGCTACCCGCACTCTACGATGTATTGACTGAATAATCTCTACAGTGAACGTTCCCTCTCGGGGCCAGATGGAGTCTAGATCGGGCCACTCCCTAGTACACAAAATCTGCAAACGGGCTGCTGTCATTTTAATACCATAATCTCCTGAATATCCCTCTTTAAAATGTGCGATCATACATTCTAATGGAGTGTTTCTAGTAGACCCCGCCCCTCCCATTTCGATGTGTGCGCGCAACAACAGACAGAAGGGAAAAGGAGGGCGGACCGTGGGTAAGGGGTCCTCACGGCCCTGGAAACGTATAGGGAATACAAATAACAAGACAAGACGACAATCGCTTCCCCCTTTTCGCGACCTGAACGCGGTCGCCCGGTCAGGAAATGCGCTAATCAGGGGTCCGCCTTCACTTGGTCCGTGCTGCCAGACCTCTCATTCACACTTCGTTCACACAATCATGCTAGCAACGTATCCCAGAATGCATTCGTTTCTATCTGTTCTGACTAGTCTTTTTCCCAATTACAAAAAGGATGAGGGTTTCCCCCAGCGAATTCCCATGCCAGGTTACTCGGCTCTTCCTTGAGAGTTGATCATGCTCTCTTACCAATTCCCAATATCTCGAGATTACAAATTCCAAATTCCAATGGCAGTACTGCTCTTTCTATTTCTGTCTAGACCCAAAATCAAAACTATACTCACCGGATCCGGTCCTCAAACTTCCCAAGCAGGCGCATGAGTTGGACCTTGGACTCCCCTCACTCGGGTTCGAGGCGTTGGCTCCAACCGGGCCCGGCACCCGCCAAGGTCCGACCAGCTCCCTCCGATACAAGGGACCGGTGGCGCCAGGGAGCAGCCCTCGTCGGAAGGGCGCGATCCCGGCAGGACCAAGCCTATAGAGGCGGAAAGTCGTGGTATATTGCCCTATATACACTTTGATTCCACAACTTCCCGGCCAACGCACCAAGGAATATGTAGCAGCAAAGCGCAGACAAACCAATGATACCAGGAGTCTGTTCAGAAGGTCCAAATCATTTATTTGTGCACAAGTCTCGAACCAATCAATTTCAAAATGGCTGAGCAAAGTTTTCAAGCATTACAACAACTTTTATAGACTTTTGTTCCATTCTAGGTATAGAAAAACATTTCATTGGTCCCGGTAACCTCCCGTACCTCCCGTACCTCTTCTATTGGTCCCGGTACTGATAAGTTTATCCAATTATGTCCCTTCTGTGGGCATGACACCTGCCTGCCCCCCTTCTAGTCCCAATTACAATGGTCAGTTCATCAACTTGTTACTTTCACACTCTCAAGGTTATGGAACCAATTTGTGCATACAGAAGAGCAAGGTTCTGTAACTCATCTGTCAGCACTCCTCATTATTTCTCTGCAGATGGACTTTTTCTTATCAGTAACTTTCAAACATGTCTTTTCTGTATTTTTCCATTTCTTAGTTCTGCAGTTCTGCTTACCTAAGCAAATTCAATACTTCTACTGAGTTCTATCTTACAATAGCAGCATATTGGGGGATGTGCAATCCTATATGCCTCTCCACAGGCCTCATTTACAGGTCAAGCTAGCCATGCTGGCCTGCCTATGTCAGACACCGTGGGTCACTGGCCTGCACCTGCCACATTCAATACATAGATACACTCTCACCCATAAAAACAGCAAGAGATGTCATTCACATATATAGCTTGGGCCCGAACTGGATGTGACCGTCCTTTTCAGGCACGTTTTCACATGGATGTCCCTAACTGCACCTGGACATCATTTCTAAATGCCCATGCTCTGTCCAAACTCCACAATTAAAGTATGCACCATCTGTCTATGGTACATACTTCAGAATAGTGAAGGAGTAATCTCTGTGCATAAATCACTAAAGTTCCATGATTTACTTAACTGGGGTTTTTTTTAGACATGTAAACCCATTTGGAAATCTAGCCGCACCTTACAGAATTACTCTCCAGTGCTGAGGCAGTCAGTAATGCTTTTTCAATGGCACTGTCCAGATAGTGCCCCTGAAAAACACCAGATTGACCTGGCCAGTGCCACCTTTTTTGGACACCAGGTACAGCTATCCAGATAGATGTTTATGAATATTAGGCCAATAGAATACAACAGCTAATACGTTCATCTAATTGCCCAATTTCATTCCTGGTGCAGTGCACCAAACCTAGTTGGTCTTTGGCTTTCCTCATCACTAATTTGAAATAAGGGATCATTCTTGGCTCATGTCCCTTCAGGGGCGGCCCAAGGGGGGTGCAGGGCCATGTGCTGAGGTTCATTGTGGGGCCCTCATTTGCATAAGGAGCTTCATTTGCATAAATATCTGCATAATATGCTTTTAGTAAACATGCCTCTTAATGAGGATGAAGAAAGACTACCAGATTTTTAAATTACTATTTTCCAGTGCGAACCGCCAGGCCTATTAGGAAGTATTATAAACACTGACCATTTAGAACCCATAGCAAACCCAGCATAACATAACAGTACTACCAGGACTCATAAAGCACCAAAGACTTTTTCCAAGTACATTCGTAGCAAAAAACCTGTCAGAGAGTCAGTTGGTCCATTAGATGATAGAGGGATTAAAGGAGCACTAAGAGGCGACAAGGTGATAGCGGAGAGACTGAATGAATTCTTTGCTTCGGTCTTTATGGAGGAAGATGTAGGGATGTTACCCATGACTGAAATGGTATTTAAAGGTGCGGAAGAATTGAAGGAAATATCGATACATCGGGAAGATGTATTACAACTATTAGATAAACAGATCACCTGGGCCGGATGATATACATCCAAGGGTGTTAAAAGAACAGAAATATGAGATTGCAGACCTGCTATTAGTAATCTGCGAACTATCATTAAAATCATCTGTAATACCTGAATATTGAAGGATGGGGAACGTAACGCCAATTTTTAAAAAGGGTTCCATGGGGGATCCGGGAAACTACAGACCGGTGAGCCTGACGTCAGTACCGGGAGAAATGGTAGAAACCATCATAAAGAACAAAATTGCTGAATATGTAGATAGCCATGGCTTAATGGGAGACAGCCAACATGGCTTTAGACAAGGAAGATCTTGTCTTACTAATCTGTTATGTTTTTTTGAAGGTGTGAATAAACAGGTACATAAAGGTGAGTCAGTTGATATAGTGTATTTGGACTTTCAGAAAGCCTTTGACAAGGTCCCTCATCAGAGACTTTTGGCAAAACTAAAGAGTCATGGGATAGGAGGCAGTGTACTATTGTGGATCAGGAACTGGTTTTTATTTATTTATTTTATTTATTTACATTCTCTTATATACCGCGCTATTCTGCATCAGTGCGGTTTACATTGAACAAACTGAAATGACATTGAACAGGGCATTATAACTTGGAGATAACTATTTTACAAAAGATAGAAAGCAGAGGGTAGGGCTAAATGGCCAATTTTCCCAATGGAGAAAGGTGAATAGTGGTATACCCCAAGGATCTGTGCTGGGTCCGCTGCTTTTTGACATATTCATAAATGACCTGGAATAACGAGTGAGGTTATCAAATTTGCAGATGACACAAAACTATTTAAAACCCAAGAGGATTGTGGAAAATTTCAAGAGGATCTTGATAAATTGGAAGACTGGGCATCAAAATGGCAGATGAAATTTAATGTGGACAAGTGCAAAGTTATGCACCTAGGGAAGAACAACCCAAACTATGGTTACACAATGCAAGGATCCACATTAGGAACCACCACTCAGGAAAAAGATTTAGGCGTCATTGTGGATAACATGTTAAAACCCTCAGCCCAGTGTGCAGCGGCGGCCAAGAGAGCAAATAGAATGCTAGGTATCATAAGGAAAGGAATGGAAAATAAAATAAAGGATATTATAATGCCTCTATATCATTCCATGGTGAGACTGCACCTTGAATATTGTGTGCAATTCTGGTCGCCGTATCTTAAAAAGGATATAGCGTCATTAGAAAAGGTTCAGAGAAGAGCCACCAAAATGGTAAAGGGGACGGAAGGATACCCTTATGAAGAAAGGCTAAAAAGGTTAGGGCTCTTTAACCTCGAAAAGAGACGGCTGAGGGGAGATATGATAGAAGTCTATAAATTAATGAATGGAGTGGAACAGGTAAACGTAGATCGATTGTTTACGTTATCAGAATATAGAAAGACTAGGGGACATGCAATGAAGCTACAGGGTAAACTATTTAAGACTAATAAAAGAAAATATTTTTTCACTCAACGTGTAATCAAACTCTGGAATTTGTTACCAGAAGATGTAATAAAGGCTGTTAGTGTAGCTGGGTTTAAAAAAGGTTTGGACAAGTTCCTGGAGGAAAGGTCCATAAACCATTATTAAGAATGGACCAAGGATATCAATGCTTGACCCAATACAAGCATTGTGGAACCTGTGTCTTTTGGGGAAACTGCTAGGCACGTATGACCTAGATTGGCCACTGTTGGAAACAGGATACTGGGCTTGATGGACCTTGATCTGACCCAGTATGGTATATCTTATGTTCTTATGTAACCCTACCTATCAAAAGGCAACAGTGCAAATATTAAACCAATACATCTCAGAGAATATCAATGCACCAATACATCTCACTGGGTGAAAGAGAACAAGTGGGACTGTCAAATAGAAACTACATGAACAGAATATGTAGTTACACATGCAGAACATAGACAGTTACCACACAAAGAACAAGGGATCACAATTTAGGAATAGGAAGATAACAGGATAACAACACTGGAGAAATAAGACTATAAATTAATTTTCTCTTGCAATAAAAATACCCGCAAAGATGTTAGCAATACACATTTCCCAGACCTGACATATTCCAGTTAATAAATTGAAAATAAAAAGTATTTTTCTACTTCTTGTTTGGGCATTATATTTTTCAGTTGCAATTGCTCCAGTCACATTCTTCTGGTTTCTTCATGTCTTCTGCAAGCTGTCCATTTGTCCTTTCTTCTCTCTTCTAGATTTTTTCCATTCTTTCTTTATATCTGCTATAACATACTGATCTTTTCCCTTTTGCTCTTTCCCCCAATTCTTTCTTTACTCCTTTATCATCCACTCAAATTTCACCCTTCCATTCTCATTCCCACTTACTCTCCCAATACCTTGCCAATCGCAGATTTTTCTTCCCTCCCAAACAAAATAAATTTTCCCCTCTCCATCCTCACTCCCCATCCCCTTCTAGTCCTCCCCCAAAATCAGCTCCCTTCTAGTTCTAGATCCACCCAGCATCTGCTCCCTTCTAGTCCCATTCTCCCATGCCTCCACATCAGCCCATTTCCAATCCTAGCCCCCCATATGCTCATTTCCAGTCCCATTCCAGCCCATCAGCCCTTTTCCAGCCCTATTCCAGCTCCCATATGCTCCTTTCCAGTCCCATTCCAGTCCCCATCAGCCCATTTCCAGTCCTATTCCTCCATTAACCATTTCCAGCCCTATTCCAGCTCCCACAGCACATTTGCAGTCCAAGCACCACCCATCAGCCCATTTCCAGTCCTATTCCAGCCCCCCATCAGCCAATTTCTAGTCCAAGTTCCCCCATTATCCAATATCCGATCCTAGCCCCCTATCAGTCCATTTCCAGTCCTATTCCAGCTCCCATCAGCCCATTTCCAATCCTAGCCCCCCCCATCAGCCCATTTCTAGTCCAAGCTCCCCATCAGCCATTTCCAGTCCCAACTTACCCTCCCATCACAGCCCATTTCCAGTCCTAGCCCCCCCATCACAGCCCATATCCAGTCCCAGCTTACTCTCCCATCACAGCCCATTTCCAGTCCAAGCTTCCCCCCATCACAGCCCATTTCCAGTCCTATTCCAGCCCCCATCAGCCCATTTCCAGTGCAGGCTCCCCCTCATTAGTCCATTTCCAGTCCTATTCCAGCTCCCCATCAGCCCATTTCCAATCCTAGCCCCCCCCCCATAAGTCATTTCCAGTCCAAGCTTCCCCCATCAGCCCATTTCCAGTCCTAGACCCCCATCACAGCCCATTTCCAGTCCAAGTTCCCCCATCACAGCCCATTTCTAGTCTCAGCCCCCCCAATCACAGCCCTTTTCCAGTATAAGCTCCCCCCCCCATTACAGCCCATTTCCAGTCCAAGCTTCCCCCACCCATCACAGCCCGTATGCAGTCCAAGCTTTCCTCCCATCAAAGCCCATTTCCAGTCCTAGCGCCCCTGCCCGCCCGCCCACCGAAGAGCCCTACAGCCGTCTAAGGCACTTCAGAGGGAGCTGGGAAAGCCCGCACGAGGCCCCGGCTCCCTCTGCACATCTGCCAGCGTGAAGAGTGTTTTCCCTCATGCTGGCAGCAGTTTCAGTGAAGCACGCTGAATGTCGGGAAAGGTTAAAGGTCATTTCCCGGCACTCGAGCGCTTCACAGAAACAGCCACCAGCTTGAGGGAAAACACTCTTCATGCTGGTGGCTATGCAGAGGGAGCCAGGGCCTTGCGTGGGCTTCCTCAGCTCCCTCTGAAGCCAACCATCTGTGCGAGAATGGAGTTTGCACAGGGCCCCCTGAAGCACGGGGCCTTGTGGAACAACATTCTCGCACAGTGGATGGGCCGGCCCTGTGTCCCTCCCACTTCAACAATATGAAAATCACAGCCATAAAGGTTTCCTTTCTCCTATTCCTTGAGTATTTTTCTATGTATCCTTTTTCTATGTTTTTGGTAATATATTTGGACACTGGAGATGATTCTGGCAATAAGGTTTCAGGTTTGATTGGGAAGGGGGAGCTTAAATCAAATGTGGTCCATAGCAGGCTCAGTTCACCATTCTAGCAAGATGCATGCTGCTGTATTTTCCTTCTACCCTAATGTTATATAAAAGAAACTTTTTTTTAAGGTGAGACCTTTTTATTAGGCTACCATATTTTCACGCAAATAGCGCATCTACGTAAATAACCTGCACACACATATACCATGCGGAAATGATGAAATTATACAAAATGATTGTTGTATAGCGCGTTCATGCATATACCGCACATGTCTCGTGAAATTCTGGAAGTGAATTTCGGCCTCATTCGTTTGGGATCATGCCAGGAATGAAATGCAAGTCCTTCACCACCAACTGCAATCTGAAAGCCATTGCGAGAGCAGACGAAACAAACAACAGCGAGAGAGTTTGAGGTTGGAGAGGCATCCATTCACAAATGGAGAAAGGAGAAAAAGGAGCTCGAACAAATGAACCCCCAAAAACGCACATGTCGTGGGCACAAAGCAAAATGGCCTCAACTGGAGAATGACTTAAAAGCGTGGGTTCTTTCTCAGAGGAAACAAAATCAAGATAACTCTACTGTTGCAATTCAGACCAAAGTGAAGCTTCTGGCAAATGAAAGAGGAATCCTGGATTTCAAAGCAGGTTTCACCTGGATTTCTAGATTCGTGAAAAGAAATGGACTTTCAGTGAAAATGAGAACCACTGTAGGCCAACGTCTTCAATGAATGGGAGCAAAAGATGCAGCTTTTAAACTAGATATTAGGGGAAAGCCGACAGTCGCCCAAGAGCGGATGGTTCGGAAGAATGTATCCTTGAAGGATACTACCAAAAGCAGAGAGGTTCCACAAAAAGAGTAAAGTAGCCCAAATGCCCTCAAGTATGGAGCAGACAGAGCTTAAAGATCCCAATTTACCCATGTCTAACAATAGCCAAATTAACATGAATAAAATACATTCTCTAAAATGCTTGTATGCAAATGCTAGAAGTCTAAAGAATAAGATGGGAGAGTTAGAATATATAGCACTAAATGAAAAGTTAGATACGATAGGAATATCAGAGACATGGTGGAAGGAGGACAACCAGTGGGACACTGTGATACCTGGGTACAAACTATATCGTAATGATAGAGCTGATCAAATTGGTGGAGGGGTTGCGCTCTATGTTAGAGAGGGCATTGACTCAGAAAGGATTAAAGTTTTGCAGGAAACAAAATCTGCTGTAGAATCTATATGGATTGAAATTCCATATAAAAGGGGGAAGGCAATGGCAGTGGGGGTGTACTATCGAGCACCTGGCCAGAATGACCAAATGGATGATGAAATGCTCAAAGAAATCAAGGAAGCTAACAAAAGTTACAGCGCAGTAATAATAATGGGTGATTTCAATTACCCCGGTATCGACTGGGTCAGTGTCACGTCAGGACATGCTAGGGAGATAAAGTTTCTAGATAAAATAAATGACTGCTTCTTGGAGCAGCTGGTTCATGAACCAACCAGAGGGGAAGCCATATTAGACCTAGTCCTTAGTGGAACATCAGATGTAGTGCAAGAGATAAGGGTGTTGGGGCCACTTGGCAATAGTGATCATAGCATGATCGCCTTTGATTTAATTAGTGGAGGAGGGATAGTAAGGAAATCCACAGTACTACCTTTTAACTTTCGAAAGGGAGACTATGATAAAATGAGGAAAACAGTTAAGAAAAAACTAAAAGGAGCAGTTGCGAAGGTTAAAGACGTACATCAAGCTTGGGTGTTGTTGAAAAATACTATCTTGGAAGCCCAGACCAGCTGTATTCCACGCTTTAAGAAAAGTGGAAGGAAGTCCAAAAAACTGCCAGCATGGTTTAAAGGTGAGGTCAGAGAGGCTGTTGTTGCCAAAAAAGCATCTCTCAGAAAATGGAAAAAAGAGCCAAACGACGAAACCTGGAAACAGCACAAGCATTGGCAAGTCAAATGCAAGGCATTGATAAGGCAGGCAAAGAGAGAATTTGAGAAGAAGCTTGCTGCGGAAGCAAAAACGCGAAATGAAGACCTTTTCAAGTACATTCGTAGCAAAAAACCTGTGAGAGAGTCAGTTGGTCCATTAGATGATAAAGGGGTTAAAGGAGCACTAAGAGGCGACAAGGCGATAGCGGAGAGACTGAATGAATTCTTTGCTTCGGTCTTTACTGAGGAAGATGTAGGGATGTTAACCATGACTGAAGTGGTATTTAAAGGTGCGGAAGAATTGAAGGAAATATCGATACATCGGGAAGATGTCTTACAACTATTAGATAAACTGAAGAGTAGCAAATCACCTGGGCCGGATGGTATACATCCAAGGGTGTTCAAAGAACTGAAATATGAGATTGCAGAACTGCTCTCAGTAATCTGTGAACTATCATTAAAATCATCTCTAATACCTGAAGATTGGAGGATCGCCAATGTAACACCAATTTTTAAAAGGGTTCCAGGGGTGATCCGGGAAACTACAGACCGGTGAGCCTGACGTCAGTACCGGGAAAAATGGTAGAAACCATCATAAAGAATAAAATTACTCAGCATGTAGATAGTCACAACCTAATGGGAGACAGCCAACATGGCTTTAGACAAGGAAGATCTTGTCTTACTAATCTGCTATGTTTTTTTGAAGGAGTGAATAAACAGGTGGACAAAGGTGAGTCGGTTGATATTGTGTATCTGGACTTTCAGAAAGCCTTTGACAAGGTCCCTCATGAGAGACTTTTGGCAAAACTAAAGAGTCATGGGATAGGAGGCAGTGTACTACTGTGGATCAGGAACTGGTTAAAAGATAGAAAGCAGAGGGTAGGGCTAAATGGCCAATTTTCCCAATGGAGAAAGGTGAATAGTGGTGTACCCCAGGGATCTGTGCTGGGTCCGCTGCTTTTTGACATATTCATAAATGACCTGGAAAGTGGAATAACGAGTGAGGTTATCAAATTTGCAGATGACACAAAACTATTTAAAGTTGTTAAAATTGATAAATTTGATAAATTGGATGACTGGGCATCAAAATGGCAGATGAAATTTAATGTGGACAAGTGCAAGGTTATGCACCTAGGGAAGAACAACCCAAACTATGGTTACACGATGCAAGGTTCCACATTAGGAACCACCACTCAGGAAAAAGATTTAGGCGTCATTGTGGATACCATGTTAAAACCCTCGGCCCAGTGTGCAGCGGCGGCCAAGAGAGCAAATAGAATGCTAGGTATGATAAGGAAAGGAATGGAAAATAAAACAAAAGATATTATAATGCCTCTATATCGTTCCATGGTGAGACCGCACCTTGAATATTGTGTGCAATTCTGGTCGCCGTATCTTAAAAAGGATATAGCGATTTTAGAAAAGGTACAGAGAAGAGCCACCAAAATGGTAAAGGGGATGGAAGGATACTCCTATGAAGAAAGGCTAAAAAGGTTAGGGCTCTTTAACCTGGAAAAGAGACGGCTGAGGGGAGATATGATAGCAGTCTATAAATTAATGAACGGAGTGGAACGGGTAAACGTAGATCGATTGTTTACCTTATCAGAATATAGAAAGACTAGGGGACATGCAATGAAGCTACAGGGTAAACTATTTAAGACTAATAAAAGAAAATATTTTTTCACTCAACGTGTAATCAAACTCTGGAATTTGTTACCGGAGGATGTAGTAAAGGCTGTTACTGTAGCTGGCTTTAAAAAAGGTTTGGACAAGTTCCTGGAGGAAAGGTCCATAAACCATTATTAAGAAGTGACCGAAGATATCAATGCTTGACCCAGTACAAGCATTGTGGAACTTGTGTCTCTTGGGGAAACTGCTAGGTACATATGACCTAGTTTGGCCACTGTTGGAAACAGAATACTGGGCTTGATGGACCTTGGTCTGACCCAGTATGGCATATCTTATGTTCTTATGACTTCCATGAATTTGTCTCCAAAGAAATCTCTGAATTCCGTATCTCAGCAAATGACAATATTAGTATGGACAAGGTTCCAATGTTTTTCGACATCCCAGCCACTAGTACTGTAGCTGCTTCAGGTACAAAAATTGTAGCCATTACAACCACTGGGCATGAGAGGGCTTGCTTCACTGTAGTCCTTGGATGCACTGCGAGTGGGGCGAAATCAAAGCCGATAGTAGTTTTCTAGAGAGTTATCATGACGATGACATCACATCAGAAATTACAGAAGAGCATATTCAAGTCGCTCTTAGATATTTTAACAACGTGTTATGACAGCGTCCCCTGGTGGCCAATGGCGGTAAGGGGCGGCTGCACATCACACTTATTTTTCAAGGAGCGTGGGGTATGTAAGGCCAATCTGCATTTGGCCTTATGGATTTTAGCTCCTTGTGAGCACACAATAATTAAGCCACGATTGTAGGGAAACAAGGCTTTTATTTCCCCTCCGTGCAAGGGTTCAATAAGACAATGGAAATCAAAGAATGTCCTCTTATCAAGGTCCCACTAATAAACAGGCAAACCAACTATTGATATCTTCACAATTAGGTGCAAAGGATAAATGGAGGAATTCAATTCATTCCAGGGTAAAACAACTAAACAAGGCTTCTTCTTATTTACAGTGTCCCTATGGATTCCAGGCTAGTAGCCATACACAAACTGCAATCCATAACCTCTTCCTGAGGAATGGGAATAGTATCTGCACCTTCTATCTCCATAGATTTCTGCTTCACTAGTTTCCCCCTCAGAGCAAACGCTGTCCCTGGATGTTACAAGTTTACATGGACTGTCTCTGGTATCTCGGCTCCAATAAGACTTTAGAAAAAAACTCAAGACCCACCTATTTCAGATTCAGTACAACTTGATTTAGTCCACGTGGCCCAAACAGTGCCACCCAAAGAACCAAAAATGTATATATGTAAAAATGTGACAAGCGAAAGAGCGAACTTCCCACACACACAAAGACGATTCAAGTCCTTTGACAAGGACGAATTCATCCAGGACACAATACAACACTTGAACATTGACTCAGAGGACCTGGAGGAACAAGTTTCCAACTGGAACAATGTCCTAGCTAACGCCGCCAAACCATCCGTTGACAGGACCAAGAAACAACACCACAACAAGAGACAAAACAAACCATGGTACTCAGCAAAAATACGACAGGAAAAGAGGGAGCTCAGGAAAATTGAACGGAGATGGAGAAAAAACAAAACTACTTCCGACCAACATCTTTACCTAACAAAGCAAAAACAATACAATGAACACATCAACCAATCAAAGAGAGAATTCCACACAAACCTGATAAATTCTTCCATCAACAAACCCAGAGAACTTTTCGAAATAGTAAAAACCCTGACAAAAGAGCAAGCAGCAGAAAGAGAAATACAAGTGGATCCACAGATATTCGCCGACCACATCAAAGACAAATTTCACTCCACAGAGCGCTCAACACCCAGTAGAACCAACAGAACGAACGTCCACCCCAAAACCTGGGGCACATTCCACTCACCCTCAAAAGAGCAGATATCAGACATCATCTCCACAATCAACACAAGCACTGCTCCTACAGACCCTTGCCCAGTGTCATGGGTCAAAGCCACCAAAGCAAGCCTCATACCAAACATTCATAAAATGGTACACAACTCACTCACTCAAGGACTCATGCCACAGCAATTAAAGCTTGCCTCAGTAAGACCAATCACAAAGAAAACTTCTCTCGACAAAAAGGACCCAGCAGCATACCGACCAATCTCCAGCATACCCTTCCTCGCAAAAATAATCGAAAAGACGGTTCAACTACAACTTCAGGAACACATTGACGAACACGGAACTCTCGACGACAACCAACACGGATTTCGTCCCAACCATGGAGTCGAAACTCTCCTGATCTACCTCTTCGACAGCATCATAAGAATAATTGACGACATCAGGAATGGAATTATAATGATCTTCATCGACATCTCCTCAGCGTTCGACACAGTTGATCACAATATACTCCTGGAGAGACTGAAGAACACTGGTATACACGGTACCACTCTAAAATGGTTCCACTCGTACCTAACAGAAAGACAGCTACAGGTCAAGGTGGGACAGGACACCTCCCGGCCCATAAACGTCCAACAAGGAGTACCACAAGGATCCGCACTCTCAGCACTCCTTTTTAACATCTACATCCAACCAATATGCAACATTATGAAAAAGAACAACATCCAATACACAATATACGCAGACGATATAATGGTATACTCCCCGATATCAATCGAAAACCCGGACTTCTCTAAGATAGCAGACTGCCTTACCCAAATGGCGAAGTGGTGCCAAAACAACAATCTAGCTATAAACTACAACAAGACTGAAGCTTTAATCATCACTCGAAACCAAAGCTTCACACACCCACCAAACATAAAGATACAAAGCACCACGATACCGATAAGATCGGAGGTGAGATACCTTGGGGTTACTCTGGACAGTAAACTCAACCTCAAACCACACATAGACAAAACAATCCAAAAAGCATATTACAGGATGCGAATCATCAGGAGACTGAAACCACTCCTCGCTCCAGAACACTTCCGTACAGTCTGTCAAGCACTGATAACCCCAATACTGGACTTCTGCAATCCGATATACCTCGGACTACCAAAACAAGCTCTCAAACCACTACAGCTGGCACAAAACACTGCAGTTCGAATCATATCCGGAGCCGCAAGGCAGGAGCACATCACACCTACACTAAAGGACTTACACTGGCTCCCAATCATTGCTCGCATCAGATACAAGACTATCATAAACCTATTTAAGATAAAAGAACACACATCAGCCAATAGCCTCCACCTGCTCATACAACCGGAAACCAGCGCACGTCCCAGAAGAAGTCAAACACGCAACCGAGTCAGCACCCCAAATGAGTACAAGCACACACGCAAGGACACAACAGACAGAGCTCTCTCCATGGCTGCTCCAACAATATGGAACAATCTACCGGACGATCTAAGGGCAACTCCAGACCTCAAAGACTTCAGAAAACAACTGAAAACCATGCTGTTCATAGAGCACTATGGTCACATCACATAACCTAAGAGAATGGATAACAGCACTCCAATCCTCCCAAACAACTGAATATATATAAAATATGATTCTAGCACCACTGTAAATAGCCCACCCTGTATATAGCTCAAACAAATCAAGCACCCAACACATCCCTCACACAACTAAGTTTTATCCTCACTGCATGTACAACACACACACTTTACCTGATTGCTTGCTGTGATACCACCTTGATTATTAAGATAAGGCGGTTTAGAAATACTGTTAAATAAATAAATAAAATATGTAAACAATTACTGTGTGTTGTGCTTACCTTTCAAATCACCTTGTATATACTACAAATTTTTCTGTCCTGATTTGTCAGTTTCCAATATATAATCCAATCCGCTACTTATCGCTGGAAGTAGCGGTATACAAATGTACGCTAAATAAATAAATAATTAAAGACTGTGCTCTAAAGTCTTTTGGTCTTTCTTTAAACCGCTCTGGTTTCTTTCCTCTTCTTACAAACTGTGGTTCAATTTTAGCAGTGCTTTTAGGAGTTAAGCTTTCTCTAACAGGAATAAAGCCACCATACCTTGAGTTCCTGTAGCTTGATGCTCTGGAGCCTTCTCTCTCAAAAACGTCTCTCTGACAACAGGTTTTCTGTCGGTAGCTTCTGGGGAGTGCTGGACTTCCTGAAAGCTTAGGAAAACCTGGCGAGGATTCACCAGCCCCATGCTTCAGCGAAAAAGTAGCTTTGCTAGAAACTCCTTTCTGTCTGGTACCTGGTGAAGCTTGTTCAGCATACTCCAATGACTGCAGGCTTTCCCCCAAGCCTGGCTCTCTGTATATTGGACTCAGGAACGTTGCTTAAGCAGGGAGTGACACACCCTCCAGCCTGACTGCTTTCCTTAGCAGACTCCCTCTGAACAGTGGCTCCCGTAGCATGGCCCCTCTGAACTCTACCTCTGTGAATTCTGTCCTTTTGGGCTTGCTCAGGAAGGATTCCTTCCTTCAGGACTCTCCTTCCTTCTTCAGCCGTGCTTTCTGTTCCTTCTCTTCCATCTGCTGCTTCTCCCACTGCTCCAGCTTCTCTCGCTGTTCTTCCCCCTTTGCTGGCATTAAGCTTCCGTTTATAAAGGGATTTTTCCTTTGAATCCCCCGGGCTTACTTCCAGGTGCAACTGGTTAGCTCTCCTACCCTCATTAGCTTTTGTATGATCATTTCTGCCCCCTCTAGCTGTGCTTTGAGGTAATTGCACATCTAGAGCTCTGTGAGAAACAGGGTTTCTTTTCAACTCTGCATCTTTATTTGCACCAGCCTCATGACAAACGGCAGTGAGGAGGGAACGGTCATTGAAGGCTTCCAGGAGTCAGATGATGGTCATGACTTAACTGAACTTGACCTAGATTAATTTAGCAAAAATAACAAAGAAGAATGAAATAAATGAAACTATAAAATGAAATAAATGAAATTATATGAAATAAATAAATTATAAAGAATCAGCTTGCTATTTCATTTCATTTGGTTTAAATTTAAAGTAACATTAAATTGCTTTCCTTCTTGTGACATCACAAGCTCGTTTATAGTGCGCTCACAAAAATAACACACAGGGGTTGCACGGTTTGCAAAAACGTATAAGAAGCACGTTATTTGCTTGAAAATACAGTCATTTAAAATACTTTTGACTAGCCTTTGGAGCTTAAAACTTCCTTTCTTAGCTCAAAATTTGAGGTACAGCTTGTTTTTATTGATAAAGAGTCATGCAAAGTACAAAAGAGCAAAACTCAAAACCAAGCAAGATTACAGCATGAATATTCAAAAATCTCATAACATTATCAATTTTTCATTTTCAATTTCAATTTTGTCCCTATCCGCCCTTCCCTCTATCCTGTTCCAAGAAGAACAAGGCCTCCATCGAATCCCCTTCACCTCCTCTGAGGTGCGGTGTTTCTGACGCATCCACCGGAGGAAACATATAACAACCAACTAGGCAGCCACAAAAACTCAGAGACAGTAAACAATAGCCTTCCCCTCTCCCCTTCCCTCCCCCATCTCCCCATGACTTGCCTATCAGACCCAGAATCCCAAGGAGCAATGAAAAGTCCAGCACCAACCCTCCCCAACCCACCCCTCCAAGTCTTGTGGCTGTGTGTGTCAATATGGGTCCGCATAAGCGGGCCCTAGAGATTGTTGAGGACCATACTCCGCACCCTGGATGATAACGTCTTGATGTAGTCCTCCCACATGGCCATAAACTCTGGGACCCTCGCCTTCCCCCTCAGAGCCCACAAGCAGTCATATTGTATGATCTGGTGTAGGGCATTCCTCTAATGCCAAAAACTAGGGATCTTCTCCAACAACCAGCCTATTTGAAGCCACAGTCTACAGCCCTGGCCTTGCACTGAGACATCCTCCAAGATGTGGAATAAAACTGAAGGGGCCGTCAGCGACCACTGTGTACGAAGCATCCATTGTAAATACCTGTGTACTTGTTCCCAGAACATCTCCACCTGCGGACACAGCCACAACATGTGCCCCAGGTTTGCCATTTCTGCACCACACTTCAGACAAGCTGATGTTTCATTACATCCTATTTTAAATACCCAAGCTGACGGAATGAAGGCCCGAGATAACAGCTTCTATTGCATATCACGGAATGCCATCATCACAATGTGCTTAGGAAACTTGGCCAAGGCTTTCAAGAAAGCCTCGGAGGAGATGTCGGAGCCCAGCTCCCCATTCCACTGCATTACTAGGCCCTCAGAAGTCACCTGAACCTTATCCTTAGCAAAAGAGGTTTGAGCCCTAGCGAATGAAATACATACTGATCTTCCAATAGGAAAAAAATCTTCTAGCTGAGAACAGAAGTGACTGGACAAATGTTTGGGATTAAAGCTACGAATGTAACTGCTCAACTGTAGATAGAGGAAAACATCCAGCCCAATCAAGTCATACTGCGTGCAAAGCTCGTCAAAATGCCATAGGCTCCCCTCGTCCGTAAGCACTTGCTCCAGATGCAGCAGACCCCATGCCCACCACAATCTGAAACACCCCGAAGACATGAACTCCGGATTACCATGCATGGCTAAATAAACTGATTGGGAAGGGCAATGAGAAAGCCATCGGCATATTCACCCCATGTACGTACAAGAGGCCGCACCAGAACCAGGTCCCCAAGCACCCCTGAAGCCCTGACCGGCACTGCATGAAGCACATACTCAAGATATAGCAAAGACACAAAGGCTCTATCGTACATCAGGCATGTAGAATCCTGTGTATCAAACAGTCAATCTTGGAGATAATGCAACAAGCAGGCCAAGCTGCTGCTTTTGGATCTTGACTCACCTGATCTCCTTTTTCTTTCCCCTTGTTTTATCCCTGCCTACACCTTCTGTGTTTGTCTTGACTAGATTGTAAGCAGGGACTGTCTCTTACATGTCTGTGCAATGACTTGTAGCGCTATACAAATGCTCAGTAGTAGTAGTAGTAGTAGTAGTAGTAGTAGTAAGTTCAGTAAGTTCATACCTCCCACATACCAAGGCTGCTGTAGTCGCTGAATAGAGACAGAAGGTTTTTTGTCCTTCCATAAGAATTTAGAGAGCTTACTATCCAGGGAGCATACGTCTTTGGCCAATAACTAAAGGGATAATGTCTTTAGTACATACAGCCATCTAGGGAAAAGCACCATCTTAAAAAGTGCTATCCGCCCTTCCAACGATAAAAGCAGGTCATACCAGTGTCTCAGCGCGGCCAGCAAATACGACTAGCAGAGGAATATTTTGACCATAAGGTTCTGACAAATGCCCAGAGTGTGAAATGCCCAAATAACAAAACGAGCCCAAAGCTCACTAAAAGGGAATAGTCCCCTCCCAGTACAAAATGAACTTCCACTCTTAATGGAAGGGCCTCAGACTTGTCTAAATTAAGTTTATAGCCGAAGAAGACTAAAAAGTCCCGAAAGATCTCTTAGAGAGCGGGCACCGATCTCCTTGGTTGGGTGAGGTATGCCAACAAGTTATCTGCAAAGACGGAGATTTTAAAGGTGTAGGTTCCCATAGCAACACCCTGAATATCAGTCCACTCCTGGATAATGTGCAAAAGTGGTTCCAGTGTCAAAAGAAATAATAAGGGGGACAAAGGGCAGCCCTATCACGTTTCCTGCTGAAGAGGAAAGCACTGATCAGAATACAACCACGCGGTGTGAAATACAGCAGCTGTACCACTTGCACAAAAGGTCCCCGAAAACTGTAGTGCTCAAAGGCCAGAAAAAACTAACTCTATCAAACACTTTCTCCATGTCAAAGCTAATGAGGAGGAATCGCCTTAGTCTGATAGTACCGCATATTTGCCAAGATCTGGAGAACGTTGGCAATGGTATGCCTCCTTCTGACAAAACCCACCTGAGACAGATGTATTAAGACCAGCCAATCTACCATTATTTTTGAAAGAATCTTCTGATCTAAGTTGATCAGCGAAATTGGGTGATAAGAGCTCTGGTTAAGAGGATTTATTTATTTATTTAACAGTTTCTTCTATACCGCCCCTTCCAGAGATCAAGGGCGGTTTTCATTGAACAGTTAACAAAATTTTGTATACATCTGTATACTTTACATGGAACATGGTTTTAACTATATACAGGTAATAATACGTAAAACATAACCGAACTAAATTACAAATGGTTATTTACAAGAGCAACAGATTGGGTAAGACTTTTGCGTGTTGGGTGAATTGTGTAAGTAGTGTAAGGTTTTCTTGTGTTAAAGAGGATCCTTCCCAGATTTAGAGATAACAGTTATCAAGGCTTCATTACTACTACAGAGGCTGGATTCTCAATCCAGGAGCTGCTAGTACATAACTGCCAACGAAACGCTGACCCCATCCTGCAGCAGCTTAAACTTTCCGCACTAAACCCATCAGGTCCTGGGGCCTTCGCTGCTTGGACTGCTTTAATCACATTCTGCACCTCAACTACAGAGACAGACTAGTTCAGGAATGCCAACTGGTCCTCAGTCAACTACGGTAGTCCACACCGCTGCAAGAAACCACGGGCTGCAGCAACGTCCGCATCTTCTGCCGAATACAGTTGTTGATAGTAGGCCTGTACAATATGTGCCTGTTCAGAGCTCAAGACTCCCACCACATTCTGAAGAGCCCCCACATACCGAGGTCCACACCCCTGCCTGATCATAGATGACAACGGATGTCCCAATTTATTCTTGTGACAGTAGAGGGCACAGCAATAATATAGCAAGGATTGTTTAGTTCACAAGTGCAGCAGAGTGTTGAGCTCTGATTGGAGGGCAAGATAGTCAGACTGAGTCTCAGTCATAAATTGCTAGGCCAGCCCCCGCCATGTCTCCTGTAAGTGCCGCACCAGGTCCGCTATCCGCCTGCCAAGTATCCATCTGCGCCTACTGGAGTATCCAATGATTATCCCTCATAGATATACCTCAGCAGTTTCCCAAAACAAGGCTGGGTTGTCCATATACTCCCAGTTGGTCGCCCCAAAAAATCCTATTGTTGTCGCAAGAATTGAAAACAGCCAATACTTCGGTATCTCTGAGTCTCCATGGCAATCGAAGTCTAGAATCACCAGGGCATGGTCAGAAACCAATATGTTCACAATATGAGCACCCAACATGCATTCCATAAAGTCCCCCAAAATGAGGCAATAGTTAAGACAAGACCATGTAGTATGAGCACTGGAAGGTTGAGTATAATCACACTCTATGGAATGAAGAACCCGCCAGGCGTCAAGTAAGTCCCAGCTCTCACACATACCCAACAGCCTATGGTGCTGCTTTGTATCATGATCCTGCTGACCTGAGGAAAGATCCAGGCTGAAATCAAAAACACAATTGTAGTCACCCCCTAGTATAATCCTGTGATCCCACACCAAGTTAAGGCCCTTCACAATCCCACATACATTCCAGGTTATCACCCTAACTCCTTGCTTACCCCTAGGGTACACTCCAACAGTTCACAAAGAAGCCCAATCCAAGGTTCAAGCACCTTTGCAGAGGTGGTTCCCCCAACTTAAGGCTGCCCACATACCCGTTTAATGACACACTCAGCCACATCTCACCCCCCCCCCAAACCATCCCACCCTCCCACCCCCCTCCCCCATAGAAGCATAATTTCACTCCCAAAATACCCTATTCCCCCAACCCCCATGTATCCACTTCCCTCTGGAAGCACTGCCTCTCTTACTAAACCTCACCCGCTACTCTCCCTGAGGAGATCACTAACAATGTGTAGGACTCCCTCCCTAGAGAGCCAAACATAGTAGGAAAAGGCTCCTGCCTGGCCCTGCCCCTGCCCTTCATGCCCTGCCACCGGACCTGTCCCCCCTCCCTGTAACAAATCCAACAGTACAAATACACTCCCACTTTCATCCTTCCATACCCCATGCCCCCCCAAACCTCCCACTATCACCCCATCCACACCAGCACATCCCACTCCCCCACGACACAGCAAAAAGCAGTGGAGGGGGGAGAGAAAAAACAAGCTCACACCTACACTAAGGGGCCCAAACAAGGCCACAACACCCCTGCCATAGGTGACAGTATCCCATCATTGTCCACATAAGGCCCAAGAGTACTGAGCATTTGTATAGTGCTACAAAATGTACGCAGCGCTGCAGACACATGTAAGAGACGGTCCCTGCTCATCAGAGCTTACAATCTAGTCAAAAACTTACTATCAGAACAATGACATGGGAGAGTGCAACAGAAGGTCCACACACAGGTCAAGGCAGAAGCGAGGGCCAAGACTGTTTCTAGGGTAGCAACCCTTAATGTCTGCTCAAGAAACAGTCTAAGGGAGCTCTGCATCCCCAGTATGGACATCATCGGGGATGTTTACACAGATGTCCCCACAACAGTATTCCAGAAGGGGATTCATCCCAGATGACTATTCTGCAAGCGGAAGAGGGAAAACTGCAACACAAGTATCCCCAAGTCCTATTAAAGGTCATTGTGGTTGGGGACTGTACTGGGAATATTTGAATACTGTCTTCTCTACACCCTCCAGAGAGGTAAATTGGCAAAACGAGCACTTTTCTGATGCCTGTCTTGGAATAGGTACAGATTTGGATGTGGACCTAGACATGCCAGATGTTTACAGAATTGGGCAAGCACATTTAATTTCGGTGGATTATCCTGGACATGCTCCTGCCACACCCACCACCATTTTTAGACATGAACGTCACACACAGGAGCCCCGATCAGCCTCAGCAGAAGGGAGCGGGCAGGTAAGCTCCTCCCTGCTCCCCACCGTCAAGGCCAATGAGGTCCATACCAGGACATTTAAAAGAGAAGCACGCTCAGGCGGGGACCAAACAAACTGCACACCGTGAAGAACAATGACTCTCTTCCCACCTGCAACAACATTCAACTGCAACTGCCAGGCACTACCAGAACACATCGCCCTTCACCAGAGACACCATCGCTAACCTGACCAGCCTCCTCAGCAGCATACAGCAAAAGATTCCATTGATCAGTCACAAGCATCCCAGCATTATACAATGTTCCACAAACTCTCAACACACACAGTGATGATACTGTCTCTTCTCTTCCTCCTCCTATCTGTACATGTGGTAGCAACCTACAACAACATTCCTACCCTTTACAGACCCAGACTCCCCACTCCAGTCTCACACGCCACAAGGCAAAACATGTTAAACCCTTACATCGATTGCTTGAAATCAACACTACGCCACAACAGACATCCCAAACCAGACAGAATCGATCCCGCCCTCCTATCAAATGATCATTAATCAATGCTTGCTCTATTCTCAACAGGATTCCAATAATAGCAGATTACATACCCAGCAACACTGACCTTATGTGCGTCACTGAATCCTGGATTTCTACGATGGACAATGTACTCCTTAACCAGCTGTTGTCTCCCCATTACAAGCTCTTCAACTGCCCCAGAGCAGGCAGAAGAGGAGGAGGTGTCCATATCATGGCAAAAGAATATCTGAACTTAACCATGCTCAATGTTCACTCTGCAGAAACACTTTCTCCTCTTTGGAGACATAAACCTTGCATCCACCTCCTCTAAGCAAGCCTTTGCCTTCACCAATGCCATAGAAGCACTTCAACTGCACCAAATCATCAATGAACCTACACACTCCAAAGGAGCAACCCTAGACCTTATATTCACACCCAAAAACCTCCCCAGCAACCCAATTCAACATTCAGATTGATCCTGTTCCATGGTCTGACTATGCAATGATCTCCTTCATCCTATCAGCAGGGATTCCAGACCTCACGCATCCCCCAGCAGCAGCCTAGCAAAAGTTGTTTCAAATCATTCAGCAAGCATTCCTTCCTGGTCTCCTGCTCTCCCACATACAAGACCTGGAAAGCATAATACACTCATGGAACACAGGAATGTCCAATGCAGCCACCTTTACACCACAAAACACCATTGCCTCCTTGAACCACACACAAACATCCTGATACGCCCACAAACTTAGAGTCATCAGACAACAACTCAGGACTATTGAAAGAAAATGGAAAAAGGCACAAGATGGATTAATCAAGGAACAATTAATTTCTAAACAGACTGAATATTGCAATCTTATCCACAGCTGCAAAAAAGAATACTATTGTAACATAATAAAGAAATCTCTTAACCAACCAAGATAGCTATTCTCCACTGTTTCCTCCCTCACATAGGATCACACATCGACATCCACCATGAACACAGCCATGGCAGACTACCTATACAGCAAATATTCCTCTACAATGCCTATTAAACTTCCTGGATAAGCCAGCCCATGCTCACAGCTTGGATCCTTCAGATTGATCTCACCTCAGATATCATAGACATCAATACCACCACTTCATCACTTGATCCATGCCCAGTTTCCTGGATGAAATCACTTCGAACTAAATTCTCCACAACAATACAGAAGATTATCCACACCGCTCTCTCCCAAGGATATTTACCTCCCACCCTAAAACAAGCCTCAATAAAACCCATCCTATAGAAACCATCTCTTGACCAATCTTCCCTAAGCTCATATCACCCTATAGCAAGCATCCTCTTCCTAGCCAAGGTAATAGAAAAGATGATGCAACACCAACTCCAAGATTACGTTGACACACATGCACCTCTGGACCCCCAGCAACATGGCTTCTGTCCCCAGCATGGTGTAAATACTCTCTTCACTGCACTCTTCAACACTCTAATCAAGAGTCTCGACAAGCCACATAAGTGCCACATTTGACTCCATCTCTCACTAGGCTCAGCGACATAGGCCACCACAATAGCACATAAAACTTGTTTACTTCATACCTCTCTGATAGACAACTTCAGATAAAACTGTCTCCCTTAAAGCCAACCATTTCAGCCTAAATCAAGGCGTACCCCAAGGATCAACCTTATCGGCTTTCCTATTTAATATTTACATCCAACCCATCTGCGACCTGTTCGGAAAATTCAAAATGCACTTTCACCTATACGCCAATGATATCATGTTCTACATGCCCTTCCAGGCCCTAGCTCCAGACTTCTCCACCATCTCAGACTGCTTCTCAGCCACCACCGACCTCCTCGCAAATCTAAACCTAGTAGTCAACAGCAGCAAAACTGAAGTACTACTGGTCACAAAAGACTTCTCCTTCATTCCCCCAGCAAAGCTTGTGCTCCATCACACTGAAATCATGATAAAAGATGAAGTCAAATACCTGGGTATAACCCTTGACAAGATCCTCAACATGGACTCCCATATCAAGAAGGCAGCCAACACCACATACTTTAAAATGAAATCACTCCAACACTTACGACCACTACTCGACCACAACAACTACAGAACAGTATTCCAATCTATCATAACACCCCACCTAGATTACGGCAACAACCTATACCAAGGACTTCCAAAGCATATATTCTACCCACTTCAATTAGTCCAAAATACTGCTGCTAGAATTTTAATAGGCACCTCAAGACAACACATCACACCCACCCTCAAGAACTTAAACTGTGGAGTGGAGGAGTGGCCTAGTGGTTGGGGCAAGGTACTTCAGGCCAGAAGGTCGGGAGTTCAAATCCCACTAGAGGACAGCAACCTTGGGCCGGAAGGACTGGGGTTTCTAGTCCCACAGGTGCTCCTTGTGGTCTTGGGTAAGCCACTTAACCCTCCATAGCCCATGTTCCCTGTAAAATAGTTATCTCCAAGTTATAATGCCCTGTTCAATGTAATTTCAGTTGTTCAATGTAAACCGCACTGATGCAGAATAGCGCGGTGTATAAGAGAATGTAAATAAATAAAATAAAATAAATAAATAAACTGGCTTCCAGTAGCCCAGAGGATAAAGCACAAGGTTGTAACTACTATATACAAAATCTTACACAACTTATCAGTCCCCTGCCTTGATTCCTTAATTAGAAGAGCTCCTACAACAAAGGCAAGAAGATCAACCTACTAGTCATCCCACCCCTCAAGACAAAATGCACCAAGCAAACGAACAACAGAGCTTTCACCCTCTTCACCCCCTCAACCTGGAACTTGTTCCCAGAACACATAAGATCTGCGCAGACTACACAGGAACTGATGAAGTTACTAAAGACTTACCTTTTCATTGAACATTACGGTTCCAATGAAATAACATAACATTCCACAAGATAACCAGTATCACCCTCCACAGAAATATGTTAATCACCCCCGTCCCCATTTCTGTTAACTCCAAGATACGTCTCCCTTAAGTTCTATGTAACTGCGTCTCTATTGAGATTGTTTGCTGTTCACTGTAAACCGCTTTGGTCTAAAGGCGATATAAAAAACCTGTTAAATAAATAAATGAATGTGCCACAGGGCCAGCCCTAGGAATGTTCGGCATGTTCCTCCTTTGGCCTCTCCCCAGCTCTGCTGCCACTGCTATCATCTTCCCAGGGGTTGCTACCATCGCAATCATCATCCTCAGTCCCTCCCCAACTGCTGCCGCCGCAATCACCATACTCTGACCAGCCCAGCTGCTGCTGAAATTGCCATCCTCCAACCCTCCCAACTGCTGCTGCAGTGCAGATAACTACTCACAAAGACGCAGGGACCTTTTCTTTCTGTGCACCGCTGATGGCTCTGCCAGTCCCGCCCCTCTGAACAGGACGTACGCGACAGAAGATGGGATCAGCAGAGCTATTGGGCGGGATATGGAGAGAAGAAAGTCTTGCTGGATCTCTTCCAAGGTTATTGCAGCCATCTAACATCCTCCCAGTATGGTAAGCTTCAGCCTTGGAGGTTAGTCTGGAAGGGAGAGAAGGGGGGGGGGGGGCAGACTAGATGAATGATTGAAGCTGTGGAGGGGGAGGGGGATGGGGATGAGGAAGTGAACTGATGGTGTGAACCTAGGGTGAATGAGTCTGTCAGAAGTGAGGTGAAGGGGGGGGAGTAAGAAAAAGGATGAACTGTTGGGGGGGGGGGAGAGTGGATGAGTGAGCGAGTCTTAAGTTAGTGAATTGATGAGTCGGGGGGGATGAGCTGTGGGAGATGAAGAATGTTTGAGGGCTGAGCATGCTTGAGAAAGGGAATGAGTTGGAAGAGGTAAACCAGGGAAGCAGAGAGGAGAGACACAGAATGGGCTTGGAAAGCTTGAGAATGAGGGGATTAACCTGAGGAAGTGAATCTGGGGGACTGTGAGAGAGGTGATAAATCAAGGGATGAGTGAATCTGGGGATGGGTGAGCCTGTAATGGGAGGGTAAGAAAGAGAAGGAGTGAGCCTGGGGGAGGGGAGAGGTAGGGGATAAGTCTGACATGAAGAAAGAGAAAAGAAAGTAGATAATAACCTAAGAACATAAGATCTGCCGTACTGGGTCAGAACAAGGTCCATCAAGCCCAGTATACTATTTCCAACAGTGGACAAATCAGGTCACAAGTACCTAGTAGTTTCCCAAAAAGACACACAGGTTCCACAATGCTTGTATTGAAGCAAGCGGTGGATTTCTTGGGTCCTCTTTAATAATGGTTTATGGACTTTCCTCCGGGAACTTGTCCAAACCTTTTTTAAACCCAGCTCCACTAACAGCTTTTACTACATCCTCCGCTAATGAATTCCAGAGTTTGATTACACATTGAATGAAAAAATATTTTCTCTTACTAGTCTTAAATGGGTTACACTGTAGCTTCATTGCATGTCCCCTAGTCTTTTTGATAGCATAAACAATCAATCTATGTTTACCCGTTCCACTCCATTCGTTAATTTATAGACCTCTATCATGTCTCCCTTCAGTCATCTCTTTTCCAGGTTGAAGAGCCCTAACCTTTTAAGCCTCTCCTCATAAGGGTATCCTTACATCCCCTTTACCATTTTGGTGGCTCTTCTCTGTACTTTTTCTAATTCCACTATATCCTTTTTAAGATACGATGACCAGAATTGCACACAATATTCAAGGTGCGGTTGCAATATGGAACAATAAAGAGGCGTTATAATATCCTTTGTTTCATTCTCTATTCCTTTCCTTATGATGCCTAGCATTCTATTTGCCTTCTTGGCCACCTTTACACACTGGGTGAAGAGTTTCAACATGTTATCCACGATGACGCTTAAATGGTTTTCCTAGGTGGTAGTTCCTAATGTGGAACCTTGCATCGTGTAACCATAGTTTGGGTTGTTCTTTCCTAGGTTCATAACTGCACCCATCCACATTAAATTTCATCTGCCACTTGGATGCCCAGTCTTCCAATTTATCAAGGTATTCTTGCAATTTTTCACAATCCTCTTGCGTTTTAACAACATTGAATAATTTTGTGTCAGCTGCAAATCTGATTACTTCACTTGTTATTCCCATTATCAGGACATTTACGAATATGTTAAAAAGCAGCAGACCCAGCACAGATCCCTGGGGTACTCCATTATTCACCTTTCTCCATTGGGAAGATTGAACATTTAGCCTTACCCTCTGCTTTCTATCTTTTAATCAGTTCCTGATCCGCAAGGTGGCATGAGAGAAGGGAGGGAAGAAGAAGGGTGTGAGCAGACAGAAGGGAAGAGTAGAAAGAAAGGAATAGAATGAGATGATTTGCATTCTTCATCCAGCTCCTCATTATTCTTGCAGAGACACATTCACCCACTGCCCGTTACCCAAATAAACCACTCAGTAACACACCCACCCTCACTCACTCATACACACATACACATACCAAGTGCATACTTGTAGATTCCCTACCTACCTACTGTAACATACCACACTTAATAACTCAGCCACACAAATCCCAACTACACACTTGTTAACATCCTTCCCACTCACTCAAATATATTACCCATTTCCTTCCCCACACAGTTGCAGCCTCCTCCCTTCTCCCCCCCCCCCCCAATCCACTTGATCATACACATTTGCACACAGAAGTAGGGTTACCAACTTTTTGAAACACAAAAACCTGCCACCTGTGGCTAGTCATGATCCGCCCATGCCCATTCCACCCTGCCCTTTCCCCTTCCTCCTGTCCTGCCCCCACCCTTGTTCCACCCCCTGTCCCCAAAGAATTTGCAAAGAGGGCAATGTGCAAACTGAACAAGCAAGATTGCTACACATTCTTAAACAGAAATTCTATACTGACAGAATACACAGCATTGGTTGTACACACACACATACGCAATATAGACAAGCCTTCATTAATAAATGAGTACAAACTGAAAAGAGAAATATACAGACAAAAATTCAACTGAAATCCCAAGAAGCCAGACTCCGCATGCAGATGTGAACAGGATGGAGTCGGTGCAGAGGGTGGCTACTAAAATGGTTAGTGGTCTTCATTATAAAGCATATGAGGACAGACTTAAGGATCTTAATATGTACACCTTAGAGGAAAGGCAGGATAGAGGTGATATGATTGAGATGTTTAAATACCTCCGTGGCATAAATGTTCAGGGGAAGAGCCTCTTTCAACTGAAAGCAAGTTCTGCTACGAGGGAACATGGGATAAGGGTGAAGGGGGATAGATTCAGGAGTGATATGCGGAAATATTTCTTTACGGAAAGAGTGCTGGATCCGTGGAATAGTCTCCCAGTGGAGGTGGTAGAGATGAGGACAGTAACTGAATTCAAAAAAGCATGGGACAAACATATAGGATCTCTAAAGGATAAAAGGGGACTGTTGTAGTTGTTGATATGGAAGGACAGGCTAGATAGGCCATATGGTCTTTTTCTGTCGTCATATTTCTATGTTTCTATAAATAAGAGATGCAGTTTCCCATACAGTATAAAATATAAAGGCAGCATAGGACTTCCGGTATGGCACTGAGCTGATCGGGCGCTGTGCAGATCAGCTCCGGACTTCCATCCCACAAAACTGCTAAAAAACCCTGCTAATCGCAATCGAATGCCCCAGGCGGCTCCCAAAAGCAACAGGGATAGTGGAGGTGCGGCAGCAGAATATTCATTGCGGCCCGAGAGGCACCTGATGGCTTCTAAGCTGACCAAGAGGGAGAAGGCACGCATCCCCGAACCGAAGATGGCGGAGGGAGCGCCGCGGAGCCCGGGATCCGAAGGAGAGAGCAGTATGATGGCAGATGTGAGCGCCGCGGTCGTCCGGGCTCTCGATGGCCGTTTTACGGAGCTCGGTGACCAACTGCATTCTGTGGTGCAAAAGATCAATGATTTCACCGGACGGATGGATCAAGCTGAGACCCGGATCTCGAGCTTGGAAGATGACCAGCATACCCTCCAGACCAAAGTGCAAGCTCTGGAAACCCTTGTACAACAGCAGGGTGAAAAACTTGAAGATCTGGAGAACCGGGGCCGAAGGAAAAATCTTCGGTTTATTGGGATCCCGGAATCGGTGGCCGATGCTGCCCTACCTAGCTTCCTCCTGGACTGGATGGGGACCTTACCGGACGTGACAGAGGGGGGCCCCATCGTGCTGGAGAGAGTGCATCGACTGGGTCCGCGGCGGGACCAAGCACAATGACCGCGTGCTGTGATAGCGCGTTTTCTGGACTATCGCCAGAAGGAGAAGGTGCTGAAAGCGGCCCGTGCTCGTCGGAGACAACCTGGGGAAAGCGATCGTATCTTGGTCTTCCAGGACTATTCACTGTTGGTGAGTCAGCAGCGCAGGGCCTTCTCACCGCTCTGTGCTCAACTGGTGAACAGGGGGATCCGTTTCTCCTTACTGTACCCGGCGAAACTGCGAGTGGAGTTCCGAGGACAGACAAAGGTACTGGACACCCTGGAGACGGCTCGCACGTGGCTGACGCGATTGGAGGAGACACCCGCGACCGGGCCGTGAAGCCGGAGGAGTAACAAGTGACTTATTGGACTCAGGCCTAGTGTAAGCATATTTTGAGAAACGCTGTGAGGGGACTTATGTAGCAAACTGCTGTTTTTGTGGCCCTGCACAGGTTGAGCTCCCCGCGGTTAAATTTTTAAATCTCTGGGTCGCTGTTGGAGTGTTTCCCCCATGGATCGGGGACACGAAGTGGCTGATAATATTTGCGGCCCGGAATACAGCAGACGCCCGGGGAGCTGGAAGCCCATCTGTGCAGTGGGTGGGGGGAGCGGGTGCCCGGCGATATTAAGCCTTAGTGGCCTAGGCCCCTGGGTTTCTTTAATTTTCTTGATTCTCTGGGTATCTTTCTCGCTCTCCCCCTGCCCCCCCCTCCCCCCCCCCCCGGGGTCGAGGGGACCCACTCTTTCAATGCTGTGATTTCTTGACACTGCACTGGGACGCTATTCTTGGATTGCCAGGAATCGACCCTTCTGAGTGGGGAGCCTAGATGTGTTGCATTTGGGGTTTTGTTACATTGTATTTTTCTACAGTTCTATTGTTTGTTCGTTACAGTGTTGCAATAGTGCTGGGGACGAGGCTGGGATACTGTATCTCAATCCTTTGACATGTTTCCTTTTTATTCCCTTACTCTTTGAGTACCTGGACCCTGGCGCACATAACTAATGGGAATGACTGGGCTGGGGGAGGGTCCTGGGCACGTGGGTGGGCATAGCTAGTCTGGGCACCGTTTGGGAGTAGGGAGACAGGGGGGTGGTCTAGGGGAGTGGTAGGAGGGAGAGGTACCCCCCTGACAAGGGGGTGGGGGGGGGGATCCTAGCGGATGTGCGTGTGTGTGCCTGGGGTGGGTCCGAATGTCAATGGAAGTGTCCGCTCTGATGACCGGACTAGGAGGGGAAGTAGGGAGTGGGGGGGGAGGGTGGAGGGGGGGCCGGGGAGGGGGGAAGAAGAGGGCGGGGACAAGGGATGGGAGGGACCACACTCAGGGGAGTTTACTTCAGCAACCTCATAGTAATTGGGTGAACGATAAGGGGGAGGCTCCAGGCTGGGGGAGCACCCCTAAGGTGCTTAGAATTCTCTTTTCAGAGAGACCTGATATTGCCCCCCCGCTCTGAGGGTTATCACATGGAACGTCTGTGGCTTAGGTAACCCCATCAAACGATATAAGGTTTTCCAAGCGCTGGCCCGACACAAATGTGACATAGCATTGCTCCAAGAAACTCACCAATCAGCAGATGAGCACAGTAAACTCTGCAGGTCCTGGGTTGGGCAGGTCTGGGGATCCCCGGCAGCCGGGACTAAGGGAGGGGTTGCTATTTTGGTTCATAAGAGGCTCCGATTCGTGGTGCAATCCATCAGTGCAGACGAAGTGGGTAGGTCTCTTTTGGTTCACGGTCAGCTGGAGGGCAGGCTGGTGACTATTGGGGCCCTTTACGGCCCGAATGTTTCCGACTCTGGGTTCTATAACAAGGTGGCCTCCAGACTGGAGCAGCTTCCTGAATGCCCCTTGATTCTAGGGGGAGATTTTAATGGGGTTATGGATGTGGAATTGGATACGTCACGTGGGGTAGGGGCCAGGGAGAGAGGGCTACCCTCTCGGTTACTACAACGTTTTTGCAAGAGGCTGGGTGTTATTGACCCCTGGCGACTGCTACATACTTCTGAGAAGGACTTTACGCACACATCCAGAGCGCATGGCACCAGTGCCCGTATTGATTATCTGTTTCTGTCTAAGGAATTGTTTGCTCCTACAGAGGAGGCCCAGATTGGTCCCCTGGAAGTATCGGATCACGCTTTAGTTTGGCTAGATTTACATTGGGGACGTGACAGTACTCGAGCGCGCCTTTGGCGCTTCCCCTTGGGGTTGTACCATGATGTGCAATTTCGTCAATTCCTCCGCCAACGTTGGACGGAATTTGAGAGGGATCATCAAGTGCATGTGGACGAACCTGAACTGCTGTGGGAAACGGCGAAGGTGGTGTTGCGGGGCGACATCATCGGGTATGCAGCGCGGAAACGGCGCTTGCTTGCAGAACGTATTCTCGCACTGGAACTACAGGTTACCAAACTTCGACGCAGATGTGCCCAGGTTCCCTCGATTGATAATAAGAGGAGGTTATGGGAATCCCAAGTCGACCTCAATGAACTCTTACATCAGAAAGCCAAGAAACCAATACTTTATTATCGCTATCGCCTGCATTGTTATGGCGACAAACCTGGCAGATCGCTGGCTCGCTATTTGAGGGGTAGGCGTGGCTCCACATTGGTGGCGGCCCTGCAAGACGCTAAGGGGAAAGTGCATAAGGAGAGTGGGGATATTGCTAGAGTTTTTCGGGAGTTTTTCCAATCTCTCTATAAGGCAGAGGAGGGCCCCGGTACAAACCTACCTGCCTACCTACGAGATTTGAACTTGCCGCGGCTGACAGAGGCGCAGAGGGAGGTATTGGACCAGCCCCTCACTTCCCAGGAGATACAGTTGGTTATTTCTGCGGCCCACTGTTGTAAAGCCCCCGGACCGGATGGCTTGGGCGCAGAATTTTATAAAATCTTAGGTGACTGTGTCGGCCCGGTGCTACGGGAGGTGTTTAGTGTGAGGGGGGATCGGGGAGCCTTCTCTTGGGGGCAGAACCATGCCCATGTCACTCTGATTCCCAAGCCGGGTAAGGATCCGTTGTTAGCAGCCTCCTATAGGCCGATCTCTCTTCTTAATTTTGATTTCAAAGTCCTGGCAAAAGTCTTGGCCTTACGGCTCGGTGAAGTATTGGGGAGCTTGATTCATGAATCACAGGTGGGCTTTGTTAAGGGGCGCTACGCAGTTCGGAACCTCCGGAAAATCTTGGCCTCCTTGGAGTGGGCCCATGCCCGGCAGTTGCCCTCGCTACTAGTCAGCTTTGATGCTGAAAAAGCCTTTGACAGGGTGAACTGGCAGTATTTGTGGGAGTTATTGCCCTCGTACGGCATAGGTGACATCTTCTGCAACATGGTGCGTAGCTTATATATCACACCGACGGCGGGGATCCTGTGTAATGGTGTATTGTCAGAGGGGTTTGTATTGGAAAGAGGCACGCGTCAGGGCTGTCCTCTCTCTCCGTTGCTGTTCGTACTTTCCTTGGACCCCCTGATTCGTAGAGTGGTGAGTTCGGGCGGGATTAAGGGTGTGGTGGTAGGTTCGCAGGAGTTTGTTATAGAAACATAGAAACATAGAAATATGACGACAGAAAAAGACCACATGGCCTATCTAGTCTGTCCTTCCATAACAACTACAACAGTCCACTTTTTTATCTCGGCCTTTGCGGATGACCTCTTAGTCCATGTGACTTCCCCTGTCGCTTCCTTGCCGAATTTATTGGGGGAATTTGAGCGGTTTGGGGCACTGGCAGGCCTCCGTCTTAATTACGATAAATCCGAAGCTTTGGATATTTTGGGAGACCTGCGTGGAGCTTGGGGGGAATCCTTCCCACTTCGGTGGGCGGAGGAGGAATTTCTCTATCTGGGTATCGTATTGCCCCGCCTGCCCCAGGAGCTATATAGACGTAACTTGGATCGCACATTGCGGCGTTTGACGGTACAATTGCAGACTTGGGCATCTCGTCCCCTGTCTTTGCCTGGGAAAATAGCGGCGATACAAATGGTTATCCTACCGCGTATTTTGTATTGGTTACAGACTCTGCCTGTCTGGCTCCTTAGTCGGGACTTGCGCCGAATCGAAGACTCCTTGAAGGGGTTTCTCTGGGATGGGAAGCGGGCTCGGATTCCGTGGATTAGGCTACTGGGGAAATGGAAAGAAGGGGGTATGGGACTGCCCGACCTAAAGGCGTACGCTCTGGCATGCCAGGCGCGGCACTTGGGAGACTGGTTAGGGGGTTCGGAGGACTACACACCTCGATCGGTGGAGGAGAGTTTAGTGGCGCCGTGGCCCTTGTTGGGTGTACTGCATGGGCGACGCGGGGACCTGCCAGAGGTGGCTCGGAACAGTGCCTTGGTGACCTCGATTAGACACACTTGGCAACAGCTGAATCGGTATTGGGAGGCGCCCTGGGAGGTTTCTAGCTGGTTGCCTCTCCGCGGGAATGTCCATTTCCCCCCGGGATCCGACACGGCGATCTTTCGCGATTGGTGGACGCGGGGCATAAGGATGGTGGGTCATCTGGTGGAGCCCTCGGGATGCTGTAAGTCTTTCTTGGCCCTGAGCCGGGAGTATGACTTGCCTCCACGGCACTGTTTTGCCTACATGCAGGTCGCTCACTATGTGGCCTCACTGCCAAGAGAAGCTTTGCATTCTGATCGATCGGCCAGAATTGTGGACTTCTTTGGGTTGGGGGAGGATATGGCCCCGTCCATTTCCCAGTTGAAGAGCCGCTTGGATTGTTATAGGGGTCTACCTGACTATCGGAGGATTGAGTTAGCCTGGGCCCTTGAACTGGGTGAACAAGTGGCTCCGGGGTTGATTGGTAAAGCTTTGAAACGAATAGTTGATGTGGCTTATGGGGCCCGTTGGAGAGCGATCCAATTCAAATGTGTGACTCGAGCTCATTTTTCACCACGGCGGGCTCTTCGGAGTCGGCTGGAGACGGATGGTAGCTGCCCTCGCTGTAAGGAGCCCTTGGCGACGTTACTACATATGTGGTGGGGCTGTCGGCGATTAAGACCTTACTGGGAGAGAATACGGGCCTTTCTTAGTCGGTTATTGCAGAAGCGGGTTCGTTGGTCGGGCCGCTTCGTAGTTTTGGATCAACTAGCGGCCCCAGGGCCGGTTAAGGCCGGGGAACGCCTACTTCTGAGGAAGGCTTGTCTAGCGGGGAAGGGGCCGATTCTTCGATTATGGAGAGATCCCCGACCACCGACTGTCACGGAATGGCGAAATAATCTTCACCATTTAATGTTGTTGGAGCGTTGGTTGGTAAGGGGCAATGTTAGGCGCTGGACAGTGTTCATGTCAGTTTGGGAACCTTATATACAGCAACTTGGGGCACGTAGCCGTAATGAAATCCTCCAGTTGGGGTTTTGAATGGCGGGTAGGGGGGAGTGTGCTGCCCCTATCCCTTAGGTTAGTTACTTCACTGGAGTGTGGGGGGAGGGGTGGGGGGAGGGGGGGAGGGGTGGGGGGGAAGGGGGGGGGGAGAGGATGCTATTTTATGAAAACCGACACCAAGTGTATTGTTATGTTGTCTCCTGGAGGGGATAAGAGTGCACCCCTCGTGGAGACCTGGTTATTTGTTAATTAATTAATTGTTTTCCTTTAAATGTTTCTCATTGCCTTGTTTGTATCTCTTGGTGGATTAAAATAAAGTATATAAAAAAAAAAGGCAGCATAAAGTCCAATCATTAAATTGAAAATAAAATAATTTTTTTTACCTTTGTTGTCTGCCCATTTTATTCTCTGATCATGCTGGTCCTGTTCTGAGGCTTCTGTTTTCCTGTCTTCTCTTAGCTCTCTTTTCTATGGTCTATAGTCCATCTGCCATTTTTGTCTCTTCTTTCGTTTCCTTCACTTCCTTCCATCAGCCTATTTCCAGTCCCAGTAACCCTCCCCAGTATCA
This sequence comes from Ichthyophis bannanicus, assembly GCA_033557465.1. NCBI lineage: Eukaryota > Metazoa > Chordata > Amphibia > Gymnophiona > Ichthyophiidae > Ichthyophis > Ichthyophis bannanicus. The sequence continues at coordinate 139,994,188 of CM066039.1, forward strand.
GTCCCCTTTCCAGTCCTCCCCTCCCATTACATTCCAATGTCAACCCCCTTGCGTTCCCAGGACTGCCAGTGGTGTCCATTCCCTTCTAGTTCCCCTCCTTCCTCAATGTCCAGCCCCTTCTAGTCCAAATACTGTGCCACGTACCAGCTCACTTCCAATCTCAGTGCCATCCCCATGTCAGCTCCCTTCCAGTCACCCTATCCTCTGTCCATCCTCCTTCCAGTGCCATCCCCACGTGTCTGTTCCCTTCCAGTCCTAGTGCCCCCTCCCTTCCAGCCTCCTCCCTATTACCCACTCACCTACCAGTACCATCCCCAGGTGTCAGCTCTCTTCGAGCCCCCTCCTTACCCCCTCTGTCAGCTCCCTTCCTGCCACGTCCTTCCTCCCCCCGCATCAGCTCCCTTCCTGCCATCTCCTTCCTCCCCACTACGTCATCTCCCTTCCTGCCACCTCCTTCCCCCTGCCATGTCAGCTCCCTTCCAGCCCCACCTTCTCCCCATGTCAGCTGCCTTCCTGCCTCCACCTTCCCCCATCAGTCTCTTCCTGCCATCTCCTCCCCCCCTTTTCAGCTCCCTTCCAGCCACATCCTTCCCCTCCTCTTTCAGCTCTCGTCTAGCAACCTCCTTCACCCTATCAGTCCAGTACTGCCACCTCCTTCCCCAACTCTTTCTGCTCCCTTTCAGTCACCTCTCCCCCTCCTCTTTCAGCTGCCTTCCAGCCCTCATCTTCCCCCTATGTCAGTCCCTTCTGAAACCCTCTTCCTCCTTCCCTTGCAGCCGTGGCTCCTGCTTCTTACAGAACGGTGGTTACAATAAAATTAATTTAAAAACAAAAGGAAACTGGTGTGGAGCTTCCGACCCTATGGAACTCCTGCTGTAGTGCTTGCGCTCAAAAGGAAGGGATACTACAGGTGGTGGGATGCTGCAGCAGGGGTTCCATACAGCCGGAGGGCTCCGAACTGGTTTCCTTTTGTTTTTAAATTAGCTTTATTGCAGCCACTGCTCAGTAAGAAGCAGGAGCAGCGGCTGCAAGGGGAAGGTGAGGCTCCACTGGGGGGGGACAAGGACCGCAGATGAAAAGCCGGTTTTCTGTTCTGGCCGCTCCCGGTCTCGCGGTCAGTCTTCAATCTCTGCCGGCAGCCGGCCTGGCCATGGAAAAACCGGCCAGGCCGGCTGATAACCGGCCAGTTAGCAACCCTACACATTCCTTATTCTCCACCTAAAATAGCTCAGTGGCTGTGCTGCATAGTTTGAAAAGCTGAATCTATGTGTGTTTGCAGGTCTGTGTGCATCAAACATGATGAGTACATCAGATAATTACTTAAAAAAATAAAATATTTACATATTGATATGTTGCTGAATATTTAAAACATACAGTGAATGTTTTACTTATTATGTTGTTTGAATAATAATTTGCTTTGTTTACTATCTGGGGTGCATTTTCCACAGCTAAAATGGGTCACTTTGGAAGAGAGTTTGGGAAACACTGGTCTAGCATGTGTGGCTGAGGCCAGGTATCATTGATAGCATTAAATATCTGTGTAGGGATCTGTAGTAATCCACCTTATACAATTTTCCCAGTAGGTCGTATTGATTTTATAGAGTCCAGTGAAATATTTACAGTTGCCTTTTTTCCTAGGTGGTACCTAGTTGGTGCTGTTACAGGATGCTAGATTTGCCGCATCCTGAGCAATGTTTGTAAGGTGTTTGTACTACTCCACAATATGTCGGGTACTGAAGAGGATTTTTGGTGCTTTTACTGAGAAAAAAACAGAAGTGGACTTTTTTTGTATGTTCAGTTTACTAAACACTGGTGTGTACTAGTCTTTCTATATTCTGATGATGTAAACAATCAATCTACGTTTACCCGTTCCACTCCATTCATTAATTTATAGGGTTCTGTCATATCTCCCCTCAGCTGTCTCTTTTCCAGGTTGAAGAGCGCTAACCTTTTTAGCCTCTCTTCATAGGGGTATCCTGTACCTTTTCTAATAACGCTATATCCTTTTTAAGATACGGCGACAAGAATTGCACACAATATTCAAAGTGTGGTCGCACCATGGAACAATACAGAGGCATTATAATATACTTTGTTTTATTCTCCATTCCTTTCCTTATGATATCTAGTATTCTATTTGCTCTCTTGACCGCCGCAGCACACTGGGCCGAGGGTTTTGACATGTTATCCACGATGACGCCTAAATCTTTTTCCTGAGTGGTGGTTCCTAATGTGGAACCTTGCATCGTGTAGCCATAATTTGGGTTGTTCTTTCCTAGGTGCATAACTTTGCAGTTGTCCACATTAAATTTCATCTGCCATTTGGATGCCCAATCTTGCAATTTATCAAGATCCTCTTGCAAGTTTCCACACTCCTTATGGGTTTTAACAACTTTAAATAGTTTTGTGTCATCTGCAAATTTGATAACCTCACTCGTTATTCCCTTTTCCAGGTCATTTATGAATATGTCAAAAAGCAGCGGACCCAGCACAGATCCCTGGGATACTCCACTATTGGCCTTTCTCCATTGGGAAAATTGGCCATTTAGCCTTACCCTCTGCTTTCTATCTTTTAATCAATTCCTGATCCACAATAGTACACTCCCTCCTATTCCATGACTTTTTAATTTCGCCAAAAGTCTCTGATGAGGGACCTTGTCAAAGAACGAAGCAAAGAATTCATTCAGTCTCTCCACTATGTCCTTGTCCCCTCTTAGTGCCCCTTTTACCCCTTTATCATCTAATGGTCCAACTGACTTTCTCACAGGTTTTTTGCTACAACTGTACTTGAAAGTCTTTATTACGCATTTTTGCTTCCACAGCAAGCTTCTTCTTACATTCTCTCTTTGCCTGCCTTATCAGTGCCTTGCATCTAACTTGCCAATGCTTGTGCTGTTCCACTTTTTGTCATTTGGCTCTTTTTTCTATTTCCTGAAAGATGCTTTTTTGGCAACAACAGCCTCTCTGACCTCACCTTTAAACCATGCTGGCAGTTTTTTGGACTTCCTTCCACTTTTCTTAAAGCGTGGAATATAGCTGGTCTGGGCTTCCAAGATAGTATTTTTAAACAACACCCAAGCTTGATGTAAGTCTTTAACCTTTGCAACTGCTCCTTTTAGTTTTTTCTCAACTATTTTCCTCTCCCTTTTGAAAGTTAAAAGGTAGTACTGTGGATTTCCTTACCATCCCTCCTCCATTAATTAAATCAAATGCGATCATGCTATGATCACTATTGCCAAGTGGTCCCAACACCCTTATCTCTTGCACCAGATATGGTGTTTCGCTAAGGACTAAGTCCAAAATGGCTTCCCCTCTGGTTGGTTCATGAATCAGCTGCTCCAAGAAGCAGTCATTTATTTCATCTAGAAACTTTATCTCCCTTTTTGTTTCCTGTATGGAGACAATTGTAGGGTGCTGGTGATGGGTACTAGAATAAGAACATTTGCAGTTTTGTGTTCTTGGTGCTGCTGGCCTTAAATTTAAAATATTTTGTCAGTTCACATTCAAGTAAATCTTCATTGTTGCTGACTTCGGAGCTTTTCCAGATCTAGCACATTCTAATCCTCATCATTAAGCTGGTCATAGCACTGACCAAATAAGTCCAGTAAGCAAATATTTATACAAATGGGGCTCAGTGGCTAGGCAATTGAGGCCCCAGAATAAGTCTCTGCACAGGACCCTGCATACCTTCGGGCCGCCCCTGTCATGCTGGGGACATCTCTAGACCCATCTCTTAAAATGATTCCAAAGACATTGCCGTGATTTGGTTGTCAACATGCATGTTTTTGTATATCCAAATCGCAAAGAAGGCTTCGAAAAGCATCACCATACTTTACAGAATATGACCCTATGCGCATAAGATAGGTGCAGTCATTTTTATACTTGTTCTAGAGCTGATGTAAATGACTGCGACTTCATTTATGCATAGTCCTGACCACTTATGAGAGTATTCTATAAAGTCAAATATGCATGGATTCAGCTTTATAGAACTGGTGCCATTAACATGCATAAATCTAGCCACTACTTATATAATTACCTTCCATCTGGATAGTGCCAGGGTGGAGTGTGGACAAACCATGGTCAGTGCCAGATATTATCCAGACAGTTGTGATATTCACTCTGATAGCAATATTTTTTTGTTCAATGCTATCAGTCAGTGTTGACTCTTGGCAACCCAATTGCCTCTGGGTTTCTTGGCAATGTATCACTAGAAGTAGATTGCCAGGCCTTCTTTTCTAAGGCAATAGAGAGTAAAGTGACTTGATCAAGGTCACAGGGAGTGTCGGTGGGAATCAAACCCTCAATCTTCTGGATAGTAGGCAGTTGCTCTAACCATAGGCTACTTCTCCATATAACTAGCCAGTTAACAACACTGTTTGTAGTATAATCAGAGCCAGCCGCTATCCAGATAACACTGTTGAATAAAGGTAGTTACTCACCTGTAGCAGGTGTTCTTCATGGACAGCAGGAACAAGTCCTCACATATGGACAGAGGCACATGTGAGAATGCTCCCCAGCTTCTATTGGAAGCTTTTGGTAGTCTCCACCGTGCCTGCACATCTCTTTCCCACATGCCGCCACAGCACCATCTTGATTCAGTCTGATAACATAGCTGTAGCAGAAGACAACTCCTTGGGGAGGTGGGAGAGTTGTGAGGACTTATTCCTGCTATCCACAGAGAACACCTGCTACAGGCAAGTAACTACCTTTTCTTCATGGACAGGTAGGAATGAGTCCTCACATGTGGGACTGCCGAGCTACAGACTACCAAAAACTGAGGCGACCAACGAGAAGCCTGACAGAGGCAAAACTGAACTGCGGTATGGCAACAGGCCTTAATGTCAAGAGACCAACTATGTACAAAAGCAGTGATTCTGTCTTCCCCCTTTTTTCTGTAGCCTGGACAGAAAAGAATATGCCTAGGGGCATAGAGTTGGATTCTAATCCTCAAACAGATTCCTGAGTACAGATAGGGCGAAGTTTCTGTCATGTCTGGAATCCCCGTCTAGGCAGTACTGGACTGTGTGGATTGAAGACCACATTGCAGCCCTGCAGATCTCTTCCATGGAGACCGAGTGCAAGTTGGCCACCAATGCAGCCATAACTCGGACATTATGAGCAGTGACATAACCATCAAAGCTTAGGAATGCCTGGGCATAAACGAAGGAGATGCAGTCTGCCAGCCAACTTGAAAGAGTGTTTGGAAACGACAGCCCCTAGCTTATTGGGGCCAAAAGAAACAAAAAGCTGGATGGACTTTCTATGGGATTTTGTCCACTCCAAGTAGAAGGCTAAGGCTTGCTTGCAATCCAACATGTGCAACTTAGCTTCTCCTTTCTGTGCATGAGGTCTCGGGAAAAATGTTGGAAGAACAATAGACTGATTAAAATGGAAGTCCAAAACCACTTTTGGAAAGAATTTAGAATGGAGTAGGAAGGACCTCTCCATAATGGTGGAATTTGGTCTAAGGCGGATGAACTACTAGAGCTCACTCTGCATGCTGAAGTGACCGCCAACAGAAATAAACACCTTCGAGGTCAAGAACTTCAGTGGACAAGAATTGAGTGGGTCAAATGGAGCTTTCATGAGCTGTACCAGAACCACATTGAGGTTCCAAGACACTGTGGAAGGCTTATTGGGAGGCTCCAAAAGAAGCAAGTCCCACATAAAATGAACAACTAAAGGCTGTATCAAGATGAACTTTCTTTTCACACCTCGATGATATGCCCCAATTGCACTGAGGTAGACCCGACAGATTTGGACTTAGGTCCAGACTCGGAGAGATACAGAAGATGTGTGGAACAGATAAAAGGGTCTAGAGCCTGATCCTCACAGCGGACAGCAAACCTCTTTCACTTGCAAGAACAAGACTTTCTCATAGAGGCCCTTCTGGAGGCCAAAAGGATGTCAGTTAAGCCTTCCAGCAGGTTGAACTCAGACAACATTAACCTTTCAACATCCACCAAGTCCTAAGAGTCCACTGAGTTTGACACATCTGGAGGCATGCCAAGTGTGTACACATGCACTATAGGGGCCATGTGGCCTAGTATAGTCAACATCTTTCAAGTCATTACCTGCTGACTCACTTGAGTTTCCTGCACCAGTGCTGTCAATTTGTGAAGTCGGTCGCGCAGCAGAAAGGCTCTCACCTGAGTCATGTCAACCAGGGCTCCAATGAATTCCAAATGCTGGGTGGGCTGAAGGTGGGATTTTGAGTAATTTACCACAAACTCTAGTAGTTCCAACACCCGAATGGTCAATCATGTTAATTCTTGGACTCCATCTGGAGTGGCACTCTTGATCAGCCAATCGTCCAGATATGGGAAGACAAACACTCCCAGCGTCCAAAGGTAAGCTGCTACTACACTAGGCACTTTGTGAAGATGTGAGGAGCTGAGGCCAGGCCAAAAGACAACACTCTGTACTGGAAGTGTTGTCCCTCCAGGAGAAATCTGAAATACTTCCTGTAAGCAGGATGTACAGTATCTGTATGTGGTTGTAGGCATCCTTGAGATCCAGGGAGCATAGCTAATCTCCTTTTTGGAGGTAAGGAAGCAGGATGCCTAGAGAAATCATTCTGAACTTTTCTCTTACCAAGTACAGATTCATATCGCTGAGGTCTAGGATGGGACGGTATCCCCCCATTTTCTTGGGGATCGGAAAATACCTGGAATAAAACCCCAACCTCTTTGCTCTGGTGGCACAAGCTCGATCACGAGATAAGACAAGAGGGCAGTGATTTCTCTCTGAAGCAGTTCTTGATGCAGAGGGTCGAGATGATGCAACCTTGGGGGACAATTTGGTGGTAGTTCCAATAAATGTGGTTGATAACTGCTTTCAATGATCTATAGAACCCATGAATCTGAGGTTACGGAGAGCCACCTTTGTGCAAAAAGAGTGAGCCTTCCCCCGAACGGAGGGTTTTCTACTGCAGTCATTGGAAGATTGCTCCAGGAACCAGTCAAAACCCTGCCCCAGGTTTTGACTGAGGAGCTGGCTGGGCTCTGTGCGGCTTCTCTTGATGCTGGTGCTGGCGAGGGGCCTGCTAAGGTTTGGAGGTCTGGGGCCAGGAAAGTACCCATGCCTGTAAGGGTAATAGGTCTTTTTCTGATTTCCACCTTGGTACCTCCTACAATCGGAGGTATGCTCAAATGTGCACCTAGAGAGCCTGGAAAGGATAACATGCTGCTTTTCAATATGGTCAGCTTCTTCCTCAATCTGTTTCCCGAAGAGATTTGCTCCGCGTCATGGTACGTCTGCCAGCTTATTTTGCAGTGACTCTTCCAGGCTTGACAAATGGAACCAAGCGAGCCTCTGGGTACCAACATTGATGCCAGCATTTCTGGAAGCCATCTCAAAGATATCATAGGTCGTTTGGACCATGAACTTTGAGCAGCCCTTGCTGTGGCCCACTGGGGAATGAAACTGATCCAATTTCTCTGGAAGGAGGAATGGAGGCAGATCAGCCAAGTTGCACATGATGTTCTTCAAAAACATGCCCATGTAGAGCTGGTAAGAGACCATGTGGACAACAAGCATGGAATTCTGGAAGCATCTTCTCCCGAAAGAGTCCAATGTCTGAGCCTCCCTCCCTGGGGGCACCGGTGACCCAGTCTTCTGAGTCAGAATCAGAGAGGAAGTCAAAGTACTTCTGAGATTCTGCTTGGATCACTCTCCTGCTTCGAGGGGATCAGGAGCTCCTTCAGGAGCGATGATGTTCTGATACCTTTCTAGATCTCGAGGGTGCATTGAACCCTGAGATGCTAGATAGGGATATCCACCAGGCAGTCACAAGTGTCGGGGATCTTTGATGCCCCGATGTTGGTACCTCTCCTGCAGGCAGGGCATGCCTCTTGAGAATCAGTGGCTGATGTTGATGCAGCTGGCATCGAGGCCCTGGCATGCACTCTTTGAGCACTTGCAGAAGGCACTTCTCCATGACTGCCAATTCTGAAAGTTGTGGGGCTTGAGCAACTTTGACTGATGTAGGTATGCAGGGATATTGGTGGTTGGTTCTCAGCTGTTGGCAGGCTGGTGGTGCCGCTCTGATATCCTGGAGGATGAGCTCCCCTCCATTTGGGGCATCTTCGAAGGGCAATCATGCAGACCCCCATCACTCTCAATGCCATGCCTCAAAGGGCTTGGATGCTGATGCACCAGTCTTCACACAATGTTCGGTGTGGTCACCCCTCAATGTTGTTGAAGATGCAGTCAAATACGTCCTCATCTTTGGGTGGAGATCGATCAATGGCCGATACTCCAGGGTACTACGGGTGCTGGGCTCCGATTGAACTTGAGAGCCCCTGGGCATCGATGCACCGCCAGCGTCCAATACATGATGCTGATGATGATGGATCAGACTTCTGAGCACCAAAATGTAATTCATGCTGCTTCTCACAACCCTTGGAGTCCGTGTTTTGTCATCTGTGAACACAAATTACAAGAAGAGGGCTGATGATCAAGTCCCAGAGATTGTAGGCATCAATTGTTGGAATCTATGACTGATATGGTCCTAGAGCACCTGGAATACTTCTTGAACCCACTGGTAAGTTTCTGGAACATGTAGTCTGGAAAAATAGTTGTGGTAAAGTTGAATGGCTCAATGACGAGGACCATAAGAACATAAGATATCCCATACTGGGTCAGACCAAGGTCCATCAAGCCCAGTATCCTGTTTCCAACAGTGGCCAATCTAGGTCATAAGTACCTAGCAGTTTCCCCAAAAGACACAGGTTCCTCAATGCTTGTATTGGGGCAAGCAGTGATATCCCGTGTCCCTTTTAATAATGGTTTATGGACCTTTCCTACAGGAACTTGTCCAAACCTTTTTTTAAACCCAGCTACACTAACAGCTTTTACTACATCCTCTGGTAACAAATTCCAGAGTTTAATTACACGTTGAGTGAAAAAATATTTTCCCTTATTAGTCTTAAATAGGTTACCCTGAAGCTTCATTGCATGTCCCCTATTCTTTTTATATTCTGATGATGTAAACAATCGATCTATGTTTACCGGTTCCACTCCATTCATTAATTTATAGACCTCTATCATATCTCCCCTCAGCCGTCTCTTTTCCAGGTTCAAGAGACCTAACCTTTTTAGCCTCTCTTCATAGGAGTATCCTTCCATCCCCTTTACCATTTTCGTAGCTCTTCTCTGTATCTTTTCTAATAATGCTATATTTTTTTTAAGATACGGCGACCAGAATTGCACACAATATTCAAGATGTGGTCGCACCATGGAACGATACAGAGGCATTATAATATCCTTTGTTTTACTCTCTACTCCTTTCCTTATGATACCTAGCATTCTATTTGCTCTCTTGGCCGCCGCTGCACTGGGCGGAGGGTTTTAACATGTTATCCACGATAACGCCTAAATCCTTTTCCTGGGTGGTGGTTCCCAATGTTGAACTTTGCATCGTGTAACCATAGTTTGGGTTGTTCTTTCCTAAGTACATAACTTTGCAGTTGTCCACATTAAATTTCATCTGCTATTTGGATGCCCAGTCTTCCAATTTATCAAGATCCTCTTGCAATTTTCCACAATCCTCTTGGGTTTTAGCAACTTTAAATGGTTTTGTGTCATCTGCAAATTTGATAACCTCACTCGTTATTTCCTTTTCCAGGTCATTTATGAATATGTCAAAAAGCAGTGGACCCAGCACAGATCCCTGGTGTACTCCACTATTCACCTTTTTCCATTGGGAAAATTGGCCATTTAGCTCTACCCTCTGCTTTCTATCTTTTTTTTTTTATTATTTATGCAATTTTCAAATTTACAAGCTAGAGAAAAAACTTGTACAGAAAAGGGCCTTTAACAGCCCACAAGTCCACCAAAACGACAAACAAGATGGGTCACAAAACAAAAGAAAATTGTTTCCAAAACAATACAATCAGGATAAAACAAACGCAATGAGAAATGCTAAACATTCTAACCGTTTAATGGACCCCTAGTCCAGGGGCCCAGGAGGGGGCAAAGGGGAAGAAACAGCCACTGCGGTTGCCCGTTTTTGTGAATTTACAAAAGTGGTTAATTGAGAGGGCTCAAAAAAAATATATCTGTTACCAGATAATTTTACAAGACATTTACATGGAAAACGTAAGAAAAATAAACCCCCCAACTGAATAACCCCAGCACGATACATAAGAAACTGCTTCCTTCTTTTCTGGGTCACTCTTGAGACATCTGGAAACATTCTAATCTGCGAATCCAGAAACTTTTTACTGGAAGACCTAAAAAATACTTTCAAGAGCCAATCTCGATCTGCTTCAAGGGCGAAGGTCACCAAAAGCGTGGCGGTCATCCCCACAGCTGTAGGGGACCGTTCCAAAAAGGTAGTAAGGTCCAAACTGTCCGAAGACATCAACAGGTTTTCTCCTTCACCCTTTGCTCCAATCTTAGTAGTTGGCAAATAGAAGGCTTTGGATATTGGAGGAATAGCATCAAGTGAGACTTTCAGAACAGTCACAAGAAACTGCTTAAAAAGTTCCAAAGGAGAAACCGACGGAACTTTTGGAAAAGTCAACACTCGAAGATTACGAGACTTAGCAGTATTCTCAAGGAACTCCAACCTCCTATGCACAATTGAAAAGTCCTTCACAAGAGATTGGGAAACATCCTTAACCTGCGCTAAAGACCCCTCAAAGGAGGTCACTTTAGCATTAATTTCAGTACTAAATGACTCAAACACTTGCAATTGTTGCCCAAAAAGTTGAAATTGTTGAGAAATAGACTGGAGCTGAGATGTTACATTAGAATGCATAGTCAAAAAGGCTTCCCATAGTGAATCAAAGGAAACTACCTTGGGCTTTTCCAGAGGGAGTCCCTGGACACCAGCAGACACTTGAGAGGAAAAAACTTGGTCAATCAGAGATAAATCCAGAGAAGAAGCCGGGACACGCAAGGCATTATCCTCCACAGCCCCCACCACACCAATAGCCCGATCCTTAAAGAGCTGCCCAGCTGAAATACCTTCCACACCGGTAGACTGTTGATGAAAATCCTCAGAAGAGCAGACCGACCCTCTTTCCACTGCAACAAGGTCCCCCTGCTTATTCTCGGCATCGGGCTGCAATGGTGGGATACGGAGCTCCGGGCTCAACGATACCTCCAACCTCACGGCATCCGGGGACCTACCTTCCGACCCCAGAATGCCTAGCGAGTGCGCGAGAGCTGAAGCACTTCTCGGAGCGGTCTCCACAAACAAATCCATGGGACCGCAAACCGCCGATTTCCCCGCACCCGAATCCTCCGCCATCGCCTTTGCTTTACGTTTCCTGCCCTTATGCGGCATCGAACGTTTCAGCAGGAAAAAAGGGTAAGGAAATAAAGTACCAGCAGGAGGACTCGGAGGCTCACTGGCGTGCGTCTGTTACCGTCGCCATCTTGTCCATCTTTTTGCTGCTTTCTATCTTTTAACAAGTTCCTGATCCACAACAGTATATCACCTCCTATCCCATGACTTTTTAGTTTTGCCAAAAGTCTCTGATGAGGGACCTTATTAAAGGCTTTCTGAAAGTCCAGATACACTATATCAATCGACTCACCTTTGTCCACCTGTTTATTCACACCTTCAAAAAAACACAACAGATTAGTAAGACAAGATCTTCCTTGTCTAGAGCCATGTTGGCTGTCTCCCATTAAGCCATGACTATCTACATGTTGAGTAATTTTGTTCTTTATGATGGTTTCTACCATTTTTCCCGGTACTGACGTCAGGCTTACCGGTCTGTAGTTTCCCGGATCACCTCAGGAACCCTTTTTAAAAACTGGCGTTACATTGGTGATCCTCCAATCTTCAGGTATTACAGATCATTTTAATGATAGTTCACAGATTACTAATAGCAGGTCTGCAATCTCATAGTACCATAGTAAATGACGGCAGATAAAGACCAGCATGGTCCATCCAGTCTGCCCAGCAATACGGCAAGAGTAGGTGCACCTGTCGCTCTATGCAGGCCACCCCTCCCCATGTCTTTGTGTAGGGGTGGACCCACCACTCCATGTAGGACACCCCTATTTGTTGAGAAGTTAGATGGTTCAGTTTATTTTGTTTTTATCCTGTTGCTATAAAGGGATCCGCTGTGCTTGTCCCATGCTGTTTTGAATTCCATCACCGTGTTTGCACCCACCACTTCCATCGGGAGAGCATTCCAAGCATCCACCACCCTTTCAATGAAAAAATATTTCCTGACATTGCCTTTCAATTTTCCACCTTGCAGCTTCATGTTATGCCCTCTAGTTTTGCAGCTTCCCCGTCTTTGGAAGAGGTTTGTTTGTTCATCGTTCCTCTTTAAGTATTTAAAGGTCTGAATCATATCTCCCCTATCCCTCCTCTCCTCCAAAGTGTACATATTTAGGTCTTCAAGTCTCTTCTCATAAGGTTTCTTATGCAGGCTCCAAGTCATTTTGGTCACCTTCCTCTGAACAGTTTCCAGTCTTTTTACATCTTTTGCAAGATATGGTCTCCAAAACTGAACACAGTATTCCAAGAGAGGCCTCACCAGCGACCTGTTCAGTGGCATAAGTATCTCTTCCTTTCTGCTGGTAATCCCTCTTTGTATGCAGCCCAACATCCTCCTGGCTTTTGCCACTGCCTTGTCGCACTGTTTTGCCACCTTGAGATCATCAGAGATAATCACACCAAGGTCTTTCTCCTGAACCATGCACACCAACCTCTAGCCCCCTATTGCGTACATTTCCCTTGGGTTTCTACTACCTAAGTGAATGACACTGCACTTTTTCACATTAAATCGTAATTGCCAAGCATTAGACCATTCTTCCAGCTTTTGTAGATCTTTCCTCATGTTAGCCACTCCCTCGGGGGAGTCCACTCTGTTGCAAATTTTCATGTCATCTGCCAAAAGACAGACTTTCCATTCAGTCCTTCAGCAATATCACTCACAAATACATTGAACAGTGCCAGGCCCAGGACCGAACACTGGGGCACCCCGCTAATCACCTTCCTTTCATCTGAGTGAGCTCTATGTACCATCACCTTCTGTCATCTGTCAGTCAACCAATTTCTAATCCAGTTTACCATTTTGAGACCCATCCCAAAGCTACTGTTTGTTGACAAGCCTCCTATGAGGAACAGTATCAAAGGCTTTGCTGAAATCCAGGTAGGTGACATCCATCGCATGCCCCTGATCTAGTTCCTTGGTCACCCAGTCAAAGAACTCAATCAGATTTGTTTGGCAAATCAGTAAAACCATGTTGCCTCGGATCTTGCAACCTGTTGGTTTTGATAAAGTTCACTATTCGCTCTTTTAGGAGTGCCTCCATTACTTTTCCAGTTATCGAGGTAAGGCTCACGGGTCTGTAGTTTGACACTTCTTCCCTGTTACCACTTTTGTGTAGAGGTACGACATCAGCCATTCTCCAGTCCTGAGGAACCTCTCCTGTTTCCAAGGATCTGTTGAAAACATCCTTTAACAGCCCTGCAAGAACCTCTCTGAGCTCTTTCAGTATCCCATCCGGTCCCATGGCTTTGTCCACTTTCAGTTTAGCAAGTTGTTCCAACAACTCATCTTCTGTGAATGGTGTGGTATCTACTTCATTCCCATTTTTATATTTGGGAGTCACAGCTGGTCCATCTCCAGGATTTTCTTTAGTAAAAACAGAGCAGAAGTATTTGTTTAGCAATTTCGCTTTTTCTATGTCACTTTCCACGAGTCCTTTCCCAGCACTTCTGAGTCCTGCAATTCCAACTCTGATCTTCTTCCTTTCCCGAATATACCTGAAGAAAGTTTTGTCACCACCCTTAACATCTTTAGCCATCTTTTCCTCTGCCTTTGATTTTGCTATTCTTATTTCTCTTTTTGACTCTTTGAGTTTGATCCTGTATTCATTTCTGTGTTCTTCTGTTTGCAAGCTTTTGAATTTTGCGAAAGTATCATCTAGAAGTAAGGAGATCCTGGATTCTCTACAGGGAGAACTATTCAGGCAATTGGTAACAGACCCCACACGTGAAGGGGCCATACTGGACTTGGTGCTTAACAATGGTGAAAGTGTTTCTGATGTTGCAGTGGGAGATCATTTTGCATCCAGTGATCACCAGATGGTGTGGTTCAGTATTAGGACTAGGGCTGTTAGAATCCATTCAGAGGTGAGGATCTTAGACTTTAGGAAGACTAACTTTGCGAAGATGGGCCAATACCTCAGGGAGTTATTAGTGGGATTGGAACAGCTGGGGGATGTAGAGAAATAGTGGGCAAAAATGAAAGGGGATATTTTAAGGGCAACCAACATTTTTGTTAAAATGGTAAATAAAGGTAAAAGGAAAAGGAGACCGCTATGGTTTTCGAAAGAAGTAGCTGAAAAAGTGAAGAAAAAGAGGGAGGCCTTCATGAAATACAAGAGATCACAAAGAGAAGAAGACAGGCATCTGTATTTGGAAAAACTTAGAGAAGCTAGCAAAGTAGTCAAGAAGGCAAAGATTCAAAAGGAGGAGGAAATAGCCAATGCAATAAAATGGAGGGATAAGACATTTTTCAGATATCTTAGTGAGAAGAGGAAGGGCAAACGTGGTATTGTCAGACTCAAGGGTGCAGGGGAGGAATATTTACTTATTTACATTCTCTTATATACTGCACTGTTCTGCATCAGTGTGGTTTACATTGAACAAACTGAAATTACATTGAACAGGGCATTATAACTTGGAGATAAGTATTTTACAGGGAACATGGGCTAGGGAGGGTTAAGTGGCTTGCCCAAGACCACAAGGAGCACATGTGGGACTAAAAACCCCAGTCCTTCCAGCCCAAGGTTGCTGTCCTCTAGTGGGATTTGAACCCCCAAACCTCTGGCCTGAAGCACCTTGCCCCAACCACTAGGCCACTCCTCCATATGTAGAAGCTGATAAGGATAAAGCAGAATTGCTTAACAAATATTTTTGTTCTGTGTTCACCGATGAAGAACCAGGAGCAGGACCTCAGAAAGCACCCACAAATAGTAACAGAAGCGAGGGACATCTTGAACAATTTTCAGAAGACTGTGTTCGTGAGAAACTAGCTCAACTTAAAGTAGACAAAGCGATGGGACCAGATGGGATACACCCTGGAATACTGAGGGAACTTGGGGACGTTCTAGCAGCTCCACTGACTGACCTTTTCAATGCCTCGTTGTAGTTGGGAGTGGTGTCAAAGGACTGGAGAGAGGCTCTTGTGGTGCCTTTACACAAAAGTGGAAGTAAGGATGTGGTTGAAAACTACAGGCCGGTTAGTTTAACTTCGGTGGTGAGTAAATTATTGGAAACGCTGAGTCCAGCGGATTACAGGATCCGAGGCAGCATGGATTCACCAGAGGCAGGTCTTGTCAGACAAATCTGATTGATTTCTTTGACTGGGTGACCAGGGAGTTGGACCGAGGGAGAGCCCTAGATGTGGTGTATTTAGATTTCAGTAAAGCCTTTGACACTGTTCCTCACAGGCGACTTATAAACAAACTGAGCACCCTAGGGATGGACCCTAAAGTTACTGCTTGGGTTAGAAATTGGTTGGGTGGGAGGCGACAAAGAGTACAAGTAAATGGAGCTCACTCTGAGGAGAAGGATGTTACCAGTGGTGTGCCCCAGGGATCTGTCCTTGGTCTGATTCTTTTTAACATCTTTGTTAGTGATATAGCGGAAGGGCTGTCGGGTAAGGTTTGCCTCTTTGCGGATGATACCAAAATCTGCAATAGAGTAGACACCCAGGAAGGTGTAGATAACATGAGGAGGGATCTAGCTAACCTTGAAGAATGGTCTAGAATTAGGCAGCTGGGATTTAATGTTAATAAATGTAAGGTCATGCATTTGGGCTGCAGCAATCCAAGGGAGCAATATAGTATAGGGGGTGAAGTACTTTTGTCCACTAAAGAAGAGCGGGACCTAGGCATGGTTGTGTCTGATGATCTTAAAATAGCTAAACAGAAAAGGCGACGGCAAAAGCTAAAAGGATGCTTGGGTGCATACGGAGAGGAATGGCTAGCAGAAAAAAGGAGGTGATAATGCCTCTGTATAAGTCTTTGGTGCGACCTCATTTGGAGTATAGTGTGCAATTCTGGAGACTGCACCTTCAAAGGGATGTGAACAGGATGGAGTCGGTGCAGAGGGTGGCTACTAAAATGGTTAGTGGTCTTCATTATAAAGCATATGAGGACAGACTGAAGGATCTTAATATGTATACCTTAGAGCAGGGGTCTCAAACACGCGGCCCGCGAGAGAACGTTGTGCAGCCCGCGACGGCTTCTGCTGCTGCTGCCGTTGCCGCCGTGGCAACGGCAGAATCGACGGTCAATTTTTTAAAAAAAAAAACCTGGCTTCTGCTGCTCAAGCAGCAAAATCAGCTTCCTCTCTGCCCGGAGATCCCCGAGAGTGCTCCATCAGCGGGTGCTTTTCAAGCCGTGAAGAGAGTATTTCCCTCTCGCAAGGCTTGAAAAGTGACTAGGTTTAAGCCGCGCGAGAGGGAAATACTCTCTCTTCGCGGCTTAAAAAGCACGCCGCAGATGAAGCACACTCAGGGCTCTCCGCGCAGAGGGGAAGGGGCCGCGGGACAGCTGATTTTCTGCTGCAGCAGCAGAAGCCAGGGTTTTTTTTAATTTACCTGGGGGGGGTGTAGGACTGGAAATGGGCTATTGGCAGGGGGGGGGGGTATGACTGGAAATGGGCTATTGGCAGGGGGGGGTTATGACTGGAGATGGGCTATTGGCAGGGGGGGGTTATGACTGGAGATGGGCTATTGGCAGGGGGGTTATGACTGGTAATGGGCTATTTAGGGGGCTAGGACTGGAAATGGGCAGGTGGGGGTTAGGAAGGACTGGAGGTGGGCTAATGGCAGGGGGGGTATGACTGGAAATGGGCTATTGGCAGGGGGGGGGTTATGACTGGAAATGGGCTATTGGCAGGGGGGGTATGAATGGAAATGGGCTATTGGCGGGGGGTGGTTATTACTGGAGATGGGCTATTGGGGGGGGGTTATGACTGGAGATGGGCTATTGGCAGGGGGGGTTATGACTGGAGATGGGCTATTGGCAGGGGGGGGGTTATGACTGGAGATGGGCTATTGGCAGGGGGGTTATGACTGGTAATGGGCTATGGTGGGGGCTAGGACTGGAAATGGGCAGGTGGGGGTTAGGAAGGACTGGAGGTGGGCTGATGGGGGGAGTTAGGACTGGTAATGAGCTATGGAGGGGCTGACTGAAATGGGGTAATGGGGGTTAGGGCTGGAAGTGGGCTATTGGCAGGGGGGGTTATGACTGGTAATGGGCTATGGGGGGGGTAAGACTGAAAATGGGGTGATGGGGGGTAAAACTGGAAGTGCGCTATGGGGAGGTTAGGACTGGTAATGGGCTATGGGGGGTCTAGGACTGGTAATGGGCTGGGGGGGTTGCTAGGACTGGAAATGGGCTGAGTGGAAGGGGGGCTTGAACTGCAAATGGCTGATGGGGAGGGGGGCTTGGAATGGAAATGGGCTGTGAGGGGAGGGAGCTAGGATTGGAAATGGGCTGATGGGGGGCTAGGATTGGAAATGGGCTGATGGTGAGGCTAGGATAGGACTGGAAATGGACTAATGGGGGGACTAGAAGGGAGCGGATGCTGGGTGGGGCTGGAACTAGAAGGGAGCTGATGTTGGGGGAGGATTAGAATGGGATGGAGCTGGGAAAGTGAAATGGAGAGGGGAAAAATATTTTGTCTGGGAGAGAAGACAAATCTACAATTGGCCAGGTATTGGGAGAGTAAGTGGGGATTGAGGATGGAGGGGTAAAATTTGAGTGGATGAAATAGGAATGAGGAAAGAGAAAAAGGAGAAAGATTAGTATGTTAAAGCAGATGTAGAGAGAGAATGGAAAAAAAACTAGGAGAGAAGAAAGGGCAAATGGACAGCAGACGATGGAGAGTTAGCAGAAGACATGAAGAAACCAGAAGAAAGTGGCTGGAACAATTGCAACTGAAAAAAATGCACAAAAGGTAGAAAAATATCTCTTTATTTTGAATTTATTAACTGGAATATGTCAGCTCTGGGAAATGTGCATCATTAATGTTTGCGCTTTGTTTAGTACAAGAGGAAATTAATTTATAGTTTTATTTCTACAGTGTTGTTGTACATTCCAAGTTTGGCTTTTGGGGTTCCCAGTTTAATTATTGTCTTCTTGTTTCTAAATCTTTTAGTCTTTCTTTATCCATACTCATTAAAGAGGCATGTTTACTAAAAGTTAGTGTATGGTAACATTATGCAAATATTTATGCAAATGAGGCCCCTTATGCAAATGAGGCCCCGCGTCTTATGCGGCCCCCGGGTTACTTTACAAGTCCTCATTTGGCCCTCAAAGCAATTTGAGTTTGAGACCCCTGCCTTAGAGGAAAGGCGGGATAGAGGTGATATGATTGAGATGTTTAAATACCTACTTGGCATAAATGTTCAGGGAGAGAGCCTCTTTCAATTGAAAGCAAGTTCTGCTACGAGGGGACATGGGATGAGGGTGAAGGTAGATAGATTCAGGAGTCATATGCGGAAATATTTCTTTACGGAAAGAGTAGGGGATCCGTGGAATAGTCTCCCAGTGGAGGTGGTAGAGATGAGGACAGTAACTTAATTCAAAAAAGCATGGGACAAACACAGAGGATCTCTAAAGGTAAAAAGGGGACTGTTGTAGTTGTTGATATGGAAGGACAGACTAGATAGACCATGTGGTCTTTTTTCTGTCATCATATTTCTGTTTCTATGTTTATATGCCTGTCTGCCTGCTGCCGCTGCTGTTGCTTTACCTGTGTGACAGCGGCAGGCCTCCAAATTTTCAAAAGAAAAAAAACCAACGGGTCTTTGAGATACTGCGCTAGGAAGGCTGGTTTGCTTCCACCCAGTCTGATGCAATGCATGCATCAGAGGGTATGGAACCAATGTTCCCATTCCTGCTAGTGGGAGTAGGTGCAAAGCGATCGTGAAAGTGATCACGCTTAGGATCGCACGGCACAGACAGGTAATGAGGGCCTGCCAAAGCTGTGCGATCGCTTTGCACCTCCCCCCACTGATAAGAATGCTGGTAGAGGACTCAGCACAGTTTAGCGGGAATATTGGGTGGGATTAGACCAGCCTCAGCACAGGAGTTCAAGATCCTGCGGTTTGTTTGTTTTTATAAAATGTTGAAGGCTCACTGTTGCTGATGCAAGAAAAGCGGGTAGGACAGGGAGAATGAGGCTACCACTGAAACAGTGGTAAGAGTTTTGGTTTCTATTTTCATTTTTTTGAGTCACTTCTTCCCTTGCCACCCTCTTGGAGCCACCACCCTGTGCAAGCGCTTGCAGTGCCGACCTGCTTAGATATGGAATGGGAAATATCTTTAGTAAAGCAGGACCTGAAGGAGTTGTGGTATAAACACCCGCTCCACATTCCTCTACTTTAGTGATGAGAATGAGGGGGAGGAAGAAGCTTTCAGCCACTGGCTCCTAAGGTTTTGGGCCAATGTGTCTACCTACCTTCCCTGGTGTAATTCTTACTTTTATAGAACCATAAAGGCATAAACATTGCCTTTATAAAATACAGACAACATGCACTTTTCGTATCTGGATGCCCATTTATAAAATAAAATAATCCTCCACAGTCCTAGCTCATTCTAAGGTTGCTTCTTCTTATTCTGTCTCTGGCTGTCATATCCGAGCTACCTGGGCTACGCAATTTTTCAATTAGCTTGAAATTACTTAGCAAACTGTTTATAATTTTTAAACAAGTAGTTCTAGGCAAATATGAAAGCTGAAAGCAGTGTCTGTCAAGAGAGAACACAATGAACAGGGTTTCCACCACTTCCCTGCCATTGCACTCCAACTAGGCTCTACGCAAGGCTCCCCGATAGGTAGGAATCTGGGCTCCAGCTGCTTTCTAATTGCTTCATAATTCAAAACTTTGCTATGTCTCTGCCTGTTCAGAGTTGCTAGATGTACAATAATTAACATATTTGCAGGATCATTTCAATGATTAATAATTTTAAATATGCAAAAATCTATGACAATTTTCAGACATAGGGACTGTAAATCAGGACCTGTCCACAGGCCCACTAGGATGGCCAGTTTTGGCCATGTGATGACCAGCCTGGACTGGAAGGGAGGTAGGTAGAAAAAAAGAGGCCACTATGTGAGCCATAACAGCCCCAGTCTGGTGACTTGTTTCTTCTCTTCCTCTCTGATGGCAAGTGCTGTTTTGTGGTAAGCGTGAAATGAGCACACCAAGGAAAGAAGAAGAGCAACAATCCTCCACAGAAATCACAGGAGCCACCAGAACAGCACAGGGAGGACACGGCCACACCTCTTAAAAACAAAGAAACCTTTTATTTCATAAACCTTCAAAGGTACAGACCCGACTTGGCCAAGTTTCGGCTGTCAGCAATACCAATTAAGATGCAATTGCATATATATTCCAATGGCAGTCAGGACAATGCATATTTTGGCATTTTAGCAGCATGTGATAGTAATTATTTGAAAAATATCACAATTGTGTTTCAGATCTGCCAACACTGAGCCTGCTTTTCTTTTCTTGTTCTTCTCTCAGCAGTTCTTTATCATTTTATTCTTATATACTGTACATTGTTAATGCTTTTCCCCTGTATGCTCTTCTCTCTCCTTTCAACAGTTATATTTCTGTGTATTACCCTTTCTTTTTCCTTGCCTGATCCTCTATCTTTTCCTTTAGTTCTGGTATCTATTTTTGCTTATTCTTCTTAACAGTTCCTGAGTCTTGGTTTATTGTCCTCCCTCTCCCATTTCCTCCTGACTACTTTCTCTGTCTTTCCTGCCACCCTCGCTTTAAGCATGGTCACAGGCTCTTAGTGAATTTTCATGGCAACTAAGTCAGATAAATTGTCTATCTTTCTAATTCTTCCTTCAACCTGAAAACTTGCTTCCAGCCTCTCCTTCTACTGCAGATTGCTAACTGGGCAGCATGCAATATTGCTGCTGCCCAGTTATTGCTTGTCACTGCCTCCACTCCATCCCAGAACACCCCAATGCTAACCGGATAGCATCGAGACAAGTAGGGAAGATTTTTGTTTTGTTTTGTTTTTTAGTGCAGTCAAGTCAATGCTGATTCCTGGTGACCCTGCTGCCTCTGGGTTTTCTTGGCAATGTATCACTGGACATAGATTGCCAGGCCTTTTCTTCCGAGGCAATGGAGAGTAGTGACTTGCCTATGGTCACAAAGAGTGCCAGTGGGAATGTAACTCTTGATCTTCTAGGTACTAGGCAGATGCTCTAACCATTAGCTACCAGGGAAGTTAGAAGGGGATATTGAACAACACTAACTGTGTAAGTATTGTTGAATATCGTAATTTAAGGCATTTGCATGGTTTACTGGGCTGTAAACTGTGTAAATGTCTTTCAAAAATCGGGCCCAAAATGTCTAGACAACACAATGTAAAAATATTTTAGTATGAATTTATTAACTGGTATATGTTAGTTTGGGGAAATGCGCACTGAAGATGTTTTTGCATTATATTCAGTACAAGAAATATATTTCTGTTTTTATTTCTCCAATGTTGCTCTACATTTAGCATTTGACTTCTTGGGGTTTCCAGTTCAATTTTTGTCTTCATATTTCTATTTCTGATGTGTGGTCAATTAGTCTGTATTTGGTGAGGGTCTATCTGTGTTTTGCTTGTGACTGAAGTGCAAAATTTTATTTATTTAACATTTCTTATATATTGCCTTTCATGATATCAAGGCAGTTTACATTGAACAGGGCATTTATAACTTGGAGATAACTATTTTACAGGGAACATGGGCAATGGAGTGTTAAGTAGCTTGCCCAAGACCACAAGGAGCACCTGTGGGACTAGAAACCCAAGTCCTTCTGGCTCAAGGTTGCTGTCCTCTAGTAAGATTTGAACCCCTGACCTTCTGGCCTGAGGCAATTTGCTCCAACCACTAGGCCACTCCTCCCTCTAAAATTCTTAGCGTTTTACTGTTTTACCAGTACTATGCATAGTGTTGCCAACTTTTTCACCGAGAAAAACCCGACACCTGTGGCTCGCCATGCTCCACCCATTCTCCGCCCCTAGTCCCACCCCTGCCCCACCCACAAAAATTACCGAGGATTCAGTCACACACCCCCTCAGTGTTGGTTCTCACCCCCCCCTGCTGACTCACTCACCCCCCTCCCCTGCTGGTTCACTCACTCACCCCCCCTCCCCTGCTGGTTCACTCACCCACCCCCCTTGTCACTCACTCACCCCCTCCCCTGCTGGTTCACTCACACCAACCCCCCTCCCCTGCTGGTTCACTCACACCACCCCCCCCCCCTCCACTGCTGGTTCACTCACCCACCCCCCTGTCATTTACTCACCCCTCCTGCTGGGTCACTCACTCACCCCCCCTCCCCTGCTGGTTCACTCACACCAACCCCCCTCTCCACTGCTGGTTCACTCACACCACCATCCCCCCTTGCTGGTTCACTCACACCATCACCTCCCCTCCCATGCTGGTTCACTCACACCATCACCCCCTCTGCCCAAGCCGCTGCTTCTGCTTTGTACAGAGCAGCGGCTGCAATACACTTACTTTGAAAAGTAAAGACAAACTGTGTAAGGAGCGCTCCGGTCATCGCAGAGCCCGAGGAAGTGATGTCATGGGGGCGGGCTCCTCACAGGTTGTCTTTCCTTTTCAAATTAACTTTATTGCAGCTAAAGTTAATTTGCAGCTACTCACTTCACCGTCTTGGATTTGAAGGATGCCTTTTTCTGCATACGGCTAGCATCAACCAGCCAACTTTTGTTTGCCTTTGAATGGGAAGACCCTATTACAGGAAGACGGGGTCAACTCACCTGGACTCGACTACCCCAAGGATTTAAGAACTCACCTACTCTCTTCAGTGCTGCTCTCAACCAAGATCTTTCAATGTTACTCCGGGAAAAAGAGTCCTCCTCCAGTATGTAGATGACCTATTGATAGCCACCAACTCTAAAAGCGAATGGTTTGGGCGTTTTGACCCAATCCCTCAGATCTTGGCAGCAACCTGTAGCATATCTATCCAGACAACTGGACACTGTAGCAAAAGGATGGCCACCTTGCCTGAGAACCGTGGCAGCTACAGCTCTCTTGGTGAGTGAAGCTGACAAGCTCACTTTGGGTCAGAGTCTCCAAGTAACGGTACCACATTCTGTCCTGACTCTTACGGAACACAAAGGGAATTACTGGTTCACA
Source organism: Ichthyophis bannanicus (assembly GCA_033557465.1). NCBI lineage: Eukaryota > Metazoa > Chordata > Amphibia > Gymnophiona > Ichthyophiidae > Ichthyophis > Ichthyophis bannanicus. The sequence continues at coordinate 140,017,352 of CM066039.1, forward strand.
AATTCACGAATGCTTAAGTACCAAAGCATGTTGTGTGAAAACCCCCGATTGCAGTTGATCATCAGTCAAGCTTTGAACCTAGCTATGCTGTTTATTTATTTATTTAATAGTATTTATATACCGCCTTATCAAACAATCAAAGCGGTTTAACAAGAAATACAAACGCAGTGAAAATATGAACAGACATTAATGACAAAATACATAGTTAAATAAATTTGTGTGTTTTACATAGATATAGTGCGCTATAAACATTGTGTACTATAATACAATGTGAGCTATAATACAGCTAATTATATGATTGCTTTCTCTCTTACAAACTGAATTGCTTATTCAGTAGAACCATAATGCTCAATAAACAGGACAGTTTTTAATTGCTTTCTAAAGTCTTTAAGGTCCTGAGCAGCTCTTAAATCAATTGGTCCTGGCCCCCCCCCCCCCCGATCATGATTGCTTGGAAATAATGGACACTGTATTCTCCAGTCACCCTGATCTAACTGATGTCCCATTAAATGACCCTGAACGAACTTTCTTCATGGATGAAAGTAGTCTTGTCATCAACGGACGACGATGTGCTGGTTATGCAGTGGTGACCCTGGACATGGTAATAGAATCATCAGCTTTGGCCCTGGGGACTTCAGCACAGAAAGCTGAACTAATAGCCCTCACTAGGGCACTGATAACAGGGACAGGGCTCCGCTTGAATATGTACACAGATTCCAAGTATGCCTTCACCACATTACACGCCCATGGAGCCCTGTACAAGGAACATGGGTTAATAACCTCAGGAGGCAAGTCTATTAAATATGGTCCCTCATTTGTATCTCAAGTGACTCAACAGTTGGCCCAAGCTTTACAAGTGCAATGGAAATTACATTCAGCTTACAGACCCCAAAGCTCAGGAAAGGTAAAGCATATGAACCGCACTCTGCAATCCCAGTTGTCTAAATTCTGCCAGGAAACTCACCTGAAGTGGCCTCAGGTTCTTCCTATAGCCCTTCTCTTGATACGTTCAGTCCCCACAAAGTCATTAGGAGTTTCCCCATTCGAGATTTTGTATGGGCGACCTCCGCCCATTGTCCAGGGAATAAAGGGGGATATGAACCAGATTGGGTCTGAAATCACTAGACAAGAGCTGTTGGCTCTAGGTTCTGTCTTGCAGGGTCTCCATGCCTGGGTACAAGACCAACTACCCATCAATCTGACTGAATCACTGCATCCCTTCAAGCCTGGAAGCACGGTGTGGATCAAGGAGTGGAGGAAGGAACCATTATCGCCTCATTGGAGAGGACCCTATGTCGTCATACTATCAACCCCTACAGCAGTTAAGGTTGCAGAACTAGAACCTTGGATTCACCACAGTCGGGTAAAGCCAGTGGCATCTACTGAACTTTGTCACTGGACTTCGACAAACAATCCAGAATCGCCATTGCGACTCACGCTGCGGCAACAACCACCGCTGTAAGAGTCAACAGCCCTACTCCTGCCACCTACCGGAAGCTGGCAGGTCTACGTACGGCAGAAGCTTGAGGAATCTGCAACCCTACTCCTGTCACCAACCAGAAGCTAACAGGTCTACATACGGTGGAAGCTGTGGAAAAAGAGAACTTCAGTAAAGAATTTGCAAATTTCTAGACAAATTCATTGAGATATTGTAATCATGATATATCAATGTATTTATGTTGTACTTACGGTAGCCCTGGGGCCCCTTAGAATGCCCACTGATATACCTCCTTGTATCACATGTTATGGACCAGCCACATGGGCGAATGATGGGTCCTGGGGATACCGCACTCCTGTTTAGGTTTGAAGACTATTGTGTTTGCAGTTCTACTAATGGCAGTTATGTGTTTACTCCTTCCATGTTTTCTGCCTCTTTGTTTACGTATGGTTACCTCCAGCATTGACAGTACCGTTGAACGTAAGACAGCAGCACGCGTACTAGCCATGTGGAAGTATCAAGCTATACCCCGAGAAGAACCATCAGTTTGCACAGGGTTTGATATGTGATTATTTTCTCACCCTCTTTTATTCGGGCTGAGAATAATCAAAGGGGGGAATGCGGTAGGCTATGGCCTGTAAACTAGGCCTAGACCCCAACCCCCACCTTAGACTAGTGTTAAAGAGAACCAGAGTTTGAGAAACTGCTTTAAACTGCTTTTGAAAAGTTTGTATAATTCCTTTATGCTGATGATAGACATGTTCCTGCATTCCCTGAGCTAGAAATGGCCTTGAAGTAGAAATGTATCAATGTCTAAGACTATGTCTTTGTTAGAATAGCCTGAGAAGGGGGAACAGGGAGCTAGACCCAGAGAGGGTCCCCGATTGGACAGGTGCAAGGGGCGTTGGGACCAATAGGAAGTTTGCCTGTATCAAACTGTAAAAATTGTATATAAGGAATTTGCTCCTGTACTCCATTGCTCAGTCTCTTTTGGACACGATTCTGTCTGAGCCTGTGCACAATAAATTGGCTTGGATCCTGCAACTGACTCCTGGTTTTATTCATTGCATGCAATTCGCTGCTACAATAACACTGAAACTAATGAACTCCACTCTTCTCATGATCGTGGTAATATTTCACTAGCTGTTTCTCTTGACCTTTCTTCCAGCTTTGATCTGGTCGACCATCGCACTCTTCTCTCTTGTCTCTGCTCCTTTGGCATTGCTGGTTCTGTTCTTTGCTGCTTCCACTCTTTCCTCTCCTCCCAATCCTTCACTGTTCTCATCGAGTCTTCCTCCTCCCCTGCCTTTCTGCTGTCCTGCGGTGTCCCTCAAGGTTCTGTCCTCACCCCTCTCCTTTTCAATGTTTTTCTGGCACCTGTTTCCCTCATTATTCAACAACACGGGATCTCCGCTTATTACTATGCCAATGACATTCTTCTTGTTCATCATACCAGCCCATCCGCTCCTGCCTGTCTCTCTTCTGTTTCTGCCTGGATGTCAACTAACCTTTTGCACATCAACCCTGCCAAGACTGCTGCTATATGGTTTTCCCTTTCCAGCTCTCCAACATCTATGGCACCGTCCCTCGTTCAGACTACCGTCCCCCTGGTCTCCTTTCTCCGTTATCTAGGTGTCACCTTGGACTCTTCTCTTTCCTTCTATAATCACTTATCCTCAGTCATCCAACGGTCATTTTACTCCCTTCACCAGATCCATTCTATTCACCCATTTCTTTTATTTCCTTTCCTGACCACTCTCCTCCTTTCTCTCATTATGTCCCATATCGACTACTGTCAATGTTGCCTAGCTGGCCTCCCCGTGTACCAACTCCATTGTCTTCAACTTCTTCAGAACGCTGCTGCCTGGATACTCACCTATGCCTCTCGTTCAGATCACACTACCCCTCTACTCATTCGTCTGCACTGGCTACCCATAAGGTTTCGTATTCAATATAAGGTCCTTACTCTGGTGCATCATGTCATCCACACCCATATCCCCCAATACTTATCTGACCTCAATCATCTGCACACCTCCTATCATCCCCTCTGTCAGATTTATTCCAACCGCCTTTCTCCCCCATCCCCTTCACTTGCACATCTGTAAGCCACCCTGTCCTCTGCCTTCTTTTACTTGGGCCCCCTCCTATGGAACTACCTCCCATCGGACCTTTGCCTCAAACGTTCCTTTTCCTGCTTTAAGGCGATGCTGAAAACTCATCTCTTCTCCCTTGCCTTTAACTTCCCCCCCTCTATCTCCTAATTTCCTGCCCTCAGCTGCCCTCCCTCCCCCCTCCAGTTAAGCACTCCATTACTTCTTCTATGTGTTTTCTTTTCTTTCCTATCCTTACAATGTAGCAGGAGATCTATTCTATTATCTATTCGAAGTCTGTCCTTCCAAACCTCAGATGAAAACACAGAGACAGACCGGTATGCAAACAGATGCTGTTTATTGTGCGCACAGTCTCAGGCACAGCCGGCATCCTGAACAAAACGATCTGAGAGAGTGAGGTAAGGTTAGCCTGCTACTTTTATACATTCTTATTCTGCCAAAAGTCACAGTTCTATTGGTTCCAACACCCTCTTCCTTGCCCAATGGAAACTTTCAAGTTGAAGCGAAACTTAAACATAGCCCAGCCTCTCCCATTATGGCGCTTCTGGTGTTAGAACTAAGGGGATCTGCCTCATTCCCCCTTTGATTCTTCTTACCTTCCAAAGACCAGGGTAAGAAGTAAATCACTGCTAAACAGTCAGTTAATTCATGCTGGGGGAGGGGCTGGTAATTCCACATAGCCATTACTTGGGCTGCGGTTTTACGCTCCACCGTGTTCTCAATGGTGAAGGTAATAAATCGACTGAGGATAGGGATACAACATGGCAGAATGGCACATAGCAGTAGGATAAGAAGAACCCCTACCACTAGGGTTTTTAGTCCCCCTAGCCAACTGAATCACTTCATAAACCACCCAGGACCCATGGATGGGTCAGTAATATGATTAACTAGATCACGTAGGTCTTGGATAGAGTGTTCAATGGAAACACTTGCGTCAGTGAGGCTAAAACAACACATACCCTCAAATTCCTCACAGCCATGATTTAGCTGTAGGAGCAAAAAAATCAATGGTCATCCTGTTTTGCAGAATCACCATCCGCAGACCGGACATCTCATGATTCATAGTGGCTAGGATGGTTGAGGTGAGATTAATGGATTTAGCCAAGGAACAAGCAACACGGCTTACTTCTATAGCGTTGTGCAAAGCTAACCCGGGTGCTCCTACAATGGATATTGCCAGTCCTAGAGCTGTTTGATCGCTATAAGGTTCCACATTAGAGTTACAGGCAGGAGGCATAGGTTTTGATCGAGGATAGCGCGGGTGGGAATTAACCTTACTAGGGGTATGAGAGAAAGCAGCAGTAGTAAGTCTGCCAAAAGTGCAAGGACCTCAAGTAGCGTTCATGGGAACATAAGTATAAGCAGTTTTACCACATAACAGAAACCATCCTAAGGGAAGATATATTTCCGAGTAAGCATAAGATACTTTAGTAATAGACTTGCATGATAATACGGTGTTTGACACATTAAAAACCTCTTTAGTGGCATTTACAAAAAGAAAGCAATCTGTAGCATTAAGTGTGGAGACAACCTGCAAGGAGAAAGGGACCCTGTTAAAATATACTGAGGTAGGACTAGTAACTCCAATGTGATAGAAGAAGGTAGAAAAATAAACATTGGGCTGAGTGCAGGTTAAATCGGCAAGTATAGTAAAATTTTGCATTTCACACAGATTAGAGGGTACAGCAATGAGACGAGTTGATAAGAAAGCTCCAGCTTGTAATGAGCTGCGCATACAAAAGTCTGACATATTTAAGGCAGTTTGGGCAAGTAGTATTGCCGTATTAACAGTTCCTGAGCTGGACTGAAAGTGGCACCACATGAGTGGTAGGAGGAAAGTCGATGTGATCCTACTCATGATGGTCTGGAAGCAGGAGGGCGGTCTGGGTCGAAGAGGATATCAGCTGAGGCAATACACACATAGATTCTCAAAATTCTACCGTACATAGTCCTGTCAGCTTCCGGTGGTGACAGGAGTAGGGCCAGAGTACTTCAGTTGCCTGAGGACGGTTGGTCTCCGGGCGGAGATGTCCTCGTCAATTTCAGACGCAGGGGGTGATCTGGAGACACAGTCGAAGTTCAAAGGCGGAGCTAGAGCAGGTGTGGCAGTCTTGACACGAGTATGGTGGATCCACGGGACTACTTCAGCCACTTTGACAGCGTTGGGGGTGGTGAGGAGAACAGTATATGGGCCTCTCCACTGCAGTCAATGGATCTTTCTTCCACTCCTTAACCCAAACACAAGTACCAGGCTGATGCGGATGGAGTGGTTCAGTCAAGCTGATCGGCAGTCTGTCCTGGACCCAGTGGTGTATCTCCTGTAAGGTAGAACTGAAAGCCAACAGTTCCTGTCTAGTTATTTCAGATCCTATCTAGGTCAAATCACCTATCACACCCTGCACTATAGGAGCTTGGCGACCATATAGGGCTTCAAATGGGGAGATATTAATACCCTTCCGCGGAGCTGAGCGTATGTGGAGTAGAGCTACCGGCAGTAGTTGAGACCATTTCAGGGAGGTCTCCTGACACATTTTTGCTAGTTGGGATTTTAAGGTGCGGTTTATACACTCCACTTTCCCTGAACTCTGGGGTCGGTAGGCTGTATGGAGTTTCCATTCTATCCGAAGGAATCTAGCTACTTGCTGTACTATTTGGGCTACAAATGCAGGGCCATTGTCTGAACCTATAACTACAGGGAGACCGAACCGGGGAATGATGTCATGCAACAGTATCTTGGTAATTTCCCGGGCTTTTTCTGTCCTAACAGGGAATGCTTCTACCCACCCCGTGAAGGTACAGACTAGTACTAACAGATACCTATACCCATTGGCTCGGGGCATTTCTGAAAAGTCAATTTGGATATTTCCCATGGGTGTGACACCATATGACTGGACCCCAGGGGGTTGGTGGGGACCCTGGCGGGCATTGTTTCTAGCACACGTGGTGCACTGCCTAACTGTTGCTGCTACCATGGATGAAAGACAGGAAATAAAGAAGTGTGGGCGGAGGGCAGTTTCCACGGCCATCTTGCCGAAATGTGTAGCCTGATGGAAGGAAGACAGGAAAGCCGGGGCTAAACTTTCTGGGATTAATATCAGGGAGGTGTTCTCCTTACTAGGCAGTCTCAACCATCCGTCAGGATGTAGTACTGCTCCCTCCTCCTGGCAGAAAAAGTCCAATTCCTGAGTAGAGTACCGGGGGGCCCAGTAACTTAACGGGACAGGGAACAGGGGGGCCTGCAGGCCAGGGGGGTTCTATTAATTGCAAGAGGGGTGCCGAGGCAACCCGTTTTGCTTCCAGGTCCGCTCGCCGGTTGCCTTTTACTACCCCACTATTCCCCTTCTAATGGCTCCTGCAGTGCGTGACTGCAACTGCCTTAGGACACCAAACAGCTTCCAGCAAGGCTAGCACCTGGGGACCGTTCTTTATCTCGGAACCAGCTGCAGTAATTAACCCTCTCTCCTTGTACAGGGCACTGTGGGCATGGAGGGTGGCAAATGCATATCTGGAATCTGTGTATACATCAGGCTTAGGTCTGCTCCCAGGATCAGGGCACGGGTAAGGGCAATGAGTTCTGCTTTTTGCGCCGAAGTCCCAGTGGGTAGGGGTTGGGCTTCAACCGTTGCTTCTGCTGCCGCCACCGCATACCCGGCACACCTGCGACCTTCAACCATGAAGCTACTGCCATCTACAAAGTAAGTCTCATCTGGATTACTCAAGGGCACATCTGTCAGGCCCGGGCGACTGGAGAATACTGTGTCCATTACCTCCAGACAATCGTGAACAGGTGGTCCCGGACTGATTGGTAGAAAAGTGGCAGGATTTAGAGCTTGACTGGTTGTGATCTGTACTCTGGGATTTCCCCATAACATGCTCTGATATTTTAACATTCGGGAACTGGTGAAGCAGTAACTCCCTTTGTGCTCCAACAGGGTTTGGACTGAGTGCGGGACGGTAACTAGGAGATTCTGGCCCATTGATAATTTATCATATTCTTCCACTAACAGTGCAGTTGCAGCTATCGCTCTCAAACAGGGTGGCCATCCTTTTGCCACCGGGTCCAACTGTTTCGACAGGTATGCTGTTGGGCATGGCCAGGATCCCAGGTGTTGGGTCAGGACTCCTAGGGCTGTTCCTGCTGCTTCATGCACATAAAGAGTGAAAGGTTTGGTCATATCCGGAAGACCTAAGGCTGGTGAAGACAGTAAAGCTCGCTTCAACTGCTGGAAGGCCTCCTGTTGGCTGGGTCCCCATTCGAGGGGACTTTTCTCCAGGCCTTTTGTGGACTCATACAGAGGCTTTGCAATCTTGGCAAAATTGTGGATCCAGATACGGCAGTAATCTGCTGCTCCAAGGAAGGCGCGCACTTGTTTTCGGGTTGCTGACACGGGGATCCGGCGTACAGCCTCCTTTTCGCTTCCCAACCGGCGGCTCCCCTTCGCAAGGTGGAAACCCATGTACTTCACTTCCAGTTGACATAATTGGGCCTTACTCCTTGAGACTCGGTATCCAGCCTTATAAAGAAGTTGTAAGAGTTCCATAGTTGCCTGTATGCATTCAGCCTCTGAGTCGGCTGCAATCAGCAGATCATCGACATATTGTAGGAGTACCCGTCTCCCTGATTCCCCAAGGGGAAAAGTAGCAAGGTCTTTGGCCAGAACGGTACTGAAAATGGTGGGGGCATTCTTGAATCCTTGCGGCAGCCGGGTCCACGTAATCTACCAATAGCAGGATCTTCTTTTTCAAAGGCAAACAGATGTTGGCTCTCAGGGGCCAGCCGTAGACAGAAGAAGGCATCCTTCAGATCCAGAACCAAGAAATGGGTGGCCATTGCAGGGATGAGGCCCAGTAAGGTATAAGGGTTGGGCACCACTGGATGCAGAGTTAGAACAGCTTCATTGACTCGGCGCAGATCTTTGACCGGCCGGTAATCTGATGTACTTGGTTTGCGGACTGGTAACAGAGGAGTATTCCAAGCTGACTGGCAGGGACGCAGGATGCCGTGCTGCTGGAGACATACCAGGTGATGATGGATTCCTTCCACTGCAACCCGGGGCAGCAGATACTGCTTTACATGCACTGGAGTTGCTCCTGGTTTCAAGACAACACAAACTGGGGATATGTTGGTGGCGAGTCCCGGGGGATTCCCTTCTGCCCAGACTCCGGGGGGAACTGATTGCCATCGAAGTTGAGTGGCGCTGGTCGGTCCGGGCCTTTCTTCAAACAACCACCATTCTTCTTCCCGGGGGACGGACAATACCAAAACTGATGGGCCCAGGCTGGGTATTTCAAGCTCCGCCTGGCCCTCTGGCCCAAACGATATCTGGGCCTGGAGCTTCGACAGGATGTCCCGCCCCAGCATGGGTATGGGACACTCAGGCATATACAAGAACTGGTGGGTGATGGTCCGTCCCCCCAACTGGCACGTGAGGTTTTGCAGGAAGGATCGCTGGGCTCTATTTCCCATCGCTCCTACAACTGTCACGGTCCTGGCGGAAACCGGGGCCACCTGCCGGGTGACAACTGAGTGTTCTGCTCCTGTATCAACCATGAATTGCATTTCTTGGTCCCCTAGGTTGATCTTGACCATAGGCTCCTGGGGACCTAGTAGAAACTTGGAGCCCGGTCTGGGCTAATAATCATCAGAGTCATAAAGTTCCATGGTCGCAAGGCCCTCAAAGGCTGGCTCTGGCGGAGGCGGGTAGGTCTCGCATGGATATGGTGTAGGCTGTTTCTGGTCTCGGCCTCGAGTGAAGGCTCTTGCACCTCTGGTGGACGGAAGTTGACCTCTCTTCGGGTTGCGATTTGGGCATTCATTCTTCCAATGTCCTTCTTCCTTACAATAGGCACATTGATTTTTGCCTAATGGGGGTCGAGTACCTCCTCGATCGTGTCCCTGTCCTCTGCTCCCATCCCTGGCCCATGCCGGAGCGGGCGTTCGCTCGACTAGGGCGGCTGCCAGGAAATCTGCCTTCTTTTTCATCTCACGCTCGGATTCCCTCCTCAACTCCTGGTCACGATTCACAAAAACCTTCTGTGCAACTTCCATTAACTGTGCTGTGTTCATGCCCGCAAACCCTTCTAACTTTTGCAACTTCCGTCTGATGTCACTCTGAGCCTGCGCCACAAAGGCAATATTAATCATACGGAGATTCTCAGGAGCTGCCGGGTCGTAGGGGGTGTACAGCCGGTATGCCTCCGTCAGTCGCTCGTAAAAAACTGCAGGGCTCTCATCTGGGGACTGGAGAGTCTCGGCAACTTTGCTGATGTTCATGGCCCGCTGCCCCCCTTTAAGTCCTTCGAGTAGGGCAGTTCGGAAACGGGAGAGGGCTCGTGCTCCAGCGGGGGTGTATGGATCCCACTGTGGGTCTTCATTCAGGAAATCCGCTACTGCCGCCTGCTGGGGATTGATTCCTCCAGCATCCACAGGATTAGCTTCTAGCCACTTGATGGTTGCTTGTACAATGCGAGCTCATTCTTCCATGCTGAACAGGGTGGAAAGCAGCTGGCGGCAGTCCGACCAGGTAGGTTGGTGTGTCTGCATCCCAATTCAAAGTAGACTCACTTTCAAAATTTTACTAATTACATTCAAAGCCTTCAAAGAACTCTCATCTTCATCAATATCAGACTTGATCCAAACACCACCCCTCAATAGAGACAGAAGGTCAGTAACACTCAATACGCTGTTAGTCCCTAAATCAATATCACAGTGTACCAAAACTACTTCAGACAGGGCCTTTTTATTCTGTGCACCAAGGTGTTGGAATAGCCTCCCTCAAACCATCCGAGCAATACCAGACCTTTTGCAGTTTCGCAAAGCTTTGAAACACTACCTCTTCCTTTTATCTTATCCAGTAAACAATAAAGACATCTCAACCAACCCACAGACCTTCCACTCATACACATACAATACAGATACCCCACAGACCACATACACACAAAACTGAAGCCATGATGATATTATGACTATGTTTATTAATTATATACCCTGTTATCCGAGTTATATTCTCCTGTTTTCTGTAAACACAAAGTACTGTTGAATTGTGTATCTCACTGTTTTTTGTGAACCGCGCTGATGCCTAATAGTGCGGTATATAAGAGTCTATAAATAAATAAATAAATAAAATAAAATAAATGAGGTCTGTCAGCTCCTGGGGTTTCTCAGTGTACGAGGCATAATGGGTCTTCCAATTCAGAAGATCATTGGTGGAGAAGGGCACATATATCAGACTGGGGGTCCCACTGCCACCTGTCCTCCCGCATCGATAATGGGCAATCCCTGCACTTGGCGGAGAGGCATATGAAAGACGTCGATCTCCAGGATCCGCTTTCTCAGGTTCTGGTATCCGGACCGCAGGCGGCCTTGCAGCGGGGTGGAGGCTTTAGGTTCCGGTTGGGAGGAGGAGGCAGATGTGGGCGTTCCTGTAGATATACTAGGGGTTGGGCCTGAGGAAGCGGAGGAAATCTGACTTGATTCATGTGATCCGCGGGCATGGGAGGAGTCGTAACTATGGCCAGGAGGACCAGGGGAGGTGTCAGTGTCGGCCGTGTTCCCCGGGTGTGCTGATCGGGGAAGAACTGGGGGGTCTCCTGGGGTATCTGCCGGTACCATATGTACAACTGGGAGCGAGTCCTGTAGCGGGGCCATAGGTATCGGAGGATAGACAAGGGTGGGGGGGGGAACCAGAAGCTCAGGAGAATCCCGTCCCCTATAAATAAGAGCGGGCAAGGCAGGTGTTGCCTTCTTTCGACCCTCGGCTGCAGCCACCATGATTCTACACTGGTCTTCATGGCAGCGCTACAGCCATTTTGGCTTTTTCTGACACGCGGCCAACCAGGAGTCTATATAGAGGAACTGATCTGGGTGTTCTTTTGTGACAATCTGATGGACTAGGAATACAATAGAGGTATCAGTAGTGCCTTTAGGCGGCCATGCTCGCACTAAGGTGGGCCACTCCCGCTCACACAGTACAACTAGTCTGGGGGCAGTGAGCCTAACTCCATAGTCACCCCCAAAGGCAGTTTTAAAATGGCTTAGCATGCATTTCAGCAGAGTCCTATTCTTGGATCCACTAGACCCCATACTGTAATTACTCTCCTAATTCATATACAACTCTCGCGTTTATAACACAAAACGAGACAGCAGAGGGGAGACAACAGGCAGGGACACAGACAGACAGACACACACACACATACACATATACATATATATATATATATATATATATATATATATATATATATATATAGTGATACAGTAGCCGGTGTAGAGCCCATGATAATAGGTGAAAAAGAGGAATTTACCTTGGAGTCTGATAGGCAGCAAACACACTCAGCTCACAGGAGGCAAAAGAGCAATAGAATAAGTTTACCACACACTAGTCCTGACGTAGCAGGAAGGTTAAAAGCTAATCAGGATCACCTGTCCATGAAAGCACAGGCAGCGTGCAAAGGACATGAGGATAAAAGCTGCTGGGTAAATCCAGGAGAGGCCAGTGGGGGCAGCGACCTGGGAGGAGTGAGCAACCAGGCTGAGAGCAGACGTCACACAGAAGGAAGCCTGCTCAATCAAGGAAGCAGTAGGTGTGGTCCGGTAGCAGGAAGCAGCTGGGGAAAAACTTCTCAGGAATGTGGCCATAGCACTGCTCAGACTGCCGGTAGCTGGAGGTCCCGGGAAGGAACTGTCCGTAGCCCAGAGAGAGGAACCAGGACAACAGAGAGAAGGTGGAAACCTAGCTTTAAGAGAGAAAAAGCTAAGAACTCTGTTTTGTCTGGAAGGCCAGGGCATGGCATAAGAAGTAAAGGAAATGCTGGGAGTTATGACGTAATTCCTCATTACTGGAGAGAAAAGGAAAGCCAGAGGGAAACTGCCACAATACCAGGTATTCAAAACCCTGCTTGCCTAGAGCAGTTTCCTGATAAGCTGACCAGTGCCTCACAGAAAGAGTTTTACCATGAAAACAGCTATGAGGATTTTAACCCACCTGCAACCCCGGAGGATTGTGAAGTAATGCAGTGGGAAAATAATAGCTGTAACCTTGAACCTACACCAATGGACTGTACGTTATGTTTCTCTGATGATATTGAATCATTGTGCTAAACAAGTGGGCAGAAGCTCTGTAAAAATACCAAAGGAAAAGAATATATTTTTCTTTGAAGAAGCTATTTTTGTTCCTGGTTTTTGTTGTATAAAAGGAGATCCTTAGGGGAGGGGAAATAAAGCCCTATTTTTATTTTGCCTTAATTACTCGACTGCAGACTGTTATTGTGCTAGAAGGCAACTTGATCCTCAAGGCCCTAGGCGGATGCCTAATAGGGACTGGGAGAGGAGTCACAATACATACCCTCCCAGACTCCCATTTCCCGAATCCAGACACCAGGACAGGCGATGGTTTCAGAACCCAATATCTCAGACTACGGTTCTTACTCGGACCGCCCGTAGGGGGTGGCCAATCCCGTACCAGACTTTTCAACCCGTTTCAGAAAACCAGACTTTTCAACCCATTTCAGAAAATTAAGAGAGTGAGTACTCACCGTCCTGAAGAAGGGTTTGGATGCCAGTCTATCCAGCTGGATTTCTATACCCAGGGAGTCGGCCGTCCAGGACCGAATGCACAGGATACGCCGAGGGATCCCCCTGGAACAAAGGGTCCGGTGGCGCCGGGGACCGTCGATGACGAGGAGGTCGGTCCCGGACCGGGCGAGTCCTGGTTGCGCAAACCGCGAAGCCTTCACCTGGGGGTGCGAGGAGACAGACGGAGATTTCCCGGACAATGCACCAGGAAATGTAGCAGGAGATCTATTCTATTATCTATTCGAAGTCTGTCCCTCCAACCCTCAGATGAAAACACAGAGACAGACCGGTATGCAAACAGATGCTGTTTATTGTGCGCACAGTCTCAGGCAGAGCCGGCACCCTGAACAAAACGATCTGAGAGAGCGAGGTGAGGTTAGCCTGCTACTTTTATACATTCTTATTCTGCCAAAAGTCACAGTTCTATTGGTTCCAACACCCTCTTCCTTGCCCAATGGAAACTTTCAATCTTCCTTGCCCAATGGAAACTTTCAAGTTGAAACGAAACTTAAACATAGCCCAGCCTCTCCCATTATGGCGCTTCTGGTGTTAGAAGTAAGGGGATCTGCCTCAACAATAGCGTTCCTTTTCATGTTTACCCTTACTGTATTTTGTATTGTAAACAGCCCAGATGCCTCGGTGTTGGGCGGTATATCAAATGCCACAATAAAGATAAAGATAAAAACACACCGAAACACACACACACAGACACAGAGAGGCACACACACACAGAAACACAACACAGACCTACACACACAGCAACAGAGACACACACACATAGACAGACAGAAACATACAGAGACACACACACACAGAGACACAGAGAGAGAGAGAAGCACACAGACACAGACACAGAGAAACACACACACAGACACACAGATACAGACAGGTACACATAGAGACACACACACACACAGAGTAGTTAAGGAGAAAAATACCAGAACGGCATTGATAATAAAGGAGTCAGTTGCAAGCGACTACTCTGTGAATCGCATGGATAAGCAGAAGATCCTGAAATACCAGGAAATGCAGTCAGAGACCAATAAAATGTGGCAGAAAGTTACAGAAACATTTCCCATCATGTAGGGTGCCACAGGATTGATAAAGATTTCCAAGGACATCTTGACAAACTACCCATACATGTTACATCTTACGAACTCCAGCAGGAGTCTCTCTTTGGCACGATACAAGTACTACTCCGAGCCTTAGCAGCAAATTTGAGAGACCGAGATCATACTCCCCATTCCCTGGCTTAGAATAAGGTTTATGACTCTTATGGTAAGCGCAAAACTAACCCATTTGGAGAAATTGTCCCAAGACACACATACATACACACACATAAACACAGAGAGACACACACATAGATACAGATACACATACTTGGATACACACACACACATACACACACACACACACAAAGACACAGAGAGAGACACACACACACAAAAAGAGATACATGCACACAGAGAGAGACACACACACAGAGACAGACATACACAGAGACAAGAGAAACACATACAGAGACACAAAAACAGACACAAGACACACATACACAGATGCTCACAGAGACACACACACAAAGTCACACAGACACAAACATACACACACACAAAGACACACACACACAGATACGTACACCCTCACAGAGACACACATAAGGACCACACACATGAACAGAGACATATATAAACACACACAGATACGTACACCCTCACAGGGACACACATAAGGACCACACACATAAACACAGACATACACACACAGATACAAATAAAAAACACACACACATACAAAGACACCCAGAAACAAACATACAGAGATAGAGACGCACACACACACACACACACACACACAGATACAGAGACAGACGCACACAGACACACAGACAAAGACACACACACAGAGACAATAGAAACACACACATACACACACAGAGGTACACACGCACACAGAGAGACACAGATACACACACACAGACACATACACACAAAGACACAAACAGATGCAGACAGATACACACACCGACATAGAAACACACACACACAGACACACAGAGATACATACACATACAGACACACCCACAGACACACACAGAGAAACAAACTCACACAAAAACGGACACACAGACACACACACACACAAACAGAAACACACACACACACACACAAAGATACCAGAAGAAAAGAATACACAGAAACAGAAAGAGCAATTGAGGGGGAGATGGAGCTTTGAGATCTGGAACTGCAAGAGAGTGAGATAACTACAGGACAGGTCAACCAATCAACTGAAGAGGGGGAAGAAAAGGAAGAGAAAAACCCAGAGGTGGAGGAATTCAAGATCAAACTCCTAGTATATATGGAAAAAGATGTATATGTTGGGTTTCAGACAAGGGAAAGATTACCCAAGTTAAATTTAACACCTAAGGTTAATTATAATGATAAACAAGGCCATATCCAGTATAAAGGGACCCATCTATTGACATCACTAAAATAAATTGAATACAGTAATATGCAGTTAAAATTATTACTGCAAGAATAATACCAGCTAAAATGCAGGGGAAGAAGAGATGGGACTACAGGGATATAGTCCTGAAGTCCCACCTCCAGTCTGGCAGCATCACTGTTGCCATGGAGGAGAGAGGTCACGTGACAGTAGAGCATCACCCTGGTATGGCAGGAAGTGATCCTGTAACTAGGACCTGTCTTCCAGGTGATGTAAAACCCTCTCGCACCGAGGAAGTTTCTCCAGGGCCATGTGCCCATGAGGGAAGGGTTAGGACAGCCGTTATAGTTGGTGATTCGATCATTAGGCATGTAGATAGCTGGGTGGCTGGTGGACGTGAGGATCGCCTGGTAACATGCCTGCCTGGTGCGATAAGGTCTTAGATAGTGCTCGGGAGGAGTCTGCTGTCTTGGTACATGTCGGTACTAATGACATAGGAAAATGTGGTAGGGAGGTTCTGGAGGCTAAATTTAGGCTTTTAGGTAGGAAGTTGAAATCCAGAACTTCCAGGGTAGCGTTCTCTGAAATGCTTCCCGTTCCATGTGCAGGACCCAAAAGGCAGGCAGAGCTCCGGAGTCTCAATGCGTGGATGAGACAATGGTGCAGAGATGAGGGATTTGGATTTGTTAGGAACTGGGGTACATTCTGGGGAAAGGAGGGGCTCTTCCGAAGGGATGGGCTTCACCTTAACCGGGATGGAACCAGGCTGCTGGCATTAACCTTTAAAAAGGAGATAGAGTAGCTTTTAAACTAGATAATAGGGGAAAGCCAATAGTCGCCCAAGAGCGGATGGTTCGGAAGAATGTATACTTGAAGGATACTACCAAAAGCAGAGAGGTTCCAAAAAAGAGTAAAATAGCCCAAATGCCCTCAAGTATGGAGCAGACAGAGCTTAAAGATCCCAAATTACCCATGTCTACCAATAGCCAAATTAATATGAATAAAACACAGTCTCTAAAATGCTTGTATGCAAATGCTAGAAGTCTAAAAAATAAGATGGGAGAGTTAGAATATATAGCACTAAATGAGAGGTTAGATATGATTGGAATATCAGAGACATGGTGGAAGGAGGACAAGCAGTGGGACACTGTGATACCTGGGTACAAACTATATCGTAATGATAGAGCTGATCAAATTGGTGGAGGGGTTGCGCTCTATGTTAGAGAGGGCATTGAGTCAGAAAGGATTAAAGTTTTGCAGGAAACAAAATTTGATGTAGAATCTCTAGGGATTGAAATTCCATGTAAAAAGGGGAAGGCGATGGCAGTGGGGGTGTATTATCAACCGCCTGGCCAGAATGAACAAATGGATGATGAAATGCTCAAAGAAATCAAGGAAGCTAACAAAAGTTACAGCGCAGTAATAATAATGGGTGATTTCAATTACCCAGGTATCGACTGGGTCAGTGTCACGGCAGGACATGCTAGGGAGATAAAGTTCCTAGATGACATAAATGACTGCTTCTTGGAGCAGCTGGTTCATGAACCAACCAGAGGGGAAGCCATATTAGACCTAGTCCTTAGTGGAACACCAGATCTAGTGCAAGAGATAAGGGTGTTGGGGCCACTTGGCAATAGTGATCATAGCATGATCGCCTTTGATTTAATTAGTGGAGGAGGGATAGTAAGGAAATCCACAGTACTACCTTTTAACTTTCGAAAGGGAGACTATGATAAAATGAGGAAAATAGTTAAGAAAAAACTAAAAGGAGCAGTTGCGAAGGTTAAAGACTTACATCAAGCTTGGGTGTTGTTGAAAAATACTATCTTGGAAGCCCAGACCAGCTGTATTCCACGCTTTAAGAAAAGTGGAAGGAAGTCTAAAAAACTGCCAGCATGGTTTAAAGGGGAGGTCAGAGAGGCTGTTGTTGCCAAAAAAGCATCTTTCATGAAATGGAAAAAAGAGCCAAACGACGAAACCTGGAAACAGCACAAGCACTAGCAGGTCAAATGCAAATGCATTGATAAAGAAGGCAAAGGGAGAATTTGAGAAGAAGCTTGCTGCGGAAGCAAGAACGCGAATACATTCGTAGCAAAAAAACTGTGAGAGAGTCGGCTGGACCATTAGATGATAGAGGAGTTAAAGGGGCACTAAGAGGCGACAAGGCGATAGCGGAGAGACTGAATGAATTCTTTGCTTCGGTCTTTACTGAGGAAGATGTAGGGATGTTACCCATGACTGAAGTGGTATTTAAAGGTGCGGAAGAATTGAAGGAAATATCAATACATCGGGAAGATGTATTACAACTATTAGATAAACTGAAGAGTAGCAAATCACCTGGGCTGGATGGTATACATCCAAGGATGTTGAAATTACTGAAATATGAGATTGCAGACCTGCTATTAGTAATCTGTGAACTATCATTAAAATCATCTCTAATACCTGAAGATTGGAGGATCGCCAATGTAACACCAATTTTTAAAAAGGATTCCAGGGGTGATCCGGTAAAATACAGACCGGTGAGCCTCACGTCAGTACCGGGAAAAATAGTAGAAACCATCATAAAGAATAAAATTACTCAGCATGTACATAGTCATGGACTAATGGGAGACAGCCAACATGGCTTTAGACAATTAAGATCTTGTCTTACTAATCTGTTATGTTTTTTTGAACGTGTGAATAAACAGGTGGACAAAGGTGAGTCGGTTGATATAGTGTATCTGGACTTTCAGAAAGCCTTTGACAAGGTCCCTCATCAGAGACTTTTGGCAAAACTAAAGAGTCATGGGATAGGAGGCAGTGTACTACTGTGGATCAGGAACTGGTTAAAAGATAGAAAGCAGAGGGTTGGGCTAAATGGCCAATTTTCCCAATGGAGAAAGGTGAATAGTGGTGTACCCCAGGGATCTGTGCTGTGTCCGCTGTTTGACATATTCATAAATGACCTGGAAAGTGGAATAACGAGTGAGGTTATCAAATTTGCAGATGACACAAAACTATTTAAAGTTGTTAAAACCCAAGAGGATTGTGGAAAATTGCAAGAGGATCTTGATAAATTATAAGATTGGGCATCAAAATGGCAGATGAAATTTAATGTGGACAAATGCAAAGTTATGCACCTAGGGAAGAACAACCCAAACTATGGTTACACGATGCAAGGTTCCACATTAGGAACCACCACCCAGGAAAAAGATTTAGGCGTCATTGTGGATAACATGTTAAAACCCTCGGCCCAGTGTGCAGCGGCGGCCAAGAGAGCAAATAGAATGCTAGGTATCATAAGGAAAGGAATGGAAAATAAAACAAAAGATATTATAATGCCTCTATACCGTTCCATGGTGAGACCGCACCTTGAGAAGGATATAGCGTTGTTAGAAAAGGTTCAGTGAAGAGCCACCAAAATGGTAAAGGGGATGGAAGGATACTCCTATGAAGAAAGGCTAAAAAGGTTAGGGCTCTTTAACCTGGAAAAGAGACGGCTGAGGGGAGATATGATAGAAGTCTATAAATTAATGAATGGAGTGGAACGGGTAAACGTAGATCGATTGTTTACGTTATCAGACTATAGAAAGACTAGGGGACATGCAATGAAGCTACAGGGTAAACTATTTAAGACTAATAAAAGAAAATATTTTTTCACTCAACGTGTAATCAAACTCTGGAATTTGTTACCTGAGGATGTAGTAAAGGCTGTTAGTGTAGCTGGGTTTAAAAAAGGTTTGGACAAGTTCCTGGAGGAAAGGTCCATAAACCATTATTAAGAAGGGACCCAGGATATCAATGCTTGACCCAGTACAAGCACTGCGGAACCTGTGTCTTTTGGGGAAACTTCTAGGTACGTATGACCTAGATTGGCCACTGTTGGAAACAGGATACTGGGCTTGATGGACCTTGGTCTGACCCAGTATGGCATATCTTATGTTCTTATGTAAAAAGAAAACAATAACAGTTCCTCCTTGGAAAAAGTGCATTGAGGGAAAAATACAGTCATTGCGTGCGGAAGTATCCCTGATAGACAGGTATCTAAAAGGATTAAGATAATCAAAGATATTAAAGAAGATCCAAGACATTAAGCTGAAGCATGCTGCATTAACAGAATTAGACCTGAAATTTATATGTTCCAACAATAAGTTGAAAATAGCAGCAGAAGCGCAAAAACTGAAAAGATATGAAGAAAGCCAAAAAGAAAGATATCAAAATAAGCTATTTAGAGAGAATCCAAAACAATTTTACAGGAATTGGGAAAGAGCATTAACATATTAAAAATACCACCAACCAAATCCGAAACAGAAAGCTTCTGGATAAAACTACAGAGGACCCTATAAAGCACAATCAATAAACAGATTGGTTATCCTGTATACAGGAGCATTTAGAAAAAGCAAACATCACACTTATGGAATGGCCTGCAGTAACAACAAAAGAGCTGGCAAGCAGGTTAAAGTGAGCTCCAAACTGGAAGAGACCTGGCCCAGATGGAGTAACCAACTTTTGGCTCATACAGCTAACATCACCCCACCCAGACCTGGTGAACTGCAAAAATCAATTGTTTATGCAGCCAGACTTAACACCACAATGGCTTATTACAAGAAAAACATTTCTCCTTCCAAAAGGAGACCCAAGTAACACACCTAACAATTATAGACCAATAAGTTGTTCTACCTACAATCTATAAGCTGTTCACTTCAATAGATGCAGACACAATATATGATCATATCGAGTCCAATAACATCATGGCAATGGAATAAAAGGGCAACAAGAGAGGATCATATGGCACCAAAGACCTGTAAATGTTGAAGGAGGCCATCATGGCCAGTGCTAAGAAAAGCAGAAATCTCAGTATAGATGGATTTATTATAAGAAAGCTTTTGACAGCATCCCACACTCATGGATAATAAATTGCCTTGAAATGTGTAAGATAAATCCTGGTTTTGATAGAGTACATTAAGTTCACCATGACAATGTGGAAAACCACACTTTTTTTGAAATACGAAGATGGTCAGTATATCATTCCTAACATCAGGATCCAGCGAGGAATATTTCAGGGGGATTCCCTGTCGCCCCTTCTGTTTTGTGTAGCACTTAATCCAATGAGTACTCTCATCAACTCTTTGGGATATGGATTTAGCATTAATCCTAAGAAGGTAACAACCCAGAAATAGCTTCTCATTTATTATTTGTAAGCGATCTGAAGCTCTATTATTCCAGCGACCAACAATTAGCAGAGCAACTCCATGTGGTGAAAAGCTTTTCTGATGACATCAGGATGACCTTTGGCCTTGACAAATGTGCTATGGCAACTTTTTTTAGAGGAAAATTGAGCAAAACAGAAAACATCTCCTTGGCTGAAGGTTGTGACTTCAAGGAATTTGAACAGGAAGGCGTCTATAAGTATCTCGGAGTAGAAGAAGGAACGACACTCACGCAGAAATTACTGAGAGAAAAGATAAGAATACTATAGGAGATTAAAAACATTATTGAAAAGTGCTTTTACGAACCATCAATCAGCTGGCCATTCCTGTACTTTCATACAGCTTTGGGGTTGTCGACTGGCCTCTTAAAGATCTTAAAAAGCTAGATGTGTGAATACAAAAACTCCTTCATGCCCATGAAGTGATTTACATGAATCAATGTATGTCAAGACTGAAGATCCCTAGAGCTGAAGGAAGGCTAGGACTCACAGAGATTGATTACACATACAGAGCTACTATCATAGGCCTCCAGGCCTACTAAACTGCATCCTCGGATCCAAACACACAAAAAGTGCTGAAATATGAGAGTGATGTCCAGAATCTGTCTCCTTCATCAAACTTGGACAAGCATTCTGACGACTAGAAGGAATGAGTGAAAATCCATAAGCATGCACAGGGAAAGCAGTAACAGAATTTGCAAAACAAGAGATAAAACTCTTCAAGGAATTAGAACAACAAAGACAAGTGGCAGATGCAAAATACAGTGGAAAATACAGAGTGTTACTCCAGGAACCCTTTGTTGATCAAGAACGGGCACATGAATGGTTAAGGAGGGGTGAATCAAAACCAAAGGATGAGAGGTTGATAGTTGCAGCCCAGGACAGCGGCTTACGGACGAGATGGTTTACAGCAAGCATTGAAAAAACTGGTAATACAGACCTATGTCGATTCTTAAGAAAGACATGAAAATGTTGACTCACTTTATAGATGGCTGTGAAGTTCTCATGGCAGAAAATTTCTATACAAAAAGACATAATAAAGTAGCGTGCCTCATCCACTGGAAGCTCTGTAAACAATACAACATCACTGTTCCCAAAAAGCACTGGGATTATGACCCTAAGAGAATTACAGAAAATGAGGAGGTTATGATCACCTGGGATACTCCATTCTAACCGATAAAAAGCTGGATGCGAGGAAGCCAGATATAGTGGTTAAGGAGAAAAATACCAGAATGGCATTGATAATAGAGGTGTCAGTTCCAAGCGACTACTCTATGAATCGCGTGGAGAGGCAGAAGATCCTGAAATACTAGGAAATGCAGTCAGAGACCAAGAAAATGTGGCAGACAATACAGATATATTTCCCATCACGTTGGGTGCCACTGGCTTGATACCAACCACAACTTGACAAACTACAATACATGTTACATCTTACAAACTCCAGAAGGAAGCTCTGTTTGGCAAGATGCAAATATTAGGCCAAACCTTAGCAGTAAATTTGAGAGACTGAGATCATATGCCCCTTGCCCTGGTTTAGTGAGGGTCACGCCTGTCATGGTATGTGCAAAACTAATAACTTATACAATCTTACTGCCAAAGGGTAATTCTAAAAATATCCACACAAAACAAATAAATAAATAAATAAATACCCTTTATACCACCAAAAATACAGATACTAAAACAATTACAAACCTAACTTCAAAAATTATTCAAATTATATTGTAGAGAGTTGCTATATAAGTAATTCAATACCTGAATCCCTGACGAAGCCTGGTGGGGTGAAACAAAAGCTTTTGTAGGGTATAGGCATTTGCATTTGTAAGAAGTAAGAAATCGAAGTGATTTGCTGTGAGCTGTTTGTGACTTCCATGGAGGCATTATGACTGTGTGAAACAATTGCTGCTTAACGTTCAGACGGGTAGTTGCAGGAAACAGAAGCAAATTGCTGTGAGCAGTTCGGGACTTCTATGGAGGCTGTGTGACTGCTGTTAAAGGTTCAGAAAAGTAATTGGATACTATTTGAATGGTGTGTGTTAACCCTTTCTGAACGTATTCTGTTTCTCTTTTCAGGAAGTAAATCAGTTGTTGGAGACTTTCAACATTAGTCTGTGAATGTAAAGAATGAATTATTAAGTAGTATATTAACTGTTGAAGATTTTCAGCTTTAGTTTGTGAATGTGAAGAATAAATTATTACGTAATTTTTTAAAAAAATTGGTAGAATCCCTTAAAAGTACTTTTTTTGGATATAGATATTTATTAGGGTAATTGGTTTTGTGACAATTTGAAATTAAAAGGGTGAGACCTGTGATGTGTAGATTTACTGCTCAAACCTATGGTGATTCAGTTCACAAGATGTAGGGAAAGAGCTTTCCTGAGGTCTTTTTATACCCTAATGCAATTTGAATAATTTTTGAAGTTAGGTTTGTAATTGTTTTAGCATCTGTATTTTTGGTGGTCTAAAGGGTATTTGTTTTGTGTGGATATGTGCAAAACTAACCCATTTGGACATATTGCCTGGAGACAGGCACACACACACACAGAGACACACACACACAGAGACACATACACACAGACAGACACAGAGACACACACAAAGACAGAGACACACACATACAGACACACACAAACACACACACGTACACAGAATGCACACACAAAGAAACACAGCAGCACACACACATACAAAGAGACACACATACACACAGACACATACACACACAGACACACACACAGAGACACAGAGACACGCACACAAACACACAAATTCAGACACAGACACACATAGAATCACATATACACACACAGAGATACACAGACACACAAGCACACACAGAGACACAGACACACAGACAAAGACACACACATGCAGAGACACAGAGACACATACAGACAAAGATATACACATACACACACATACAGAGACACACAGACACAGAGACACACAAACCCAGGCACACCACTTCCGCATGACACACACAGAGACTCAGACAGAGACACACACAGAGACATACACACACACAGACATAGATACAGAAAAACCAACACACACACACACATGCAGACAAGCATGTACAGAGACACACACATACAGACACATAGAGACACACATAAACACACACAGAGACACAGACACACACACACAGACATAGATACAGAAAAACCAACACACACACACACACACACACAAGCATGTAGACACACACAGACACATAGAGACACACACAGAGACACAGACACACACACAAGCACACACACACACACACACAGAGACACAGACACACAAAGACACACACATACAAAGACACAGAGACTCACACATGCAGACACACACAGAGATACACACATACAGAGACACACATAGACACAGAGACACCTAGACCCAGGCACACCACCTCCGCATGACACACACAGAGACTCAGAGACACAGACACACACAGATACGCACACAAATACAGACAAACACAGACACACACAAACTCAAGAGACCCATGCAGACACAGAGACACACACACAGACACACACAGATAGAGACACCCACACACCCTCAGACAGACACACATTCACAGATACCCACACTGAGACATACACACATAGACAGACACACACATACAGCCACACAGACACATGCACACACACTGAGACACACACAGAGGCAGAGAAATACACACACACACCCGGAGACATAGAGACACACATATATACACACACACACACACACACACATAGATACACACACACACACACAGCCACGGATACACATAGAGAGACACAGAGACACACACACATGGAGTCACAGAGACACACATACACACACACACATAGATACACACACAGACACACATACACAGAGACACACACACTCACACAAACACACTCACACATACACAGATACAGAAAAAGCAACACACACACACATGCAGACACGCACACACAGAGAGAGACACACACACGCAGACACACGTGCACACACACAGAGACACAGACACACAGACAAAGACACACACATGTAGAGACACAGAGGCACACAAATGTAGACACACACACAGAGATACACACAGACACACACATACAGAGACACACACAGACACAGAGACACACAGACCCAGAGACTCAAAGACACAGACACACCCACACACACACACACAGGGACAGACACAGACGTGAGCGCGCACACACACACACAGCCATACACACACACAAAGAAACACAGAAAAAACACACACACACAGACACACACTCAGACAGAGACACACACACATGCAGACACAGTCACACAAACACACACAGAGACACATACACACACATTGAGATACACAGACATAGACACACACACACACGCGCGCAGAGACACAGAGACACACACATACAAACAGACATAGAGACACACAAATACAGGCACGCCACCTCCGCATGACACACACACAGAGACATAACACCCACACACACACAGATAGAGAGAGACATACACACAGACACAAAGACACACACAAATACAGACACACACATAGAGACACACACATGCACACAGCGTGGAGCTTCTATGTAAGATCTGCAGTAACCTTGGCTTGTTCAGTTTTCCGAACAGGTGAAAGGATGTTCTAAGGCCCAGTGCAATATTTAAGGTGCTGCTCTTTTCTGGGTAGGCTCCTTATAACATTAATTTTAGAAGCTGGTTTCATTATGGTATTGTAGATTTGCATTATAGTCTTCAGTGACATTTGTAGGTTTTTGTATTAGTTCACAATCTGCCAAGTACTGGAGAAGCTACTAATGAGATGACACCAGAATCAGATTTTCCTTGTATGTTGGGTTCTACAGTGAAATGTCCTAATTCTGCTCTGCACCTACTGTTGGAGGAAGGGTTTCGTTGGATGCAAAACAGATGTTAAAAAGAGAAAGAGAGAACCATAGCAGTTTCTAAGATCAAAAGAAAATGAAATATAATTTATTTTGGTGTTAAAAAGTGTGCTTTGGTTCTCTTTTTCTTCTTGTCCCTTAGTTGTGAGAGGACCTTACAACTTTGTTTTTTGCAGAATATATAATTACAGGTGTCAGTTGTTTTTTAATCTTAGACTGCCAGGCTAAATAACTAAACAGCTACAATTTTTGCTGCATTTTAATCAAATAGCCTGAGAATATGTTGTTTTTCCTTTCTTTGGCAAAGCCACTTAATGAAAGCCTTTGCTCCCTCTTTAATCTAGGGCCCGATATTCATCTAGGCAGGCTATGTGCTGCTATGGCACATAGCCCTGCTCGCCAACCCTTAATCTCGGATATTCAATGCCTGGGTCATATCTGGCCCCGACATTGAATATCCGGAGATTGCCGCACACATTGGAACCCCCAGTAGCGATACTGCATGCTGCCTGGTTAGCTCCTGGTTAGCTAAAGATAGGTGAGGGTTTTCTTTGCCTATCTTTCAGGTGCAGGTCGCTAACCAGGCAGCATAATATCGCCACTGTTCAGTTAGCAACAGTCTCCACCTCCACTCTGCCTCGGAATTCCACCAACACGCCCCGATGCTAACCAGATAGTATCAGGGCAGGGCCGGTACTAGGGTTTCTAGCGCCCCCCTGCAACCTATAAATTGGTGCCCCTCCCTCATTATTATTAATGTTGGCTGCACTCTAACCTCCTTTTTCCCCAAACCGCTTTGTGAACTCTTTTCAAGCGAAATTAGTATTTCTCCTTCGAATCTAGTGTTGTAAGAAAATTGCAGCAAAAGAACAAATGCATAATGCATTAAAATACTTAGCAGTAAATACTTAGCACCACACAAACAGGCTGTGATAGTCCAAAAAAAAAATCTGATTCTGGTCATCTCACTAACAACAACATAAACATTCTCCAGTGCCAGACATATTGTGAACTAATATAAAATACTGCAAAAGTCACTGAAAATCTACAAAGTCAAATCTACCATACCATGCCAGCATACACTTCCAAAACTCATACAATAAGGGGCCTACCCAGAAAAATGCAACACTACAAATACTGCAATGGGTCCCAAACATCCATACACCTATTTGAAAAGCTGTATAAGTCAAATTACTATAGCACAGATCCCTACATACAAACTCCATGTTAACAGAACACCTGGCCTTGGTCACACACTCAGAACACAGACCCTCACCAAATACAGAACAGGTGACCTAAAGTAAAAATAAAAATATGTAGACAAAAATTAAAATGAAACCCCAAGAAGCCAGACTCCACATGCCTTGCCACACCAGATAAGAGATGCAGTTCCCCATACTGTTTGAAATATAAAGACAGCGCAAAGTCCAATCATTAAATTGAAAATAAAATTATTTTTCTACCTTTGTTGTCCGATGATTTTTGATCATGCTGGTCCTGATCTGAGGTTTCAGTTTTCCTCTGTCTTCTCTTAGCTCTTTCTCTATGCTCTATAGTCAGTCCTTCTGCCATTTCTTGTCGCTCCTTTTGCTTTCTTCATTTTCTTACATCAGCCTTTTTCCAGTTCCAGTAATCCTCCCCAGTATCAGCTCCCTTTACAGTCTCCCCTCCCAGTACCTTCCAGTGTCAAACCCCCTTGCATTCCCAGCACTGCCACTAGTGTCTATTCCCATTTAGTCCCCTTCCTTCCCCATCATCCAGCCCCTTCTAGTCCAAATACCATCCCAAGTATCAGCAAACTTCCAGTCTCAGTGCCCCCTCCCATGTCAGTTCCCATCCAGTCACCCTCTCCTCTGTCCATCTGCCTTCCAGTGCCATCCCCGGGTGTTAGCTCCCTCCAAGCCCCCACCTTCCCTCCAGCCTCCTCCTTCTCCTCTTTTCCACTCCCTTCCAACCCCTCATGTGAGCTCCCTTCTAGCCCCTACCTTCCCCCGTCAGTTTGCTTCCAACCCCGTCCTATTACCCAGCTACCTTCCAGCCCCATCCTCAAGTGTTTGCTCCCTTCCAGCTCCCCCGTGTAGCTCCCCCATGTCTGCTTCCTTGCAGACACCCCCTCCCCCACCGTGTATGCTCCCTTCCAGCTGCCCAGTGTCTCTCTTGTAGCCCCCCCATGTCTAGTCCCTTTCAGCTCTCCCCGTGTCTGCTCCCTTCCTGCTCCCCAGAGTCTGCCCCTTTTAGCCCCCATGTCTGCTCCCTTTCAGCCCCACCCCGTGTCTGCTCCCTTCCAGCTCCCCCCACTTGTCTGTTCCCTTTCAGGCCCCCCCCCCCCCACCATATGACTGCTCCGATTCGTCCTTCAAAAAAGAAAGCAGCCGCAGGAACATTTCTCTGTTTCTGCGGCTCTGTTATCTTTCACACTGCTGGGTCGCGGAGTTTCTAAAGGTGATAAAAAGCATTTCTTGTTTCTTACGATAAACCGGAAATGCATTTTACTGCTGCAAACACCGCAGTCCAGCAATGTGAAAGATAGCAGAGCCACGGGAACAGAGAAATGTTCCCGTGGCTGCTTTCTTTTTTTGAAGCAGTGGGTGGCAGGCGGCTAGCGACGGTGCCCCCTTCCCCTGCCACCGGTGCCCTCCTGCAGCACTTACCCGGCTTCCCGGGTAGCACCGGCCCTGCATCAGGGTGTGTAGCAGGATCAGACAGGGATATTCAACAGCACTAACTGTGTAAATTGCTGTTGAATATCTGAGTAAAGCCATTTACACGGTTTACTTGTAAATATTGGTCCCCTAGTATTTTTTTAGATAATGAATATGCAAATATGCAAACAAATATGCAAATATACTGCCCAAGTCTTTGCCCCGCCAAATGAAGCAGTCAAACTATGCCCATGGTAGTGCTGCCTATTCATAATATGATTGTTGCTGTTTAAATCATAGGAATTAGTGCTGTTATGGTACAGCAGGTTTGCTACATATATACTACATGGGGTTTTCTTCAGATTTTGTACTATTTCACAATCTTCCTGTTAGTGAAGAGATTTATATTGCTGTTACTCAAATGACATGAGAATCAGATTATTTTTTTTTCGTATGGTGACTTCCATGGAAAAATATCCTAATTCTGTTTTGGACCTATTTTGGGGGAGGTAGAGTTTTTACTCATAAGAATGCTAAACTGTGTCAAAGAATCCATGCAGTATGCCAAATATGTAAGTATGGTCCATCAGGTGTGTCCAAACAAAAAAAATGTTGAGAACCACTGCCTTAGAGCCTTTTTTTAAGGTCCAAAGGCAGCCCTTCTGCGATCTGTACAAGACTTGAAGGCACTTCCTGTGGCCACCTTGTAAGGTCTAGAGTGGTGCTTCTCAAATCTGTCCTGAGGTGCCCCCAGCCAGTTAGGTTTTCAGGATATCCACAATGAATATGCCTGAAATAAATCTGCATGTGTAGCAGCGAATTGCACGCAATGAATAAAACCAGGAGTCAATTGCAGGTTCCAAGCCAATTTATTGTGCACAGGCTCAGACAGGAAAGCATCCAAAAAGGACTGAGCAATGGAGTACAGGAGCAAATTCCTTATATACAATTTTTACAGTTTGATACAGGCAAACTTTCTATTGGTCCCAACGCCCCTTGCACCTCTCCAATCGGGAACCCTCTCTGGGCCTAGCTCCCTGTTCCCCCTTCTCAGGCTATTCTTACAAAGGCACAGTCTTAGACATTGATACATTTCTACTTCAAGGCCATTTCTAGCTTAGAGAATGCAGGAACATATCTATCATCAGCATAGAGGAATTAATAAAGGAATTATACAAACTTTTCAAAAGCATTTTAAAGCAGTCTAAAGCGGTTTCTCAGACTCTGGTTCTTCTCAGCACTAGTCTCAGGTGGGGGTTGGGGTCTAGGCCTAGTTTACAGGCCATAGCCTACCACACATGCAGTAGAAGCAGTGCATACAAATCTCTCTCATTCATTCTATTTTAAAAAATCAAGTATCCCTCACTGTTGAGGTCCTGCCACATCTCAGACTTCTGCTGTGTGATCTAAGCAGGAACTAGTTGTTTTGGTGCCACCCTACAGAAAGTCAATGTCTGATCACACTTTTAAGCCAGGTTGGGTAGTAAAGTGAAGAGGGTGGGGTGCAAGAAGAGTGAATGACAGATAGTACCAGACATTATTACAGGTCTGGGCAAAACCAGATTTTCTGGCTCCCTAGATCTTTTAGATCTAGCTTATACTACTTTAAATCTGATCCGTCGAGGATCCAACTTTTAACTACTTCATGGCAGAGATACAAATGGGGATCTGTGTGACCCTCTGCAGCACTAGACTCAAATTAGATCCAGGAGATCTGGGCCAGGTTTCTTTTCCAGCAATGAAAAACTCAAGTTACATCCAGTTCTCGATCCAAAGCCAGATCCATCGGATCGAATTTGAATTTTTCATTATTGGAAAAGATGCCTGCCCAGCATTAAATAGCACTGTCAGAGGCTTTTTGCACCAAATCTGTGTTGTTCCTCCCTCCATTACTGAGATCAAGGGAATCCAGATTTGAATCCTTAGGATCTCAGTAATGGAGGGAGAAACAACTCAGAGTCATTATATTTGCAATAGGAAAAGCATCCAGCAGTACTAGTGTATAGAGCCAGGCAGGTTTCTTTTCCACAATGAAAGACTCAAATTAGATCTGGGGAACTAGCCCCTGATCAACTGCTGGACCTAACTTGTATCTAGTGCTGCAGGAAGAAATCAAGCCGATATCCATTCAAATCCCTGGTGCTAAATAGGTAAAAACGGGATACTACTACTGTGGTAGGCTATGGCCTGTAAAACTAGGCCTACGCCCCAACCCCCACCTGAGACTAGTGCTGAGAAGAACCAGAGTCTGAGAAACTGCTTTAAACTGCTTTTTACTGCTCTTTGAAAAGTCTGTATAATTCCTTTATTAATTCCTCTATGCTGATGATAGAAATGTTCCTGCATTCTCTGAGCTAGAAATGGCCTTGAAGTAGAAATGTATCTATATCTAAGACTGTGCCTTTGTTAGAATAGTCTGAGAAGGAGGAACAAGAAGCTAGGCCCAGAGAGGGTCCCCGATTGGACAGGTGCAAGGGGCGTTGGGACCAATAGAAAGTTTGCCTGTATCAAACTGTAAAAATTGTATATAAGGAATTTGCTTCTGTACTCCATTGCTCAGTCACTTTTGGACATTCTCCTGTCTGAGCCTGTGCACAATAAATTGGCTTGGAACCTGCAATTGACTCCTGGTTTTATTCATTGCGTGCACTTCGCTGCTACACTACTATTTAGCATTTATATAGCGCTACGCACACATTGCTGTACAGAAATATAAGCAAAAAGACAGTCCCTGCTCGTCATGTGGTAGGCTATGGCCTGTAAACTAGGCCTAGACCCCAACCCCCACCTGAGACTAGTGTTGAAGAGAACCAGAGTTTGAGAAACTGCTTTTGAAAAGTTTGTATAATTCCTTTATGCTGATGATAGACATGTTCCTGCATTCCCTGAGCTAGAAATGGCCTTGAAGTAGAAATGTATTAATGTCTAAGACTATGCCTTTGTTAGAATAGCCTGAGAAGGGGGAACAGGGAGCTAGGCCCAGAGAGGGTCCCCGATTGGACAGGTGCAAGGGGCGTTGGGACCAATAGAAAGTTTGCCTATATCAAACTGTAAAAATTGTATATAAGGAATTTGCTCCTGTACTCCATTGCTCAGTCTCTTTTGGACACGATTCTGTCTGAGCCTGTGCACAATAAATTGGCTTGGATCCTGCAACTGACTCCTGGTTTTATTCATTGCATGCACTTCGCTGCTACAGTCAGAGCTTACAATCTAGTCAAGCGCTGCAGATCCGATTTAAGGTAGTATAATCTAGATCCAGAGGATCTGGGGAATCCGACCTAACAATTTCCAATAATTCCTATATAATCTGGAGTGCTCTAGCATTAAGATACTTTGCTAGGTTAAGCATAGTGGGACATTCTGTTCTTTTTCCTAGTCCTTGATTTCCAGAACAGTGCTCAAAGGGATGACACCACTTTGCTGATCAAGGTGTGAATTTTCCTTACCAGGAAAAAGCAGCGAGATTGCCGTGTTAGTCCACTTTAATGGCGATTAGATAAAAGGAGAAACAAAAAATGAAAATAAGGTGATAGTCCAATAAAAAGTAACTTAATATATTTTTGGACTAGCTTTTGAAGGTTAAAACCTTCTTTATCAGGTCAGGACAGCACTTTCCTCTAAGAATATAGAATCCCAGGGCTCACTGTCACTATGAGAACTCAAAAAATTGGGAGGGAGGAGGGCCTAGTGGTTGGGTCAAGTTACCTCAGGCCAGAGGGTCAGGGGCTCAAATCCCACTAGAGGACAGCAACCTTGGGCCAGAAGGACTGGGGTTTCTAGTCCCACAGGTGCTCCTTGTGGTCTTGGGCAAGCCACTTAGCCCTCCATTGCTCATGTTCCCTGTAAGTACTAGTGTATGCATCTCATATCCCCTTGCATTAAATGCATCCCCCAATTGTGTTGTGACCACCTTGATTGAAGGATAAGGTAGTATACAAAACTGTCTAAATAAATAAAATAAAAAGTTACACTGGAAATTTCATGTTATAGAAAGAAGGTTATTTAGAATATTTTGAGGGCAGTATTCACAGCCATGTTCAGAGCTAAAGCAGTGTTTTACATGTGTAAATTGGCAGTTTGAATATTGTACCAGCCCCATATGTTGCACTTTCAAAGTCCCTCACATACTTTCTACCTATACATTTTCACATGGGTTATAGCAAATTCAAATGTATGTGCTGATGTTCAGCTCTGCTCTTGTGGCCGACCATATTGCCAAAGGAAACCCCTATGCAGAGAACTAGTTTTGTAGTCTGATTATTATCTTCCATTTGTCTCAGTCAGAACATGGGAGTTATACAGAGCATTTCCAGGCCCTATCAACACACACGAGTTACAAGGTATATTTCTCATCATAGATAGACACACTTTCTAATCATAGAATGAACATGGGAAGTTATACTATATAATCCCTACCAAACACACAAAAAAAAGCAGGAGTTACATGGGTTATTTTCTTGTCTGTCAGAACATGTGATCTACATAGGATGTTCAGTATGGCAGAGTAAGCACAAAAAATATGTCACTATAAAAACATGGGACTTGCATGGGGACATTACATACAGAATACAGAAGATATTTTTCAACATAGACAGAACACGAGAGATACATGGAATCATTCATGTCTCCAACACGCCTGGACTTACCTTGGAGCTGTTTGAAGCGTCCCTCCAGCACGTTTGAGTACTGAGCCTGGTTGACAAAGGCGGCAGGAGAGAGACCAGGAGAAGAGGGAGTCCGTGGCACCTCCATCTGTCCTGACTCATACTGAAACATGATATATATGTGGCGAGACTCGGGACAATTCTCCTTCCAGCGTCACAAATTCAGCACCCTTATGACTCGTCCGCAGCTCCTCTTCTCAAGGATCTACTAAGAAAACACGTACCAGTTCCCACAGGGGAGCACACCTTGATGTGCTCACACATGTGCATACGTGTGGAAATAGGTGACAGAAATAACCCTCACAGGCACCTTCCTCTCAGAAAACAGAACCCGAAAGAGGACCTGAGCAGTGGGGAAAAGAAAGGCATTGAGTGAGTGTCAGGCACGATTTATTTCTCCTCTGCCTTCACCACTAATGCTACCAGCAGCCTGGGAGAGACCAGCCTTGTGCTAGGTTTTTCCTTAAACAACTTGATGAAACTGTAGCACGCCTGCCTGCCGCAGGCAGTTCTCCCGCCCCATACAGAAAACAGTAAACTCAAGCCAGGGCATCCAGCCAAGTCACATTTACGTAAGAGGTAATGTAGGCCTCTTCTGTTGTGCAAGGTGTGTGGGAGAGGAGAGAACCAGCTAGCCTCAGTTGATTTTACAAGCAGAAGGCGGAGACTGCTGAATCCCTCAAGGAGAAAAACCTGATAATCTCAGGGTGTGGTTAATTGCCTTCCCCTCCACAGGGTCTGCAGAAAGATTAACCTGCAGAATACCTCATCTATTCCGTGTCCAGGTAGTATCTCTCCAAGGCAACCACTAGAGCCTACACTCTGTCAGAAAGAAAACATAGTTGCTTACCTGTAACGGGAGTTCTCTGTATACAGCAGGGATATGCAGCCACATTCTAGGTACTGTCTGCTGACAACACCTGTGTGCTTGGCTCTCCCCAAGTTCAGAGAAGTCCTTTAGACTTCTCTGAGCATGCACGCCGCTTCCCGCCTTGCTCTCCCGTACTGAGCTGCTCCAGTCAGTTTCAGAGCAGGCAAGCGCAGCATTAACAACACTCAGAGCAGACAACAGAAACAAAAACAGTCTATGAAGGTAAAGGAGTGGGAGAAATGATGCAGCTGAGTCAGATCAGAGGCTGTAAACTGAATTAATCAGAGAGCAGGATGCACGGTGAGCATTAGTAGTATTGCTGGGCATACGCTGAGGGAGATATGTTTTCTTCATGAGGGGATGGTGAGCAGATGAGTGTGGCTTTATACAGAGAAGCCCCATTTACAGGTAAACAACTATGCTTTCTCCAGATACAAGCAGGGGGATGCAGGTACACTCTAGATGAGTCCAGAGCTGAGAGCCATTTGAAAGTTCAGTAAGATGTGCAGCCCGGGTGAAAAACTGGGAGGCAGAGAGGATAGGCAAAAAGGTTGCAAAGGACAACCTGGCCGAAGGCAAGGTCAGCAACTGAAGTGCGATCCAAGCTGTAGTGCTTTGTGAAAATATATAGAGATGTCCATGTAGCAGCCAAATTAGCCACCATAGCTGCTGTAGCATGAAGACAGTGGGGTCTCACCTATCTAGGTGGGGGTTGACCCACCTGAAGGTAACAAAAAGAAATACAATCTGCGGTCCAGGCGGAGATAATCTGTTTAGATGCAGGTCTCCCTGCATTGTTAGGATTAAAGATGACAAAAAGCTGGGAAGACTGGTGAAGATGGTTGGTAGCTTGCAGATAGTACAGTAAAGCTCATCTGTAATCCAAAGAATGTAGTGCTTGTTCAGGTGAATCCGGCTGTGCCATTGGAAAGAAGACAGGAAGCACTATAGATTGATTGAGGTGAAAACTGGAGACAATTTTTGGAAGAAACTTAGGATAGGTACTGTCACAACGCTGCCCTGATGGTTAATGGTGGTCAAGGCAGGTCGGGCATAAATAAAAGTAAAGTTGGGTTTGGTATGTTTCTCTTTCTAGAGCCCAAGGTTGTATAGCCCCGGTAGCATCCTGTATTACCAAAAATACCCAGAGAACAAAAAGTCATCGAGTGTAGGGAAAAAAAATAAGGCTTTATTTCCCCTGGTTTGCACAAAGGTTCAAAGGATCGGTTTCAAACACCAACAGAAATCTCCTTACATCAGGTTATAAAAATCACAACTCGGGTTCAAAACAAAAACTGTTCTTTTCACAGAAAGGTTACAAAGGCAGGCATTCCTATTTACACCGGTTTTAGTGCTCACTGGTTACACAAGCATTCTATGCTTCCCGTGATGCAATAGCTGCAATCCATGTCTTCCTCTGAAAGGGATTCTACCTCTTCCACTTGCATCGGTTCCTCCAGCAAAGTATCTGAGACAAAGTCAACAGTTCCCGGCAAGCTATAGTTAGGTTTCTCATCCAAATGCTGTATGACCTCCCAGTGTTTGGAGTTTAGCGTGGGGCGTCAGCCATGAGCATTTTTACAGTGTGAATCTCTTTCTTTCTTCCCAGGGTTTACATGCACTTCCTGCAAACCTGGCTTACTTAAAAGTTTCTTATTCAATAAAAACTTTTCATACCTTTTCTTTTGAGCAGTGGGACATGTACAGGGAGCTTCTGTCTCTTTCCCTTTCCATAGGCTGTTTCCAATACAATATGGCTTACCTTGTAACTTTTGCTTCTTTCCTGAGGATGAGGCTTGGGGCCTACTCCTAGGGAGATTCTGCCTTGCTCCAGCAATATGGCTTGAGTTCTGCCCACAGCAATCACAATGCAGCTTTTGCGTACCTGAATCTCCTGGACCCTTTTGTAGTCTCTGTCCATTCAGGTTCCTTTGGCTTGTACCTCTTTCCTGCACTCCAGCAGTGTCTGTAGCTTCTGCAGCTCCTGCCGCTCCTTCGGCTTCTGAAGGTTCTGTAGCTTCTCTGCGGCCTTCTCTGCTGCTTCTGGCTTTAAGGCTACTTCTGCCTGTCCAGTCACTTCTGCTCGGCACAGCACTTCTTCCAGAGCTCTCACTGCTCCTACTTCTCCTCCTGCTCCTCCTGTACTCCCTGCTCCTCCTATTCTCCCTCCAGTCTTCCTGACTTCCTTTAAAAGGAGTTCCTGTCTTCCTGGATTGGAGGCTGGCTGGTTTTAGGTTACACCCTGTAGGGCGTGGATCCTCGGTCTTCCAGAGGTCCCTCTTGCTCCCCCTATCAGGCTCCTGCAAATACTGCAGCTTGTGCACGTCTTTTTTCAAGTTTAAAACATTTTCTTCTATGCCCTGCTGGTCTGCTGCATCACAGTACGTAAGAGAACTTTATCATGAAGGAATTGAGTAAATGAAGGATAATGAACCAGAGCCTGGAGTTCACTGACACGTCTTGCAGAGGTGATAGCGACTAGAAAAACAGCTTTCCAAGTGAGATGCTTAATGAAGCACACCCTAGGGGCTCAAAAGGGGGTTGCATGAGTACTGCGAGAACTACATTGAGATCGCACGCTGGAGTAGGAGGCTTCAGAGGAGGCTTAGTCTTCATTAAATCCTTCATGCATGGAGATTGATTTGCCATCTTTATGCTGATGGGTCGCAGCAATGGTAGGGAGATGGTAACAAATTGACAAAATTTGTAGTCCAGAGTCAGATAAGTGAGAACATGACTGAGGGGACACAAGACGGAATCCAAACCTCATGACAATGTCCAGTGAGCGAAACGAGTTCATTTAGAGCTATAGGAAGGGCATCGAGATGCCTGGGGTACAGCATGAACTTCAGCTGGCATGGAATGGACAGGATCAGCTAGCCGGCCAACTTCCAAGCAACTAGGGCAAGTGATGGCAGGTTGGGGTGGAGGAGATGAGCTTTCTGCTGTGTTAAGAGGACGGGTGAAGTGGAAGAGGGTGATCTGGGAAACTACAGACTGGTGAGCCTAACATCAGTACCAGGAAAAACAGGTGGGAGGAGTGGCTCAGTGGTTGGGACAGGTTACCTTAGGCTGGAGGGCCAGGGATTCAATTCCCACATAGGGACAAGCAACCTCAGGCTGGAGGGACTGAGGTCTCTAGTCCCATGGCCACTCCTTGTGGCCTTGGGCAAGCCACATAACCCTCCATTGCCTCAGGTACACTTAGATTGTGAGCCCTTTGGGGACAAGGGAAGAAATAGTGCCTGTTAGCATATATCTGTAAACCACTTTGACCCAGTAAAAAGCAGTATACAAGCACAGCTAAATAAATATAAAGAACAAAAATACTGAACATGTAGATAGTCATGGCTTAATGGGAGACAGCCAACATGGCTTTAGCCAAGGAAGGTCTTGTCTTACTAATTTGTTATGTTCTTTTGAAAGTGTGAATAAACAGGTTGACAAAGGTGAGTCAGTTGATATAGTGTATCTGGATTTTCAGAAAGTCTTTGACAAGGTCCCACATGAGAGACTCTTGGTGAACTTAAAAAGTCATGGGATAGGAGGCAATGTACTATTGTGGATCAGGAACTGTTTAAAAGACAGAAATCTGAAAGTAGGGCTAAATGGCCAATTTTCCCAATGGAGAAAGGTGAATAGTGGGGTACCCTAGGGATCTGTGCTGGGTCCGTTGCTTTTTAATATATTTGCAAATGACCTGGAAATGGGAATAACACGTGAGGCAATCAAAATTGCAGATAACACAAAATTATTCAAAGTTGTTAAAATCAAAGAGGATTGTGAAAAATTGCAAGAGGACCTTGATAAATTGGAAGACTGGATGTTCAAATGGCAGATGAAATTTAATGTGGATAAGTGCAAAGTTATGCACCTAGGAAAGAACAACCCAAACTATGGTTACACGATGCAAGGTTCCACATTAGGAACCACCACCCAGGAAAAAGATTTAGGCGTCATCGTGGATAACATGTTAAAACACTCCGCCCAGTGTGCAGCGGCAGCCAAGAGAGCCAATAGAATGCTAGGAATCATAAGGAAAGAAATGGAGAATACATAGTAACATAGTATATGACAGCAGATAAAGACCAGCATGATCCATCTAGTCTGCCCAGAAAGGCGGCAAGAGTAGGTGCACTTGTTGCTCCATGCAGGTCATCCCTCCCCATGCCTTTGTTTAGGGGTGTACCCACTGCTCTGTGTAGGTCACCCCTATTTGTTCAGATATAAGAGATAGGTATGCTTATTTTGATTTTATCCTGTTGCTATAAAGGGATCCACTATGTCTGTCCCATGCCATTTTGAATTCTGTCACTGTGTTTGCCCCCACCACTTCCATCTGAAAAGCATTCCAAGCATCCACCACCCTTTCAGTGAAAAAGTATTTCCTGACATTGCCTTTCCGTTTACCCTCATGCAGCTTCATGCTATGCCCTCTAGTTTTACAGCTTCCCCGTCTTTGGAAGAGGTTTGTTTGTCCTTTAATACTCTTTAAGTATTTAAAGGTCTGAATTATATCTCTCCTATCCCTCCTCTCTTCCAGAGTGTACATATTTAAGGCTTCAAGTCTCTTCTCATAAGTCTTATGATGCAGGCTCCAAATCATTTCCTCTGAACCGCTTCCAGCCTTTTTATATCCTTTGCAAGATACGGTCTCCAAAACTGAACACAATATTTCAAGTGAGGCCTCACCAGCGACTTGTACAATGGCATTAGTACCTCTTCCTTTCTGTTGGTAATTCCTCTCTGTATGCAACCCAGCATCATTCTGGCTTTTGCCACCACCTTGTCATACGGTTTTGCCACCTTGAGAACCTCAGAAACAATCACACCGAGGTCTTTCTCCTGGTCCGTGCACATCAATCTCTCGCCCTCTATTGCATATTATAATGCATCTGTATCGTTCCATGGTGCGACTATACCTTGAATATTGTGTGTAATTCTGGTCGCTGTATCTTAAAAAGGATATAGCGTTATTAGAAAATGTACAGAGTAGAGCCACCAAAATGGTAAAGGGAATGGAAGGATACCCCTATGAGGAGAGGCTTAAAAGGTTAGAGCCCTTCAGCCTGGAAAAGAGACGGCTAAGGGGAGATAAGATAGAGGTCTATAAATTAATGAATGGAGTGGAATGGGTAAACGTAAATCAATTGTTTACGCCATCAAAATATAGAAAGACTCGTCCTGGACTCGTCCTCCTACAGATAGATGGTCAAAAGCTGGGCGTCGCCTTGGTGGGTTGCGTTGAGGTGACTGCAGGTTGCTTCCTGTCTCTTTGTCTGGGACATTGAAGATAAGCCGGGGCAGGCTGACACTGATATGGAGGCCAAGAATAAGGCTGAAAGTGCCGTCGAGGGTAGTACTGCTGAAAGTATTGGTAATGGTATACTCTCCTGTGCTGAGGATATGGAAGATGGTAGGACTGCTGGGCTTGTTCCAATGGTTGAGCTGAGAGCTCTCGCACTGTGGAGGAATGGTTTTCACTTCTGAAACAGCATCCTGTACTTTAAAACCAAAGAGACTATCGCCTTGAGAGAGAGCGTTTGCCAGGTGGTCATGAAGATCCTCCCTGAGACCAGAAACGGGAGCCAAGCTGTGCGTCGAGCAAACATAGATGTAGCTGTGGTTCAGGCAGCTCAAATGATATGGCAGAGGGACTCCTGCAGGTTGTCTTGAAGGCTCTGATCCTCTGGTCCTGGCATGGGAGCCAGATCCGGCATCTCTGAGAGAAGATCGTGACAGTAATGAAGCATCTGAAGTTGGTGTGCTAGTATTTTCAAAATTGGCATACCACTCTGAAACATTTTCTTGCCAACTGAGTCCAAAGTCCATTCATCTTTCCCCAGCGGAGTTTGGGCATGAGCTTTGGAGGACTTTGACTTCTTGAGGACCGCCTCAGAGACGACAGATTGAGAGTCACTAAGGGCCAGGGTCCTAGATAGCTTTTGGAGAAACTTTGGATAGGAAAAATCTTCAGGAGGTGCATGCTCCATTGCTGAAGATGGTGCCACCATAATATCTTCCAAGAGGGAAGGCGCTGTATCCCACTGATGGGTGCAGGATGGACTTACTGTCATCATCACCCAAAAGTTCAGGATCCCAGCAATCCAGGAGGGGTGTCGGACCCTGTGGGGAGGCCGCTGGGGGCTGATAAGAAGGAACCTCGAGGATGGTAATCATTTAACAGGAGAAACAGATCCCAGGAGGGCTGCACTGTCTTGGACAAATCGTTGTAGCAACTGCACGAAGCGGTCCCTAGAGAAGGATGTGTTGTTCGGCGCAGGAACTATCGTAGATGAGGTCAGGACAAGGTCAGAGTGCTGCCTATTCTTCCTAAAGGTATGGGAGGAGGATTTTGATTAATCTTCCTCAGACTTATGCTGGCGGGAGCTATTAGTATTAGCAGGGTTGCTAATTAGTATTAGCAGGGTTGCTGTTACGGGTATGTCTGGACTCCGGTAAGTCATGTTTGTGACTTACCAGAGTAGCTAGCCTTGGTGATTAAGCCGAAGAGTCCAGGTGAGGAGGAGATGGAGTTGGCCTCTGGCCTTACTTGTAAGGTTCTGGACCATCTTCTTTGATGCTGGCGCTGGTAGGGGTTCTGCCAGTGAGTGCGCAGCGGACCCCTTCGACTCCCAATCATGCCATGTTTGGGCCTAATGGGACTGGGGTTGATGGAGCAGAAGCCATTTTGGAGCAGGTCCAAAACACTGAGATGTGGAGAAAAGCAGACTCCTAGAAATAGCCTGACACTGCTGGAGCACAGTGCTTGTGCTGTTATTATGTTGCTGCTGTTTTTTTGGGGGGAGGGGGGGTTAAACACTGCTCCTGACAGCTATTGTCTCCTCTTCCTCTCTTTTTTTTTTTTTGTAAAGAATGAAAGAAGCTGAGGTGGTAGAGGACCTCACGAGACTTCACCAGTGATGCAATTTTTTTTTTTTTGTAAGGAGAAAAACTAGCACGGGAAAATGCTTCGTGGCAGCAGCCGCACTGGCAATGTATTTTTTTTTTTTTTTTACGGACTGTCCAGGAACAGAGAAAACATTGCCGGAGACAAAAACAAAGAAATAAAAGTAAAGAGCGCGTGAACTCCAAAGGAGCAGAGAAGAGCCGTGAAGCACTCACTGAGCAGTAAGAAGAGACTGGAGTGGCTCAGTACGGGACGGCAAAGCAGGAAGTAGTTCGGGGAGAGCCGAGCACACAGGTGCTGTCAGCGGACAGCACCTAGAGTGTGCCTGCATCTCCCTACATTATCCGGAGAACCCATGTTCTTAACCCCTGTATGAAAGATAGAAAGACTGTAAACCAAAGAACAAGAAATGGAGGTGGACACAGAGCCGGTTCAACCCACTGTGCAAATGGTGTGCTTACACAGGGCAGTGGCGAGGGAATGAGTGACTCAAAAAAATGAAAACAGAGGCCAAGAATCTTACCGTGATTTCAGCAGCTGCCTCATCCTCCCTGCCCACTGCCGCTTTTCCTGCATCGGCAGTGGCAGGCCTTCAACTTTAACAAATAAAAAGCATCATGTTAGAGGGTGCAGAACCAGACCAGCCTTCCTAGCATGTTTTTTTTTTCTTTTGAAAATTTGGAGGCCTGCGGCTGCCGCACAGGTAAAGCAAGAATGTCAGGGGAGGTGGGGAGCCAGGGGAAGGATGTTAGACATGAAGGGGTTCAGTCCATGGGGGACAAGTTTTAGGTATGAAGAGGGGGAGGCAGAGACAGATGCTGGACCTGGACAGGTAGTGGGGAGGACAGAGAGCAGATGCTAGATGCAATGGGAGGCGGAGGGGAGCAGGTGTTGGATACAAAATGGAAGGGGTGAAACCAGGGGGTAGAGAGCAGACATATGTTGTGGAACATAGAGGATAGAGGGCAGATAGTGGATACAGAGTGGGGGTGTGTAGAGGGATGGAGGGCAGAGGATGGACATGGGGTGGAGAGCAGAGGCTGGACACTGTGGGGGGCTTAATGGGATGGAGAACTGATAGTGGATATGGGGCAGAGGACAGAGGTTGGACATGGCAGGGGTCATAAAGAAGGTCACATTGGGTAAGAGGATGAAGGGCAGATAATGGACACAGACTGAAGACATAGGGGCTGGAGATAATATGGTGGATCTGGCGTGGAGAGCAGAGGCTGGACACTGGTTGGGGGCATAAGGGGATGAGGGTAGATACTGGACATAGTGCAGGGGTCATAGGTGGATGAAGGGCAGATGCTGGATACAGGCTCTGGATCAGGGGAATAAAGGGCAGCTGGTAGACATAGGGCAGAGGCTAGATACAGAGTAGGGGTGGAGGGTAGATAGTGGACACAAAATGGGAAGTGGAGGGCAGGTGCTGGACATGGTGTGAGAGAGGGAGGAGATGCTGGACACAGGGCAGGGGGGAAAGAGGGGGAATGCTGGACATGTAATGGGATGAGATGAGAGATGCTAGAGAAGGGGGGATAGGATGAGAAAAAGGAGAGATGCACAAGATTGGAGAGAGATGGAAATACAAGACAGGGTAGGAAAGAAGGGGAGAATTGGTCCATGCAGGGAGAGTATAAGAGAGAAAGGAGAGTTAGACTGAGGAATAAGTGGCTGGGGCAGGATAGAGAGAAAAAGGGATGAGAGAGCTGTGGTAATGGTTGAAAAGTGGTAGGTAGACAGTAAAATGTGGGAGATTGGGAACTGGATGTAAGAAGGAGAAATGAAAACTGAGTTGAAAGAACAAAATAAATGGAAGAAATTTTCAAGGAAAAGACCAATGTCAGGGATGAAAGGAAGTGAAGAAGACAGGTGGGGTGAAAAGTGGCATTTGGACCAGAGACCCTAGAGGGTGAGTTAAGAGAAGATGAGGAATGCAGAAATCAAGACTGAGATCAACATGATTAGAGAATAAAATGGCCAGACATGAAAAGGTAGAAAAATGAATTTTATTTCAATTTAGTGACTGGAATATGTCTGTATTTGGACTTTACAGGCAGTCAGTGTTTTTAAAGTGCCTGACCGCTATGGGCTAAAGTGAAACCTGATATTCAGTGTGAGAATCTGGATATCCTCCAGAGTTATATATCTGGTTTCAGCGCTGATTGGCAGACATTGCTGTGGCATTTGGAGGTGATATTCAACAGCACTGGCTGGTTAGTGTCACTGAATATCCCTCTCAGCGGGATTTATTGGGCTATCTGAGTCTGTATGTCACTACCTAAGTAGGCTTCATCTCTGGCCCTTTTCATATCCAGGTTGAAAACTCACCTCTGAGGCCACTTTTGGATCCTAATCTGCTTAGTCTCCTATGTGTTTCCTTACCATTCCCCTAAATATATCCTTGTCATCATCTCTTGTGTTGTCTGTCTAGACTAGATTGTAAGCTCTGATGAGCAGGGACCATCGTTTACATGTGTCTGTAAAGCGCTGCATATGCCTTGCAGCACTATACAAATGATCAGCAGTAATAATGTCCTGCTAACTGGATAAACCCCTTTGAGTTTTGCGCTGTATATACGTGATTTATCTTTATATGCT
Source organism: Ichthyophis bannanicus (assembly GCA_033557465.1). Taxonomy (NCBI): domain Eukaryota; kingdom Metazoa; phylum Chordata; class Amphibia; order Gymnophiona; family Ichthyophiidae; genus Ichthyophis; species Ichthyophis bannanicus. The sequence continues at coordinate 140,060,658 of CM066039.1, forward strand.
GCTGCTGCATTGTACAGGGACATTTGCAGGCTTTTCTGTTTTTCTGGTGTTGGCATTGCATGCATAGTTGGGGGTTTTTTGTCTACAGAATTTTATTTTAAAATTTGTGGTAATTTTTTCTATACTTGGTGAGATTCTATAGTACCTTTATTCTGAGGCCAGGCATTCTATTATCGTGGAGTTCCTATGTAAGAATCTGTAGTAATCCAGCTTATTCAGCTTTCCAAATAGATTTATGGATATTCTAGGGCGCACTTCAATATTTACAGTGTTGCTCTTTTCTGGGTCTGCTCCTTGTGTGAGTTTTGGAAGTTGATGCTGTTATGGTAGATTTTCTCTGTAGGTTCACAATGACAACGCTATGTTGTGTGTCTTTAGGAAACTTGTTTTGGGTTTGCACTATCGTGGCAGTTCTCATAGATGTCCCCAATATTAAATACTGTACCGGAGACGTCTATGTAGATGTCCCTGCATATGTCAATATCGGGCACGTCCACGTTTGTGAAATTGTGCCCGAACTTTGATGTGCTTGTTGATTTTAGGGATGTTCAGGTTTGGACATCCTTTGTAAAATGTGCCCTAATTATGCCCATGACTGCTGAGGGTTTATATTGCTGTTGCTGAAATGACACCAGAATCAGAAAATATTTTTTTTGTGTGTTGACTGTTCTCCCCAGGACATTTTGAATGGGCACACCACTAAGCTGATTTTACTGAACACCCGGCTAATTTAATCTGATGAACTGACATGGCAATACAATAAGCAGGAAAGGAAACATGAAAAACTGCTGGTTACACTGGGCCCGATTTTGACCTGGGTGGTGCTATGCACCGTGTCGGCGCATAGCTCGCTCCCCTCCTGCCTAACCCGGATTTTCTATGCCAGGATTATATGCAGTCCCAGCATTGAAAATCCAGCCACACAGCTAGGAGGCCGCAGGAGCTACCAGTATAGCACCGATTTTTGATGTTAAATGGTTAGCCCTGGTGCCTTACAGATAGGCGAGGGTTTCCCTTACCTATCTTTAAGATGCAGAACACTAACCGTGTAGCATCGAAAATCGGTGCTACATGGTGTCAGCATACATCAGCATGACATTATGCCTAGCATAGGTGTCATGGCTTTTCCCAGACCTTGGCCTGCAGCTCTGACCCCCTGGTGATGTCAGATAGGACGTCTCCAGACTTGATGGGCTTAGTATGCCTGATGAGATTAGTCTGCAGGACAACAGCCCCTCCTTGACTTGATGGGCTTAGTTTGCCTGATGAGATTAGTCTGTAGGACAACAGCCCCTCCTTGCTAATCAAGTGATAACAGACCTCAAACAGACCAAAGTATGACAAAGGGAGGTGCTGGAGAATTTCACTATAAATACAGAGAAGGACAAAAATATCTCTCTCTCTCTCCATTCATGGGACACTTCTTACTATGAGACTCTGACACACACTTCTCTTTAGCACCCCCCCCCCTTGTTCTCTCTCTCTTCCTATTCATGGGACACTTCTTACTATGGGGCTCTGACACACCCTTCTTGCCCCCCCCTCTCTCTCTCACACACACACATGCACCCACACACAGAGTCATTGATACACAGGGAAGCAGCTCTGTAACAACCTTATATCTCTGTTCTGTACCAATGTAATAAGCTTATTTCTATATAAAAACCTTTTTCCAAGCCACACCAGTTTGGTTGTCTTGTTGTGCTACAAACCCTACTGCCGCTGCGACGTGGACCCAGGACCAACAGGAGAGTAACCGAATGTAGGAAGCTGCGAAAGGTTACACATGGGTAGCATCGAGGCCCACCTCTGCACCGCCCTGAAATACCCCCAATGCGCCCCAATGCTAACCACATAGCATCGGGGCACGTAAGGGACAACCAGGGAATTTTCAAAAGCACTACCCGTGTAGGTGCCTTCGGAAATTCCCTGTTAAGGCATTTACATGGGTAACTAGGAGGTGATGGGTAGATGAAAAGTCAAAAGGGGATTGATGACAGACCGATGAAAATTGAGTGGATAAAAAGAGAGAAAAGAAAGAAATGGAGCAAAGAACTAAAATGGAAAGATATCTGTATCAGAGCAGATGTAGAGAGAAAATGGAAAAAAAGACAGGAAGAGACAAAAAGGACAAACAAACAGCAGACTGAAAAGAGAGTTAGCAGAAGACAGAACAGGAAAACAAGACAGAAAACAAGGCAATTACAACAGAAAAACAAAATCCCCAAACACAAGTTAGAAAAAAAGTATTTTAATTGGAATTTATTAACTGTAATATACTAGTGTGACAAGGTGCACATCCCATCATAGGAAACCTGTTAGGATCCCCATCTTCAGCTAACCACCTGGTTATAGGGTTTATCCATTCCCCATGCTGTTTAGAGAGAACCATTCAGTATCTCCTGCCAGATGCTTGTAGTCAGACAGGGACAACTATGTGGGTTGCAGCAGGTAGGGCCAGACTAGGATTTGGTCTGACCTATCTGAGTAGTGGTAGCGATAAATCTCTGAGTGGTTTGCTGGCGAGAAGAGATCAGCAAAATTGAAAGAGGGAATTCTGGATCAGGACCAAATTCACATATCATTTGCATAGAGTTAGGATCTTGGGAACTTTTCCCAGTATGCCTTGAGGGAAGGATCATCTTTCTGCTTGAGCAAAATGGTAGAACTTCCCCATCACTTCCTTCCCTACCACTTCCTTCTGTCCAGAGAGGACCAACCCCTTCTACTTCTCTGACCTTTTTATGTTCCTGGTCTTCCTACTTTTTTCCCATTCTCTGATTATCTCCTGATCCAAAAAAGGAAATAAATCCCCTAACTGGAACCTCTCTCTATCCTCCGCAGAGGAATCTTTTATCCTGGTGGACGCTTATTCTTCTTTGGGAGTCAACATCTTCTTCATCCCCTTCCAAACTTTCCCTAGTATCAGGGGATAAGACAGCTTCTGGACTATAGCCACCTCTCCCAAGTCACCTCAGCTTCATAGGTGGATTCTCTTGCTATGTCCCCATGCACACAGCAAACCTTGACCACCCCCCTAAAAACCCCTCCCGAGCACCCAATGCCTAACCTCTTAGCAAGGGGTCCAGACATTAGGGATTGGTTGCTCCCAGTGTCCAGCATAGCTACCAGGACTACTCCCACCACCTGCACCTCTCCTTTCAAGGCCTGACCCAACCTTCCCTCCTTGGTGAGCAGGCCTATCCCCAGCACTGAAAAAGAATAGTCCAAATGTGGGCAGTCCTTTTCAAAATGTCCACCCTCCCCATAGGAAAAGCACCTCAGAAGGGTCCTACTGTTCAGTGGGTTGCACTATCCACAGGGTTACAGTGAGCTTTCCCCATATCCCAGGGCCTCATTTATTTATTTATTTCAACTTCTTATATACCGCACTCTTTGACATCAGCGCGGTTTACAGATAACATAAAGAAACCAGAACAACAGGCTGTTTGGTATTACATATAACAGGAGTATCAACTTGGATAACATGGGAGAACTATTTACATGGAGTATATAATCTAGTAACTAGATAACATGCTCGAACTATTTACATAAAATTAGCAGGAATGCTTGGAACAAGGAGAGAGACTGTGGATTGTATTAGGGTGGGGCTATTATGTTATGCTTCATGTGGGGTAGTATTTAATGAAAAGGTGCAGTTTAAGGGCCTTTCTGAACTGGGTTAGGTCGGTTATGGCGCGGAGATCAGGTGGGAGAGAATTCCAGCATTTTGGTGCGCTATAGTATTCTCCTTTGTCACCCTTAGAGCTCCCCTGCTCTACCCGGGGTATTTTCAGCGGGCCTGTTTGGTCCCCTGAAGATACGAGCTTTCTGGCTGGAGTTTGGTCCGGCTTCACATGCCAACTTTCCTTGGCCTCCAAATATTGCTTGGCCAGGATGGTGGCTGTTTCTATCATCTGTGGGTCCTGCCACATCATCCAGGCCTCAACAGGAGAGGGTAAAATGGACAAAAAATGTTCCAGTGCAATCAGTTGTACTATCTCCCCTAATGTTCACTGGTCTGGCTCTAGCCAACATACGTATAGCGCAGTCTACCAGGGCTTGCGAAATGGCCCTAGGGTGCTCTCCCTTTTTAAACGTCCTGGGCCTTAAATGGCATCCAACGCCAGACTGGCAGCCTGAGCTTCGCCGGTTAAATAAGGGGCCAAACGAATAGCCCACTGGTCCAAAGGCCATTTGGCTGCTGTGACTATCTGCTAAAAGTTGTTAGGAAGGCCTTGGGTCTTCCTCTGGTTCCAACTTTATAAGGGCCAGTCCCCTGTTCCACTCTGCAGGGGTTGGCTCTATAGCCTATTAGGTGCGGCCCGCCTCTGAGTCCTGTTGAGCCAGTACTCGGTGCACACCACAGACCAAGCGCTGCAGCTCCTTTGTCTGGGCCTCCAAAACTTAAAGGACGGGTTGTTTTTGCTGCCATTGTTGCTCCAGGGCTCGGGCGAAGTGATAATCCAGTGCTTCCTGCTGAATCTTCTGCAGTTCTATCAACTCTTAAAGGCCTCCACTGGATCCATCCCTGAAACCAAGTGCAGTTCTTTCAATACCACCCTAAAGACTCTTCTAAACTGCCTCAACAGATGCTTCCCTATGTGTCCAACTACCCCTCGCAAAGATGAGCCTTTGCTCTATTAGTCTCTACTTCCTCAGCTATCCACAGTTTCAAGGCCCCACTTCTGACACTATACTTTGAACACCCAGAGCACTTCAGTCCATCTTTCGGTCAGTTATTTATTTATTTATCCCGTTTTATATACCACCTTTTCCTTTAATCAAAGTGGGTCACAATGGGATATTAAATACAATTTTAGTAGGGGTAAAGGGGAATAAAAAAGCTGGTTATGATTATTGGGAGGAATCGTAGTGCTCAGAAAATAGAAGCATTTTTAACATCTTGCGGAAGTCCTTAATGTTCTGTGTGGATCTCATATGATCAGGTAAAGAGTTCCAAAGCATGAGGGCAGCAAGTGATGGAGCTCTTCTGACTGTTGACTGATTGGAGCGTTGGTATTCAGCAGAAGTAGTGAGTTTATTTATCATATTACTGCGCCTGGGCCTTATGCTGGAGTCCTTGATTATCAGGCTTTGAAGGGCAGTGGCCGAGATATTGTGAAAGATTTGGAAGATGTTTAGAGTTGCTTTGAATCGTGCATGTGAAAGGATGGGGAGCCAGTGAAGTTGTTGTAGGATTGGGGTGATATGTTCTTTTCTGGAAGTATTTGTGATAATCCTAGCCGCCATATTTTGAATCAATTAGAGAGAGTAAAGGGATTGTTTTGGTAGTCCTTGATAAAGAAAATGTGCATAATCCAGAATAGGGGTGATTATTGTTTGGCATAGGCATACCAAGTGAAAGTGATCATTGCATAGGATAGGCTTGAGTCTTCGGATGAGTTTTAGTTTGTGGTGTGCTTTGGAGGCGGTTTTGTTTATGTGCATCTGTAGAGTCAGGTTTTTGTCCAGAGTGACGCCCAAGTACTTGACTTCTTTTTTTATTGGAATATATTTGTCGTGGATAGCAATTATTTGTGGGGCTGAGAAAGTAGTGTTTCTAGAGATGAACATCACTTCCGCCTTATCCCAGTTCATTGATAGTGAATTGTTAGTAAGCCAAATAATCATGTCATTTAGACACTTGGCTATGGGAGTCAGATCAGGATTGAATAAGTTGATGGTACTATAAACCATGATATCATCTGCATATAGATGATAATGCATCGTGTGGTGTTTGATTATGTTACAAATGGGTTGTATGTATATGTTGAACAGAATGGAGGATAAAGCAGAACCTTGAGGGATGCCATGCGGTACATTCAACTTCATTGATTTGTTTTCACCACATATGACCTGCTGAGTTCGGTTGTTAAGGTAGAAGCCAAACCATTTTATGGTGTTGTTGCCTAAACCAATTTCCTATAGTCGTTGTATCAACATGGAGTGAGACCCTCATAATGCCCAACAACCAGTATCTGATAACCAGCAATAGAAATGAAAGGGGAAAGTACAAGAGAGAGAGGGGCCTCCACAGCTCCCTGGCTAGGACGTGCTTAGTCGGAGTCCCTGGTATAGTTAGGGTGAGGACCAGGAGTTCCCAAGGACGGTACGCTTCCCAGCCCACCTACACCTCCAATATGACTCAGAAGGGGGTTCTTGGGGCCTCAACCCCCTCATTCCTCCTCCCCCCTTCCTAGGAGGAAATTCCCGGAAAAGTTCCCAAGATCTTCACTTTGTGCAAATGTATGTGAATTGGATCCTGATCCAGAATTACCTCTTTCAGTTTTGCTGATCTCTCCTCGCCAGCAAACCACTTAGGGATAGCACAGTTACTTACCTGTAACAGGTGATCTCTGGGAACAGCAGGAATAAGTCTTCACATATGGGTACGTCGGTACCGACGGAGCCTGCGTGGGAACGCTCCCAAGCGTCCAAAAAGAAAGCCTTTGGGAGCATCCCACACGCATACGCGCTGCCTTCCCGCCCATTCACTTCCCTCTCATCAGTTGGGTTTGTAGCTGAGACCGAAGGAGGGAAGTAGACAAATTAGAGAGAGAGAGAGAACAACTCCTAGGGGAGGTGGGTGGGTTGTGAAGACTTATTCCTGCTGTTCCCAGAGATCACCTGTTACAGGTAAGTAACTGTGCTATCTCCAGGAACAAGCAGGAATGAGTCTTCACATATGGGGACTCCCAAGCTAGAGATGCCTAGAGGAGGTCCCAGCATGTTGCAAATCTAATAGATGGGCCATACTATTTCCCAGAACCTCAGGCATCCAAGGGATGGAGAGTGGGAGTTGAATTAAAAGGGGTGTGCTGTGGAACAGCTTGACTAAACAAGGCGTCTAGAGGGGAGTCCTTGTGTAGATAATAAATGTTAGTAAAAATTGAATTCCAATTTTCTAATGTGTACCTCACTCAAAAGTATTGCGAAAGTATTTGTTGAGGGTAATATGGTCTGGTGCTAAGAGCCAGTACATTATCCCCAAAGAAATTACCTCACTGTGAAGTAGAGGAAAATAAATTTTGCAATACAGGGAGAGGTCAGAAGCCTTAATGGCTAGAACTAATCCCAGAAGAAAAAACTGGGGGAGTTTAATGAGGTTGGACTTGGAGGAGAAGCAAAAGCTTCTGTAGGCCAAAGTTTGAAGCTCTTTGTCCTTGGAGCGGAATAAGGCTCTAGGAAGGAGAGGAGGTAAATCCGACTGGTCTGCAGAAAAAGGATGAGTCTTTAAGACCCCTCTATGGAGGTGAAAGAAAGAAACATTTGTAGTAGGCGGTGTAGCCTCCAATTTCTTGAAGATCAGTAATGTCTTCCCTAAGCGATGTCACTTAGGATAATGACTTTACATGAAGAGCTTCAGATGTACCATAACCGGAAGGTTACGGTAAAATAAGGTAGTTTCTAATTCCTATAGAAATTGGTTGTCCATTAAAACGCTATGGTATGCTGGAACAGCATTAAGATGGACAGTAACAAATCTTTCAGAGTCAGATATATGTGTTTATATAAACACATATATATATATATATATATATATATATATATATATATATATATAAAGAGAGATTCACTTAATAACAAAAAGGGATAAGACCTGCTTGAGAATATGGTTAAAGAACCCCTTACTGGTTACACGTGGAAGAACCATGAAGAAGGTTACATGGAAACCAGTGGAATGTTCCTAGTCAGAAGGAGAGGTCTAGATTTCTTTAAAAATTCTAGACTTTGAATAACCAAAAATGGGGACCTACGTGAAGGGGTGCAGAGGAGATCCTTAGTCTTAAGACAAGAAGTCTGGATCCTTCTATAACTTCAGTGTGGAGAAAAAGACGCAATATAAGGAGATACCATGTTTGCCCCTCTATGAGGGCAATATGAGTATCATGCATTCTTTGTTCAGCATAAACTCCAATGAAGTATTGGGAATCAGAAGGAATGCATTAGACAAGGACCGACTGCAGTGAAAAGGAAAGCATCCCTGTTGCAAGAGTTCCACTGGAGATGTGGAACAACTCATGGAATTAAGCAATTTTTTATGCTTTCACGTGGTCTAAGCCCTGGTTCGTTTTCCTTAAAAGGAAATTTTAAGGAAGATGGTAAGAATAGGAAAAAAAACAGTCATGTGGGAGCATGACTGGGCAAAGCCTTTTTAACCATCTGGAAGTTACCCACCAGGAATGGCTCTGACGCTCTCTGGCAAAGGCCCACAGTTGCAGAGCTTTCTCATATAATTGCAGAGAGCATATTATAGGTTGCTTAGGTGAGATCTGGCTGTTTAATTGCCAGTGTGCAACCTAATCTATTCTGTTGGTGCCAGAAAAAAATTGAAGATGGCTAAGAATAGTAGACAGGCCGGTTGCCTGCAAAGATAAATTGCCCAACTAGGTTTTGGAACCTGTCTTGGAATTATTTGTTATTAAGGCAGCAGAAAAGTTAGGTCCCATAGATTGGAAAAGGACCAACAGACATAATTAGGAGTGGTAAAAACTCAATTATGGTCCGATAGCTGTCTTAAAAGAAAATATTAGAGAAGATTGCAAAGGGGAAGAAAACTCTGTATGGGAACCATTTACTGGAGTAAGTATTGAAGAAAATCCTATGGGCTTAAAAAGTAAGCCCTCCAGTTAAATAGTATCACTCTTAGACAGAATGTCTCGACTAAGAAGGATAGAAAGTAATACAGAGTTGTGAAGACTTACAATTTGGTAAGCCTCTGAAACAGGTAAAGTCCCCCTGCAGTCAAAAGTATGAGATATCCTTGTACAGGAAAACTGTCAAGGTGAAGGGCATAGCCTACCTTGTTATTAGTTGCTACTCCTCCTTTTCCTTCAAAAAGGAGAGTAGAAACCTGTTACCTGTAGGGCATGATTATCCTCAATAGCTCTAGGAGCTAAAAGAATGGATTTCTCTTGCGGCAAGAGATTCATGCCTAGAGTCGAGGATTGAGTCAGTGTATCACTGATCTCTCAGTAAGGATGAGAAGAACTGCAGATGCGTCTGTTGATAAGAAGTAGGTTAGCGGTTCTGAACCTAAAACAGGAAAAAGAGATTTAATGAATAAAATATCAGAAACCCTGCGGCTGCTGGGTTTGCTGAGCCTGTTGAGGTTTTGGTTTTCTTAGCCTAGTATGATGTTGCCCTTCTTTGGAAGCATCGGAGTGGAGGAGTGGCCTAGTGGTTGGGGCAAGGTACTTCAGGCCAGAAGGTCAGGGGTTCAAATCCCACTAGAGGACAGCAACCTTGGGCCAGAAGGACTGGGGTTTCTAGTCCCACAGGTGCTCCTTGTGGTCTTGGGCAAGCCACTTAACCCTCCATAGCCCATGTTCCCTGTAAAATAGTTATCTCCAAGTTATAATGCCCTGGTCAATGTAATTTCAGTTTGTTCAATGTAAACCACACTGATGCAGAATAGCACGGTATATAAGAGAATGTAAATAAATAAATAAAAAATCTGCATGATGGGTAAAAGATGACTAAAACATTTTCCCCTTAGGGGGATAAAGTTTGTTAGGAGATTTTTTACTAGCTGGGATAGAGAAAAGTCTTGACAATCCTCTGAAAGCAACAATATCAGTGTTTAGCTGATTAGCTTGGAATAAAGCATCCTTGTTAAAGAGATTTTCACCAGTACAAGGAGTATTTCCCAGCCTTTCTTGTACCCATTTGTCCAAGTCTGAAGCTTGGAGCCAGGCCATGCGTCGTGCCCCTATGGCTATAGCAGAGGTTCTGCTAATAGACTCGAAACAGTCCAGGGAAGCACGATTAAGGAACTTAGAGACATTTTGAGCATGACTGACTAATAAGAAATAGTCTGCTCTTTTATGTTCTTGAAGAAAAGGGTTCAAAAGCTTTAAGTTCTTTGTGACCTCTTCAAGAGATAATCCCATATAGAAAATATATGAGATAATTCTTGCTGAAAGCATGGATGCCTGGAAGCATCAATGTCCAAAGGCATCTAAAGTCCTAGACTCACGACCTGGCGGATAAGAGGAGTGCTTCTTTGCACTCTTAATACGCCTCATTGCTGATTCTACAACAATAGAATGATGAGGAAGTTGAGTCTTTTGAAAACCAGGAAAAGGTGGCATCTTGTACCTAGTGTCAAGTGTCTTAGAATGTGGGGATACCGTTAAAGGAGTTTCCCACATTCTTAATAGTAGATCCTGTAAGATCTGATGCAAAGGAAGCATGATCACCTCCTTTGGAAACCAGGGGAATTGCAGAGTCTCTGAATCCCCTGGTATGGATTCTTTACCAGGTATAGAAATGGCAAGTAACTTTGCCATATCAAGCAGAAAAGCTTGAAAAGAAATCTCTCCTGAGGAGGACCCTCTAAAATGAGGGGTAGAGGCTAGAATTGTTGACCAGTCATTCCAGTTATCGGGATCAGAAGACTTCAAAGGATGAAGCATCGGATTTTCTTTAAAGCGATGTCTTCGGTACCGCCTGATGTCGGTACCGAGACGAGTCGTTACCGAATCCTCCATGCTAAAGAGCGATTCCAGGCTCGGCATCGAAGGAAGCGAGTCTGTCGAAGCAAGCATGGATGGTACCGATACCGGTGCCGATGTCGATACCGGTACAGGTACCGAAGCCGATACCGATACTCAAGGAACGGTCTGCAGCAACTCTAGCGGTACCGAAGTAGCTGAGAGCGCTAGACTACGTTCATCGATGAGGAGTGTTTCATCCATCACCGTAGCCGATGCCGGGGTGTCGGTACCGCTCAAAGCGGCCACAACCACCGAGCATGGCCCAGGTATGTCCATGGAGGCAAGAACCTTGGGAACAACCTGAAACCCCGTTAATGGTTTGGAGCCCGAAGACTCCTGCCGGGGCTTTATTGCCAAAATGTCCTCGAGGGCAACGCCAGAGGCATCTCGATGCTTAGAAGGAGATCTACCACTCAAGGACTGGCTATTCTTAACAGACTTTTGTTTGGTTACCTGATCCTGTGAAAAAGAAGATATTCTGGCTGGTGACATCGAGTCCTATGTGAACCAGGTATCGAGTTGTGCTTGATTCTGAAGACTTCTTCTGTTTGAGCTCCAGCAGGAGAGACACTCCAGTGGGCAATGGTCAGGACCTAAACATTTTAGACACCAAGGGGTATGTTTACTAAACTGCATTAGTGCGATTCGCGTTAGGAGCCGCGGTAGAGACAGAAACCCCAAATAAGGACATGAGCGGTACATCGTTACCGATAACGCGCGTTACAAGGTGCCATAAATGAACGAGCGCTACAGGGCACGTTACCGCGCGTTAATCTTAAGAAGGCGCGCAGGCATACAAGCACAGCAAAAGAGCTGTAGCACAATGGTTAAAACACTGACTGATGGTACAGGGGTCATGGGTTCGACTCCCCAGTGGGCCTAATGTATAAGACTGGCTGAGGCAGCACCCTTTACATTTAAGTAGTGATTGTTGAGGCATTTGACGTGTATTTTAATTAGTGCTGCCAGCAAACACACCCTCACGGTGGCATAACCTAAGGTGCCGCATAAGGCACCCCATAACTCACTCCATAGGGCACATTATAAAGTGTACTGTCCGTCAAGGCACCCTATAATGTCCCCTATAGGACACCTTAGAAGGCTGTGCACAAAGCCCTGGCTGGCTGCAGAGGGACTGCACGTCACCACACAAACTGTCTGCTGTGGTTACCAGGGTAGGGTTAACCCACCCGTACCCATAATGCACTGCACATGCAAATCAGCAGTCGACAGATGGGCACAAGATTGGGTATGCACCCCCACAGCACCTCGGCCTGGTAGGGGGAACAGACCGTGTGTGGCACTGCCACAGAGTAGCCACAGACAGTCACACTGTGCGGGTACTGTGCCCACCCTGAGGTTGAGGTGGGGCACCCAGCACCAGGTCCACAGCACCTTTCATGGCTGAAATACGCCATGCTGCAGGTCCCCATCAGTGTGTGATAGGTAGTTCCGTTAGACACACCTAGGATACATCTGTGTCCTGCTGTATGTCTCGGTCAGGTCTAGTCCTTATGGGCGATGCTGCACCCAGAATAGTGCATATCCTGTGTTGGTGCCGTCATTACCTGCTGTAGGTGAAGGAGGGGGGGTTATATGGACCTATAGGCAGATTATGTACCACCACACAACCCACCCTCTGGGGCTCAGGGTGGGAAACAGGATCACCCACCAATAGATTCACAGTCTACCTCCCTGCAATGGTAGCAGTAGAGGGGACCAGCAACCCCAGTCCTGCTGGGGAACAGACAGAGCAGTACACATCAATAACGCAATAGCAGACAGACAGCAGGCCTGGAAAAGCTCAGCTGCCCCCCACCATTATCTGACATTCTCCAGCAGCAAGCCTCCAGCCGCTGCACCCTGCAAGGTGTTCCAGCAAGACACATACTAGCTGCAGACGGTCCGCCAGCTAGTCCATAGTGCATGGTCCTGGAGAAGATGCATGTACCCAGAACGGGGATGTCAGCATACACACCAAGCAGATAAGTCAGTGATTGGGCCCCAAAAGAAAACCCATAAATATCACATGAAAAAAATGCTACATAGCACTATGGGGGAACCTAGCCATGCCATGGTCACTGCTCAGTCAGGGTGAAAGTGACCTCCCAGCAGGACATGCTATGGCCACCCTGTCTGTGGAGGTGGTGGCCAGGCACTACAATGTCCGAGCCATTGCCCTATGCCGTGTGCAGATGCATCCAGGACAGGCCACCCTATCCAGGCTATTCCCACGGTACCTTGCTCCTCATTATGCACAGTGGCAGGCCAATACTGGCAACAGTGCTAACAGTGTGGGCTGTGGAGGGTGTTGGCAGCCACCACACACTGGATAGACAGACACACACTCCCCACACCTATGCCAGCATTGTGCAACTATAGAGGTGTTGGGCAGCCCAGGCCACCACACCAGTCCTGGGCACAGTGCAGGCATGGCTATGGTACGCAATACTATAGGAGTCACTCCCCAGGTTGGTAAACACTGTCAGACACAAGACCTGTAGCACACTCCACAGACATCAGAAAGGTTGCTATGATGCAGCTCACTCAGAAAAGTGTACTTAACCTAGGAATTGCTATCTGCCAGTAATCATAGCAACCTTTTGATAGATGTGTACCATATTCCCCGGTTTAGGGTGGCATTACTAAGGTATGCAAGTGCTAGTATTGGGAGATGCACGCAGAGCCCAAAGTCCTGCCTCTCCAGGAGGCTTTGGATAATGGGGCCTGTGGGTGCGGGTGTGTCTGCCCCTGTTGGCTGCTGCTTTACGGCAGAGGCTCCCAACTCCAGTCCTGCGGTGCCAAACACTGATCGGGTTTTCATGCTGTCCCTCATGAATATGCATGATACATCTGCATACCATGGGGGTGGCGCATAGAAATGCAGCACAGGCATCTTTATCAGAGGCAGCATGGAACCGGAATGGTGTTTGGCCCTCCAGGACTGCATTTGGGAGGCTCTGCTCTAGGTAATGTGCATGTTTATGGTGTCTGTGTTCTATAGGGTAAAATGTAGGTGTCTTGGGCATGTTTACGTCATCTGCAATAAAGGTGCTGTCTGTATTAGCACGTTGTAGTAGTGGGTAAAATATGGGGACTGGGTTGGCAGGAACCACAGCTGGGACTTGAACCTGTGACCCTCTGCTTCTGAATATACTGGTTTTGTGCACTGCACCACCTTGTTGTCACAGAGTCAGTACATTCCTTGGTGATACCATGACTGTTCGTCAGACAGGGCCCGTCTGTTGCAGTACATGGCACTCACCTACACAGGGCTAGGCCACGGTCTGCTCTGGGCAGCTGCCACTGCCCCCTCCACCACCAGTATCCCTCAGCCACCATGCTGACATGCCCTTCTGCTGGTGGTGCACTGTCTCAGGCCATCCAGTGTGCAGGTAGGCGGCTGCCTATGGTGCGGGTTCTGGGGTAGGGGTGCCTGCATAGACGTCCATGCTCCCCCCAGCCCCACCTGCCAATGTTCCGTGCCCTTGGGGGTAGCTCTTGGGTACTATACCCTGTGACACTGTGGGAAACACAGTCGTGCCCATGTTGGGCCTTCAGCAGTTGCTGTCTGGCTGCTCTGCTGTTTCAGCATTCTTATGGGCCACCTAGGCATCACCCTAGTCCGCACTGTGGCCCAGCTGCACCACAGCATGTGCCACCTGCGGCCCTCTGTATCCCCTTCTCCGACATCTGTCCAGTTGCAGTTCCGACATGCCCGCCCTGATGTTGCGGGACATTTGCACACCATAGGAACCCTGTCCGATGGTGGGGAAAACCCTGAGCAGTGCTATTTCACTGTGGGCTCATTCACCTTGTATGGGGACGGAGTATAGACCCTTCCACGATTTATATCTGTTCTATGGAGCTTACTCGGGGGGGGGGGGAAGGGTTGATGTTTCTCATTGATACCACTATTGGCCAGCTTGGTTATGGTTTTTTTCCAGTTTGTTGGGGTCATTTTCAGTGTTTATGTGCCCTTTTGTTCTGTGCACATGTATCACACTTATCACTTTTTTTTTGTTTCCCTGCCTGGGCTGTACAATGCTGACACCGAAATGGTTTCTCTCCCCTGTAATGTGCATTTAACGGCAGGTTTTCATTCGCGTTTGGATTCAGCTCTTCAGATCAGCGCGTTAGTGTGAAGGGAGCCTCTCCCCGCCCACTCTTTGCCCACTGACCCCTTCTCTCCGCCCTCTCTCCACCTTCTGCGGTGTTTTACCGCGCCGCGGGGCGTTACGATCGTTAGCGCATCATAACGCGCGTTATGTAACGTTAACGATCGTTAGCACATCATAACACGCGTTATGATGCGCTAACAATCGTTAACGTTACATAACGCGCGTTATGTAAGATTACCGCAGTTTAGTAAACATACCCCCCAAGTATGAGTGTCTAAAAATATATTTGTACCGCCACACTTTGAGCATTTCTTAAGGATAGTGGCTGGCTTTTCCATAATGGAAGGATAGAGGCCTAGTGGCCTAGAAACCGTCAGGCACTAAACAGGAAAAAATTCCTAGAGAAAAGAAGAAATTTTTTAGTGAAAAGAAAGAAAAGCACCAGCGGTACCGGTGGCGTCGAGGGAAGGCAGACGCGACCACAAAAAACTAAGAATAAAAAGAAGAATTTTCTGCGGTGACAGGAATACGTCCTGCCGGCTCTGTGGAAAACGGAAAACTGATGAGAGGGAAGTGAATGGGCGGGAAGGCAGCGCGCATGCGTGTGGGATGCTCCCAAAGGCTTTCTTTTTGGACGCTGGGGAGCGTTCCCACGCAGGCTCCGGCGGTACCGACGTATCCATATGTGAAGACTCATTCCTGCTTGTTCCTGGAGATATATCGCTACCACTACTCCAATGAGTCAGACCACGTCCATGTCTGGCCCTACCTGCCGCCACCCACGTAGTTGTCCAACTACAACCACCTGCTAGCAGATATTGAATGGTTCTCTCTAAACAGATGGGTAATGGGTAAACCCTATACCCAAGTGATTAGCCAAAAATGGGGATCATGACAAGTTTCTTGTGAGGTGATGTATACTCTGTTATAGCTTGCTTTGAGCAATGTGCATGTCTGATATCTTTGTGTTTTGCTCACTGCAAGAAGAAATTAATTTCTAGTTTTATTTCTTCAGTGTTGCGATACATGCCAAGTTTGACTGCTGTGAGTTCCTAGTTCGATACTTTCTT
Organism: Ichthyophis bannanicus; assembly: GCA_033557465.1. Classification (NCBI taxonomy): domain Eukaryota; kingdom Metazoa; phylum Chordata; class Amphibia; order Gymnophiona; family Ichthyophiidae; genus Ichthyophis; species Ichthyophis bannanicus. The sequence goes on from CM066039.1 coordinate 140,076,351, forward strand.
CATATTTTGACTGTGTGATCCCTTGTACTACATTTGGTGATGGTGTGTGTCTGTATGGCCATGTTGGGGTATTCTTTTCATGTAATTTCTGTGCAGCAGTCCAGTTTGTTCACTTTTTTTTAGTAGGAGATGTATTGATTTATTATTACTTTTGATAGGTAGAGCCTGGTGCTGTATGAGTCCTGGTAGTGCTGTTATGGTTTGGCAGGTTTGCTATGAGTTCTGAATGAGCAGGATTTTGTAGTACTTCCTAATGTACCTGCCACTTGGCAGTGGAGGATAGTAATATAGAATTATGGTAGCCTTTCTTTATCCTCACTTTACTTGCAAATTGTATTCAGACACTCATTAAGGGGTATGCTTACTAAAGATCAAAGCGCATTAGCAAATGTTAACATGTGCTAAGTGCAGCAGCACCCATTTATTTTTATGGTTTCAGTAGCACTTCATGTTTAGTAAACATATCCCTAAATCATTGCTGGGACAAAAAGAGGCTTGTAAAGTGCTCCTTTGGAAACAGCAGGGGGAAGGGGGGAAGCACAGTAATTGTTTGCCCAGAACAGCAAAAAGGTTAGCACCGGCCCTCGGTGGACATAGGCCACAAACGTATAAAGTCCAATCCAATATTCATTCCAATGAAAGATAGGAAGAGCCATAATGGCCATCTAATTTGCCATTTCTGATGCAATGCCATAAAATCCTGGCAGTAGTGCTTCACTTCTTTGCAACTAAGGATCCTATGCTGCTAGTCACTGAACTCTCTCACACATATTCTAACTCCTAACTCTTGTGCTCTTAGCCCCTCATCTCTCTGATGCTTCAATCCAGGCCCTGTGCGGCTAATCGCTGAGCACTCTCAGAGAGATATCCAAAACTAGCCCCTTTAATTTTGGTCTTCATCTATCAGAGACAACTTCAAAATTATGTTGCTTTATTCTTGGGTTTTTAAGCCTCTGAGACATGCTCTTAGCCTCATTTTATATATTTGTTTATTTAAGCAATTTATTTTCTGCCCATTACAGTAAGATAGAAATTTCCTTTAGAGATCCTCTGTGTTTGTTCCTTGCTTCTTTGAAGTTTTCTAAGAAAATTATTACGATACTGAAGAAAGAGCGGCACCTTATTCAAACTCTGCCAGCTTTTCAAAGTACGAGTCTTACAATTGCACATAAGCGCAATGTTAATTTGCGCAATTTACTCGTGCCCTCAGCTCTTACTGAAAGAAGATATTTATCCCAGTATAAAGGACAATTCCAGTGTGGCAAATGTTCGGTTTGCCTTAATGTGCTACCTATCAGAGACAAGTTTATTCATCCCACTACGCATAAAAAATTTTATATAAATGATTTCTCCAATTGTGACACTTCCAATGTTATTTATGTAATACAATGTCCTTGTGAGAAGTTGTACGTTGGAAAAACCACTCACAGTATTAAAATTAGGATCATGGAGCATAAGAGTTGTATTAAAAGGAGTTTGGTAGATAAACCCCTTGTTTGCCCATTGGCAAGACCACCAGCATAAGATTAGTGATTTGAGATTTTTTGTTATTAAAAAAGTTAAAATCAGTTGGAGAGGCAGAGACATTGATAAAACTATACTGAGACTGGAACAGAGGTTTATATTTTTATTAGATACTCTGGTCCCAAATGGTCTTAATTTAGACAAAGATTTTTCTGTCTTCCTTTAGTGTTCTAACATGTTTTAAATTTATTTATACATAGTCTACCCATTCCTGTTTTTTACACATTAGAAGAAGGACTCCCTGATGATAAAGGATCGCCGTGATTTTGAAAGGTTTTTTGTACTATTATGTCTTTTTGAAGTGTTTTTATATATGCTTGAGTTTGTTTTTAAATGTGTCTTAATGTAGCCACATTTTACTTCATCGTAGCTTCCTTTGATGTCTTCTCAGCTGTTTCGTTTGTGCTGAGTCGCCGGCATTACTCCTCCCTCAGATCCGCCCCTTTTTTCCCGCTCTGAGAAACAGTTCTTTTATGTGCGCAAGAGCCGGCATTTTTTAGAATGTGATTCACAGCGGCATGAAACGGACTCTGCCAGGTTCAGAAGTAGGGATATTTTTGTATACATTTTTGTAAGTTTTGGTGTACACGTTTTTTGGCTCTTTGGCAAAGTTCATTATGGGAGGTTTTAGTCCCCAGAACACACAAAGGGGGATGTTTACTAAAGTGCGGTAATCGTGATTAACGCGCGTAAAGTACGTTTAACGATCGTTAGCACGTCCGAACGCGTGTTCTGACGTGCTAACGATCGTTAAACGTACTTTACGCGCGTTAACCGCAGTTAACGATCGTAAACCTCCGCGGCGCGTTAAAACAGCGCAGAAGGTGGAGAGTGGGCGGAGAGAAGGGGTCAATGGGCAGAGAGTGGGCGGGAGAGGCTCCCCTCATACTAACGCGCTGAATTTCTGAGCTCAATTCCAACGCGAATGAAAACCTGTCGTTAAAGGCATATTAAAGGGAAGAGAAACCATTTACGTCAGCAATGTACAGCAAAACCGGGGAAACCTACAAAACGTGAGCAGTGTGATACATGTGCAAAGACCAAAAGTTCACATAAAACCTTAAGAATGACCACAAGAAACATTGTAAAAAGCACAATTCAGCTGGGCAACAGTGATAGCAATGGGCAACAATGAACAACACTCCCTGGAAAGCACCAAAGAAAGAAATGATGTTTGGAAGGGTCTACGCTCCGTAGACCCTTTCAAAGATCATTTCATTGTGATGGAGCTTTCCTGGGAGTGGTGTGTAATGTTACCCAATGATATCATTGTTGCCCAGCTTGGTTATGGGTGTTTGCCCCTTTTTTTGAGGTCTGTTTTGAGGTTTATGTGCACCTTTGTCTCCATACAAGGTAAATGAGCCCACAGTAAACCTGTGCAGAGCAGGGTTTCTGACTCGTCAGGCCGCTTTAACTAACTCCAGGGACTGCACCATCTCTGTGGCCACAGTGTGGTGCAACAGACACAGCCAGTGCCTGTAAGACCAGAGGGTCACAGGTTCAAATCCCAGCTGGGGCTCCTGCCAACCCAGTCCCCATATTTTTACACACCACTAAACAGTGATAGTAAAGACACCCCTTTATTGCAGAGAACATACGCATGGTTAATACGCCTATATTATACCACAACAAACACAGACATCAGAAACAGGCGCATTACCCAGAGCAGAGTCTCGCAATTGCAGTCCTGGAGGGTCCCACACCATTCAGGTTCCATGCTGCCTCTAATAAAGATGCCTGTGCTGCATATCTATGCACCACCCCCATGGAATGCAGATGTAGCTCATGCATATTTATGAGGGACAGCATGAAAACCCGAACAGGTTTGGAACACCAGGACTGGAGTTGGGGAACTCTGCCGAAAAGCAGCAGCCAACAGGGCCAGACACACCCACAGGCCCCATTGGCCAATGCCTCCTGGAGAAGCAGGACATTGGGCCCTGCCTGTATCTCCCAATACTAGCAGTTGCATACCTTAGCAATGCCACCCTACACCTGGGTATATGGTACACAGCTATCAAACGTTTCCTGTGATAACTGGCAGATATCAATTCCTACATTAAGCACAGTTTGCTCAGTGAGCTCCACCATAACAATCATTCTGCTGTCTGTGGTGTGTGCTGCAGGTCTGGTCTCTGACAGTGTGTACCACCATGGGGAGTGACCCCCAACAGTCTTGCGTACAATATCCATGCCTGAACTGTGCCCAGGACTGGTGTGGTGGGTATGGCTGCTGAACACCTCTATAGTTGCACAATGCTGGCATAGGTGTGGGGGTGTCTGTCTGTCTATCCAGTGTGTGGTGGCTGCAAACACCTTCCACAGCCCACACTGCCAGCAATGTTGCCAGTATTGAGCTGCCAATGTGCATAATGAGGAGCAAGGTACCATGGGTATAGGCCGGACAGGGTGGCCTGGCCAGGGTGCATCTGCACAGGGCATAGGGCAGTGACAGGCACATTTTAGTGCCCGGCCACCACCTACACAGACAGGGTGACCTCAGTATGTCCTGCTGAGAGATCACTCTCACCCTGACTGTGCAGTGACCATAGCATGGCTAGGCACCCCCATAGTGCTATATAGTATTTCTCTCATGTGATAGATATGGGTTTCCTTTTGGGGCCCAGTCACTGATTTATCTGCTTGCTGTGTATGCTGACATCCCAGTTCTGGGTGCATGCATATCCACTGGGCACATGCATTATGGACTAACTAGCAGACTGTTTGCAGCTGGTATGTGTCTTGATGGAGTGGCTTGCAGGGTGCAGTGGCTGATGGCTTGCTGCAGGAGTATATCAGATAGTGGTGGGGTGCAGCTTACCATATCCAGGCCTGATGTCTGTCTGCGTACAGAGCTGCGGTGCCTGCCCTGTGGGGTGTCTGTTCCCCACCAGAACTGGGGTTGATGTTCCTCTCTACTGCCACCTTTGCAGGGAGGTAGAAGGTGGATCTATTGTTAGGAGACCCTGTTTGCCACCCTTGGCACTTGGGGAGGGGGGGGGTACATGGGCCACCTGGGGGTCCATGGGGGCTACACCTGACTGCAAGGTGTTTGATGCAGAAACTACCTATCTCGCACATTAACACTGCTTTAGACCTGTGCCATGGCCTCTTTCAGCCATGGATGGTGCTGTGGACCTGGTGCTGGGCGCCTCACTGCACCCTCAGGGTGAGCACAGTACCAGCACAATGTGACGGTGTGTAGCTACTCTGTGCCAGTACAACACACGGTCAGTACCCCCTACCAGGCCGAGGTGCTGTGGGGGTGCACATGGTCACTTCCCCCTACCAGGCCAAGGTGCTGTGGGGGTGCATTCCCCATGGTGTGTATCTGTGGACAGCTGATTTGCATGTGCAGTGCATCAAGGGTGTGACTGGCACGATCCAACCCTGGGAAGATCCAGCGCCGGCTCTCAGGCTCTGATAAACCATAGGCCATCACACGTACATCTGTTAGCATAGTGCATAAGTGCAAGACACCCTAAAGTGTCTGTACTATAAGGTGCCCACGCTGGTAAAAACACACGTACCCACGCACGATTGTACGCACGTACCAACGCACGTACCTACGCACGGGGCTACGCCCATAACAACGCATGCAGCCACACACGTACCAACGTACATGGCTATGCGCACTGCGAGAGTGTGTTTCACTAACAACTACTGAACGTAAAGAAAAACATGCCTCCTCATTCCCTATGTAATGTACAGGGTGCTGCCTGGGACAGCATTCTGCGTTAGGCACACTGGGGACTCGAACCCGTGCTGCCTGTAACAGCGGTGAGTACACTAACCATTGTGCTACAGCTCTGTTTCAATGATTTGTGTCTGTACGCCTTCATATGCTTAACGCGCCACGGCGCCCTGTAACGCTCGTTAGTTTTTGGAACGCGCGTTAGTCGTTACGATGTCCCGCCCATGTCCTTTTTTGGCTTTCCTTTCACTAACGCGGCTCCTAACGCGATTTGCACTAACGCAGTTTAGTAAACATACCCCAAAGTGGTCTTTACTGGTACCGTTGCTGTGGTACAATGTTCATTAGGCATTTTTTGATAAAGTGGTTTCATATATACATAAGTATATAACATCTAACAAGTACAGATTGGTTCCCCGTTGACCACCGTCGTCAGTATACTTGGTTTTAATGGACAGTACATTTTTTATAATTGGTTGCCAATTCATTGTGGAATAGTAATATGATGTGGACTTTCCTTCGCTCCTGCTGCGTTCTCTCTTATATATGTTCCATAATAATGTTTGCTCCAAGTAATGAAATACCTTTAGGTAGTGTGTGGCTATATGGTAAATATATTATAAAATGATGATTTTTAATTAAAGTGGATTCTTTAAGCCTTTTAATCTTAATTTTTTGGTTATTATTTTTAGTTCATACAAGCGTAGCATTTCTTAAAGGCCACAAGTTTGATGGGTCCTCTTTATTCAACATAAGGTAATTACTCGTATGCAGTTTGTCACATCCCATGTTCTTTTATTGTTACATTTATTTATTTCTATGTGATATATATGATTATAGTATTTATTGGGTTCATTATCATTTGATTATATTTATGTTATTTATACTTTTATCCTTCATTTTTATATAATTATATAGTATTTATGATATTCATGTTATTTATAGGCATATTTATGGTTTTATTCATGAGATGTTTTGTAAGATGTATTTGTATTATGCTGTGGTCATCTATTCTAACACATTTTTTTATATATAATTTTTAATTGTGCATGATATGTTTATGTCTTTTTATGTTTTAGTACCTTACCTGATCAACCCCTGACGAAGGTAGCGAAACACGGCCTGTGTCGGGTTGGTAATAGGTCTACATAATAGAAGTTGAATTAAAGTTTGTTTTTCCACAACAATCACGTTTTTGGACTGTGTCTTTGCGATTTTGCCTCACCTGTGGTGCACCTTGCTTCTTTGAATTCAGATATAGTCCTCATCTCTACCACCTCCACTGGGAGACTATTCCACGGATCCACCACTCTTTCCGTAAAGAAATATTTCTGCATATCACTCCTGAATCTATCCCCTTTCACCCTCATCCCATGTCCCCTTGTAGCAAAGCTTGCTTTCAATCGAAAGAGGCTCTCCTCCTGTGCATTCATGCCATGGACATATTTAAACATCTCAATCATATCACCTCTATTCCACCTTTCCTCTAAGGTGTGCATATTAAGATCCTTAAGTCTGTCCTCATATGCTTTATAATGAAGACCACTAACCATTTTAGTAGCCACCCTTTGTACAGACTCCAGCCTGTTTATATCCTTTTGAAGGTGTGGTCTCCAGAATTGCACACGATACTCCAAATGAGGTCGCACCAAAGACTTATGAGTATACAGAGGCACTATCACCTCCTTTCTTCTGCTGGCCATTCCTCTCCCTATGCAGCGAAGCATCCTGCTAGCTTTTGCTGTTGCCTTTTCTACCTGTTTAGCTACTTTAAAATCATCAGACACAATCACGCCTAGGTCCCGCTCTTCTTTAGTAGTCAAAAGTACTTCACCCCTTATACTATATTGCTCTCTTGGATTGCTGCAGCCCAAATGCATGACCTTGCATTTTTTAACTTTAAATCTCAGCTGCCAAATTCTAGACCATTCTTCAAGCTTAGCTAAATCCCTCCTCATGTTATATACACCTTCCTGGGTGTCTACTCTATTGCAGATTTTGGTATCATTCGCAAAAAGGCAAACCTTACCCGACAGTCCTTCCGCTATATCACTAACAAAGATGTTAAAAAGAATCGGACCAAGGACAGATCCCTGGGCACACCACTGGTAACCTCCTTTTCCTCAAAGTGAGCTCCATTTACCCGTACCCTTTGTCGCCTCCCACTCAACCAATTTCTAACCCAAGCAGTAACTTTAGGGTCCATCCCTAGGGTGCTCATCTAGGGCTCTCCCTCGGTTCAACTCCCTGATCAACCAGTCAAAGAATTCAATCAGATTTGACTGACAAGACCCGCCTCTGGTGAATCCATGCTGCCTCGGATCCTTAATCTTGTTCATGGTGGATTACAAGGATGTATCCATAACCAATAACAATAAATCAAATAGTAAATACACAGCAAAAACAAACAAAATATATTCAAAATACAGATTAAAACCTGTGGAGCCCAATTCTGGGAGTGGGCTTTCCGGATGTCCCCGCTGAAGATGGGGCCATTAGGACCTGATTCTGATCCCCGGAAACAAAACATTCCCGCAAGAGCCAGAATCGGGTCTGAGGACAGCCTGGCGTGCCCCTCCTGCCTGCGGGGACGTCCTCTCCGCAGGCACCCCAGACATCCGTAGCTGCAGACCCAAAAATCCCCGCCGCCCGACCCACGGCTGGCCTCTCATGGCCTGAAGTGGGAGGAGGGGATCCCCCCCCCCACCCCCGCACCCAGCCCCGGCTGTAGTGGTGGCTGCCGTGCCCTGATTCTCCTAAAAATGCTACTTATACCACCTCTAAGGTGGTATAAACAGTACACCCCAGCAGGCCTGGCAGCAAATACAGGATGTGACATATGGGGAGAGCCAGTGGGGGAATAGAGTTCAGGTGGACTGCAGGGACATGCAGCCCCACAACCCATGTTCTGGAATGAGGGCCTTAGTCAAAAGCCTATACAAGCAACCTTGTCTTCAAACATCTGCAGAAAGCTCCAAGGTCCAGCTCATCCCTCAAGGCTATTAGAAGTGAATTCTATAAAGTCGGACCAGCAACCTTAATAGATGTTACATACAAAAGGAGTGCATCCTAGGAACATAGCATACAACTGAAGTGGTATGGCAGCAAGCAGTCTCTCAAATAACTAGTTAAATAAAAAGGAAAATAAGGTAATACCTTTTCATTGGACTAACTTGATATATTAGTAGACTAGCTTTCGAAGACAAAACCTTCTTCTTCAGGTCAGGACAGCATGCGCAACTTGATATATTAGTAGACTAGCTTTCAAAGGAAATATCTTCTTCTTCAGTTCAGGACAGTATGAGCAACAGAAAGTTAGTCCAATAAAAGGGTATTGCCTTATTTTCCTTTTTTATTTAACTACCATTATAGTGGACTAACACGGCTTCCACACTTCTTTATCAAATAACTAGGGCTTTGAAAATTAGGACACAAACCTTAAATATAGAGCCAAAGCAATGCATGTAAAGTTGTGTATGCAAGGGTCTCTTCAGGGGTGGGTCACATGGGCCCTGGCTTCACCAAAAATCGCAGCGCGGATTGCAGTGGAAGAGAAAGCCTGGGAAAAATTAGTTCTGTGACCTGGAGTCCTGGACGGACTGATTTGCCACCTGTGGGACCAGGGAGGTTAGAGGAATACATGCTCACAAATGCTGCCTCCCATTATTAACTGAGCTGCAGGATTCTAAGCTAAATGTAAAACATGCTGAGTCAAAGCTGGCAGTCCCATGTACAATGCATTTTGATAGTCTAGGCCACGGGTGTCCAACCTTTTAGCTTGCAGGGCCACATGGGCAATTTTTAAAAAAGGTCGCAGGCCAGAGCAGCACTGTCACAAGTAAAACACAAAATAAACTTTCTTATAGCACTATTGAACTAATCATTTTAGTGTGAAATCTGACATTGTTTCTGCTTGCATAAATAGTCTGTCTCCTCCAACAGTAGAAGTCGCAACACGCAATGACGCTATCGAGTGTTCATCGCTAAGCAGAGACCTTGAGTTTGTTTTTGTGTTCTTCATTCTTGAAAACAATTGCTCACAGCAGTAGGTGCTACCAAACAGAGCAACGAATTTCTTTGCATCCTGTGACAGATTGGCATATCTGTGTGATGAAATGTAACAACAAGTGTAGTGTCGCTTTATGTTGTACTATTTGTGAACAGCGATGGTTTCTTGGCAAATCAAGCACAAAATGCAACCAGAATGTTCCATCACCAAAAAATCTTCCGTCCACGAATTTTTGAATGCGCGACACTCGATATCAACTTAACATTTTTTTCCCAGTCTACTTTACTCGCCGACGCTGCCATTCTTTGTTTACACTTTACAAATTTTCCGGTTTAGTACGGTCTGTCTAAAAACCGCAGAAGACCACAGAGAACTGCAAATGACCACAGATGAAGCACGTGCAGCACATCGCAGCAAAAAGTTAGTAAAAATTACCGTATTTACTCGAATGTAATGCAAACCTTTTCTGGCCAAAAAGAGGCTCTAAAACTCAGGGTGCGCATTACATTCGAGGGCGCATTACATTAGGAGGCAAACACGATTCTCTAGCCCTCTGGCGAATGTAGTGCGCACCCCCCCCCCCCCGCGAGATCGGGAGCGGCCAGAGCAAAAAAACGGCTTTTCTCCCTCAGTCCATGAACGTGATACCCCGTGCAGCCACTGCTTCTGCTTTTCACAGAGCAGAGGCTGCAATTCAGTTAAGTTGAAGAGGTAAAAAAACCTGTTAGAAGCCCTCCGGTCGTCCTAGGAAACTCCTTCTGCAGCACCCCAGGAAGTGATGTCAGAGGGCGCGGATGCTGCAGAAAGAGTTTCCTGTTTCAACTGTGAAAAGCAGAAGCAGCGGCTGCACGGGGATTGCGTTCACGGACTGAGGGAGAAAACCCATTTTTTTGCTCTGGCCGCTCCCGATCTCGCAGCCAGAGCAAAAAAACGGCTTTTCAAGGGCCGGGCACCGATCGAGAGTACTTCAGATTACAAGAAGGAAGCGGAGGTTGGCTGGATCGGGCTGGGCCGGCAGCACTAAGGGGGGGGGGGTGAAGCAGCACTAAGGGGGGGTGCGCACTACAATTGCCAGCAAACATTTTTTTCAGTTCCAAGCCTTTCCAAATAGGGGTGCGCATACCCTGTACGTCCGACCTAGACAAAAACTCATGAGTGCATCTCGGGCCAGATAGAAATGCCTGGCAGGCCAGACTCTGGCCCACGGGCCGTATGTTGGACACCCCTGGTCTAGGCCCATCAGAACCATAGTTTGCAAAAACATGTGAAAATCCTGAAGGGGTAGCAAATAGTATAATTTGCAAACTAACCAGAACTTATATAAAAAGCACTCCTCATTACTGCAACCACCTGGAATTTCATTCACAAATGGGAGTCCAAAAGAAATCCTAAGTTTCACATACCAGACAACTGAACTAGTATTGCTTCAGCCTGAATGCTTTCTAGCTCCCTTGGGCATGAATTGTTCCCTACTCATACGATCTCAGTCTTCTTCAAATTAAAGACTAGCCCATTAGCTACCAGCCAATCTTGCACTAGTGGCAAAACTTTAATCAACTGAAGGGAACAACCAAGCTGATCTTCAAATGACAACATCAACCGAATATCATCAACATTGATTCTGAACTGAACCCGTTTCGCCTCAAGAATTTAACAAGGGGAGACAGACAGATTAAAAAGAACTGCTGATAGTGGTGAGCCTCCCAAGAGTCTGTCAGGCCATCTCCTCTCTATTAATTACAATCTTATGAGAATGGTCACCAAAAAAAGACATAAACCAGGCCAGCACTGTTTCCCGACAACCTAACCCTCTCAACCTCTGCAACAAGATAAAATGCACGACAGTGTTCAATGCAACCAACAAATCTCATATTGTCAATAACACTGAGATTATTCCAGCACAGAGCCACAGTCAAGAAATTCTACTAAGTGATTCAGCATACACTTCCCCATCAATTTGCTCAGTGACGGAAGATCTGAAACTGGCCTATAACTGCCAGAATCTGAAACATCTTAAATAGGCTTTTTCAAAAGAGGCCACACCACTGCTTGTTTTAATGCCTGAAACATAAAACCCTCTGATATAGATGTATATATAATCCAAACTAATAGTGGTAATAACATCTCTACACCAACTTGTACTAAATGGCCAAGGATTCAAAATGCAAAAACACATTCCCCCAACCCCCCCTCCCCCCCCTCTCCCCCCCGATTCATCTGTGCAATAATCTTCTGTGGAAAGAAAGGGTTAACCAGAGACTGAAAAGCTGAAAATCTAAGAAATAACAGACCTCTGATTTGTTGAGTTTCAGACTAATTAATGAGCTAATCAAACATGTGGTATGACTATGTCTCCAGGAACTGTCTGCAAGCCCTTACACACCAATAAGACAGGGTGTTATAGTTCAATGTAAGAACATAAGAAATGCCATAAAAGGTATGCAGGTTCCACAATGCTTGTCCTGGGGTAAGCAGTGGATTTCCCAGGTCCTCTTTAATAATGGTTTATGGACCTTTCCTTTAGGAATAGTCCAAACCTTTTTTAAACCCAGCTACACTAACAGCTTTTACTACATCCTCTGGTAACGAATTCCAGAGTTTGATTACACGTTGAATGAAAAAATATTTTCTCTTTTATGAGTTTTAAATTAATTACATTGTAGATTCATTGTCCCCTAGTCTTTCTACTTTTTGATGGCATAAACAACCGATCTCTGTTTACCTGTTCCACTACATTCATTAATATATAGACCTCTTTCATATCTCCCCTCAACCGTCTCTTTTCCAAGGTTGGCAAATGTTTGTGTAGATCATCTGTAAGCCTTGCTGCATCTCCCATATAAGTCTGAGCTGTTGCAAGGGAGCTTTAGAGAAAGCATTCAGTTGTACACTGTTTGTTTACTTTCTTGTTAGCAAAAATAAAAAATAGTGCCCAAAATCCATACTTCCAACCTCCTCTTGACTCACTACTCCAAATCCCTTCCATGGCTGACCTTCAGGCATCAACCACAGGGTTTCTGCAACCCCAACCTTGGTCACCTTTCTCCTCTAAAAGCTTGGCAATAACCTCCGCCTTTGGGCAGGACTCAACCAGAACACTATCAAGCACCTCAGTCAACTTCTCCACTATATGAAACAGCTCCTTTGGGCAATTACAAGATGTGTGGTTCTTCAACTTCACAATCTAATTGTTGCCTCAAGACCAACTTCCTGCACTTACACAAACATTTCACATAATCTGTCTTAGAAACTGTACATTTATTAACCTGCCACTTAGCTCATCTCAGCACATGTTTCACTACCATTAATTCTTTATCAGGCCTAGGAACCAAAGTGTTTGTGCCAATGAGGCTTAAACCAGAGGGAGCTGAGAGGTGAAGGGTTGGAGCCATAGAAACAGAGTTATCCAGCAAGTTTGAAGCAAGCAGGCCAAGGTCTATAAGAGATCAAGAAGAGAGTATGTTGGCCAGTCCAACTAGTGAACTGAATTGGCCAAAGCCAAGTTAAAAGGGGTTGCTGGGAATTATGAAGTTGTTCCTGGCAGCCAGAAGGCCATCCCAGACCTCTTGTGAGGTGAACTCTCTGCAACAATGGTGAAGTCCTGCTCTGCTTTGCCTCATGGCTCCAGATCCAGCTTTCAGCTTGGTCTTCAGGCCCACCTTTCAGTTACACTTCAGCTCCATCCTCAGCGACAATTTCCAGTCCCAGCTTCAGCTTCAAATTTCAGCTTCAGTTCCAGATCTAGCCCAGCGCTAGCTCAAACTCCAGTGCTAGCTTAAGCTGAAGCTCCAAAACTATGCCCCAGCTCCAGCTTTGGCCCTAAACCTTGCCCCAAATAATGTACTGGCATACCAGGCCTCCACTCTCTGCAAATTATAATTGTGACTACTGGCTTGGTTATGCAACCTGACAACTTTCTGAGAACCTCCTTCGGTCCTCAGAGCCTGAATGGAAGGTTCTAGTCTTTATCTTTATCTTTATTAGCACTTGATAGACCGCTGTTGTACAAACATTAAGCGGTGTACAATAAAAACTGGTTACACACTGCAAACCTAGAAAATGAACGCCAAAAAATAGACAGGAAAGAGGGGAGCAAAGTAAGACAGAGGCACTGCACACAAATATCAAATCATAGTACAGAGTGGCCTAAACTGTGCCACACAGATCACAAAGACAGGGGTAAGGGGAGGCGGCTATAGACAAGACAAAAGACAAGGACAGACAATACTCAGGGAAAAGCCTCAGGGGTGAAGTCAAATGCTTTCTGGAAAAGATGAGTTTTGAGCAAAGACTTAAACTGAGGATATGATGGTTGAAGCCGGAGGTGAGTTGGTAACATATTCCATAATAATGGTCCGAGAAAGAAAAAAGCTGAATGGCGTGTCTGTTCCAGATGGGCATGGGAAGGTGAAGGTAGGGATAAATGATTGGTATGGATGGAGCGAAGTTGTCGGTGAGGGGAGTGTAATGAAACACAGTCAGCTAAGTAGAGGGGGTTGCTGGTATGGATAGCGCGATGAACCAAAATCAAAAATTTATAGTGAAAGCAGTAGCGGAGGGACATCCAATGTAACCGGAGAAGAATCGGGGTAATATGTTCAAAAGAACGAGAAAAGGTGACCAGACGCAAGTCCAGCACAAGTAGTAGAAACCCTGCAGGGAAAACTTATCATAGCTGGCCAGCAAGTCTTGCAGCTACAGACCAAAAATGATATGCGTCAGCAATTTGTGGTTTCAAGTAGATCTGTCAGATAGATTCATGACTCTACCCTTACCTGAACATTTTGGTGGCAGTTGAAACTATGATAGTATGAGGGTGAAGGTGGGACCAGTATTCACAGGGGATGCACTGAACTGGGCTGCTCCCCTTTGGAAGCATGACAGCTCTTTTATCTTTATTATTTATCTTTATTATTAGGCTTGATATACCACGCCTTCACTTAAGCAGCAGGATGGTTTACAAATTACAAAAACAGCTTAAACACAGCAGAAACAGAAAGGAATGCCATAGTAGGAAGCTTCCTACTCTTATTGTCCAAGAGTTTTAATGTCTACTTTCATGTGCATTCATCAGAAATATCACCCATCATGTTCAGTGTCATTTTTAATTAATTTGGTCTGATTTCTATTTGCTTTGTTTTGTATTTTGGGCGACATTTCCGAAGGCATTTTCACAGGTAACTGCCTAGTAACCCATGTAAATGCCTTATTCGGAATTTTCAAAAGGCACCTACATGGGTAGTGCCTTTCGAAAATCCCGGATAAGTCCCTAACGCACCCAAATGCTATGCGGTTAGCATTGGGGCCTGTTGGGGGTGTTCTGGGGCGGAGTGGGGGAAGAGGAAAGGGCTAAGTGGATAGCAGCGATTTTCGATGCTACCCGCTTAGCCCCTGCGCCTTAAAGATAGGTGAGGGAAAAACCTTGCTTATCTTTAAGGCGCAGAGGGCTAAGTGGGTAGCATTGAAAATTGCTGCTACCCGCTTAGCCTTAGTGGCTACCGATGCATCCAACATAGCCCGGATTTTCACTTCCATCACCGTGGAAGTGAAAATCTGGGTTAAGGGGGTCGGCAGGCAGGCTATGCACCGATAGGCGCATAGCCTGCCTAAATCAAAATCGGGCCCTTTGTTTTTATTTTAATGTAATGATTTTTGCTATTTCATTTTATGTTGCTTTTATTTTTATCATTTAAACTTTATTGTGAACCACGGAGATCTTATAGGATCTGTGGTATATAAGTTTAAATAAATAAATTTCAAGTGTGCCTAGATAAATTGCCTATACATGTTACATGTTATAAACTTAAGGAGGCTGTCTTTGGAATGATGCAAGTACTATGTCAAGCCTAAGATCATACTCCACATACTCTGGTTTAGGATTGAGGTTCATTACTCTCATGGTATACACAAAACTAACCCATTTGGAGAACATGCCCTGGGAGCACTACCAGGATATACAAGGGAAGGATGCTTAGTCCCTGAATATCATTAATCTTTGCCATGTTGTCTGAGCAACCCTGGCCCCAGACCTGCTATAGCCTTAAATGCAGAGATAGGCACCCAAGACCTCGCAGTCTAACCTGAGCTGTAAGAATACTAGTCCCTAGAACCACACATAATTAACTCATAACAATAAAATAGATCAAAAGGACCCATTCAGTCTGTCCAGGGTTGATGGCTGGCTTCAGATCACATCACAGAGTAGATCCAGTCCTGGGGTTAGCTCATTCCATGCAGGAACTTGCAGCTTTGCTTTTCTTAAGGAATATAACTGGGAAATCAGTATTGCAAATCATTATCTGTCCATCAGCAATTTGTCTGCTTTGGGTAGATTTGCATATAGATTCCCATATGGAACCTGACACTTTCTCCTCTTTAACCCATGTCCATTCACCCAGCCTTTTAACATAGTATAACTGCCTTTTATAGTTATAATTGCTACTCTGTGTAAGTTACTCCAATACTTTCTCAGAGATCCAATGATATAGGACCACAACTAAAACAGCAGTGGAGGAGCTATAGCAGCTACAAGAGGCAGCCAAGTAACTATGCTGGCTGCCCCCAGCACACAGCACACTGACTTCTTCCTCTCCTACAGCTGTGCATTGAGCTAGCTGGTCCAATGTGAGGGCTTCGTGTATGTCTTTGTCCCTCTCTCCCTTTTTAAATTTGGAAAAGAAACTATGCCAAAAGACCAGCTTGCAACCTCCCACTGAAAGCTCTCCAATGCAAAAAATATCCCAAAGATACTCCAAAGAATGATGTGACACCCAAATGCAGCCAAGGGTCCACATTTTTGCATGCCATGGCCCTTTCAGTGATATGGACAAAAGATGCCTTTGGGATGATGCACAATACAAGCTTTCGGCTTTTAAAAGGTTCTAAATGTAATTTTGGAGGCTATTTCCTTTATCTCCTTCTGATATTTTTAATGCTGCATTAAGAAAACAGTTTTTGAGGTAAGAGATGTAATAAGCTGAGAAATATCTTTGCTGGCGGTGGTTGGGAGGGGTGTATCCACAGATGCTTCAGTGTGAGCTGGCAGGCCTGCAGGCTTGCACTGTTGTCACAGAAACCAGCAATCTAGTTAAGCAGCCTTACAAGTTAAGCCAGTTTTTTCACCTTGACTTGAAGGAGATCTTTGTCAAAAGTTAAACCACAGGACACAAGCAGAGCAGCTTTACCTGCTACTACTACTGAGGTAGGCTATGGCCTAGCATAGCCTGCTACCATGAAAGGCCTGTAAGTTAGGCCTGGATCCTAATTTCCATTATAGCTAGAAAAGAACCATAAATCTGTGAAAAATAAGAAAGATGTTTTGAAATGCTTAATAAGAAGATTTTATGAATGCATAAGTCTTCTATTATTCTCTTGTATGTGAAAGAACAAGAAAGTAACAGTGAAAGTAACAGTATATGCATTCCTGGAGCCTTGCAGTAGAAAGGTTACCAAGTTAAGACTATACCATTGTTCAAGCAATCCTAAGGGAGGGGGCTGGTTGCTAGGTTTCGGAGGGATTTCTAATTGGTGTTGGGAAATTTGAGTTAGGTCTGCTTATATATTGGCTTTATATGACTGAACCCTTGCCTGGTGAAACTACACAGGAGGATGGATGGCACAGAAGACAAGAAGACAATAGCTATATGAGAGTATATGCTTGCCATAAGATAATGGATGCGGCCTGCTATAGAGGATTCTGGGTAACCATATTCTGCATAGGAGTATGCAGAATATTGGGCCTAGTAAGAAAATACAGGTCAAGCAAAGAATTCAAACTAATGAGCACAAAAGCACTGTCTTTAGCTCTGCACGGTTTCAATTAGTGCCAAGAAGGAAAAATACAGGAAGGGTCAGAGGTCACTGGCCATGCATAGATGAGCAGACTTAAAAGCAGATCCAGATGTATAGAGGTCACAGGCCATGCATAGATGAAGCAGATCCAGATGTATAAAAGTAATGAGATTCTCCCCTGGGGAAAGGTGTTGCAGAACCCTGAGGCCTGCTGACACCTAAGTAGTTATGATGGATTCACTGAGGCTAATTTGAAGCAGACATTTGAGACAAGGAGAAATGTATATAAGGCAGCCATTTTGGGGGATTGTTGGGCAGTGTTTTCTCCCCCTTCACAGAGAGAGAGAGAAAATGTTGTCTGCCATTTCTAGACAGGCTTTTGCTGTTCTGCATGACACTGCTATTTTGTTATGCTAAAATAAAAAGTTTTGGTAATTAAAGCAACTGCTGTCTAAGTAATTCTTTGATTGGTGATATTTGGGCAACCGTTATGGGAACCAGAAGTCACAATTATTGGTGCCGAAGCCCCTCTAAATTTTCTAAATTGCCCAAGGACTCCTCTGACTGCAGTTTTATTTGTCAGAGGGACTACCTCCTGTTTTTCACTAAAAAAAAAAACAGGGGATGAGAATACCTTCTCATTAGGAGAAGAGGATTCCTTCTGCTGGTACAGAAGATGGGAATACCGCTCTGAGTGACGTCGAGAGAGATTTTGATACCCTAGAATGACTCTATTGGTGAGTGTTCAGTTTCCCTGTCTGTATGAAAGGACAGAAGACTTGCCCGGGTTCGAGTGGTGGGTAAGTATGTAATTAATATTTTGTTATGTAAGAAAACTGTTAGAGTGTCTCTGTATTTAGTTGTAACATTAGGGAATGATTAGGGAAAGGAAGTTTTGCCCAGACATTAGGTCTCTTTTTCCAGGATTGATTGGTGTACGCTTGAGACTGTACATATCATTGATATGAAGCGAGTGTGTGTCTTTATCCACGTTTCCATACCCCCGCGAGGGGATTGGCTGGGTTTGGACGAAGCGCAAGAGTTGTATGTTTTGTATGAGTCCTGGATAATTAACTTCTCACCTTTGTAAATAAAAAGGTCTGAATTTTCAGTCTGTAAAAGCGAAGTTACATCCCCCCCTTGTAAATAAAGAGGGGTTTGCCCCTGTCCCCAAACAGTGAAAACAACAGGTTTACAGATTTTAGAAAGAGGGACAGTTAAGGAGAATATTTATAGAAAAACGGGGATGATCACCTTATCTGAGGTGCTCACAGACCAGAGAGGGTGACAATTAGATCTACTGAAGAATAGCTTTCTAAGTATCTTTTTGAAATGAATTACTTTACAAGTTTCAGATCAAGGTGAATGATGGAGCTGACTGCAGCTGCATTAAATAACCAGGGGGGAGTGGGTCTAGTTCAGTTTCAGTATTCTGATCAGATAGGCTGTTAGGTATAATGCATTTAACTCTGTCCTGTGTTTTTAGTTTTAGTCTTTAGCAAACCCTGTCCTGTCATTACTGGCTACTCCAGTAGATTTTATGGTCCCTGGAGCTGAACTGATTAGAATTCTTTGCTACAGTTGAACTAAGTGGAGAATTCCTGGGGAGCGTATCTGTTTGCTTTTATTTTCTTCTGTGCCATCCATCCTCCTGTGTAGTTTCACCAGGCAAGGGTTCAGTCATATAAAGCCAATATATAAGCAGACCTAACTCAAATTTCCCAACATTGGACAAATGAAGGGAATGTATAACCAATGAGAAGTTTGTATGTATCGAGCTAGAACCAATAGAACGTTTTCATGTATCAAACTAAAAAGCGGTATAAAAAGTTATGTCTCTGTATAAACCGGTGCTCAGTACCTTTTGCTGCTTTGACTGACTGGGCCTTGTGCACAATAAACTGACTTGGACCCTGTCAATCGACTCCTGGACTTATTCATTGACTGCACTTTGCTACAGCATATTCTTGGTGCGTTGGCCAAGAAGTGCGAGTGGTAAATGGTATTCAAGTGAATAATCCATGTAATTCGCCTTGAGGTTTGGCCCGGTTGGAACCGTGTCTGTCCGACCGCGGGGGAGACCTCAGGGCCACCGGCCCCTTTGAGCCGGAGAGGGTTCCGCCTGCCTCGGCGGGCCATCGGGTCCAGCTGGCCAACACCTCCAAACCAGAGGAGTCCAGGTTCCAACTCAGAAGCTGGTGTGGTATCAGGGACCGGATCCGGTGAGTAGACATTTTTGTGATTAAATAGTCAGAAAGAACAGCCTGGGACAGCATCTTGCTAGTGCAAGACCGAATTGGTAAATTTGGTATAGACTAACTGGGAAATCTGGGAAATCTCGCATGAATGTGCGCGAGACAAAGGAGCCTGATCACCTCCTATAAGGGTGGTCCTAGTAAGCTCTGCGTAAGGAAAGCGGAAGCTGAAACTATCGACCCTTCTTGTTTGCTGGAATAGTCAGTCAGAAAACCTGGGCACTTGAAATATTGAAATATGATATCTTGTTGCTTGCTTGCGTTTGAATGAGAGGTCTTGAAATACAGACCGAGCGAAAATTGACTCCTAAGTAGTGCAGTTCCTGGCCGGGCGACCGCGTCCAGGTCGCGAACAGGAGGAAGCGAGTGGTGTTTGTCCCCCCCAGTGTTCTGTGGGCTGTACGGACCCCTTACCTACAGCCATACTACCTATCCTTAATGTACGTTGTCTTGTACGTCATTATGTGTACGTAGGGAGGTAGGGTACGTAACGTGCGCAGGTACGTTGAGTACATAGGCAGTAGCATAGGCAGGTACGTTTACATTATGGGAGGGACGGAGTCCACGCAAACTCCGTTGGCATGTATGATCAAGAATTTCCGTAAAGGATTTTCGGGCGATTATGGTATAAAAATGACTTCATCTAGATTAAAAATGTTATGTGAAAGGGAGTGGCCCGCATTAGCTGCTTCATGGCCCCGAGAAGGCACCTTTGATTTTGAGACCGTTTTACGAATTCATCAGCTTATACTGAGAGTGTATCCCGATCAGTTCCCCTATATAGATTCCTGGTTGAGTGTATGCGAACAGCAGCCCTCATGGATGAACCGCTGTTATGAGGAGCACTGTAAAATATTTGTAGCTACTACTAGGGGAGCCACAAAAGCTAAGGAAGAAAAGCCACCAGTATATTCTGACCCAGAGTCCTCAGATATTCTGGATAATTTACCCCAGCACCCACAGAAATTAGTCCCCACGGCCCCACAACTTGAAGTAGAGCCCGATGAGGAGCCCCAGAAAATACCGAAGCAACAGCCTAAGAAGCAACCTACCCCGAGTGAAAGTTCCGGGTCAGGCCCAAGTACAGCGGGGGGACTTGAGTCATCTGATGAGATAGAAAGTGGAAGCTCTCCAAACAGTTCAGAGTCACCCACCAAGGAAACTGGTGCTCGGGAGCCTTATGAGTTAAGAAGCGTAACTCCCAAGAAAAAGGAGAAAGCAGGGCATCTAATGCCATTACGCCAAGGGCCTGGAATTCCTGTTTTGACAGGAGGTGCTTTCAGGTGAAGCTCATTACCCAAATCAGTCATACACTAAGGACCTGAGATTAATTAAGCTTCAGGTGAACAAGGTATATTAAACGTATTAGGTACAGTTTTATTGGTATAAATACCCATAGCAAACCTCTCACTTGGTTTGCAGCTTGTCGTGCTGTGAGGGCTTGCGTGCATCAGTGATGCTGAGAGCTAAACTATCGGTAGTTTAACTACTGGCAGGGTCTCCCAAGATGGACAGGTCTCAGCTGAGGTGCCAGACCAAGACAAACCACCCATCTGGGCAGCAGCAGATTGGGACAGTGTTGACGGCGGAGGATCACATTTTTGTGACAACGGCAACAACACCAAACTTAAACTGCGCGGAAGAAAGGCCCGGCAATCTACTTCTGTATCTTGCCATGAAAACCCAATGGATAGTTACAACAAAACAAATTTTGCTTTGGTGCTGGAAGATGAGACCCCCAGGCCAGAAGGCACTCAACTAGCTACTGGGGAAGAGCTGAAGACTTTTCAGAGTAAAGCCAGCATTTATGATGTGGTTGGATCAAAGCCCTCGAGAAGTCTGACTGCTGATGTAGCTGCGCATGAAATGAGAGTCAGAAGCTGTAAAGATGTCTTACACATTGGAACATGGAACGTACGAAGCATGAACAAAGGGAAGTTGGAGGTGGTCAAGAATGAAATGGAACGTGTACAACTTGATCTGTTGGGTGTCAGCGAACTGAAATGGACTGGCATGGGGCACTTTGCATCAGATGATCACATGGTCTACTATGCTGGAAATGAAAGACGAAGAAGAAATGGTGTTGCATTTATAACAAAGAAGAAACTTGCAAGAAATGTAATGAAATACAATGCAGTCAGCGAACGCTTAATCTCTATTCGTCTACGAGGATTGCCTATCAACACAACTATAATTCAAGTATATGCCCCAACAACAGCTGCAGAAGAGAATGAAATTGAAGAGTTCTATGAACAAGTACAAGCTGAAATTGACAGAACATGCAAACAGGATATTCTGATAGTCATGGGTGACTGGAACGCAAAAGTTGGCAACAAAGAAGAAGGCAAAGTAGTTGGAAAATATGGACTTGGCAACAGAAATGAAGCTGGAGAAAGACTGATAGAATTCTGCAAGAATAATGATCTATTCATCTCAAACACCTTCTACCAGCAACACAAGCGGCGACTGTACACATGGACTTCACCGAATGGATTATATAAAAATCAAATTGACTACATATGTGGAAGTCAACGATGGAAAAGCTCTGTAACATCAACAAAGACAAAACCTGGAGCTGACTGTGGTACAGATCATCAACTACTAGTATGCAAACTCAAGCTAAAGTTGAAAAAGAGCAAACCACTCATGAATGCAGCAAAATATGACCTTGAGAATATACCACTGGAATTTAAAGACTGCCTGCAAAATCGATTTGCTGCTTTAGATACAAATGACAGAGCTCCGGAAGAGTTATGGAATGACATCAAGAAGGTTGTGCTGGAAGAAAGCGAGAAGTCTCTACAAAAGGTGAAAAAGCAAAAACGGCCAAAATGGATGACTGAAGAAACTCTGAAAATTGCCCAGAAACGCAGAGAAGCTCAAGCCAGAGGAGAAAGAAAGACAATCACAGAACTCAACAGAGATTTCCAACGTGCAGCAAGACAGGACAAGGAAAAGTACTACAATGACACTTGCAAGGAAATAGAAGCAGAAACTATTAGAGGAAGAAAAAGATCGGCTTTCCTAAAGCTACGAGAGTTAAAGAAAAAGTTCCAGCCTCGAATTGGAATGTTACAAGATGCTCAAGGTTCTATGTTGAATGATGCTGAGAAGATCAAGAAAAGGTGGAAGGAATATACAGAGTTTTTATATGAAAAAGATCAAGTGGACCAACAGCCGTTTCAACCTGTACCTTATGATCGGGAACCATTGGTGATGAAAGAAGAAGTTGAAGCAGCATTGAAAGCCTTATCAAAGAACAAAGCACCAGGCATTGATAGCATTCCCATAGAAGTATTGCAGCAATCTGATGCAGCTGTTACCGTACTCACAAGGCTCTGCCAAGAAATATGGAAGACAACATCATGGCCAACTGACTGGAAAAGATCTGTGTTTATACCAATACTAAAGAAAGGTGATCCAACTGACTGTGAAAATTATCGCACAATCGCTCTGATCCCACATGCCAGCAAGATTCAACTGAAGATTATTCAAAAGATACTACAACCATACCTGGGACAGGAACTACCTGACGTGCAAGCAGGGTTCAGGTAAGGGCGAGGAACGAGAGACATCATTGCGGATGTGAGATGGATCCTTGAAAAGACTAAAGAATACCAAAAGGATATCTATTTGTGCTTTATCGACTATAGCAAGGCTTTTGACTGTGTAAACCATGAGAAACTCTGGGCCACATTAAGAAGCATGGGTATACCAGAACACCTGATCGTTCTCTTGCGCAATCTGTACATTGATCAAGAAGCAACAGTTCAAACGGAACAAGGAGAAACAGAATGGTTTAAAATAAGCAAAGGTGTAAGACAAGGCTGCATACTTTCCCCCTACCTGTTTAATTTATATGCAGAACAAATCATCAGAGAAGCAGGATTGTATGAAGACAACAGAGGTGTGAAGATTGGTGGAAGACTCATCAACAACCTTCGCTATGCTGATGATACCACACTACTGGCTGAAAGTGAAGATGATCTGAAACATTTGTTTCTCACAATCAAAGAATATAGTCTCAAAATGGGCCTGCACCTTAATGTAAAGAAGACAAAGATCATGACAACTGGCATAATCAACAGGTTCATTGTTGAAGGAGAAGAAATTGAAATTTGAACAACTTTAACCTACTTGGATCAACTATCAATAAAGAAGCAACAAGCAGTCAAGAAATCAGACGACGCATTGCTCTTGGCAGAATGGCTATGAAAGACCTAGATAAGATTCTCAAGAGCAGAGATGTCTCTCTCCTTACAAAGATTCGACTTGTTCAAGCCATGGTATTTTCAATAACATCATATGGATGTGAAAGCTGGACAATGAAAAAGATAGATAGGAAGAAAATTGATGCCTTTGAATTATGGTGCTGGGGGCGAATACTGTGTATACCATGGACTGCCCGAAGAACAAACCAGTCGGTACTAGAGGAGATCAAACCTAAGCTTTCTTTAGAAGCTCAGATGACAAGACTTCGACTTTCATACTTTGGACACATCATGCGAAGAGAGAGATCATTAGAGAAAGACATTATGCTTGGCAAGATAGAAGGTCAACGCAAAAGAGGAAGGCCAGCAATGAGATGGATCGATACAATAACAGCAGCCACGGGTACCAGTGAGCCGCCTGACTGAAGACCGAACACAATTTAGGATAGCTATCCAGAGGGTCGGCATGAGTCGACTCCGACTCGACGGCACTTAACAACAACAACCCATAGTAACCCCTAGTAAGTAAGAACTTAAAGATCTAGACACAAACTTAAAACTAAGATGCAGACAGCAGTCCAGCAGCGGGATGGGGGCTTTCCAGTCTTTTGCATTGAGTGTCACATATATGATTTTCTCCCAGTTGGTGAGAGGTCTTACGTGTGCACTAGGTGCAAGGAGCTCTTTCTCTCACGGAACAAGTCCGTTCTCTAGAGGCTAAAGTAGCAGACTTGGAAAACATAAGACAGACAGAGAGTTACATAGACGAGACCTACAGGGATATAGTCCTGAAGTCCCACCTCCAGTCTGGCAGCACCCCTGTTGCCATGGAGGAGAGAGGTCACGTGACAGGAGAGCATCACCCTGGTGTGGCAGGAAGTAATCCTGTAACTAGGACCTGTCCTCCAGGTGATGTAAAACCCTCTCGCACCGAGGAAGTTTCTCCAGGGCCATGTGCCCATGAGGGAAGGGTTAGGACAGCCGTTATAGTTGGTTATTCGATCATTAGGCATGTAGATAGCTGGGTGGCAGGTGGACGTCAGGATCGCCTGGTAACATGCCTGCCTGGTGTGAAGGTAGCGGACCTCACGCGCCATCTAGATAAGGTCTTAGATAGTGCTGGGGAGGAGTCTGCTGTCTTGGTACATGTCGGTACCAATGACATAGGAAAATGTGGTAGGGAGGTTCTGGAGGCAAAACTTAGGCTTTTAGGTAGGAAGTTTAAATCCAGAACTTCCAGGGTAGCATTCTCCGAAATGCATCCTGTTCCACGCGCAGGACCCAAAAGGCAGGCAGAGCTCCGGAGTCTCAATGCGTGGATGAGACAATGGTGCAGAGATGAGGGTTTTGGATTTGTTAGGAATTGGGGAACCTTCTGGGGAAAGGAGGGGCTCTTCCGAAGGGATGGGTTTCACCTTAACCGGGATGGAACCAGGCTGCTGGTATTAACCTTTAAAAAGGAGATAGAGCAGCTTTTAAACTAGATATTAGGGGAAAGCCGACAGTCACCCAAGAGCGGATGGTTCGAAAGAATGTATCCTTGAAGGATACTACCAAAAGCAGAGAGCACTGTTCCCTCTAAGCTGTGCGCATGTGCGCGCGCACACACCTCGCCGAGCGAGCGCACATACTTTACAACAGAGCGCACAAAAATTACGGCTCTGATTCTGATATAAAACACCACAGACGTCTTAAAATTTAAAAGTTATGATTGTAATTACTAGAAATTTCCCACTTCATTTAGTAATTGTCTATTTTCATTTAATTTGATTAAAATCAATGTGGTGTACATACTGTATTCTGACGTGTAGTCAAATTTTAAAGTCTATAACTCCAATGTCGTTATGTGGCGCACAAAAATTTAACCTTCCTTCAAAAGCTGCACACAGCTGATATTTTATGCGCACACAGCCTACAGAAAATTAGAGGGAACATTGGCAGAGAGGTTCCACAAAAGAGTAAAGTAGCCCAAATGCCCTCAAGTATGGAGCAGACAGAGCTTAAAGATCCCAATTTACCCATGTCTAACAATAGCCAAATTAACATGAATAAAATACATTCTCTAAAAGGCTTGTATGCAAATGCTAGAAGTCTAAAGAATAAGATGGGAGAGTTAGAATATATAGCACTAAATGAAAGGTTAGATATGATTGGAATATCAGAGACATGGTGGAAGGAGGACAAGCAGTGGGACACTGTGATACCTGGGTACAAACTATATCGTAATGATAGAGCTCATCAAATTGGTGGAGGGGTTGCGCTCTATGTTAGAGAGGGCATTGACTCAGAAAGGATAAACGTTTTGCAGGAAACAAAATCTGCTGTAGAATCTATATGGATTGAAATTCCATATAAAAGGGGGAAGGCCATGGCAGTGGGGGTGTACTATCGAGCACCTGGCCAGAATGACCAAATGGATGATGAAATGCTCAAAGAAATCAAGGAAGCTAACAAAAGTTACAGCGCAGTAATAATAATGGGTGATTTCAATTACCCCGGTATCGACTGGGTCAGTGTCACGTCAGGACATGATAGGGAGATAAAGTTGCTAGATGAAATAAATGACTGCTTCTTGGAGCAGCTGGTTCATGAACCGACCAGAGGGGAAGCAATATTAGACCTAGTCCTTAGTGGAACACCAGATCTAGTGCAAGAGATAAGGGTGTTGGGGCCACTTGGCAATAGTGATCATAGCATGATCGCCTTTGATTTAATTAGTGGAGGAGGGATAGTAAGGAAATCCACAGTACTACCTTTTAACTTTCGAAAGGGAGACTATGATAAAATGAGGAAAACAGTTAAGAAAAAACTAAAAGGAGCAGTTGCGAAGGTTAAAGACGTACATCAAGCTTGGGTGTTGTTGAAATATACTATCTTGGAAGCCCAGACCAGCTGTAATCCACGCTTTAAGAAAAGTGGAAGGAAGTCCAAAAAACTGCCAGCATGGTTTAAAGGTGAGTTCAGAGAGGCTGTTGTTGCCAAAAAAGCATCTTTCAGGAAATGGAAAAAAGAGCCAAACGACGAAACCTGGAAATAGCACAAGCACTGGCAAGTCAAATGCAAGGCATTGATAAGGCAGGCAAAGAGAGAATTTGAGAAGAAGCTTGCTGCGGAAGCAAAAACGCGAAATAAAGACCTTTTCAAGTACATTCGTAGCAAAAAACCTGTGAGAGAGTCAGTTGGTCCATTAGATGATAAAGGGGTTAAAGGAGCACTAAGAGGCGACAAGGCAATAGCGGAGATACTGAATGAATTCTTTGCTTCGGTCTTTACTGAGGAAGATGTAGGGATGTTACCCATGACTGAAGTGGTATTTAAAGGTGCGGAAGAATTGAAGGAAATATCGATACATCAGGAAGATGTCTTACAACTATTAGATAAACTGAAGAGTAGCAAATCACCTGGGCCGGATGGTATACATCCAAGGGTGTTGAAAGAACTGAAATATGAGATTGCAGACCTGCTATCAGTAATCTGTGAACTATCATTAAAATCATCTCTAATATCTGAAGATTGGAGGATCGCCAATGTAACACCAATTTTTAAAAAGGGTTCCAGGGATGATCCGGGAAATTACAGACCGGTGAGCCTGACGTCAGTACCGGGGAAAATGGTAGAAACCATCATAAAGAATAAAATTACTCAGCATGTAGATAGTCACAACCTAATGGGAGACAGCCAACATGGCTTTAGACAAGGAAGATCTTGTCTTACTAATCTGTTATGTTTTCTTGAAGGAGTGAATAAACAGGTGGACAAAGGTGAGTCAGTTGATATTGTGTATCTGGACTTTCAGAAAGCCTTTGACAAGGTCCCTCATCAGAGACTTTTGGCAAAACTAAAGAGTCATGGGATAGGAGGCAGTGTACTATTGTGGATCAGGAACTGGTTAAAAGATAGCAAGCAGAGGGTAGGGCTAAATGGCCAATTTTCCCAATGGAGAAAGGTGAATAGTGGTGTACCCCAGGGATCTGTGCTGGGTCCGCTGCTTTTTGACATATTCATAAATGACCTGGAAAATGGAATAACGAGTGAGGTTATCAAATTTGCAGATGACACAAAACTATTTAAAGTTGTTAAAACCCAAGAGGATTGTGAAAAATTGCAAGAGGATCTTGATAAATTGGAAGACTGGGCATCAAAATGGCAGATTACATTTAATGTGGACAAGTGCAAGGTTATGCACCTAGGGAAGAACAACCCAAACTATGGTTACACGATGCAAGGTTACACATTAGGAACCACCACCCAGGAAAAAGATTTAGGCGTCATTGTGGATACCATGTTAAAACCCTCGGTCCAGTATGCAGCGGCGGCCAAGAGAGCAAATAGAATGCTAGGTATGATAAGGAAAGGAATGGAAAATAAAACAAAAGATATTATAATGCTTCTATATCGTTCCATGGTGAGACCGCACCTTGAATATTCTGTTCAATTCTGGTCACCGTATCTTAAAAAGGATATAGCGATTTTAGAAAAGGTACAAAGAAGAGCCACCAAAATGGTAAAGGGGATGGAAGGATACTCCTATGAAGAAAGGCTAAAAAGGTTAGGGCTCTTTAACCTGGAAAAGAGACGGCTGAGGGGAGATATGATAGAAGTCTATAAATTAATGAACGGAGTGGAACGGGTAAACGTAGATCGATTGTTTACCTTATCAGAATATAGAAAGACTAGGGGACATGCAATGAAGCTACAGGGTAAACTATTTAAGACTAATAAAAGGAAATATTTTTTCACTCAACGTGTAATCAAACTCTGGAATTTGTTACCGGAGGATGTAGTAAAGGCTGTTAGTGTAGCTGGGTTTAAAAAAGGTTTGGACAAGTTCCTGGAGGAAAGGTCCATAAACCATTATTAAGAAGTGACCGAAGATATCAATGCTTGACCCAGTACAAGCATTGTGGAACTTGTGTCTCTTGGGGAAACTGCTAGGTACATATGACCTAGATTGGCCACTGTTGGAAACAGAATACTGGGCTTGATGGACCTTGGTCTGACCCAGTATGGCATATCTTATGTTCTTATGTTGGCGCCAGGACCAACCAGCTTAGCTTATGTACCCTTTTCTACCACAGATTTATTAAACTGGAAAACGCATTATGCTTCCTATACAGCCAAGTCTCAGGAATTAACAGAATTAATGTCTAGTATTATGCAAACTCATCAGCCTACCTGGGCCGATTGTTGCCAGCTCCTGTCCACCCTTTTCACTACTGAAGAGCGAGGCCGGATCGGGCAAACAGCCCTCCGGTGGTTAGAAGAGAACCCCGTAGAAAGGGGGGCAGTAAATCCTCCGCAGGCCGCAGCTGCAGAATATCCCAATGAAGATCCCGGGTGGGACACGAATGACGAAAGGGGGGCGGCGGCCCTAACCAGATTTCGCCAGGCCTTAGTGCAGGGCCTGAAGAAGGGAGGCCAGAGGGCCATGAATATTGGAAAAGTATCAGAAGTTCTCCAGGGTCCAGATGAGAGCCCAGCGGCCTTTTATGAACGGTTTTCTTAAGCTTATAGACTATATACCCCATATGATCCCGCTGCTCAAGAAAATTTACGCTTGGTAAATGCAGCTTTTGTTAGTCAGTCCCAGAGAGACATAAAACGAAAACTGCAGAAATTAGATGGATTTGCGGGCATGAATACAGCTCAGTTAATGGAGTCACTCAGAAAGTTTTTGTGAATCGTGAGAATGAACGAGACAAAGAAAGTGAACGGAAGATGAAGAAGAAGGCAGATCTTCTTGCTGCTGCTATAACTGAACGACGTGGAGGAGGTTTCCCTAATCAAAGGGCCAGAGGACGTGGAAGAGGCCGTGGAAGCGATAGGCCTCCATTAGGTGCAAATCAATGCGCCTACTGCAAGGAAGAAGGACATTGGAGAAATGAATGCCCTCATATGGACTCCGCCCCTGCGAGGGGAGGAGGGAGTCCCTGGAGGCCAGGAGGAAGATTTTGAAGGAGAGGAGGAATGAATTGAATGCAGTTCCAACAGGAGAGGGAAGAAGCCATTGAGGGAGTGGCAGTAGCAACGGGCTATGACCTGGATGACATAGATGAAGACTAGGCCAGACCGGGCTCCAAGTTCACCC
The DNA here is from genome assembly GCA_033557465.1 of Ichthyophis bannanicus. NCBI lineage: Eukaryota > Metazoa > Chordata > Amphibia > Gymnophiona > Ichthyophiidae > Ichthyophis > Ichthyophis bannanicus. Next base: position 140,105,923 of record CM066039.1, read on the forward strand.
TGGGTCCCCAGGAGCCTATGGTCAATTTAAAGATAGGGGACCAATATATGGAATTCATGGTAGATAGAGGAGCAGAACATTCAGTAGTAGCTAAGCCAGTAGCTCCACTGTCCTCACGATCTGTTACCATAATAGGAGCCACTGGAAATAAAGCCACAAAACCATTTTTGCAGAACCGCACGTGTGAGCTAGGGGGACAGAAGATAACGCACCAGTTCTTGTATATGCCTAAGTGCCCTATTCCACTATTGGGCAGAGACATGCTTGCCAAACTCCAGGCCCAAATATCTTTTGCTGAAGGGGGAGAAATGAAAATGACTGTGAATCCAAAGCCTGCTAGATTAATGGTGCTGACTGTTCCCCGAGAAGAAGAGTGGCGGATCTATAGTGCACCTGCAATAAAGTCAACCAGTCCCTGTATACCTACCAACCTTATAGCCCCACCTGAAGTTTGGGCAGAAGATAATCCACCTGGCCTAGCGATGAACATAGCCCCTGTCATTGTCACCCTCAAGCCAGGAGTGGAACCAGTACATGTGAAGCAGTATCCTCTCCCTCGACCAGCCATTGAAGGAATTCACCATCATCTAATGAAGCTGCTGAAGTACGGACTTCTCAAGGAATGCCAGTCACCATGGAACACTCCCCTTCTCCCAGTGAAGAAGCCTGGGACAGGGGACTACCACCCAGTACAAGATCTATGGCGAGTGAATGATGCAGTTGAAACTATACACCCAGTAGTACCAAATCCTTACACTCTCTTGGGACTGATCCCCCCTGAGGCTACTCACTTCACTGTCCTGGACCTGAAAGATGCCTTTTTCTGTGTGCGCCTAGCACCCACCAGTCAACTTCTATTTGCTTTTGAATGGCAAGACCCCACAACAGGAAGACGGGGTCAACTCACCTGGACTAGATTACCCCAAGGATTCAAGAATTCACCTACTCTCTTCAGTACTGCTCTGAATCAGGATCTCTCAAGTTATCCAGTGGACCCAGGAAAAAGGGTTCTTCTTCAGTATGTAGATGACTTGCTCATAGCCACCAACTCAGAAAGTGAATGCCTGAAAGCTACTAGTGAACTTTTGTACCTTCTCAAAGATGCCGGATACAAAGTCTCAAAAGCCAAAGCACAACTATGCCAAACTGAAGTCAAGTATCTAGGATTCCAGTTGTCCAGTGGGATCCGATGTTTAGGACCAGAACGCAAAGAAGCTGTGTGTAATATCCCCACTCCAACCACTAGGAGGCAAGTAAGAGCCTTCCGGGGGGCAGTAGGATATTGTCGCATATGGATCCCCAACTTTGCCCTGATTGCAAAACCACTATACCAAGCCACCACAGGAATGGAAAAATCCCCACTAGATTGGGGACCTGAAGAAGATATAGCATTCCAAACTTTGAAGAAGGCTCTGATGTCATCTCCAGCGTTAGGTCTTCCAGATGTTCAGAAGCCTTTCCATCTTTTTGTCCATGAATCACAAGGAAATGCATTGGGAGTATTAACCCAATCTCTTGGATCCTGGCAACGACCAGTAGCTTATCTGTCAAAACAATTGGATGTAGTTGCAAAAGGATGGCCCCCTTGTTTGAGAGCGGTTGCAGCAACAGCTCTCCTAGTGGGCGAAGCAGACAAACTTACCCTAGGACAAACTCTTCAAATCACCGTGCCACACTCTGTCCTGACTCTCATGGAACATAAAGGAAACTTCTGGCTAACCAATGCACGAATGTTGAAGTATCAAAGCACGTTGTGTGAAAACCCTCGGATACAGTTGAAAGCCAAGCTCTGAACCCTGCTACACTGTTTCCAGTTGGTCCTGGGCCACCTGATCATAATTGCTTAGAAACCATGGACACTGTATTCTCAAGTCGCCCTGATTTGACTGATGTTCCTCTAGAGGACCCAGAACGGACTTTCTTTGTAGATGGAAGCAGTCTGGTCATCAATGGACATCGTGACCATTGCAGTGGTGACCCTTGATCTGGTAGTTGAGTCCTCAGCCCTGACCCCAGGAACTTCTGCACAGAAAGCTGAATTGATAGCCCTCACCAGAGCCTTGACATTAGGAGAGGGACTCCGCATAAATGTGTACACAGATTCCAAATATGCTTTCACTACTTTGCACGCACATGGAGCCCTGTACAAAGAACGAGGGTTAATGACCTCTCACGGTTCTGTTAATCCCGCCGGGGCTGATGGGAAATCCCATCAGCCCTGGCGAGATTAACAGAGCCGCGAGAAGAAAGGGAAACTCTCGCGGCTCTGAAAGCCCGTGCATTGGGAGGGACTCGGGAGCTGATGGTGAAGGGAGGCTCTGCCGGGCAGGCGGGGCCCCGCGACAGGACATTTGATTCTGCCACTGCCACGGCGACAGCGGCAGCAGCATCCGATTTGTTTTTTTTTTAATCTATCAGGGCTGATGGGGGGAGGGGGGTTAGGACTGGTAATGGGCTTTGGGGGGGGGTTAGGACTGGTAATGGGCTATGGGGGGGCTAAGACTGGAAGTGGGTTGATGGGGGAGGGGGGTTAGGACTGGTAATGGGCTATGGGGGGGGTTAGGACTACTAATGGGCTATGGGGGGGCTAAGACTGGAAGTGGGCGGATGGTGGGGGTTAGGACTGGAAATGGGCTGATGGGGGTTAGGATGTAATGGGCTATTGGGGGGCTAAGACTGGAAATGGGCTGATGGGGGGGTAGGCCTGTTAATGGGCAATAGGGGGGGGTTAGGACAGGTCATGTGATGAGGGGGGGGGTAGGACTGGTAATGGGCTCAGGGGGTGCTAAGACTGGAAATGGGCTTATGGGGGTTAAGACTAGTAATGGGCTATGGGGGGGCTAGGACTGGAAATGGGCTAATGGGGGGTTAGGACTGGAATGGGCTGTGGGGAGGCTGACTGGAAATGGGCTGATGGGGGTTAGGACTGGTAATGGGCTATGGGGGGGCTAAGACTGAAAATGGGGTGTTGGGGGGGCTTAGGACTGGAAGTGGGCTGATGGGGGGCTTAGAACTGGTAATGGGCTATGGGGGGGCTTAGGACTGGTAATGGGCTGGGGGGGCTAGGACTGGTAATGGGCTGGGGGGTGGCTAGGACTGGAAATGGGCTGAGTGGAAGGAGGGCTTGAACTGCAAATAGCTGTAAGGGGAGGGATCTAGGACTGGAAGTGGGCTGAGTGAGGGGGGCTAGGACAGGAAATGGGCTGATGGAGGGCTAGGATAGGACTGGAAATGGGTTGTTGGGGGTGCTTGGATTGAAATGGACTCATGGAGGGGCTAGAACTGGAAGTAGGCTCATGGGGGTCTTGGATTAGAAATGGGCTGAGTGGAGGGGAGCTAGGAATTGACATGGGCTGATGATGGTGGGGCTAGGAAAGGACTAGAAATGGGCTGATGGGGGGCTGGGATTGGAAATGAGCTGATGGAGGGACTCGGATGGGGGAGCTAGGACTTGAAATGGGCTGATGGGGGTTAGGACTGGTAATGGGCTATGGGGGGGGCTAAGACAAAATGGGGTGATGGGGAGCTTAGGACTGGAAGTGGGCTGATGGGCTTAGGACTGGTAATGGGTTATGGGGGGCTTAGGACTGGTAATGGGCTGGGGGTGGCTAGGACTGGAAATGGGTTGAGTGGAAGGAGGGCTTGAACTGCAAATAGCTGATGGGGACGGGGGCTTGGAATGGAAATGGGCTGAGTGGAAGGAAGGCTTGAACTACAAATAGCTGATGGGGAGGGGGGGCTTGGAATGGAAATGTGCTGTGAGGGGAGGGAGCTAGGACTGGAAATGGGCTGAGTGAGGGGGGGCTAGGACAGGAAATGGGCTGATGGAGGGCTAGGATAGGACTGGAAATGGGCTGTTGAGGGGGCTTGGATTGAAATGGATCATGGAGGGGCTAGAACTGGGAGTAGGCTCATGGGGGGCTTGGATTGGAAATGGGCTGAGTGGAGGGGAGCTAGGATTTGACATGGGCTGATGGTGGGGCTAGGAAAGGACTAGAAATGGGCTGATAGGGGGCTGGGATTGGAAATGAGCTGATGGAGGGACTCGGATGGGGGAGCTAGGACTGGAAATGGGCTGATGCGGGGACTAGAAGGGAGCGGATGCTGGGTGGGGCTGGAACTAGAAGGGAGCTGATGTTGGGGGAGAATTAGAATGGGATAGAGCTGGAAGAGTGAAATGGAGAGGGAAAAAATATTTTGTGTGGGAGGGAAGACAAATCTACAATTGGCCAGATATTGGGAGAGTAAGTGGGGATTGAGAATGGCGGGGTAAAATTTGAGTGGATGAAATAGGAATGAGGAAAGAGCAAAAGGAGAAAGATTAGTATGTTAAAGCAGATGTAGAGAGAGAATGGAAAAAAACTAGAAGAGTGAAAAAAGGACAAATGGACAGCAGACGATGGAGAGTTAGCAGAAGACACGAAGAAACCAGAAGAAAGTGGCTGGAGCAATTGCAACTGAAAAAAATGCACAAAAGATAGAAAAATATCTCTTTATTGAATTTATTAACTGAAATGTGCCAGCTCTGGGAAATGTGCATCATTAATGTCTGCGCTTTGTTTAGTACAAGAGGAAATTAATTTATAGTTTTATTTCTACAGTGTTGTTGGGATTTTGGGGTTCCCAGTTTAATTATTGTCTTCCTGTTTCTAAATTGTGATTCCTTGTTTGGTGACGGTCTATGTTCTGCATGTGTAACTGAGCTGAGGTATTCTGTTTATGTAATTCCTATTTGACATTGCCACTTGTTCTCTCTTTCCCCAGTAGGTCATGTATTGTTGTTCTCTGAAATGTATTGGTTTAATATTTGTAGTGTTGCCTTTTGATAGGTAGGGTCTTGTGCTTTGTGAGTCCTGGTAGTGCTGTTATGATACGGCGGGTTTGCTATGGGTTCTAAATGGGCAGTGTTTGTAGTAGTTCCTAATGTGCCTGGCAGTTGTCACTGGATTATAGTAATGTAGAAATCTTTTAGTCTTTCTTTATCCATACACTCATTAAGAGGCATGTTTACTAAAAGTTAGTGTATGGTAACATTATGCAAATATTTATGCAAATGAGGTCCCTTATGCAAATGAGGCCCCACACTGAGTCTCCGCACATGGCCCCGCACCCCCCTTGGGCCGCCCCTGCATGCAGTCATCCTCTGCACTAGGGGTTTCCAATGCTAGTCCTGGAGGGCACCAAACCATTCAGGCCCCTAATGAATATGCATGGAATATATTAGCATGCACTGCCCCCATTGTATTCAAATTTATCTCACGCATATTCATTAGGGACAGCCTGAAAATCTGAATGGTTTGGTGCCCTCTAGGACTGAAGTTGGAAATCCCTGCCCTACTCAAACCTTCTATATACATGCACACAAATTCTCTGGAGAAAAATTAACTGGTTAAATATAGGAATGAGAAAGGCAAGCTTGAGACATGTCAAACTTTAACTGTATAACGCTGATAGTGTTATTTGATTACCTTTAACCAGGTATATTCAACTATGAGGATTTAACTAGATAAGTTAATGAGTATTTACTTAAAATAAACTGGATATGCTGTCACTCGATATTGGCCCCAATAGTCTTCCTAAATTTGTGTCTCACTAATATGAACCCATTACAACTTAACAGAAGACCTTCATGCATCCATGTTTGCCTCCAGGAGTGAAATGTGCACGTGTGTATGTGCACATGTGTGTGTCTAAGGGTGACGTGTGCATGCATGCACAAGCATGTGCATCTTTGGAGGGGGAAAGGGCTATGTGAGTGCACATGTCTGGAAATTGTACGTGTTCTCTGGAGCAGGGTATGTCTGTGATATATCTGTGTGTGTCTAAGAGCAAAGGTTGTGTGTATGGCTCTCCCTCAATCAGAGACCACTCCCTTTTAATCTTTGTATCTCCTCCCACCCTATCCTACTCCAAAATTCTATTCACTCTCTGGGTGTTATAATTGACAATCAGCTCTTTTTCAGACCCTGCATTTCTAAGACAGTGCAAAATGCTTTTTTCCCTCTGAAGAATTAAATCTATCAAACCTTATCTTGATTCTCTAGCACTGAAAACGCTAATCCTCAGTTGTCAGCAATAAACTGGACTACTGCAATGCCTTGCTTGCAGGCGTCTCTCAATCCCTACTGAAAAGGCTTCAACCTGTTCAGAATATCATGGTCACACTCTTATATAATGTGAAGAAATCAGAACATGTAACCTCTCTCCCATTTGAAAGGCATTGACTCCCAGTCTCTTATCAGGTTAAATATAAAAGCCTCCTTTTATATTTGGAGGAACAGCCTAATGGTTAGAGCACTAAATTGGGAACCAAAAGATCAGGACTCAATTCCTAGTAGCATACCTGGGGCAAGTCACTTAACCCTCCATTGCCTCAGAAAAATTATCAATGTCCCTGTTTAATGTACTTTACCAAGATTAAGTTACAAAGTAAACCACTTTAGCTGAAATGATAAAGCGATATGAAAACCCTGTTAAATAAATAAATACTTACACACCATACCTTTTTACTTGGGTTGCCCTCGCTGTCTTCAATCACAACTCATCCTTTACTGCCTGGCTCATATTTTATGCTCAGCTAATCAGAACCACTTTGTAGCCCCTTCAAAATCTCCTTTACATCTTAAGTCCTACAGATCCATTATGTTTTGCTTTTCTCCTCCATGTCTTTGGAATGCACTTCCAACAAATCTTTGCCTTGAATCCTCTTATAAAAAATTCAAGACTGGTTCAAAAACTTAGGGGAGAATATTCAAAGGCATTTACATGGTTTGCAGATCTGCAAACTACGTAAATGCTGCTGAGCTGGATAGTCAGCGACACTAACCCTGTTAGTGCCGCTGAATATCTGCGGGTGCCCTGATGCTAAGCGATTAACATCAAGGCATTCTGAGGCAGAGCAATATTAAACCGCTGCTCAGTTAGCAACATGCGAGTAAAGTAATGCACAGTAAATGCGGCGAACCTGGATATTCAATACCAAAGGCCAGATAGGGCCCCAGCATTGACTAAAGCGTAGTTACTCACCTGTAACAGGTGTTCTCCAGGGACAGCAGGAATCAGTTATTACATATGGGTGATGTCGGCGCTGACGGAGCCCCCATGGAAGCATCTCTCCAGCTTTTAAAAAAAGCTTTTGAGAGATGCCACCACACATGCATGGTCCCCTTCCCGTCCAAGGGTGCCATCTTGTTCAGTTGGATGATATAGCTAGGACGGTAGTAAAAATAAAACGAAGTAGGAAGGCAACTCCCAGGAGAGGAGGGAGGGTTCTGAGGACTGATTCCTGCTGTCCCTAGAGAACACGTGTTACAGGTGAGTAACTACACTTTCTCCAGGAACAAGAAGGAAGTCAGTCCTCACATATGGGACTCCCTAGCTCCAGGCTGCTGAGGACCGAACCACGACAGCATCAATGGCGACCAAGTCGAGTAGCCATGAGTTGCTGAAGATGAGTCCCCAACTGAGAGACTCTGCAAGATCCTAACGACCAGAGGTACTATCACTCCTGAACACAAAAGGGCTGGAGGGCAGGAGTTGCCTACACCCCAAAAAGATTATGGAGTACTGTCTGGCCGTAGGCACTGTCCCTTCAGGACTCGCTCTCCAGGCAGTAGTGAGCTGCGAACATATGAATTAAAGACTATGTAGCAGCCTTGCAGATCTCTGTCACCAGCACCGAGGGCAGGTTCGCCTCCGATGCAGTTATCACTCTCACACGATGAGCTGTGATCTGGTGTTCCAGGGAGAGCCCAGCTCGCTCATAAGTGAGGGCAATACAGTTTGCCACCCAAGTGGACAGAGTTCGCTTAGTCACAGGAAGCTCCAGCCTGCTGAGGAGCTTTGCGATAGCCCTGAGTCCGCTGTAGATAGAAGGACAGGGCCCATTTGCAATCCAGTGTATGGAGTATAGTTTCCTCCTGACCGGCGTGAGGCCACATAAAAAGGTGGGAAGGATCACCTCCTGGTTGATGTGGAAAGGAGATACCACCTTTGGGAGGAATTTGGAGTGAGTGCCGAGCCCCACCATGTTTGTAGAATCTTGTATATGACGGTTCTGTCACCAGGGCCTGAAATTCGCTTACTCTACAAGCGAATGAAAAGAGCCATCAGGAAGGCAACCTTCTATGAAAGATACTGCAGATGGCAAGTAGCTAGAGGCTCAAATGGTGGCCTAGTGAACTGTGAGAGCACCATGTTGAGATCCCATTCCACTGTCGGGGGACTTAGGCCCCGGAGGAACCAAGAGACTAGGGACTGACCCGAGAGGACCTTCTCCTCAATAGGGTGGTGGTGTGTGGCGATCGCACTTAGGTGCACTCTCACTGAGTTTGACTTTAGTTCAGAGTGCGAAAGATGCAGTAGGTATTGGAGCACTATTTGTGCAGGCAGGAAAAAGGATTCTCCTGCCTCTCCACACACCATACTGAGAATTTTCACTACTTAAAGGCCTAAGCTCATCTTGGCTTGCGGTAGGCCAACAGGACCTCCTCGACTTCTCGTGGGAGGTTGAAAGGGGCCAAAGCTACCCTTTCAGCAGCCACGCTGTTAGCATTAGAAACCCCATATTGGGGTGCAGGAGGGAGCCCTCCTTTTGATACAGGAGGTCCGGGGCATGGCACAGCAGGACTGGGAGTGTTGCTGACAGGGAGAGCAGCAGTGGGAACCAAGGCTGTCTCAGCCACCTGGGGGCAATTAATATCAGTGCTACCCCCTTGCGCTGGACCTTGAAGAGGATCTTGGCAACCAGAGGGGTCGGCCGAAAGTCATAGAGGAGGTCTTCTGTACACGGGATCAGGAAGGCATCCGCCACCACCCTCACCGGGTGCAGTTGCTGTGAGCAAAGCGGGGCAGCTGCACATTGTCTGGGCTGGCAAAAAGGTCCAACACAGGCATCCCCTAGAGGCAGAAGAACCATGAGGCCACTCTGGGGTTCAGACGCCACTCATGCAGCTGGAGCACTCTGCTCAGTCTGTATACCAGGAGATTGTCCTGACCCAGCAGGTAGACCACCCACAGGAGCATGTTGTTGCGAGCTGCAAAGGAAAGAAGGGCACTGTCTCTTGGTAGAAGGGTATGACTCCGTGCCCCACTGCTTGTTGACCTAGAACTTGGTGACTTGCTGTCTGTCCGATCAGCACCAGCTGGTGTTACAGGTGATGGCGAAATGCCCAAAGAGCTAGGAAGATTACCCTGAGTTCCAGAAGATTGATATGTAGCAGGGATTCCTCTTGGGACAAGCGGCCTTGCATGCACTGGTTCTCGCAATAAGTCCCCCAACCAAGGAGGGAGACATCCGTGGTCAGAACTCTCTGAGGCATGGGTGCCTGGAAAGGCATCCTGGACCGGAGGTGGCGGAAAAGTTGCTACCAATTGAGGGACTCCGCCAGCTGGCAGGTTACCCTGATCCTGTCCCACAGTCTGCCATGGCTTGCGTCCACTGGGAGCAGAGGCACCACTGAGTTCTCGCATGTGTAGATGGGCTAACGGGGTCACGTGGACCATGGAGGCCATATGGTCCAGAAGGCAGAGGAGGAGATGGGCTGGCATCGACCGACGGCGCAGCTAGCTCCCTGAGGCATTCTGCCCTTTCCCTGGTGTCCAGCTGAGCGCCTATGAATTCCATGCTCTGGGCTGGAGTGAGATGAGATTTGGGGTAGTTGATGATAAACCCCAGGTGCTGCAGCAGGAGGGTTGCGCAGCCTGTGGCCTGATGGGCCTTTGCGGCTGTGCTACCCCTAATCAGCCAGTCATCTTGGTAGGGAAGAGAAAGGCCCCTTGCAGACGTAGGTGGGCATCGACCACTGCTAGGCATTTTGTGAAGATCCGTGGTGAGGAGGCCAAGCCGTAGGGTAACAATCTGTACTGGTAGTGTCCTCCTCCTACCATGAACCTTAGGTACTGCCTTTGGGAAGGGTGGATTAGGATGTCTGTGTAAGCATCCTTTAGATCCAAAGAGCAAAGCCATTCTCCCTGGTGGAGGTAAGGCAGCAGTGTTCCAAGGGAGAGCATCTTGAACTTCTCCCTCACCAGAAACCCGTTTAAGTTTTACAGGTCTAAAATGGGCCTGAAGTCCCCAGTCCTCTTTAGGACAAGGAAGTACCTGGAGTAGTAGCCTTTGCCCCACAGGTGCAACAGTAGGGCTGGTACTGATGACCCTGTGCAAAGACACCCTATTTCCTCAGGAAAAGGGGCCTTTACCCCAATGTTTTTTTGTGGGAATGGGATGAGAGCTTCTTAGAGAGCCTCTGATGGGTCACAAACTCTGCCTTGATCTCAGCAGCTTTGTCAGCCATGGGTTTGCCGAAACGGTTCTCACCAGTATAGGGTACATCGAGCAGTTTGTCCTGGACCCAGGCCCCAATGCTAGACGCTGCAACTCGAGCAACCAACTCAAAGCCATCATAGGCAGTGCAGGGGAGAAGTCTCTCACTCCTGAGGTCAGGATCTGGAACCATTGGAGGGGTTCCCCAACAAGGCCTGCTGCAAATCCCGACAGCTCTTTGGCCATTGTCTTTAAGTACATTCCTATGTAGAGTTCATAGGCCTGGATCTGGCAACCCAGTATCGAGCCCTGATAGCATTTTCACCTGATGGCGTCGAGGGCTTGGGCCTCCCTGCCGGGAAGAATGGAAGAGTGGGTCTTCGGGCTGTTGAGCTTCTGCATGGTCGACTTGACGACCATGGAGTATGTGGCAGCTGAGGTTTCTGAAACTCCAGCTCTTTCCAGAAACGGTGCATAGTGTTGAGCCAACAGCTGACTATGGGCACCGACACCGATGTCTCCCACATTCAAAGGAGCAGCCTCTTGAGGATCACTGTGAGGGTTTCTCTAGGTGGAGTCTCATACTGTAGAATCTCCAACTCTTCACTGTGCGGGTCCTCCTCCATCTCGGTTTGCACTGAGAGGGCCTTGGCCATATACCTGATGAAGTCCTAGAAGGCTACGTCCTTAAGAGGAGAATGGCGTTGAGGCACTGAGGGGGACAGGTCCAAGGGAATGTCTCAGTGCCTTCTGGTGTCCGGGGATGCCTCGTCTTCCATCTCCCACTCAGAGTCGAGTGGAGATAAGGACTCTGATGCTCTGCAACTCCTTGTGTTGAGGCCTGTGCCAAAGGGCCGACAGCCAGTGGAGGACCTGGGGTCTGAGTCATGGACACTGGCCGGCGAGGACTGGATACCCAACAAGTGGGACCGGGACCTCAACTGGCACCAAAGATTTTCGTGAGACTAAAGGCGCTTGATGCTCCACTCAACGACCAGGGACTCCCTCGTAGTTGAGGGCCCGGTCATCAGGGCAGATGAGGCAGAGGAACCAGTCATCATCGCCTGCTGCAGGGCTAGGATAGCAGTGATGTTCTGCTCCAGGGTCGCCAGCCTGGTTTCCAAGCCAGAAGGCTCCGCAGCATTAAGTGCAGGCACCGAGGATTTCAGGCCTGGTGCCAGCACTAAGGAGTGCATCCTCAACAACGACTATGGCCTCGAGGAACCTCGCACAGTCTCCACTGGCCGAGGAATACTTCTTGAGGACCTTGGTGCTGGGGAGGCAGGTATCAAGTCAGATCTAGGGAACAACCTTTCCTGCAACTTCGACTTCTTCTTGTTAGTTTTGGCCAACATGGCCTGGCACAGGTTGCAGGAGGTGCTGTCATGGTCCAGGCCCAGGCAGCGCAAGCAGCAGTCATGGGTGTCAGTAATGGACATGGTTTGAATGCAGCAGTCACACTTTTTGAACCCACCAAGACACATGTTGGGAAACACCTAGACGGGGTAGACGACCTCTGAGCGAAAAAAGGCGCGAATGCCGGTCAAGGGAGACTGCGATAAAAAAAAGGCCAAGAATAGTACCTGGGCTCACTACCTCCTCCAGCTGCTTGGAGACAGAGCTTACTGGGGCTGGAAGGAGGAGCCGGCTGCCTAAGTACACTGATGCGGGACTTATGTTACACCTTTGCGATCCCCTATGGTGATGAATTTCGTCACATGGTGGGACAGAGAATTAGAACCTGAGGTCATTTTCTCCCTTTGGGAATTGGAATTGTGGAGTTTCTTATAGGAGAGTGTTGATTAGCATCTTTTTGGGAATTGTGTTAGCTTTTCATTGGAAGGTTCTAGGTAGATTCAAGGTTTTTTTGGTAGAATATTTAGTTTTGCGCATACCATGACAGGTGTGAACCTCACTTCTAAGCTAGGGCATGGGGAGTATGATCTGTGTCTGTATGTTTCTGGTGGTGGAGCATGTTTGTGTGATGTTGGTGGGGATAGTCTGTATATGTGTGTGTCAAGTATAGGAGTATGTGTGTGCTTGGGGTCAAAGGGTGTGCAGGTGTGGGGAAGTGGGGACAGAGTATGCATTGGGGGGGAAGGGTCATGGGATGTGTACATTTCTTCAGAGACAAGGGTGTGCAGGGCTAGTGCAAGGATATTAGGCACCATAAGCAAACCTCTAGGCTTGCAAATCCTCCCTTACTAAGCCTTTAGGGCCCGATATTCAAAAGGCATTTACACAGTTTACAGCCCTGTAAATTGTATAAATGCCGCTCAGCAGGATATTCAACAACATTAACACGGTTAGTGCTCTGAATATCCCCGATCTTCTCTCCTACATACCCCGATGCTAACCGCTCTAGCATCTGGGCATGTCATGGGCATTCCAGGGAGGAGCAAAGGCGGTGGCAGTCACTAACTAGGTAGTGGCAATATTTTATGCTGTCCAGTTAGCGACCTGCAGCTAAAAGATAGATGTAACAAAAGTTTGCCGATCTTTTAGCCGCAGGGGTTATCCGGGGAGCATGCAATATCGCCACTGCCTAGTTAGTGACTGTAACCCCGGCATTGAATATTCAGGATTAAGGGTCGGTGCAGACAGCTATGCGCCATAGCGGCATATAGCCATCATAATTCAATATCAGGCCCTTAATAATTAAACTCAACAATCATAATTTCCCAAACACCTCTCCTAAAACAATCCTGTAACATCACATAATTGAATATGTTTTTTTATGTATGCCAAAATCTGAAATGTTATGGAGAGTTTGATGAGATTCATCAAGGCTACTGACTATTATTTGATGATGCTCACCCATGTCGGCACAAATGATACTGTTAGGTATCCCTTTGAGCATATCAAGCGTGATTTCATGACTCTGGGAGAGAGGGTGAAGCAGATAGGTGTGCAGGTGGTGTTCTCTTCATTACTCCCTGTTGAGGGGGAAGGCTGAGGCAGAGATGCTCACATCCTGGAGATGAATGCATGACTGCATGGATGGTGTCATTGAGAGTGTTTTGGCTTCTTGAACCATGGGATGATTTTGTAAGGGCTGCTGAGCAGAGATGGTGTCTATCTATCCAAGAATGGTCAAAGTGCCTTCCACAGCAGACTGGCTAACTTACTTAAGAGGTCTTTAAACTAGATTCATTGGAGTGGGTGAAGAAAGTCTCCAGGTAAATAGAAGCCCTCAGATAAGTGAAAAATGTAATACCCCTGTAGAAATGGGTAAAAGGGGCAGTGTCTGGATAGTAGTGTGCATTAATGAGTCTTGAAGGACTACAAAAGGGGACTACTACCTCTGGAGAGAGATCTGCAATTGTAAGTATTTACTTCTGGGAATTTTTCTAAATCTTGGGGAAAAAGAAATTCTTTAGATTAATGCTGATTAATCTGTGAACACAGTGTATTTGTTAAATCAGTCAGGGCCTAGTAGCAGCAAAGAGCTTTCAGTTTAAATTTAAAACACAGCAGAGAGCTTTCTGGTTAATTTTTGAACCCAAGACTCCCTCTATCAAAGCAAGGGCTGTGGGGACTCCCCCTGGAAAGTCACAGATTACCTTAGAAGCACAGGACAGGGTACTGTGTAGTAGCCAGTTTTTAATAAGTCTTTTTCTCGCCCCCCCTCCCCAACACCCACCCAACCCTGGGATAATTGTAGCTTTACAGATCCATAAGGATCCACAGGAATTCACAGACTACCTACAATCCAAAACAAGCCAGACCAACTTAACCACAAACCCCACTCCTTTACACGAGTCACACCATCCAACACCACTAACCGCCTTCTCAAACCCATCAGAGAAAGGCACCGAGGACATCATCACCGCCATCAACACCACCACAGCTCCAAACGACCCTTGCCCAGCATTCTGGATAAAGTCACTGCGCGTGGAATTCAGCCCATTCCTGTTCAAACTTATGGACCTTTCCTTCTCAACAGGGACATTCCCACGAAGTCTGAAACAAACATCCATCAGACCACTTCTAAAGAACCACAAACTAGACCCACAGAAGGTAGAATCATACAGACTAATCTCAAGCATTCCACTACTGGCCAAAATAATTGAAAAGGTTGTCCAACGCCAAATCCAACACCATATCGAGACCATCGCTCCTCTCGACCCATGTCAGCATGGATTCAGAGAATCACATGGCATCGAGACTCTCCTGACCACCCTCTTCAGTACCCTAATCACCGGATTTGCCCTAATTTTCATGGATATTGCTGCAGCATTCGACTCTGTCAATCATGATCTGCTCATGGGGCGCCTCAAGGAAAAGGGAATCCATGATGGAGCTCTAAATTGGTGTGAGTCATACCTGACAGACAGATGGCAACATGTACAAACCGGCTCCACGACCTCCGAACGTTTCCAACAAAAACAAGGGATACCACAGGGATCCTCGCTCTCGGTCCTGCTGTTCAATATATACATGCAACCCATCTGCTCACTCATCCACTCCTTCAATGTCACCTGCCTGGTATACGCTGACGATGTACTGCTCTACATGCCATTCTCAACCGACCAGCCAGACTTCTCACCACTAACAACCTGCTTCGAAGTTGTCACTGACTGGCTCCACACCCAAAACCTCAGAATAAATTTCAACAAAACGGATACCCTATTCATGACCAGGAACCAAACATTTACACCTCCCACCTCATTAAAAGTAAGAGACGCCGAGCTCCTAAGCAAACCCACGGTCTGCTATCTAGGGGTCACATTAGACCAACATCTAGACATGAAAGCCCATATAAACAACATGGTCAAGGCAGTCTACCACAAGATATGGAGAATCCGGCATCTACGACCCCTGCTGGAGCTGCACGACTTCAGGAAAATTTATCAAGCACTCATAATCCCCCACTTAAGACTACGCCAACTCAATTCTACATGGACTCCCGAAGAACATGCTGAACCCACTTCAGCTTGCAATGAACGCCGCCGCCAGAATACTACACGGAGCCTCAAGGAGGGATCACATAACCCCAATCTTGAAGCACTTCCACTGGTTGCCTGTCCACTGCCGACTCTCCTTCAAAATACTATTACTAACCTTCAAAGCCATCAACAATTGCTCCTCCGCCTCACTCATGGACCTCATCCACCCCACCCCCCCAATAGATCCAGAAAGGCATTCGCTGCCAACACACTGGTAATCCCAAATGCAATCACGAAATGCTCACAAGCAACAAGGAACAGAGTCTTTGTGTTCTATGCACCCACAAGCTGGAACGCCTTCCCAACCATCATCCAGTCCATTACGGACCTTTCCCAGTTTAGGAAGGCACTGAAACACCATCTCTTCCTCCTACACTACTCCCAGGCTAGTGATAAACCACAATCAGACATACACAACCACCAGGACAGCACCCCTTGCACATCCACGTCACACTGATGCAACGCCACTACCACAACTGTATAACCTATAAATAGTAACATGTATATAGCTATCTATTCTTGTAAATAGTTGCTAAGCAACTCTGGTCAATACTGTATCTGTGACCTGAGTGCCCAGCCTGTATATAGTTACCCACGTTAGTCCCAAGTTACACCACTTGTTCATTGTAAGTACAGTGCAGGACTGTACAGGTTATTGCTTGCCTGTAAACTGCACTGATTTTAAAGAGCGCAGTATAGAAAAGATATTAAATAAATAAATAAACCAACCTCTCAAAGGAAAGGAGGTGCCATATTCACTCTCAGGTGCAGCTATCTGTCATCATCAAGCATACATTAAGGACCTGAGATTAATTAAGCTTCAGGTGAACAAAGTACATTAAACGTATTAGGTATAGTTTTATTAGTATAAGTATCCCTACCAACCCTTAGTAGGTAAAGAACTTAAATACCTAAATACAACCTTAAAACTAAGATGCAGACAGCAGTCCAGCAGCAAGTTGGGGTTTTCCAGTCTTTTACATTGAGTGTCACAAGTATGATTTTCTCCCAGTTGGTGAGGGGTCTTACGTGTGCGCTAGGTGAAAGGAGCTCTTTGTTCTCAGGGAACGAGTCTGATCTCTGGAGGCTAGAGTAGCAGACTTTGAGGACATAAGGAAGACAAAGAGGTACATAGACGAGACCTACAAGGATATAGTATTGAAGTTCCACCTCCAGTCTGGCAGCACCCCTGTTGCCATGGAGGAGAGAGTCACGTGACAGGAGAGCATCACCCTGGTGTGGCAAGAAGTGATCCTGTAGCTAGCACCTGTCCTCCAGGTGATGTAAAACTCTCTCGCACTGAGGACGTTTCTCCAGGGCCATGTGCCCATAAGGGAAGGGTTAGGACAGCTGTTATATTTGGTGATTCGATCATCAGGCATGTGGATAGCTGGGTGGCTGGTGGACTTGAGGTTCGCCTGGTAACATGCCTGCCTGGAGCGAAGGTAGCGGACCTCACGCGCCACCTAGACAAGGTTTTAGATAGTGCTGGGAAGGAGTCTGCTCTCTTGGTACATGTTGGTACCAATGACATAGGAAAATGTGGTAGGGAGGTTCTGGAGGCTAAATTTAGGCTTTTAGGTAGGAAGTTGAAATCCAGAACTTCCAGGGTAGCATTCTCCAAAATGCTTCCCATTCAACGCGCAGGACCCAAAAGGAAGGCAGGGCTCCGGTATCTCAATGCGTGGATGAGAAGATAGTGCATAGATGGGGTTGCGCTCTATGTTAGAGAGGACATTGAGTCACAAAGAATTGAAGTTTTACAGGAAACAAAATTTGCTGTAGAATCTCTATGGATTAAAACTACATGTAAAAAGGGAAAGGCGATGGTAGTGGGGGTGTACTATCGACCACCTGGCAAGAATGAACAAATGGATGATGAAATGCTCAAAGAAATCACAGAAGCTAACAAATGTTAAAGCACAGTAATAATAATGGGTGATTTCAATTACTCTGGTATTGACTTGGTCAATATCACGGCAGGACATGCTAGGGAGATAAAGTTTCTAGATGAAATAAATGACTGCTTCTTAGAGAAGCTAGTTCATGAACCGACCCAGAGGGGAAGTCATTTTGTACCTAGTCCTTAGTGGAACACCAGATCTGATGCAAGAGATAACGGTGTTGGGGCCACTTGGCAATAGTGATCATAGCATGATCGTGTTTGATTTAATTAATGGAAGAAGGATGGTAAAGAAATTCACAGTACTACCTTTTAACTTTCAAAAGGGATACTATGATAAAATGAGGAAAATAGTTAAGAAAAAACTAAAAGGAGCTGTTGCAAAGGTTAAAGACTTACATCAAGCTTAGGTGTTGCTTAAAAATACTATCTTGGAAGCCCAGAACAGCTGTATTCCACGCTTTAAGAAAAGTGGAAGGAAGACCAAAAAACTGCCACCATGGTTTAAAGGCTGTTGCTGCCAAAAAAGCATCTTTCAGGAAATGGAAAAAAGAGCCAAATGATGAAAACTGGAAACAGCACAAGCACTGGCAAGTTAGATTTAAGGCATTGATAAGGCAGGCAAAGAGAGAATTTGAGAAGAAGCTTACTGTGGAAGCCAAAACGCGTAATATAGCCTTTTTCAAGTACATTTGTAGCAAAAAACCTGTGAGAGAATCAGTTGGACCAGGGGTGTCCAACCTTTTAGCTTGCAAGGCCACATGGGCAAATTTTAAAAAAGGTCGCAGGCCAGAGCAGCACTATCACAAGTAAAACACAAAATAAATTTTATTACAGCACTATTAAACTATAGTCCCTCGTGAGCTAATCACTTTAGTGTGAAATCTGACATTGTTTCTGCTTGCATAAATTAATTTTATTTAGACAGACTAGTCTATGTCTCCTCCAACAGCAGATGTCGCAATACGCAATGGCGCTATCAAGTGTTCATCGCTAAGCAGAGACCTTGAGTTTGTTTTTGTGTTCTTCATTTTTGAAAACAATTGCTCACAGCAGTAGATACTCCAAACAGAGCAACGAATTTCTTTGCATCCTGTGACAGATTGGGATATCTGGGTGATGAAACGTAACAACTGTAAAAGCTCAGCAGATCATGTTCAGTGAAAACTCTCTAAAAGTCACTATCATTTCGAATGTCAATAAGTTCCATTTGATATTTATCAGCAGCGCCTGTAGGATCAACTTCAAATGGATTACTCATCAGTTTTATTATGTCAGAATGTTTTCTGAAATCTTTAAATCTGTGTTTGAAGTCATCAGCTAGTTTGGCAACTATTTCGGAGCACTTCTCGTGTTGTACTGTCTGCAGGTCTAGTAGAAAGGACTGTGAAATGTACAAATTTCTTCTCAACCAAATGAGTCTGAATTAGCTCCAACTTCCGAACAAATGTAACAACATGTTCATATAGTTTGTTAACCAGCTGATCCTTTCCTTGAAGTTTGACATTTAATTCAACCATGTATGTGGTCATGTCCACCAGAAACGCCAAGTCATTTAACCATATGTTATCATCCAGAAATCTTGCATCCTTCTCTTTCTTAGTCATGAAGGTCTTTATTTCATCGTGTAAATTCCAGAACCTGGATAAGGATGATGTGGTATACTTCTGCCAGGTTCGGTGACTGAGCAGGGTGGCCACATCATTGTGATCGCAGCCCACTTCTTCAAGAAACGCTTTAAACTCCCTGTGATTGAGGCCTCTTGAACGGATGAAGTTAACAGCTGATACAATATTTTCCATCACGTGCTTCATTTCAAGGATCTTGGTGCATAAATTTTCTTGATGATTAATACAGTGGTGTGTGATGATTTCCTGAGGCACAGATTTTGCCAATAATGCCACAAAGCCATTCTGTTTCCCTGTCATGGCCGGTGCCCCATCAGTTGTTATGCCAACAAGTTTCTTCTTGGGAAGATTGAATTTCTCCATTACTTGGTTGACTCTTTCAAAAACATCCTTTCCAGTTGTCGTGCCTTTTATCGGACAAATATCCAACAGTTCCTCGATGACAGAAAACGCTCCAGTAACTCCTCTCACGAATATCGCAAGCTGGGCAGTGTCACTAATGTCGGTGCTCTCATCAAGTGCCAAGCTGTAAAATTCACAATCATCAAGTCTCTTGATCAGAGATTTCTGAATATTTCTGGTCAGATCGTCAACCCTTCTAGCAACTGCCTGATGAGAAAGACTGACATTTTTCACCAGAGACTTCTTATCCAGGCAAACAACATCCATAAAACTTTCCAAACAATCCTTCACAAACTCCCCATCTGTGGTTTTCCTCTCTTGGCTATGGATTCTGCTATTAAAAAGCTTACCTTTGTTGCTGCTTTGGAACTGTTATTAGCTTCTTTGAAGAAAGACTATTGACCAACTATGCTTTGTTTCATTGAAATTATGCGATCAGTTTGTTGCTGGCCAACAAGGCTATCGAATTTACTAGCATGCTTCGTAGTATAGTGTCACTTTATGTTGTACTGTTTGTGAACAGCGATGGTTTCTTGGCAAATCAAGCACAAAGTGCAACCAGAATGTTACATCACCAAAAAATCCTCCGTCCACGAACCTTTGAATGAGCGACACTCGACATAAACTTTACGTTTTTTCCCCGGCCTACTTTTACTCGCCGACGCCACCATTCTTTGTTTACACTTTACAAATTTTCCGGTTTAATATGGTCTGTCTAAAAACTGCAGAAGACCACAGACGACTGCAAATTACCACAGATGAAGCACATGCAGCACATCGCAGCAAAAGGTTAGTAAAAATAACTGTATTTACTCGAATGTAATGGACACCTTTTCTGGCCAAAAAGAGGCTCTAAAACTCAGGGTGCGCATTACATTCAAGGGCGCATTACATTTGGAGGCAAACACTGCTCTCTAGCCCTCTGGCGAATGTAGTGCGCATCCCCCCCCCCCTTAGTGCTGTTCACCCCCACCCCCCATTAGTGCTGCTGGCCCAGCCCGATCCAGCCAACCTCCACTTCCTTCTTGTACTCTGAAGTACTCTCGATCGGTGCCCCGTCCTTGAAAAGCTGGTTTTTTGCTCTGGCTGCGAGATCGGGAGCGGCCAGAGCAAAAAAAACGGCTTTTCTCCCTCAGTCCGTGAACACGATCCCCCATGCAGCCGCTGCTTCTGCTTTTCACAGAGCAGCGGCTGCAATACAGTTAAGTTGAAGAGGTAAAGAAACCTGTTAGAAGCCCTCTGGTCGTCCTAGGAAACTCCTTCTGCAGTGCCCCAGGAAGTGATGTCAGAGGGGGGAGAGTGCTGCAGAAGGAGTTTCCATATCAACCATTACAACAGTTCCCATTTTGCCTTTAGAGATCCTCTGTGTATGTCTCATGCTTCTTTGAACTCAGATACTGTCCTCATCTCTGCCACCTCCACTGGGAAACTATTCCACGGATTCACCACTCTTTCTGTAAAGACATATTTCCACATACCACTCCTGAATCTATCCCCTTTCACCCTCATCCCATGTCCCCTCATAGCAGAGCTTGCTTTCAATCGAAAGAGGCTCTCCACCTGTGCATTTATGCCATGGAGGTATTTAAACGTCTCATTCATTCTATCCCGCCTTTCCTCTAAGGTGTACATATTAAGATCCTTGTCTATCCTCATATGCTTTATAATGAAGACCATTAACCATTTTAGTAGCCACCCTCTGTACTGACTCCAGCCTCTTTATATCCTTTTGAAGGTGCGGTCTCCAGAATTGCACAAAATACTCCAAATGAGGTCGCACCAAAGACTTATACAGAGGCACTATCACCTCCTTTCTTCTGCTGTAAAAGGAAAAGGAGGCCACTATGGTTCTCGAAAAAAGTAACTGAAAAGGTGAAGAAAAGGAGGGTGGCCTTCATAAAATACAATAGATCACAGAAAGAGGAAGATAAGCATCAATATTTGGAAAAACCTAGTTCAGCTAGGCGGTTTACAATAAAAATTAAAATAATTTGAGTCACAAAAGAAATTACAAAAAATTAAAGAACAGATAACAAACAGTCATACACACACACATGTCATAACAACATCACCTGCTATCTCTAGGTAGAAGAAGGAAAGCCTATTGAAATAGATACGTTTTGAGGGCTATTTTAAATTTAGAGTATGTGGATTCTAGATGAACAGCTGAGAGAAGATTATTCCAAAGCTGTGGGGTAAGAAAATACAAAGCAGAATGGTGGGAGATAGCTTGAGAGGCTGAGGGGAGAAAGAGACGATTAGTGTGAAGAGAATGGAAGACCCTGTGTGGAGTGTATAGAATGGTGAAGGAAGCCACATGCGTGTGTAATGCCCTCTGTACCAAAAGCAGTATATTGTAACGAATCCTGAATTTTATGGCTTGCCAGTGATGTTGTGGCAGTAATAGGGTCATGTGTTCAAACCCTGAAGCCTGCGATAAGAGCCTAACTACAGAGTTTTGATTTAATTATAATCTACAGATCTCATAGTCAGTGATGCCTGTAAATACGATGTTACAATAATCTATGTGAGAAATAACTAGACTGAGAAGTAGCACGGCAAGAGCGGAAGAGGATAGGAAAGGGCTAATGGATCTGATCTGACCAAGCGAGTAATATGAATGTTTAATTACTGAACTGATATGGTCGTGAAAGCAAAAAAGCGTAATAAAGACTTTTTCAAGTATATTCGTAGCAGAAAACCTGTGAGAGAGTCAGTTGGTCCATTAGATGGATGACAGAGGGGTTAAAGGAGCACTAAGAAGCGACAAGGTGATAGCGGAAAGACTGAATGAACTTTTTGCTTCAGTCTTTACTGAGGAAGATGTAGGGATGTTACCCATAACTGAAGTGGTATTTAAAGGTGTGGAAGAACTGAAGTAAATATCGATACATCGGGAAGATGTATTACATCTATTTGATAAACTGAAGAGTAGCAAATCACCTGGACCGGATGGTATACATCCAAGGGTGTTGAAAGAACTGAAATATGAGATTGCAGACCTGCTATTAGTAATCTGTGAATTATCATTAAAATCATCTGAAGACTGGAGGATGGCCAATGTAACGCCAATTTTTAAAAAGGGTTCCAGGGGTGATCTGGGAAACTACACACCGGTGAGCCTGACGTCAGTACCGGAAAAAATGGTAGCAACCATCATAAAGAACAAAATTGCTGAACATGTAGACAGTCATGGCTTAATGGGAGACAGCCAACATGGCTTTAGACAAGGATGATCTTGTCTTACTAATCTGTTATGTTTTTTTTGAAGGTGTGAATAAACAGGTAGACAAAGATGAGCCGGCTGATATAGTGTATTTGGACTTTCAGAAAGCCTTTGACAAGGTCCCTTATCAGAGACCTTTGGCAAAACTAAAGAGTCATGGGATAGCAGGAACTGGTTAAAAGATAGAAAGCAGAGCATAGGGCTAAATGACCAATTTTCCCAATGGAGAAAGGTGAATAGTGGTGTACCCCAGGGGTCTGTGCAGGGTCCGCTGATTTTTGACATGTTCATAAATGACCTGGAAAAGGGAATGATGAGTGAGGTTATCAGATTTGCAGATGACACAAAACTACTTAAAGTTGTTAAAACCCATGAAGATTGTGGAAATTTGCAAGAGGATCTTGATAAATTGGAAGACTGGGCATCAAAATGGCAGATTACATTTAATGTGGACAAGTGCAAAGTTATGCACCTAGAGAAGAACAACCCAAACAATGGTTACATGATGCAAGATTCCACATTAGGAACCACCACCCAGGAAAAAGATTTAGGTGTCATTGTGGATAACATGTTAAAACCTCTGCCCAGTGTGCAGAGGCAGCCAAGAGAGCAAATAGAATGCTAGGTATCATAAGGAAAGGAATGGAAAATAAAACAAAGGATATTATAATGCCTCTGTATCGTTCCATGGTGCGACCGCACCTTGAATATTGTGTGCAATTCTGGTTGCCGTATCTTAAAAAGGATATAGCGTTATTAGAAAAGGTTCAGAGACGAGCCACCAAAATGGTAAAGGGGATGGAAGGATACTCCTATGAAGAAAGGCTAAAAAGGTTAGGGCTCTTTAATCTGGAAAAGAGACGGCTGAGGGGAGATATGATAGAAGTCTAAAAATTAATGAATGGAGTGGAATGGGTAGACGTAGATCGATTGTTTACACCACTAGGCTACTCCTCCACTCCCAAAGTGGTTTATAAGGAGCAAAAAATTAACATAGAACCTTTAAACCTTAATAATATTGAAGAGAACAATTACAATTAGTAACTATAGTCTCTGGTCCATAACATATTTGCAAACAGAGATTATGTAAAACCGGGGTTGTGTATTGCTGGGGGGGGGGGGGTGGAGGAGAGGATTAAAGTGGGAGGGTGTGGGAAGGTGTACTTCATGATAGGGGAGTAAATATCAATATGTTTTGCTGTTCCATGGGGACACACCATTTAGTCCTTGAAGTGTTCTTTGAACAAGAATGACTTGAGATCTTTGTGGAATTGTGTTAGTTCATGTATTTCTCTGAGGTCGTTGGGGAGTGCATTCAATAGATCAGGTGCCTAAATGGAGAAGGATCTGATGCATATTTTTGGTTCATTCATGATATTTCCGCCAGCAAGTTAAGTAAATTCTGGTTGTATTTGCACCTTTTTCTGGTGGCTGTTGATATGTGGATGAAGGACTTTAGTTATGGCGATGATTAGTCGTGTAGTTTTTTGAATATATTCAGTATTGATTTATATTTAATTTGGCTGTGTACAAGTAGCTAGTGTAGACCTTTTAAAATTGGGGTAATGTGGTTGGGGATGGAAGGATACTCCTATGAAGAAAGGCTAAAAAGGTTAGGGCTCTTTAACCTGGAAAAGAGACGGCTGAGGGGAGATATGATAGAGGTCTATAAATTAATGAATGGGGTGGAACGGGTAAACGTAGATCGACTGTTTACGTTATCAGAATATAGAAAGACTAGGGGACATGCAATGAAGCTACAGGGTAAACTATTTAAGACTAATAAATGAAAATATTTTTTCACTCAACGTGTAATCAAACTCTGGAATTTGTTACCGGAGGATGTAGTAAAGGCTGTTAGTTTAGCTGGGTTTAAAAAAGGTTTGGACAAGTTCCTGGAGGAAAGGTCCATAAACCATTATTAAGAAGGGACCCAGGATATCAATGCTTGACCTAGTACAAGCATTGCAGAACCTGTGTCTTTTGGGGAAACTGCTAGGTATGTATGACCTAGATTGGCCACTGTTGGAAACAGGATACCGGGCTTGATGGACCTTGGTCTGACCCAGTATGGCATATCTTATGTTCTTATGGTTGCTCTTTCTTGCTTTTACTATGGTGCATGCTGTGGTGTGTTGGGCCATTTGTAGCTGATGAAGTGCATGTTTGAAATCCAGGAGGGGGGAAGGTTGAGGTGTATTTTTATCTTGAGGTATATGGCTCTTGTGTTTCTGGTGATATGGTAGGAGAAGTCGAGCTGCCATTCCCATTTACATCCCATTTAATATTTGAAGACAACCTAAAGCTCTATAGTTCTAGTGACCAACAATTAGCAGAGCAACACCATGTAATGAAAAGTTTTTCTGATGGCATCAGGATGACTTTAGGCATCATCAAGGATAACATGTTGAAACCCTCCGCCCAGTGTGCAGCAGCAGCCAAGAAAGCAAATAGAATGCTAGGAATCATAAGGAAAGAAATGGAAAATAAAACAAAGGATATTATAATGCCTCTGTATCGTCCCATGGCTTCTGTATCATTCTCGTCACCATATCTTAAAAAAGATATAGCATTATTAGAAAAGATACTGAGAAAAGCCACCAAAATGGTAAAGGGGATGGAAGGATATCCCTATGAAGAGAGGCTAAAAAGGTTAGGGCTCTTCAACCTGGAAAAGAGACAGCTGAGGGGAGATATGATAGAAGTCTATACTGTAAATTAATGAATGGGGTGGAATGGGTAAACGTAGATTCAATGTTTATGCCATCAAAATATAGAAAGACTAAGGGGCATGAAATGAAGCTACAGTATAACCTATTTAAGACTAATAAGAGAAAATATTTTTTCACTCAACGTGTAATCAAACTCTGGAATTCATTAACAGAGAATGTAGTAAAAGCTGTTAGTGTAGCTGGGTTTAAAATAGTTTCGGACAAGTTCCTGGAGGAAAGGTTAAAGAAGACCTGGGAAATCCACTGCTTGCCCCCAGTACAAGCATTGTGGAACCTGTGTCTTTTGGGAAAACTGCTAGGTACTTGTGACCTAGATTGGCCACTGTTGGAAACAGGATACTGGGCTTGATGGACCTTGATCTGATCCAGTATGGCATAACCTATGTTCTTATGGCCTAGAAAAATGTGCGAAGGCAACATTCTTTAGAGGAAAATTGAGCAAAACGAAAAATATCTCATTGGGTAAGGGCTGCAACATCAAGGAACTTGAACAGGAAAGCGTATATAAATATCTTGGAGTAGAGTAAAGAACAACACTCAAGCAGAAGTTACT
Source organism: Ichthyophis bannanicus (assembly GCA_033557465.1). Taxonomy (NCBI): domain Eukaryota; kingdom Metazoa; phylum Chordata; class Amphibia; order Gymnophiona; family Ichthyophiidae; genus Ichthyophis; species Ichthyophis bannanicus. The sequence continues at coordinate 140,131,580 of CM066039.1, forward strand.
GAGAGAAAGTTTAGTAAAGAATACTATAGGAGATTAAAATCATTATTGAAAAGTGCCTTAACATCATGGAATAAGATACAAGCCATCAATCGGCTGGCAGTCCCTATACTCTCATACAGCTTTGGGACTGTAAACTGGCCTCTTAAAGATCTTGGAAAACTGGATGTGTGAACAAGAAAACTCCTCCATGCCCATGAAGTAATTTACAAGAATCAGTGTATGCCTACATTCCTAGAGCTGAAGGAAGACTAGGGGGTATGTTTACTAAGCAGTCTTAACGTGTGCTCTTCCACGTTATCGCGTGATAAGGTACCTTATCGCGCAATAATGGCGCTTTATCAGGCGAAAAGGTACCTTAGCGTGCGATAACGCGTGCAGCGGCGTAAATGAGCGCTGAGGGTGGAGATAGTCTCCCGGAGGGCGGAGGAAGGCTCCCCAGGGGCGGAGAGAGAAGGTCAATGGGCGGAGAGTGGGAGGGGAGAGGCTCCCCGCACACTAACGCTGTGAAATCCAAGGCTGAAAACTAACGCCAGTCAAACCCTGGCGTTAGAGCTGATTTAAAGGGAAAAGAAACCATTTCCGTCAGCAATGTACAGCAAAACCAGGGAAACCGACAAAAAGTGATAAGTATGATACATGTGCACGGAACAAAAGGGCAAATAAACATTGAAAAGGACCCCAACAAAATGAAAAAAAAACATAACCAAGCTGGCCTATAGTGATATTATTGGGAAGTATCAAAAAACACTACGGAGAAAGCTCCAGAAAAATAATATTAATTTTGGAAGGGTCTATGCTCTGTCCATATACAAGGTGACTGATCCCACAGTGAAACAGTGCTGATCAGGGTTTTCCTTTCCATTGGACAGGTACCCTACGGCGTGCACATGTTCCGCAACAGCAGGGTGGGCATGTCGAGACGGGCAACTGGACAGATGCTGGAAAAGGGGATACAGAGGGCTGCAGGCGGCACATGCTGTGGTGCAGCTGGGCCACAGTGCGGACCAGGGTGATGCCTAGGTGGCCCATAGAAATGCTGAAACAGTAGAGCAGCCAGACAGCAAATGATGAGAGCCCAATATGGGCACGGGTGTGTTCCCCACAGTGTCACAGGGGATAGTACCCAGCAGGTACCCGCAAGGGCACAGAACATTGGCAGGTGGTGTTGGGAGGGAAGCGTGGATGTCTATGCAGGCACCCCTACCCCAGAACCCGCACCTTAGGCAGCCGCCTACCGGCACACTGGATGGCCTGAGACTGTGCACCACCAGCACCACCAGCAGAAGGGCATGTCAGCATGGTGGAGGAGGGATACTGTTGGTGGAGGGGGCAGTGGCAACTGCCCACAGCAGACCACGGCCCAGCCCTGTGTAGGTGGGTGCCATGCACTGCAACAGAGAGGCCCTGTCTGACGAACAGTCAAGGTATCACCAGGGAATCTCTGTGGCAACACGGTGGTGCAGTGCACACAGCCAGTGTGTTCAGGAGCAGAAAGTCACAGGTTCAAGTCCCAGCTGTGGTTCCTGCCAACCCAGTCCCCATATTTTACCCACTACTAAAACGTGCTAATACAGACAGAAACTTTAGTGCAGAGAATGTAAACATGCCCAAAACACCTACATTTTACCCTACAGAGCACAGACACCATAAACATGCGCATTACCTGGAGCAGAGTCTCCCAAAAGCAGTCCTGGAGGGCCAAACACCATTCAGGTTCCATGCTGTCTCCAATAAATATGGCTGTGCTGCATTTCTATGCACCGCCCCCATGGTATGCAGATGTATCTCATGCATATTCATTAGGGACAGCATGAAAACCCGAACAGTGTTTGGCCCACCAGGACCGGAGTTGGGAACCTCTGCCCTAGAGCAGCAGCCAACAGGAGCAGACACATCCGCACCCACAGGCTCCATTATCCAAAGCCACCTGGAGAGGCAGGATTTTGGACCCTCTGTGCATCTCCCAATACTAGCACTTGCATACCTTAGCAATGCCACCCTAAATCTGGGAATACGGTACACATCTATCAAAAGGTTGCTATGATTACTGGCAGATAGCAATTCCTAAGTTAAGCACAATTTGCTGATTGAGCTGCATCATAGCAACCTTTCTGATGTCTGTGGAGTGTGCTACAGGTCTTGTGTCTGACAGTGTTTACCACCCTGGGGAATGACTCCTACAGTATTGCGTACCATAGCCATGCCTGCACTGTGCCCAGGACTGGTGCGGTGGCCAGGGCTGCCAAACACCTCTATAGTTGCACAATGCTGGCATAGGTGTGGGGAGTGTGTGTCTGTCTATCCAGTGTGTGGTGGCTGCCAACACCCTCCTCAGCCCACACTGCTAGCACTGTTGCCAGTATTGGCCTGCCAATGTGCATAATGAGGAGCAAGGTACTGTGGGAATAGCCTGGACAGGGTGGCCTGGCGTGGATGCATCAGCACAGGCAATAGGGCAATGGCTCGGACATTGTAGTGCCCGGCCACGACCTGCACCGACAGGGTGGCCACAGCATGTCCTGCTGGGAGGTCACTCTCACCCTGACTGGGCAGTGACCATGGCATGGCTAGGCTCCCCCATAGTGCTATATTGTATTTTTTTCAGTGAAATATATAGGTTCTCTTCTCTGGTGCCTAATCAGTGATTTATCTGCTTGGTGGGTGTGCTCACATCCCAGTTTTTGAGTGCACACATCTTCTCCAGGATCATGCACTGTGGATTAGCTAGCAGACTGTCTGCAGCTATATGTGTATGGCTGGAACACCTTGCAGGGTGCAGTGGCTGATGACTCACTGTGCTTGCTGCTGGAGAATGTCAGATGGTGTTGGGGGGGCAGCTGAGCATTTCGAGGCCTACTGTCTTCCTGCCATTGCCTTAGGGATGTGTATAGCTCTGCATTGGCTGCCTTGTAGGGTGTCTGTTCCCCAGCATGACTGGGGTTGATGGTTTTTCTACTTCCACTGTTGCATTGAGGTAGAATGTGGATCTGTTGGTGGGGGAATCCTGTCTCCCACCCTGAGCCAAAGAGGGTGGGTTGGGTGGTGGTACATGATCTGCCTATGTGTCCAAACACCCCCTGTCACTTACATCATGTTACTATGGCACCAAGATTGAATATACACTATTCTGGGTGCATCATAGCCCATAAGGGCCAGACCTGATTGACAACTTCAGATAGACACTAATGTATCCTAGGTGTAGTTTGCAAGAACTACCTATCTCATACACTAGCACTGATGGGTACCTGTGACATGGCCTATTTCAGCCACTAAAGGTGCTGCGGACCTGGTGCTGGCCGCCCCACCTCACCCTCAGGGTGAGCACAATACCCACACAATGTGACGGTCTGTAGCTACTCTGTGCCACTAACACACACTGTCGGCACCCCCTACCAGGATAAGGTGCTGTGGGGTGCATCTTGTGACTGCTGATATGCATGTGTTGTGCATTATGGGTACGGCTGGGTTGCCCCTATCTTGGTAGCCACAGCAGACTGTTTGTGTGGTGACATGCAGTCCTTCTGTAGCCAGCCAGGGGCTTGCTAGCAGCTGTAGAGTTGTAGTCCACTGGTTACTTCACTGTTTGTAGAGCCAGAAGTTATGGGTTCTATCCCACAGTGGGGTTATTTGATAGACCTGTCCAAGGCATTGTCTATTTTTAATGTACATTAGTGCTGCCAGCAAAAACACCCTCAGAGTACTGTAACCTTAAGGTGCCTCATAAGGTGCCCCATAAGGCACCTTATAGGGCGCCCTAGGGGCGCCCTATAAGGCGCCTTATGGGGGATCCTATAAGGCGCTTTATAGGGCGCCCTATAAGGCACCTTATAGAGCGCCTTATAAGGCGCCCTATAAAGCGCCTTATAAGGTGTCCTATAGAGGACATTGTAGGGTGCCTTGGCGGACAGTGCACTTTATAATGTGCCCTCTGGAGTGCCTTATAGGGTGCCTTATGCGGCAACTTAGGTTATGCCACTGTGAGGGTGTTTGCTGGCAGCACTAATTAAAATAAAACTACAATGCCTCAAAAAGCACTACGTAAACATAAAGGGAGATGCCTCAGCCAGCCTTGTTCATTAGGCACACTGGGGGATTGAACTAATGCCCTCAGTATCATCAACCATTGTGCTACACCTCTGTTTCTGTGTTTAGATGTCAGCATGCCTACTTAAGATTACCGCGCATTAACGTGCTTAGCGGCGTCTCGCCCAATAATGTGCGCACATTATCGCGCGATAATTCCGTTTTGCTACGTTACGACCGAAACGCCCACTCCTTTTATGGCAGCCTGCACGCTATCGCCGGGCGCACGTTAAGACTGCTTAGTAAACATACCCCTAAGTTCAGTAACTCAAACTATTTACATATAGAAGAACACATATGTTAAAATTAACTATATACAGAGTTTGTGATGAAGTACAATAAGAAATGTTACATGCATGTAGGATTTACAGTTTAATTAGCTCGTTGTGGATTTGGAGTTTTCATATGATAAAGGAGGAGTTAAGCTCCATCCTAAATTTGTTTTGTGTACAAATTTGCTTTATGTTATTTCTGCCTGATTGTAGTATTCTTGAAATAAGTGCATTTTAAGGTTTTTTCGGAATGATTTGAGATCTTTGTTAGCTCTTAAGGTGTCGGGGAGTTTGTTCCATTGTGTGGGAGCTAGCTATGTGAATGCTCTATTGATAGTATTTATTTTTACCTTGCAAATAATTATGCCTCCAGACCTACCTAACAGCATTATGGGATCCAAATACGCAAAAAGTCCTGAAATATTAAGTAAGCGTCCAGAATTTGTCTCCATCGTCAAACTTGGACAAACATTCTGATGACTAGAAGGAACGAGTGAGAATCCACAAGTACACATAGGGGTATGTTTACTAAGCAGTCTTAACGTGCGCCTGGCGACGTTATCGGGCAATAAGGTACCTTATCACCTGATGAAGGCGCATTACCGGGCGATAAAGTACCTTAGCGCGCGATAACGCGTGCAGCGGCGCAAATGAGCCCTGAGGGTGGAGAAAGGCTCCCGGAGGGTGGAGGAAGGCTCCCCAGGGGCGGAGAGAGAGGGTCAGTGGGTGGAGAGTGGGAGGGGAGAGGCTCCCTGCACACTAACGCTGTGGATTCCAGGGCTGAAAACTAACGCCAGTGAAACCCTGGCGTTAGAGCAGATTTAAAGGGAAAAGAAACCAGTTCAGTCAGCAATGTACAGCAAAACCAGGGAAACCTACAAAAAGTGATAAGTGTGATACATGTGCATGGAACAAAAGGGCAAATAAACATTGAAAATGACCAGAAGAAAATGTAATAAAAACATAACCAAGCTGGGCAATAGCGATATTAATGGGAAACATCCAAAAACACTACCAAAAAAGCTCTAAAAAAAGATATTATTTTTGGAAGGGTCTATGCTCTGTCTCCATACAAGGTGAATGATCCCACAGTGAAATAGCGCTGATCAGGGTTTTCCCTTTTCATTGGACAGGTTTGCTATGGCGTGCACATGTTCCGCAACAGCAGGGTGGGCATGTCGGAACGGGCAACTGGACAGATGCTGGAAAAGGGGATACAGAGGGCTGCAGGTGGCACATGCTGTGGTGCAGCTGGGCCACAGTGCGGACTTTCAGCGTACCAATGGTGTGTTTGAGTTGGTGGATGTTAGTGACTATTGGTGAGATGGGGAAACGGAAAAACAAAGGAGGAGGGGTAAAAATGGGCCTTGGGACATCTTTGGCAGGTAAAATTGTTGGTCCACGAGATAAACATTTAGTTTCTTTGCAGAGTGGTCAGCCCTCCCTCGATAGGGCTTCTTTAAGCTCCGGGGCTCTGATGTTGCCACCTCACCCTCTGCCTGTGTTGTCATCAACATTATTGGGAATTGGATCCCCTGGTGAGGTAGCTGGAAACACTCAGGTTTTAATTCCAAAGCCTGTTAATTTTATAGAATCTCCTATGGTTGTGACGGCCCCCTTGAATGGGGAAGTCACACTTAAAGATTTGTGGGGTGCGATTAGTGCTATTGATGTTAAACTTTCTTCTGCTGTAGTTTCATTATGTACTTTTACTCAGGGTGCTCTAGAAAAGATTTCTGAAGTGAATGCTAGATTGTCTAAGGTGCACAATTTGGTGGTCCAAGTGGAAGCTCAGGTGCAGACGGTTTCCACTGCGCAGGTGGCTTCGATTAAGGATTCATTGATGGTTCATGTTCGTACTGAGGAATTGGAAAATGCCTCTTGAGCCTGTAACTTGCATTTCTTAAACTTTCCAGTTACGCATGTATTAGCACCAGAAATTCTTTTTACTAAATATTTTACTGAGATCTTGAAGTTGCCTCAGTCTGTGGATATTGTTCAATTATATTATGTACCCTCTAAAGTTCGGGTGGCATCATTGGATGAAGGGAAGTTTGATTCCCTTTGTCCGATTGTAAGCCAGAATCTTACTGAATTTTTAGAGGACTCTTCTGATACAATCACAAAAAGAAACATCTTATTGGTTACCTTTGCTACTGTGGCAGTAAAGAAAAAAATCCAACCTTTTATTTACAATTTCCTTGTAAATGTCTTATTACTTTACAGGGACAGTCCTATGTTTTCCTTAATGTTTTTCATTTAGAAAAATTCTTGACTGATAGGCAGAAGTAGAGTTGGGCTGTGTTGGTTGGAAGTATAGAAATCCTCCTAAATATGGTGCATTTTTGTGCCTAATTTTCTTTTATTTATGTGGGTTATTTTTGATGGTGTAAATTCCCCAAGATGTGGGCTTGAATATTTTTTCTTTTGATTTGATCTAATGTGATAGTTTTCTTCTTAAGTGGATTGTATGATGTTTTTCCTTTTGAAAGTGGAAATGTATAATTTGCAAATTCTATAAATAATAAAAAAAGAAATGAACTTCAGAAGGAAGCTCTCTTTGGCACGATTAAGTACTATGCTGAGCATTAGCAGTAAATTTGAGAAACTGAGATCATACGCCACAAACCCTGGCTTAGAAGTGAGGTTTATGACTGTTATGATATGCACAACATAAGAACATAAGAACATAAGATATGCCATACTGGGTCAGACCAAGGTCCATCAAGCCCAGTATTCTGTTTCCAACAGTGGCCAATCTAGGTCATATGTACCTAGCAGTTTCCCCAAGAGACACAATGTACTGGGTCAAGCATTGATATCTTCGGTCACTTCTTAATAATGGTTTATGGACCTTTCCTCCAGGAACTTGTCCAAACCTTTTTTAAACCCAGCTACACTAACAGCCTTTACTACATCCTCCAGTAACAAATTCCAGAGTTTGATTACACGTTGAGTGAAAAAATATTTTCTTTTATTAGTCTTAAATAGTTTACCCTGTAGCTTCATTGCATGTCCCCTAGTTTTTCTATATTCTGATAAGGTAAACAATCGATCTACGTTTACCCGTTCCACTCCGTTCATTAATTTATAGACTTCTATCATATCTCCCCTCAGCCGTCTCTTTTCCAGGTTAAAGAGCCCTAACCTTTTTAGCCTTTCTTCATAGGAGTATCCTTCCATCCCCTTTACCATTTTGGTGGCTCTTCTCTGTATCTTTTCTAAAATCGCTATATCCTTTTTAAGATACGGCGACCAGAATTGCACACAATATTCAAGGTGCGGTCTCACCATGGAACGATATAGAGGCATTATAATATCTTTTGTTTTATTTTCCATTCCTTTCCTTATCATACCTAGCATTCTATTTGCTCTCTTGGCCGCCGCTGCACACTGGGCCGAGGGTTTTAACATGGTATCCACAATGACGCCTAAATCTTTTTCCTGGGTGGTGGTTCCTAATGTGGAACCTTGCATCGTGTAACCATAGTTTGGGTTGTTCTTCCTTAGGTGCATAACCTTGCACTTGTCCACATTAAATTTCATCTGCCATTTTGATGCCCAGTCTTCCAATTTATCAAGATCCTCTTGCAATTTTTCACAATCCTCTTGGGTTTTAACAACTTTAAATAGTTTTGTGTCATCTGCAAATTTTATAACCTCACTCGTTATTCCACTTTCCAGGTCATTTATGAATATGTCAAAAAGCAGCAGACCCAGCACAGATCCCTGGGGTACACCACTATTCACCTTTCTCCATTGGGAAAATTGGCCATTTAGCCCTACCCTCTGCTTTCTATCTTTTAACCAGTTCCTGATCCACAATAGTACACTGCCTCCTATCCCATGACTCTTTAGTTTTGCCAAAAGTCTCTGATGAGGGACCTTGTCAAAGGCTTTCTGAAAGTCCAGATACACAATATCAACCGACTCACCTTTGTCCACCTGTTTATTCACTCCTTCAAAAAAACATAACAGATTAGTAAGACAGGATCTTCCTTGTCTAAAGCCATGTTGGCTGTCTCCAATTAGGTTGTGACTATCTATATGCCCAGTAATTTTATTCTTTATGATGGTTTCTACCATTTTTCCCGATACTGACGTCAGGCTCACCGGTCTGTAGTTTCCCGTATCACACCTGGAACCCTTTTTAAAAATTGGTGTTACATTGGCGATCCTCCAATCTTCAGGTATTAGAGATGATTTTAATGATAGTTCACAGATTACTGATAGCAGTTCTGCAATCTCATATTTCAGTTCTTTCAATACCCTTGGATGTATACCATCCGGCCCAGGTGATTTGCTACTCTTCAGTTTATTTAATAGTTGTAAGACATCTTCCCGATGTATCGATATTTCCTTCAGTTCTTCCGCACCTTTAAATACCACTTCAGTCATGGGTAACATCCCTACATCTTCCTCAGAAAAGACCGAAGCAAAGAATTCATTCAGTCTCTCCACTATCGCCTTGTCGCCTCTTAGTGCTCCTTTAACCCCTTTATCATCTAATGGACCAACTGACTCTCTCACAGGTTTTTTGCTACGAATGTACTTGAAAAGGTCTTTATTTCGCGTTTTTGCTTCCGCAGCGAGCTTCTTCTCAAATTCTCTCTTTGCCTGCCTTATCAATGCCTTGCATTTGACTTGCCAGTGCTTGTGCTGTTTCCAGGTTTCGTCGTTTGGCTCTTTTTTCCATTTCCTGAAAGATGCTTTTTTGGCAACAACAGCCTCTCTGACCTCACCTTTAAACCATGCTGGCAGTTTTTTGGACTTCCTTCCACTTTTCTTAAAGCGTGGAATACAGCTGGTCTGGGCTTCCAAGATAGTATTTTTCAACAACACCCAAGCTTGATGTACGTCTTTAACCTTCGCAACTGCTCCTTTTAGTTTTTTCTTAACTGTTTTCCTCATTTTATCATAGTCTCCCTTTCGAAAGTTAAAAGGTAGTACTGTGGATTTCCTTACTATCCCTCCTCCACTAATTAAATCAAAGGCGATCATGCTATGATCACTATTGCCAAGTGGCCCCAACACCCTTATCTCTTGCACTAGATCTGGTGTTCCACTAAGGACTAGGTCTAATATGGCTTCCCCTCTGGTCGGTTCATGAACCAGCTGCTCCAAGAAGCAGTCATTTATTCCATCTAGGAACTTTATCTCCCTAGCATGTCCTGACATGACACTGACCCAGTCGATACCGGGGTAATTGAAATCACCCATTATTATTACTGCGCTGTAACTTTTGTTAGCTTCCTTGATTTCTTTGAGCATTTCATCATCCATTTGGTCATTCTGGCCAGGTGCTCGATAGTACACCCCCACTGCCATCGCCTTCCCCCTTTTATATGGAATTTCAATCCATATAGATTCTACAGCAGATTTTGTTTCCTGCAAAACTTTAATCCTTTCTGAGTCAATGCCCTCTCTAACATAGAGCGCAACCCCTCCACCAATTTGATCAGCTCTATCATTACGATATTGTTTGTACCCAGGTATCACAGTGTCCCACTGGTTGTCCTCCTTCCACCATGTCTCTGATATTCCAATCATATCTAACCTTTCATTTAGTGCTATATATTCTAACTCTCTCATCTTATTCTTTAGACTTCTAGCATTTCCATACAAGCATTTTAGAGAATGTATTTTATTCATGTTAATTTGGCTATTGTTAGACATGGGTAAATTGGGATCTTTAAGCTCTGTCTGCTCCATACTTGAGGGCATTTGGGCTACTTTACTCTTTTGTGGAACCTCTCTGCTTTTGGTAGTATCCTTCAAGGATACATTCTTCCGAACCATCCGCTCTTGGGCGACTGTCGACTTTCCCCTAATATCTAGTTTAAAAGCTGCTCTATCTCCTTTTTAAAGGTTAATGCCAGCAGCCTGGTTCCATCCCGGTTAAGGTGAAGCCCATCCCTTCGGAAGAGCCCCTCCTTTCCCCAGAATGTTCCCCAGTTCCTAACAAATCCAAAACCCTCATCTCTGCACCATTGTCTCATCCACGCATTGAGACTCCGGAGCTCTGCCTGCCTTTTGGGTCCTGCACGTGGAACAGGAAGCATTTCGGAGAATGCTACCCTGGAAGTTCTGGATTTCAACTTCCTACCTAAAAGCCTAAATTTAGCCTCCAGAACCTCCCTACCACATTTTCCTATGTCATTGGTACCGACATGTACCAAGACAGCAGACTCCTCCCCAGCACTATCTAAGACCTTATCTAGGTGGCGCGTGAGGTCCGCTACCTTCGCACCAGGCAGGCATGTTACCAGGCAATCCTCACGTCCACCAGCCACCCAGCTATCTACATGCCTAATGATCGAATCACCAACTATAACGGCTGTCCTAACCCTTCCCTCATGGGCACATGGCCCTAGAGAAACTTCCTCGGTGCGAGAGGGTTTTACATCACCTGGAGGACAGGTCCTAGTTACAGGATCACTTCCTGCCACACCAGGGTGATGCTCTCCTGTCACGTGACCTCTCTCCTCCATGGCAACAGGGGTGCTGCCAGACTGGAGGTGGGACTTCAGGACTATTTCCCTGTAGGTCTCGTCTATGTACCTCTCTGTCTGTCTTATGCTTTCCAAGTCTGCTACTTTAGCCTCTAGAGAACGGACTTGTTCCTTGAGAGAAAAGAGCTCCTTGCACCTAGTGCTCACGTAAGACCTCTCACCAAACCTAACTAATTTGGAGAATGTCCCTAGAGATGACGTTGGAGAGACTTGAGAAGGGAGGTTAAAGGAGCTCCATCTCAGACACAGCTGATTCTCACAAGCTCCGCCCCCAGAAACGAGTGCCTGCCTGCTTGTATCAATCTCAGACACAGCTGATTCTCACAAGCTCCGCCCCCAGAAACGAGTGCCTGCCTGCTTGTATCAATCTCAGACACAGCTGATTCTCACAAGCTCCGCCCCCAGAAACGAGTGCCTGCCTGCTTGTATCAATCTCAGACACAGCTGATTCTCACAAGCTCCGCCCCCAGAAACGAGTGCCTGCCTGCTTGTATCAATCTCAGACACAGCTGATTCTCACAAGCTCCGCCCCCAGAAACGAGGTACTCTGCTCCCTGCCTACAAAAGACGAGCGCCTGCGGTGCTGGACTCTCTACTAGCTGTTCTTGCTGCTGTTAATGTTGTATTCCTACTTACCGAGTGTCCCTTCCTCTCCCTCTCCCTGCAGTGCCTGCCTGCTTGTATCAATCTCAGACACAGCTGATTCTCACAAGCTCCGCCCCCAGAAACGAGGTACTCTGCTCCCTGCCTACAAAAGACGAGCGCCTGCGGTGCTGGACTCTCTACTAGCTGTTCTTGCTGCTGTTAATGTTGTATTCCTACTTACCGAGTGTCCCTTCCTCTCCCTCTCCCTGCAGTGCCTGCCTGCTTGTATCAATCTCAGACACAGCTGATTCTCACAAGCTCCGCCCCCAGAAACGAGGTACTCTGCTCCCTGCCTACAAAAAACGAGCGCCTGCGGCGCTCATCGCCGCGGCGCGCGACAGAGGCGCGCACCGAAGGAGCGCACCTAAGGAGCACGACGTGCTCCTTAGGGGCGCTCCTTGGGGCTGCTCCGGCAGCGGAGGCCACGTTATTAATTTCACTTTGCTCTTTGTCTCTGTTCTAGTCCTCTCTCTGTATTACTGGATTCAATTGGACAATCTCATCTCCCCCTCGGGCTCCATTTTGGGATTTACTACTCGCGTTTACCTTCAATTCCCTCAGGTACAGTCTACTGTTTTTAACTTCTTCCATTCCTCTCTCTTACCCTACAATACTATGGCTTTCATACCCACTCTCTGGGGTCGCCGCCCACCTAAGACTCTCTTCAAACGCTATCCTTCTACAGCAAATCTTCGTTATTGCTTAGCTCTCTCTTCTATCCCCAATCGCTCGACCCCCACCCCCCCTTCCCTCTCCTCCTTCCAACTAGGTCTTTTGAACTGTCGCTCCTTGCGATCCAAGACTCTTCTTGTCCAGGATCTCCTTCTTCGGTCTGCACTCGATGTTGCCCTCCTCACCGAAACCTGGCTGAAGGACGGTGAGGATGCCCTCCTTGCCCGATGCCTCCCTCCGGGCTACTCTGCTTTCTCAGTTCCACGTCTAGGACGCTCTGGTGGTGGAGTAGCTGCCATCTTCTCCCCTGCCCTCCCAGCCTCCCAAGTTTCCTCCCCCCTGCTCTATTATCCTGAATCTCTTTTGCTCCACCTTCACACCTCACCCCCTCTATATATTCTTCTCATCTACTTCCCCCCCCCCCCCCCGCCCTCCGTCATGACCTCTGGGAATCTCTCATCAAAACTTTATCTGATCTCTCCCTGGCCTTTCCACACCTTCTCATCGCTGGGGATTTTAATCTCCACCTCAGCTCCCCCTCTTCCTCAAGAGACCAAGCTTTTTTAACTCTTCTACAAGATCTTTCCCTTACTCAACATGTTCCCGTCCCTACACACTTGGCTGGTCACACCCTTGATCTTCTCATCACCCCTGCAGCATCCCAGCTCTCCTTCTCTAACCTTGTAGCGTCCCCTCTTCCATGGACAGACCACTTCTGTCTCACAGTCTCTTGTTCCCTTTCACCCCCTTTATGTTCCACTTCCCACCACCCAAATCCCCCTCCCCCTCGACTCTCTAGACTACTCACTCTAGACACGGTTCATAATTTTCCCTCAATTACCACTCTTCTTCCCTCTGATTTCCCCTCCCTATCCCCTACTGCTCAAGCATCTTCCTGGTTTTCTTCTCTTTCGTCAGCCCTTGACTCTATCGCCCCCCTTCGCCCCCGTCCAGTAAACCAGCGTTTTTCTCAACCCTGGTTCCATTCCGGCCTCCGTCTCCTCCGGTCCCAACTCCGTAAAGCTGAACGTTCTTGGTGCAGAAACCCATCCCCAGCTAACCTATCTTCTTTCAGAACTCATCACGCCTTTTACCGCTCCCAAACCTCTCTGGCCAAGCGTACCTTCTTTTCTAATGCTATCGCCAACGCCCCAAATCAAACCCGGCACCTCTACTCCACACTCCGATCTCTCACTTCTCTTCATCCTAACCCTATCTCCGTCTCCGTTCCCTCCGCTCCACCCCCCTCTGTATTAGTTTCTACCTTCAGCTCCAAAATCAGCTCCTTAAGAGCGTCCCTGCCATTCTGTCCCCCACCCATCTCCTCCCCCCCCCCCTACAGCTTCTCCCCCTCCCTCATCCCTCCATTCTCATACCTGGTCTACATTTGCCCTAACCTCCTTCGCCGAACTCCATAAACTCATTTCCACTTCCAATAAGACTTTCTGTTCCCTTGACCCCATCCCATCCTCGTGGCTTCTTGAACCCTCTCTCTCGTCCCTTCCCTATATTCTCTCCATCCTAAACAACAGTCTATCCTCGGTGTCTTCCCCCATCCTTGGAAACACGCCCTAATCCGTCCAATTCTTAAGAAATCTTCCCTCGACCCTCTCGATCCACTAAACTATCGGCCCGTTTCACACCTTCCATTTCTCTCTAAGCTTCTGGAAAAGATTGTATTCACACAACTCTCCCACCATCTAGACTCTACTAACTATCTTCACCCACGCCAATCAGGTTTCCGGCCAGGTCACAGCGTCGAAACTATCCTTCTTGCCTTCACTAACTCTTTGCATGTAGCACACGATCGGGGCGATATCTCGGTTGCGGTGGCACTTGATCTTTCTGCGGCTTTCGATCTGGTTGATCACTCTCTTCTTCTAGCCCGTCTCAGTCAAGCCGGTGTTCACGGCACTGTCTTTAAATGGTTTCATTCTTTTCTTCACGCTCGGTCTGCCTCTGTACTACCCACGTCCCCCTCTTCTCTACCTTCTGCCCCCTTCCCTTTACCATGTGGGGTTCCCCAGGGTTCTGTCCTAGCTCCCCTTCTCTTTAATCTTTTCCTGGTACCCCTCACACTTATCATTCAACAATTTGGGATCTCTGCTTTTTACTACGCCGACGACATCCTTCTTCTTCATCACACCTCCCCACTTTCTCCTGATCTGACTCCCCTTAACAACTGCCTCACTGCTGTCACCTACTGGTTAACCCAAAACTGCCTTCACCTGAATCTGGCCAAAACCACTGCTATTTGGTTCCCCCACAGTCACCCCTCCCCCTCGTTAGCTCCTTCCTTGTCTAACACTCCCATATCCTTAGTCACTACCTTCCGCTATCTTGGTGTTCTCTTTGATTCAGATCTTTCCTTTCACGCCCATATCTCACATATTACTAAAACTTCCTTTTATTTCCTGCGTCAAATCCGTGCTGTCCGTCCTTTTCTTTCTCCTTCTGCCCTATCTACCCTCCTTCTCTCTCTTGTCATGTCCAGGGTTGATTTCGCTAACTCTATCCTTATTGGCCTGCCTTCTTCTCATTTACACCGCCTTCAAAGAATCCAGCATACCGCAGCCCGCCTTCTTTCACACTCTTCTCATTCGCACCATATAACTCCTCTTCTTATCCATCTACACTGGTTGCCTCTTCCCTTCCGCTCTCAATACAAACTACTTACTTTGGTTCACAAGGCCCTCCACACCAACTCCCCACAATACCTAGCCGATTTAATTCACTTCCACACTCCCAGATATACCCCCCGTTCATTTCACTTAAACCGGCTTACCCTTCCCCCCCCCCCTCTGCCGCCCACTTGCAATCCACCCGCTCTTCAGCTTTTTTCTTTATAGGCCCCACACTATGGAACTCCCTTCCCTCCTCTATCCATTTAGAACCCTCCCACTCAGCATTTAAACAGCAGCTAAAAACCTACCTCTTTTCCCTAGCCTTTAACTTCCCTACTTCTCCCCCCTCTCTATAATCTCACTCCTCCCCTCCCACTTTCTCCTGCCCTTTCTGTTCTTCCTCTTTCTTTTTATGAAATGTAACTTCTTTTCCTTTTACCGGCCTTGCGCCCTATTTTAAAGGTTTTTATATGTTGTAAACCGCTCTGATTTTATTGTGAAGGGCGGTCTATCAAGTTTTATTAAACATAAACATAAACATCTATATGAAAGAGATGCTGGAGAAGATGGTGGGGACTGACAGGAATTGGACAATCTTGGGGGGAGCCACAGGAAGCGCTGAGCGTAATGCTGTACTTTTTTTGTAAAAAAACAGGCTAAGTCATTTGCTGTCAACGGATTATCCACTTGAAGAAGCTTAGAGACTACAGAGTAGAGTTGCTTAGTCTGACTGGATGTGGAGACAATTAGGTTGGAGAAATATGCTTTCTTAGCTGAAAGGATGGTCGATCGATAGTGCGCATAGTGCAACTTAAAGACAGCCCAAGATATTGGGGAACGGTTCATCTTCCAGTAGTGCTCACTGTAGCACAACTGAGACCTTAGAAGCAGTAGACCCTGATAGTACCATGTCTGTCTTGCTTTCGTATACAATGGTCTTGGATGGAATGGTGCCAAAACGTAGCCAATAGAAGAGCGAGGGAATGTACTCCACAGAGGACTAGTGTTAGTAAAATAAAATTTTAATTGTGTTGTATCCATAGGTCCACCTTAAACAACTGTGTTTCGGCACTAGCCTTTATCAAGGGTGTGGGGACCTTTCAATAGAGAGACATAAAAATGTAAAAAAAAATATATATATATATATACATACATACATATTGTAAAAGAAACATTGTAATACAATCTTTCAAATAAGGTAAAATAAAAACATGAACAGCAGTAGTCTATAGTGAATATTTTGAAATAGAAATGTATAGAGAAGGGGAATTATGTTTAAATCTTTTTATTAATTTTTAAAAACATATTATAACATAAAAGCAGTTTACATGTAGAAACATTACAAACATATTGAAATATTGTAAACAGCATACAAATTAAGACATAATAAACAATAATATTAAAACCCACTTCAGAAAATAATCATTACTATTTATCCCCCTCCCATTTATACCCACTACCACCCTTCCCATTTCCCACCTTTCTCTCCCTCTCCCCACTATCTCCCTTCCCTTTCCTCCCCCCAATTCCCACCTTTCCCACCCCCTCCCCACTCTACCCTTACCCTCAACCCCTTCCATCTCTAAAACCTAATTATGCCAACTTTAATTACTAAGATAAAAGTTAAACCAAATTACACTGTTAAAATATCATTTCTTGCCCTGGTCGACAACTTTTCAAGATAAGGAGACCATATCATCAAAATATTTGCTCTTCTACGAACATGTTTTCTAGAAGCCTCTCCCTCCCATAATGCTAATTGATGCAATACATTCCTCCATTCCCAATATTCTGGACCTCCAGATTCTCTCCATTTCCTAAGAATACAATGCTTTGCAAGCAGACAACCTTTTCTTATTAATAATCTATTCCCTGATGAAAAAAGTCCCTGTAAAGGAGCATCTAAAACAGCAAACCCTGAGGTTAAATTCAATGTTTGCCCTAATATGTCCCTTAAAAATTTTTGAATCCTAACCCAAAATTTCTTAACTTGTTTACATGTCCAGAACATATGCCCCAAATGTGCCCGCTCCAATCCACACCACGGACAATTACCGTGCTGAGCAAAACCTGCCTTCCAAGCTCTATAAGGTGAAATATAAGCACGCTGTATTATTTTGAATTGCATATCACGCAACTTAGCTCCTATAATTATTTTGGGGATACGCCCAATAGTATTTTCCCAATCAAACGCTTCAAGATTAATTCCAAGATCTCTTTCCCACTTTAAACTCAAATGACTATAACTCCGAACTTGTGATATGCTATTCAAAGCTTTACTATATTCAGCGACTGATATTCTTTCTTTATCCTTTATCATAAACCATTTTTCTAATTTTTCAAAATTTTCCAGTCTTAAACCTTGTATCCCATCTTTCATTGAAATTAATAATATTTTAAATGTAAATAAACATGAAAATGCCCCTGTGATAATCCATAGAGATTTTTTAATTCATTAAAGGGTTTAAGAGCGCCTTCTCCATTTATTACTTGCCACAATTGTTTTAGACGATATACTTAATTGAAAGGATAAATTACCATGCAAAGGCAAATATCCAGATACTTCACTTGAAATGCCCAATTTTGCACAGAGCAACTTCCAACTCCAACGAACCCCTTGCCATAAAATATTATTTTTAAAATCTTTTGGTAATTTTATATTTGTCACATGCAACACAGATAAAAGTGAATAAGGAGCTACTAATGCGGATTCAAAATCATATGGTGTATATATTGATGTCCCTACTATCCAATCTCTAACATGACGAAACAGACATCCTAGATTATATTGTTCTATTCTAGGCAACCCTATACCACCCTGTTTCCTTGGCCCATATAAATGATCAATTTTTAATCTTGTTTTTTTCCCTCTCCAAAAAAAAGTTTGTAGTAATCTTTCCATTTTTTGAACATCTTGCCTCAATAGTCGCAACGGAATAATTTGCAAAACATATACAATTTTAGGAAAAATCATCATCTTGTAAGCAGCCACTCTACCACCTAAAGATAAAGGCAATGGTGTCCAATATTGCAATTTATTTTGCATATCTTGTAGAAGCATCCTCAAATTTTGCCTATACAGATGATGAGGATCTTTAGGTAACCAAATTCCTAAATACTTGAATTTATTTTTTGCCCAACGTAAAGGAAAATCTGTACCCCAATTATTTCGTAAATCCCCATTAACATCTAATGC
Organism: Ichthyophis bannanicus; assembly: GCA_033557465.1. Lineage (NCBI taxonomy): Eukaryota > Metazoa > Chordata > Amphibia > Gymnophiona > Ichthyophiidae > Ichthyophis > Ichthyophis bannanicus. The sequence goes on from CM066039.1 coordinate 140,149,584, forward strand.
TTCTGATTTATCCATATTCAATTTAAAACCGGCTATCCGTCCATATCGTCCAATCACATTCATTAACTTTGAAAAAGATTTGCGAGGTTCTGTCAACATAACTAATAAATCGTCCGCAAAAGCAGACATCTTAAATATACAAGACCCAACCTTCACACCTCTTATTTCTTCACATGCATTAATCATTCTTAGCAAAGGGTCTAATGAGAGCACAAATAATAACGGAGACAATGGGCAACCTTGTCTAGTTCCTCGAGCTATATTAAAACTATTTGTTACCAGCCCATTGACTCCCACTACAGCTTCTGGATTCTGGTATAAACCTCTAATCCCTTGAATAAAACCATCTCCTAAACCATAAGCTTTTAAAATCTCGAACAAATATGTCCACCCCACCCTGTCGAAAGCTTTTTCAGCATCAAAACTAATTAATACGGAGGGAATAGCAAGCTTCCTAACCCAGCTTAAGGCTCCTAATATTTTCCTAACATTTGTTACATGATTGTCAGACGGGATTTGTTAAAGGTCGATATCCTACCAAAAATGTTAGAGAAGGGGAATTAAAATGAATGCAAATTATAAGAATTCATGACATCAATGAAAAGACACATTGAAACTGTTCTTATTGGTAAACTAAACTATCATAGGATTCCATGACTTAGATAAACAAGTACATTTAAAATCTTTCATATTAAAAACTCAATGTATTATGCTATAAGGCAAACTGAAGAATCTGAGAGTTATAATCATGGTTTGTTAAATGAAATGAACATTAAATAATATATTGATTAGATACAACAAACGGAACACTAAATAATACACATTGTGACCAAATCATAAGCGGGAGGGACAAAAAACACCCATAAAGCATAGTTACTCACCTGTAACAGGTGATCTCCAGGAACAGCAGGAATTAAGTCTTCACACGCTCCCCAGCGTCCAATAGGAAAACTTTGGGAGCATCCCACAGCGCCTGCATGCTGCCTTCCCGCTTTTCCAACTCTCCCTCTTCAGTTCAGTTTATAGCTGAGACAAAAGGAGAGAAGGAGAGAAAGAGAGAGAGACAACTCCTAGGGGAGGTGGGTGGGTTATGAAGACTTAATTCCTGCTGTTACAGGTGAGTAACTACGCTATCTCCAGGAACAAGCAGGAATGTATTCTTCACATATGGGGACTCCCCAGCTGAGAAATGCCAGGGGGATGACCCCAGGAAGCTGCAAATCCATGGTGAGATGGGTCATGCTTCCTCCCATGGATCTCTGGCATCCAAACCCGGGACAGCGGGTAGGATTTGTACTAAGTCTGAAAGAGATGCTGGAGAACAGCCCAGCCAAACGAGGCATCCTGACGGGAGTCCTTGTCTAAGCAGTAGTGGGCTATAAAGGTGTGTACTGAAGCCCAAGTGGCTGCTCTACAGATGTCGTCAATGGACACAGAACGAAGATTAGCCATAGAGGCTCCCATTGCTCTCACATTGTGAGCTGTGACACAGCCTTCGAGAGAAAGTCCCTTACTCTCATAAGCAAAGGATATACAATTTACAATCCACCTAGAGAGAATTCTTTTGGAAACTGGACATCCCAAATGACTAGAATCAAAAGCAACAAAAAGCTGAGAAGATTTTCTGTGTTGCTTAGTTCTTTGAAGGTAAAAAGCCAAGGCTCTTTTACAATCTAAGGTATGAAGGTTCCTTTCTGCATTAGAGGCATGAGGCCTAGGAAAGAATACAGGAAGGTAAACCGTTTGGTTTAAATGAAAAGGCGAAACCACCTTGGCATAAAGTGAGGATGAGTCCTAAGAACTACCTTATCATGGTGAAATCTTGTAAAGGAGGATCCGCCACTAAAGCCCGTAACTCACTGATGCGTCTTGCAGAAGTGAGAGCAACTAGGAAGATGACCTTCCAGGAAAGAAACTTTAGAGCTGTAGTGGCTAAAGGCTCAAAGGGTAGTTTCATGAGCTGCCTGAGAACAAGATTCAGATCCCATGCCACCGGCGGTGGCTTAATGGGATGTTTTGTTAAGAGTAGACCTCTCATAAATCTTGCTACGAGTGGATGAGAGGAAATAGGTTGTCCATCCAGAGGCCTGCAAGAAGCTGCAATGGCACTAAGATGGACCCTTACTGAATTGGGTTTAAGACCAGAATTTGGATAAATGGAGGACATACTCCAGTAGCAATTCCACAGGCACCAAAAGGGAGTTAAGTGATATAGCGGAAGGGCTGTCGGGTAAGGTTTGCCTCTTTGCAGATGATACCAAAATCTGCAATAGAGTAGACACCCAGGAAGGTGTAGATAACATGAGGAGGGATCTAGCTAAGCTTGAAGAATGGTCTAGAATTTAGCAGCTGGGATTTAATGTTAAAAAATGTAAGGCCATGCATTTGGGCTGCAGCAATCCAAGGGAGCAATACAGTATAGGAGGTGAAGTACTTTTGTCCACTAAAGAGCGGGACCTGGGCGTGGTTGTGTCTGATGATCTTAAAGTAGCTAAACAGGTAGAAAAGGCGACGGCAAAAGCTAGAAGGATGCTTGGGTGCATACGGAGAGGAATGGCTAGCAGAAAAAAGGAGGTGATAATGCCTCTGTATAAGTCTTTGGTGTGACCTCATTTGGAGTATGGTGTGCAATTCTGGAGACCGCACCTTCAAAAGGATGTGAACAGGATGGAGTCGGTGCAGAGGGTGGCTACTAAAATGATTAGTGGGCTTCATTATAAAGCATATGAGGACAGACTTAAGGATCTTAATATGTACACCTTAGAGGAAAGGCGGGATAGAGGTGATATGATTGAGATGTTTAAATACCTCCGTGGGATAAATGTTCAGGGAGAGAGCCTCTTTCAATTGAAAGCAAGTTCTGCTACGAGGGGACATGGGATGAGGGTGAAGGGAGATAGATTCAGGAGTGATATGCGGAAATATTTCTTTACAGAAAGAGTAGTGGATCCATGGAATAGTATCCCAGTGGAGGTGGTAGAGATGAGGACAGTAACTGAATTCAAAAAAGCATGGGACCAACACAGAGGATCTCTAAAAGTAAAAAGTGGACTGCTGTAGTTGTTGTTATGGAAGGACAGACTAGATAGGCCATGTGGTCTTTTTCTGTCATCATGTTTCTATGTTTCTATGTTTCTACCATACAGAGAACCTTTTCCACTTGAAGGCGTAGGATCACCTTGTGGAGGGTTTTCTGGAAGCCACAAGGATATCCTTTACCTGTTTAGAAAGGTTGATATCCAGAAGTTCTAGGCTTTCAGCAACCAGGCCCTGAGATACAGGGCCTGGGGATTCGGGTGCAAAAGCATCCCGTCCTCCTGGGAAAGAAGATCTGGAGCATATCCCAACTCCAGAGGTGTGGCTTGAGAGAGACATAGAAGCAGAGGATACCACGTTGGCCGTGGCCAATGTGGAGCTATGAGTATCATACAATTTCTGTCTCTCTGAAGCAGGAACAACGTTTTGGGAATGAGGGGAATGGGTGGGAAGGCATAGAGGAAGTCCTGACCCCAGTGGAGGAGGAAAGCATCTCTTGCCTGACAGTTTTGAGCCGGAATTCTGGAAAAGAATCGGGGAAGTTTGGCATTCTGTGGACTTGCAAAGAGGTCTATATCTGGGGTTCCCCAGATTTGAAACACTCGAGCAAGCTGGTCTGAGTGAAGAGACTATTTGTGTGGCAGCAGTATTCGACTGAGTTTGTCTGCGCAAAGATTTTGAATGCCTGGAAGATATACCACTAGAAGGTGGATTTGACGCTCTCTGGCGAGGGCCCACAGTTGCAAAGCTTCATTGCATAATGACAGAGAGCCCGTTCCGCCCTGCTTGTTCACACAGAACATGGCTACCTGTTTGTCGGTCTGGACCCGGACTGTCTTGTAGCTGAGCTGGGCCTGGAATACTCGAAGAGCATGGAATATGTCTCTGAGTTCTAGGAGGTTTATGTGAAGACAAGCCTCCTGTGGTGTCCAGAGACCATGAGTCGAGAGCTCGTGCAAGTGAGCTCCCCAACCCAACTTGGACACATCTGTTGTTAGGGTGGCTTGGAATAGAGGCTGCTGGAAAGGAGAGCCTATGAGAAGGTTTTCCATCGATTGCCACCATTGAAGGGATGAAATGAGACGTGTGGAGTTTCTGATTTTGTCCGATAGGCGACCCGAGGCCTGTGTCCACTGAGAGGATAGGGTCCACTGGGCTGCTCGCATGTGAAGGTGAGCATAGGGAACCACATGGACAGTGGATGCCATATGCCCCGGAAGCTGAAGCATTTACTGAGCAGTCAGGAAGACTTTCGTAATGCTTGGGATGCCAGCTGCACTATACGAAGACAGTGGGACTGTGGTAGGAAAGCCCTTGCCTGTCTGGTATCTAGACGAGCCCCTATAAATTCCAGGGACTGAGAAGGGGTGAGATGAGATTTTGGGAGGTTTATGACCAATCCCAAGTAGCGAAGAATTCGCATCATGCGAGAAAGAGCGAAGCTGGCTTCTGGAGCTGTCAATGCTCAAATGAGCCAGTCGTCTAAGTAGGGGAAGATGAATATTCCTAGAGTTCTCAGGAATGCTGCTACCACTGCCTTGCATTTCGTGAAGACTCTTGGGGCAGAAGCCAGACTGAAGGGAAGAACCATGTATTGGAAGTGTCTTCCCTGGAAAAGGAATCAAAGGAATTTCCTGTGATCTGAATGGATGAGAATATGCGTATATGCATCCTTTAGATCTAGAGAACATAGCCAATCCTGACTCTGAAGGTATGGCAGGAGTGTTCCGAGGGAGATCAACTTGAATTTTTCTCGGAACAGATATTTGTTTAATTCTCTGAGGTCCAGTATAGGTCTGTGTCCTCCTGTTTTCTTTGGGATAAGAAAATAGGGGGAGTAGAACCCCGTACCCTGTTGGGTATGGGTACTTCTTCTATTGCTCCCTGAGCAAGAAGTGATGCGACCTCTTGGCCTAAGAGATCGGTGGCAGGGACTTGAGAATTGAACTGCTTTATGATTGTAGGAGGGGGCATGCTGTGAAAATGAAGTCTGTACCCCTCTCGTACAATGGACAGAGTCCAGTTTTCTGATGTTATTTGTTGCCATCTTTTGGCAAAATGGCATAACCTGCCAGGGATGGTGGAGGGTTCTGAGGCGCAGAAAGACTAAGTTCTCTAGGAAGGAGTCAAAGCCCCTGAGGAGGCTGAGTCTGCTGAGCTGGCTGAGCTCTTGGAACTTGTGTCTTCCTCTGCTGTCTGTTCTGCTGTTGCCCCTTTTGGGGAATATGAACTGGACAGTGACCCTGATGGGTATAAGATGGGTAAAACATCTTTTTCTTGTTGAAAAAGGGTATCTTGAGTGACTTTTTCTTTGCTAGGTTGGCTGTAGACTTTGATAGTCTGTTCAAAGTGGTAGTTTCAGATTCAATCTGATTCGCCTTGTCTTGCCAATCCTTGCCAAAGAGATTTTCTCCTGTGCAAGGAATGTTTCCCAGTTTATCTTGCACCCATAGTTCTAAGTCTGATGCCTGAAGCCAGGCAATACGACGTGCACCGATGGAGATAGCAGAGGTTCTGCTAATGCATTCAAAGCAATCAAAGGTTGTATGGTTTACAAACTTTGAAACATCCTGGGCATGTTTGACCAAAGTTAGAAATTCCCCTCTTTTTTCCTCAGGAAGAAGAGGGCTCATGAGCTCCAAGTATCCTGTAACCTCCTTGGGGAACATTCCCATATAGGGAATGTAAAAGCTGATCCTGGCTGACAACATGGAGGATTAGAAGCATCGATACCCAAAGGCATCGAGTGTCCTAGATTCACGGCCTGGAGGATTGGAAGAATGCATTTTAGCACTCTTAATCCTACGCATCGCTGATTCCACTACCATTGAATGGTGTGGTAACTGAGTCTTTTGAAAACCAGGACAGCTTGGAACTCGATACATGGTATTGAGTCGTCGAGAGTGTGGAGACACCGTTAAAGGAGTTTCCCACATTCTTAGCATAAGATCATGCAAGATCCTATGAATGGGCAGAGTAGCTGCCTCTTTAGGAGCCTTAGGGTATTGAAGAATCTCTAATTCTTCTGCTCTGGGTTCCTTTTCCGGAGTCACCGTGATTGCAAGACTTTGAGCTAAATCATGTATGAAATCCTGGAAGGACATGTCTTCCGGAGGAGACATTCTATGCTGAGGAGAAGGAGATGGATCCTCCGGAAGCACTGCTCTAGTACCGGCAGAGTCGGCAGAGTCATCGGAATCAGAAGATTCGAAGTATCTCTGTTCCAGGTGTTCCTGCAACACACGATACCAGTACCGTTCGAAGTTGGTATCGGGGTGTCTCGGTACTGGTCTTTCGATACCTGAGATAGACACAAGGTTTGGCATGGGGGGGAAGCATACCAGCCGAGGCAGGTGCAGTCAGTACCAGCATCGATGTCAGTATCGATACCTGTGGAACCATCTGTAGCGGTCTTAGCAGTACCGAAGCTGCTAAGAGAGCCGTTAGACTGCGTTCGATAGCGAGGATTCTTTGATCCATCGCCCCTGCCGATGCTTGGGTGTCGGTATTGGTGGAAGCGGCCACGACCCCAGAACATGGCACCAGTAGTTCTGCAGAGGTGGAAGCCTCTGAAACATTCTGGAGCCCCGTTAATGCTTTGGAAGCCAAAGCCTCCCACCAGGGCTGTTTTGCCGGTGAACTTTCCTCAAGGGCAACGCCAGTGGCATCTCGATACTTGGAAGGAGATCTACCCTTTGAGGACCGGCCAGTCTTAGAAGACTTAGGTTTAGTTACCTGAGATCCATGGGAGGAAGATGAAGCCCTGGAAGACGCCAATGCAACGGACATCGTATCTGTGGCAAAAAGGGTACCGAGTTTGCAGCTCTATTCTGCAAGCCCCTCTTGGTCATCTTTCTGCAGGAGAGACACTCCGATGGAGAATGGTCAGGACCTAAACATTTAAGACAACAGTCATGGGTGTCAGTGACGGATATGGTACCGCCACACTTAGAACATTTTTTGAAACCACTAGCTGGTTTCTCCATGTTTGAAGAAAAATGGCCTAGTGCCCAAAATGGTGCCTAGCACCGAGAGGGTAAAGGCCCCTGAAGAAAGAAATCCTTCAGAAAAGAAGGTTTGTTTGTTTGTTTGTTTTTTTAAAAAAAGAAGAAAAGAGAAGCGGCAGTACCAGTAGGCGTCGAATGAAGGCAGCCGTGATCACAAAAAAACAAAGAATAAGAATAGATTTTCTGCGGTGACAGGGTATGCGTCCTGTCGGCTCCGCGGAAAACGAAGAACTGAAGAGGGAAAGTTGGATAGGCGGAAAGGCAGCATGCAGGCGCTGTGGGATGCTCTCAAAAGCTTTCCTATTGGACTCTGGGGAGCGTTCCCACGCAGGCTCTGTTGGTACCGACGATACCCATATGTGAAGACTACATTCCTGCTTGTTCCTGGAGATCATCTATTATTAACCCTACCATTCTGTGTTGTATATGAGGATGTGCAGATGGAAGGGGGCATAAAAAATCATAGACTCACTTATGTGTAGGTCCAAAGATTGTATAGCACATGCAGTACTGGATACACCAGTATTACTGAAATAAAAACCATCAGTTAAGAGAATATAAACATATTGTGACAAACAGCGGCTTAACACATTGTTATTATTTATCACCATATGCCTAAAAAAGACATAGAGCTTGATAGCAGAGGAGTAGGAATCATTGCTGAATGGACATGGGCTTGTTACCTACTGTGCACTACAGTGTAGATGTGCAAGTACATGATTCTATTCAATAAAATTAAGTAATTATAATATGAACTTTGTCTATGGCAGAACACAGTGTCTTCAATGTCGATCTAACCAATAATGTAGATGTTTTTCATACCTCAGAGATGTTAGTTCTTACATTATTTATAGAAAACGCCATCAGGACCGCAAAGTCTGCATGTCGCTGCAGCTACTATATATATGAAGGGCAAACTTTAAACCACTTGAAGAACAAAACTTAAATGTGCGAAACCTTCTGTGTAATGTTTTGTGAAACATTATGACCAAATATTGGACATCTGATTAAATGATCTTGCCTCAGTTGAAGCGAATATCGCCACAGCAGGTCGAGTTATCAGCTTTGTGACCGGACTTTGAAAAATCATATGTGTCGGGACCATTTTTAAAAGGACAAGTTGGCGCCAAAAAATGTTTGGTTTTGCCAGGTAACTATTAAGAAACTGGAAAAGAGTGAGACATTAACCATTTAAATCTTCAAGACAAAGGGGTATGTTTACTAAGCAGTCTTAACATGTGCTCTTCCATGTTATCGCGGGATAAGGAACCTTATCGTGCAATAATGGCGCTTTATCGGGCGAAAAGGTACCTTAGTGCGCGATAACGCGCGCAGCGGTGCAAATGAGCGCTGAGGGTGGAGATAGGCTCCCGGAGGGCGGAGGAAGGCTCACAAGGGGCGGAGAGAGAGGGTCAATGGGCGGAGAGTGGAAGAGAAGAGGCTCCCCGCACAATAGCGCTGTGAAATCCGAGGCTGAAAACTAACGCCAGTCAAACCCTGGCGTTAGAGCTGATTTAAAGGGAAAAGAAACCATTTCCGTCAGCAATGTACAGCAAGACCAGGGAAACCGACAAAAAGTGCTAAGTGTGATACATGTGCACGGAACAAAAGGGAAAACAAACATTGAAAAGGACTCCAACAAAATGAAAAAAAACATAACCAAGCTGGCCAATAGTGATATTAATGGGAAGTATCAGAAAACACTACGGAGAAAGCTCCAGAAAAATAATATTAATTCTGGAAGGGTCTATGCTCTCTCCATATACAAGGTGACTAATCCCACAGTGAAACAGTGCTGATCAGGGTTTTCCTTTCCATTGGACAGGTACCCTACAGCGTGCACATGTTCCGCAACAGCAGGGCGGGCATGTCAGAACGGGCAACTGGACAGATGCTGGAAAAGGGGATACAGAGGGCTGCAGGCAGCACATGCTGTGGTGCAGCTGGGCCACAGTGCGGACCAGGGTGATGCCTAGGTGGCCCATAGGAATGCTGAAACAGTAGAGCAGCCAGACAGCAACTGATGAGGGCCCAACATGGGCACGGGTGTGTGTGTGGAGTGGAGGAGTGGCCTAGTGGTTGGGGCAAGGTACTTCAGGCCAGAAGGTCGGGGGTTCAAATCCCACTAGAGGACAGCAACCTTGGGCCGGAAGGACTGGGGTTTCTAGTCCCACAGATGCTCCTTGTGGTCTTGGGCAAGCCACTTAACCCTCCATAGCCCATGTTCCCTGTAAAATAGTTATATCCATATTATAATGCCCTGTTCAATGTAATTTCAGTTTGTTCAATGTAAACCGCACTGATGCAGAATAGCACAGTATATAAGAGAATGTAAATAAATAAATAAATAAATGTTAGCATGGTGGCAGAGGGGTACTGGTGGTGGAGGGGGCAGTGGCTACTGCCCACAGCAGACCATGGCCCAGCCCTGTTTAGGTGGGCGCCGTGCACTGCAAAAGACAGGCCCTGGCTGACGAACAGTCATGGCACCCCCAGTGAATAAACTTTCCCAGTGGCAACAGTGTGGTGCAGTACACACAGCAAGTGTGTACATGGTCAGAAAGTCACAGGTTCAAGCCCCAGCTGTGGCTCCTGCAAACCATGTCCATATATTTTATGCAAAGACGGAACTGTTATTAACCAAGCTGGCCAATAGTGATATGAATGGGAAACATAAGAGAACACCGCTGAGAAAGCTCCAAAAGCAGGATATCAAATCTGTAAGGGTCCATGCTCTGTCCCTCAACAAGGTGAATGATCACACTTTGAAATAGCGCTCAGCAGGGTGTCCCCCTCATATTGGACAAGTCTCCTATGGCGTGCACATGTGCTGCAACAGCAGAGTGGGCATGTTGGAAAGGGCAACTGTCCAGATGATGGAAAACGGGATACAGAGGGCTGCAGGTGGAACATGCTGTGGTGCAGATGGGGCATAGTGCGGAGCAGGGAGATGTCTAGGTGGCACATAGGAATGCTGAAACAGTAGAGCAGCCGGACAGCAACTGACGAGGGCCCAACATGGGCACGGGTGTGTTCCCCACAGTGTCACTGGGGATAGTACCCAGCAGGTACCCCCAAAGGCACAGAACATTGGCAGGTGGTGTTGGGGGGAAGCGCTGACGTCTATGCAGGCACCCCTACCCCCGAACCCGCACAATAGGCAACCGCCTACATGCACACTGGATGGTCTGAGACCGTGCACCACCAGCAGAAGGGCATGTCAGCATGGTGGCGGAGGGGTACTGGTGGTGAAGGGGGCAGTGGCAGCTGTCCACAGCAGACCATGGCCTAGCCCTGTGTAGGTGGGTGATATGCACTGCAACAGGCAGGCCCTGTCTGGCGAACAGTCATTGTATGCCCAGGGAAAGCACTGTTTCTGTGGCAACACAGTAGTGCAGTTCACACACCCAGTGTGTTCAAGAGCAGAAGGTCACAGGTTCAAGTCCCAGCTGTGGTTCCTGCCAACCCAGCACCCATATTTTACCCACCACTAAAACGTGGTAATAAACACAGAACCTTTATTGCAGATAACTTTAACATGCCCAAAATGCCTACATGTCACCCTAGAGAGCACAGACACCATAAACATGCGCATTACCTAGAGCAGAGTCTCCCAAAATCAGTCCTCGATGGCCAAACACCATTCAGGTTCCATGCTGTCTCCAATAAATATGTCTGTGCTGCCTTTCTATGCACCGCCCCCATGGTATGCAGATGTATCTCATGCATACTCATTAGGGCCAGCATGAAAACCTGAACAGTGTCCTGCACACCAGGACCGGAGTTGGGAACCTCTGCCCTAGAGCAGTGGCCAACAGGGGCAGACACACCAGCACCCACAGGCTCCATTATCCAAAGCCACCTGGAGAGGCAGGAGTTTGGGCCCTGTGTGCATCTCCCAATACTAGCACTTGCATACCTTAGCAATACCACCCTAAACCTGGGAATACAGTACACATCTATCAAAAGGTTGCTATGATCACTGGCAGATAGCAATTCCTAAGTTAAGCACAATTTGCTGATTGAGCTGCATCATAGCAACCGTTCTGATGTCTGTGGAGTGTGCTACAGGTCCTGTGTCTGACAGTGTTTACCACCCTGGGGAGTGACCCCAACAGTATTGCATACCATAGCCATGCCTGCATTGTGCCCAGGACTGGTGTGGTGGCCAGGGCTGCCAAACACCTCTATAGATGAACAATGCTGGCATAGGTGTCTGTGTGGATAGAGTGTGTGTCTGTCTATCCAGTGTGTGGTGGCTGCCAACACCCTCCTCAGCCCACACTGCTAGCACTGTTGCCAGTATTGGCCTGCAAATGTGCATAATGAGGAGCAAGGTAATGTGGGAATAACCTGGACAGGGTGTCCTGGCCTGGATGCATCAGCACAGGGCATAGGGCAATGGCTTGGACATTGTAGTGCCCGGCCACAACCTGTACCGACAGGGCAGCCACAGCATGTCCTGCTGGGAGGTCACTCTCACCCTGACTGAGCAGTGACCACGGCATGGCTAGGCTCCTCCATAGTGCTGTACTGTATTTCTCTCAAGTGAACTATATAGATTTCTTGCTCTGGGGCCTAATTGCTGACTTAGCTGCTTGGTGGGTGTGCTCACATCCCAGCTTTGGGTGCACACATCTCCAGGATCGTGCATTGTGGGCTAACTAGAAGACTGTCTGCAGTTATATGTGTATGGCTGGAACATCCTGCAGGCTGCAGTGGCTGGTGACTCACTGTGCCTGCTGCTGGAGAAAGTCAGATGGTGGTGGGGGGCAGCTGAGCGCTTCCAGGCCTACTGTCTTTCTGCCATTGCCTGAGGGATGTGTACAGCTCTGCATTGGCTGCTCCCCAGCAAGACTGGGGTTGATGGCCCCCCCCTCTACTGCCACCATTGCAAGGTGGTAGAATATGGATCTGCTGGTGGTGGAATCCTGTCTCCCATCCTGAGCCACAGAGGGTGGGTTGGGTGGTGGTACATAATCCACCTATGGGTCCAAACACACCCCTTCACTTACATCATGTTACCATAGCACCAACACAGAATATGCATGATTCTGGGTGCATCATAACCCATAAGGGCTAGACCTGATTGACAACAACAGATGGACATTAATGTATCCTAGGTGGGTCTGCAGGAACTACCTATCACTGACACTGATGGGTACTTGCAACATGGCCTCTTTCAACCAAGGAAGGTGCTGCGGACCTGGTGCAGGCCGCCCAACCTCACCCTCAGGGTGAGCACAATACCCACACAACACTAACACACACCGTCAGCACCCCCTACCGGACTGAGGTGCTGTGGGGGTGCACTCGGTCTGTTCCCCCTACCAGGAAGAGGTGCTGTGGGGTGCATACACCATCCTGTGATAATCTGTAGACTGTTGATTTGCATGTGCACTGCATCATGGGTACGGGTGGTTTGACCCGACCCTGGTAACAACAGCAGAGTGGCTGTGTGGTGACCTGAAGTCCTGATGTAGCCAGCTATGGGTTTGCTAAGAGCTATAGAGCAGTAGCCCACTGGTTACTTCACTGCCTCTGGAGCCAGAGGTCATGGGTTTGATCCCACAGTGGTGTATTGTGTATTTTTAGTTTTCAATTGGTGCTGCCAGCATAAACACCCTCACAGTGCTGTAACCTGAAGGTGCCTCATAAGGCACCCCATAAAGTGTCTTAGAAAGGTGCCATATAACGTGCCTTATAAAGCGCCCTATAAGGCGTACTATAGGGGACATTATAGGGTGGCTTGGCGGACAGGGCACTCCATAATGTGCCCCATGGAGTGTCTAATAGGGTGCCTTATAAGGCACCCTAGGTTACGGCACTGTGAGGGTGTGAGTGCTGGCAGCTCTAATGTAAACGAAATAATAAAATGCTGCACACAGCATTGCCTAAATGTAAAGGGTAATGCCTCTGACAGCCATACAGATTTGGCACACTGGGGGATCAAACTCATTACCCCTGTACCACCAGTCAGTGTATTAACCATTGTGCTACACCTCTGCTGCTGTAGTTGCATAGCAGCGCGCCTATGTAAGACTAACGTGCGTTAGCCTGGCACGGCTCCCTCAATGCCACAATAATGTGCATGGTGATAACATGTGATTGCCATGATTAGACCATAGGACGCACTATTTTCACTGCATCGTGCACAGTGTGGCTTCCCGCACATTAACACGGTGAACTAAACATATCTCCTTGTGTTACAGTTTAGGTCGCTATTGCTATGTGAAGAGGCATAGCACACCAGTTAACACAATGTTCTCACAGCCAGTGGTGGTGTGTTTGAGACCCCAGTGTGCCAACACCAAGATAAATGCCTAATACATAAACTGTGTTCAGACACATCACTGCAATGTGTGTTGGCAGCTTATATCTTTATTATAGACTGAGTGCGCCATCAGTTCCTGTATACCAGCCATGGGACAAGCACATTGCTAGTGTGCCGTAATGACGCCCAGCAGTGGTGTTACGCGCATTGCGGCATGCATGCGCGTGCGTGCATGAGCAAGGCAGTGCAGAAAATGGCTACCTGCTCGAGAAAGCCAGCTTTTACCAGGCAGGAGCTAAGGCACCTCGCAGGACTGATCTGCACTAAGCAGACCAAACTCTTCCCTGGCTCCTCCAGGCGTCAGGACCTGGGCGGTGTGTGTAGGGCCTGGGACCATGTCATCAGGCGCTATAATCGTGTGGCAGACTACCCACGTGAGGTAAGTGTGTGGGGACAGGTCAATATATGCATGTACATATCCATTGTGTATTGTAGGTGTGCATGCTGCTGTGTGTAGGCATTCTATCCAATTTATGTTTATTAGTTAAACCCACGTGATATTTTGCCTATGTATCATATTAAAGTGGTTTTCCCTATCCCCAGGAGGCTAAGGACATGATCACAGAGGTCCAGATGTCCTCCATGTGTCATGGCAGCTGCTGCTGTTGATGTGTTAAAAGAAACCATTACGCAAGGAGTCCCTAGATCTGCCTAAAGAGGTCTGGTAAACATCATACTGACATGGTAGGGTCTGCAGTTGCAGGGTCACACATCTGCCCTACCCCAAAGGGTCCTGAGACCTGATCCAAATGCACAGTCACCCACCCTCGTAACATGGTTGTGAGTGAGGCTGCAGCTTAAAACATTCACCGTACCCCCAGGGGTCGTGTGAGCCCATCAAAGTGGGCTCTCAGTCACCCTGGTGATATGGGTGTGTGTGCCTTTGCAGATTAAAACATCCTCCCTATCCCCAGGAGTCCTGAGGGCCCATCAAAGTGGGCTCTCAGTCACCCTGGTGGTATGGTTGTGTGTGCCTTTGCAGTTTAAAACATCCTCCCTATCCCCAGGAGTCCTGAGGGCCCATCAAAGTGGGCTCTCAGTCACCCTGGTAGTATGGTCATGTGTGCCTTTGCAGTTTCAAACATCCTCCCTATCCCCAGGAGTCCTGAGGGCCCATCAAAGTGGGCTCTCAGTCATCCTGGTGATATGGTTGTGTGTGCCTATGCAGTTTCAAACATCCTCCCTATCCCCAGGAGTCCTGAGGGCCCATCAAAGTGGGCTTTAAGTCACCCTGGTAGTATGGTTGTGTGTGCCTTTGCAGTTTAAAACATCCTCCCTATCCCCAGGAGTCCTGAGGGCCCATCAAAGTGGGCTCTCAGTCACCCTGGTAGTATGGTTGTGTGTGCCTTTGCAGTTTAAAACATCCTCCCTATCACCAGGAGTCCTGACTGCCCATCAAAGTGGGCGCTCAGTCACCCTGGTAGTATGGTTGTGTGTGCCTTTGCAGTTTAAAACATACTCCCTATCCCCAGGAGTCCTGAGGGCCCATCAAAGTGGGCTCTCAGTCACCCTGGTGATATGGCTGTGTGTGCATTTACAGTCTAAAATTTCTGCCCTACCCCCAGGAGTCCTGAGGGCCCATCAAAGTGGGCTCTCAGTCACCCTGGTAGTATGGTTGTGTGTGCCTTTGCAGTTTCAAACATCTTCCCTACCCCCAGGAGTCCTGAGACCTGCTTAAGGTGTCCTGTCAGTCACCCTGGTGCTATGGTGTATGTTGCTGATGATGTGTGCTAGGACACCCAACCCCCAGGGGGCCTGTAACCTGATTGCAACAGTGGGTATTGCATTCAGATATTGTGTTAGATTATGGCGGGTAGGTTGCACATCTCCCCTAGTCCGTGAGATCAACGCCTCAGTACACACGTCTGTGATGTGTCCAGATGGTATGGTAGGTGCAGCTGTGGATGTGCTTAACAGCCCCCCACCCCCATGAGCTATGGAATCTGATTATGAAGGCCTGTAACAGAGCCATGTGTCCAGAACTCTATGCTGAGCCAGGTCACACATCTGCCCACTCGCCAGGAATTCCGCACCTGGTTGCAGAGGAACATTACAGATGCTGTTGTAAGGATACATGCACCTGTCAGGGTTGCACAGCACAGCCTGAAACCCAGACATGAGCACAGGTGGCAATAGGCTATTCCTGTGTGATGGCCCCTGCCCCTGGTGTGGGCAGCCACAACTGCCCTAACCACACGAGGCCCAAGTCACGACCATAGAGGTCTAGTAGAAAGCCAAATGGCATGGTAGTGGCCCCTGGAAAGGTGCATAGGGCCACCCACCCAATGTCCCATGTATGGACACATCACCCATGCATGTTAGGATATCATGTTGCCAGTGGGGCTGGGTCGGATGACGTGTGTAGATCAGGAAAAAACAAATGTGTTTACCAGACCACATACGGGGTTAGGGGGGTACCCTGGACACCATCATTGGCAAACCAAACGTGGCATGGTGCTGCCATGTCATGCAAGGGGGGCACAGGAAGATGGAATGGTGTGTCCAGGTTGCTACGCACACTGCACATAGGTGTCACTGCACACATGCCCAGACCCACAGCTACACATGCAGGTGGCACTGGCAACAGTTAGTACATGACACACAGAGCAGTGGAGCAGGGTCATCAAGATGCTGCCCACACAGATGTTTGCTTCTGTCGGCCACCCACTAGAGATATATGCTCACTAATGCCCCCACCCATTGTTTTCACAACCACAGGTAGAGGACCTGCAGAAGAAGGGGCGCGAGTTGCGTCTGCACCACGCCAACTACCTTGCCCGACTCCAGAGGGGGGCGGTGGCCCAACGTGAAGGTGAGTGTTGGCGACCTTGCTGCCCAGTAACTGATGTCACAGTGGCCCACTAGCCTGTGTGGTGCCTGCACATGTACATGTGTTATGTGACACACATGATAGTGTGCTGATGACTGTCATCCTCCACAGAGGGCGATGCCGACGGTGAGGGCCCCTCCACGGCCGGATATGTCCTGAGCCGCACCCCTGCCCACCATGCAGTGGAGGAGGAGGTGGTGGTGGTGGAGGAAGGGTCCGAAGAGATGGAGGGCAAGGCAGAGGAGGAGGTGGAGGAGGCGGCGGATGCGTCGTCAGAGGAGGGAGCTGCTGGGGGCATGGAAGGGGCGGAGGATGGGGTGTCAGGGGAGGGAGAGGGCGTGGCTGATGTGGGGGTGGGGGGAGGGGGGTGAGGATGGTGTGGAGGGCGGGTGGGAGGTGGCAGGGGGTGAGGTGGGGGGTGTTTGGGGGGAGGGTGATGGGGAACACAGGGCAGCACAGGGCACTGTGGGTTCCCTCCAGCCACTGCATGTGGTTGCACAGGATGGGCGGCTGCATGACGATACCCCATCCAGGGCCACACACAGGTCACATGCTCATGCCACCACACAGACACCTGGCACCATGTGTGTGTGTAGTGGCAGGTGCGTGCAGGACCTGTATGTGGCCCTGGATGGCATGGAGCAACGCCTCCATCTGCTAGTGCACACATACCAGTGGCTGGCGGGATCCATTCAGGGGATGGCCGCCGAGATGGAGCGTCTGCTCTGTTGTCGACCATCCCCTGAAGGGCGTCCCAGGAGTGTCTGATGGCCCCTGTGACACCCACACATGTGCCCTGTGCTGTCCTGTGTTCCATCACTGGCCATGCCGCATGGGTCCGTAGGGGATGGACTGTCACCGGTCAACAGGAGCACACTAGGCTGCAGGGACCCTGGTGTGACCCATTATGGGATGTGTTGGCAGACACGATGTAGATATATATGTCTAATTGTAGTGGTATGTTTTTTCTTTGTTAAATATAAACACGGTTTTCGATACATCACAATGGTCACGTGTTGCCCTTACCAACACACTATGGATGCAAGCATGCGATATGTGTGTAGATAGGTATGTGTATTCAAGGTAGCCATGGACTGGCTCCACATGCAGCCGTGGGGGCTGACCATGTGTATAGGCGTGTGAGGCCAAGGTTGACCCTGAGATGTGGCAATGCACAGTACATCCCAGGATACCGAGGCACGTGCATGCTGTGTGCAATGTGTGGGGACCGTACTGATGCACCATGCCTGTGTGCCAATAGTGGAACTGGGAGACCACTGCGTCTGTGCGGGCAGGGTAAGATGTACTGCTGAGCCTAGGAGCTACTCAGGGGGATAGTCGTTGAGTGCGTCTTGGGACAATACATGTCACAGGGATGGGCGGTGGGTAACCATATGCATTTGCATGTATGAGCAGCCGACCTACGCAAGCCACCCTTGTCTGCCTGTGCCGCATGCCTGCCTATGTGGGGGGGCAGCCACGTAGGCGGTGTTGCAGGCAGGGACAATGGTCACACATGTGTGTCCAATGTTGGGGGTATGAAGGGTGGGGAACGGTGAAAGATCCCAACACTAGACATGTAGCTTCAAGACATTCCCCCTGTGCAACATGGGAGGATGGGTAAACCGCCACACTGTGGCCCAGGGGCTGGGACGACAGTGCATGACACACACGGCATGTGATGACCTCTGTGCAGTGATACCTGGCAGTACAGACACTCCACCAGCGAGGGGCCTGGGTGCGGGTCATGCAGTCAGGGACACAACATGTGGTTCATGCTACGCAGGGGACCACAGAGCCACACACTGGGAAAAAAACACATAGGATGTACTGGTTACAGGCTGTTTATTACTCACACATTCACCTCCTGCGTGGTCGCCCACGCCTCCCATGGCCCAACCCCCCACCCCCGCGGTGCTGCACCTGGTCCTGGTGCCTCGGGTGCCGGTGCTGGTGCTGGCTGCCGCATCAGGGCCACGATGTCTTCCAGGGCGCCCGCAATGCGTGCAAGCGCCCCCGACCGGATCGCCTCCCGGAGCAGCTGCAGCTCCCTCGTATTTTCCTCCATAGCCAGCTGTATTCGATGGAGTGCCTGTCGAGTGCCTGTGGGTGGGACAGAGGGTGATATGTGAGATACCTCTCCAGTACCCAACCGTCACACATACACATGTCTCGCATATCCCACCAGATAGGTCTGCAGAACACTCTTGCATGCCACAAATACAAATGCATGGCCAGGGTTAGACATGCATGTCCCATAAGCCAATCGCATGCCTGGACTGGGACCTGATGAGGGCTCATGGGACTCACATAGCCCACACATGGCAGTGTGGCAGGTGAATCTGTTGATGTCTGGTATGAACACTGGTTGTCTGAGATTGGTCAGAGAGGGTAAGGGGTCATTGCACACACATACCTATCTATAACGTGGTTCCACAGTTCCCTACAATGCTGGGTCACATTGCAGTTCATGTTAACAGACGATGATGCATTACAATACCCATAGAGGGGTGTCTGGGGGGCAGGGTGTCTGGGGGGCCTGTAACAGTGATTACCATTGTCTGATCACCTGGGGCATGTGGGCATGCACAGTATGTTTGTGTCGGAGCCACGCACACATGCTGTCACCTGGCAAATCATTCAACGGGAGGGTGGAAGACACCTAGCACATGGCACTCCACCCTCAACATCATCCACAATCACCTATGTTCCCTTCGCCATCCCCCATGTGGATGTTGCCCAAATACCCATGGAGATCAATGTGTATGTTGTTACCCACCTTCAGCATCACGCTGTGCTGATGCACTGTGGGCCCTCATCTCCACCAGTATCGTGGCCATGTACATGGGAGATGCGCCTGCCAAACCTGGGGACTGCATGGGGTGGTGGGTGGCCTCCAGTCCAGCGCCCACATCAGCCTGTGAGGTGCTGGCTGCATCCCCCAGTGTGGCGTTGCTATCCATGGGTGTCTCCCGTGCCTCAGGCACCTCATAGTCTTCCGGCATGTGTTCACCCCCACTCGCGGTGCCCCCGGAGACTGCAGCCTCTGGCTCCTCCCCACCCTGAGGCCCGGCCACATCCTCCTCCTCAGGTGCCTCCATGATACTGTAGTCACCTGGGTTGTGGAAAAGCATACACAGCACAGATAGGTTTTCACAGTCCACCTATGTACACATGTGTACTACATCCACCCCACAATCTATGCGTGCTTGGGGGTGCTCTGTATGTGTGCTGCATAGATACTACTATGCAGCAGACTACTAATATTAAGCACCTGTTATGCACTGTCAAGCACACACATCACTGTGCAGATAGTATGACAAACAGACATGCCCTGATCAGCGGACTCACAATCCAAATGGAGATAACAATAACAGGTGTGAAGGTGGGTTAATAGCAGGCGTGAGGGGACATGTTTGGAGCAGATGGGAATAGGGATGGGGTTAGAACCTGTGATAAGGAAGCTTATCATAGCTCAGGAAGGAGCTATAGGAAAGGTGAAGTGACTCTGAACAAGCAACCTGTCAGTTCTGGTAGAAATAAGAAAACAGAATTTTCCCATAAAAGACTACCAGTCCCAGAATGCACCAGGTTTCCAACAGCCATTAGAGGAGCTGAAGTGAGGAAACGTGTGTTCAATCAGGAGGGCTATGAGGTAATCCCCAAGCACTCATCTCAAAGGGCAGGGCCTGATTCAGCACAGCTGCGCTGTGTTAGGGAGGAGCACTCATCTAAGCAGAATAAAGGTAGAGTTTATTCTACAGAGAATTATCCTGAGGATCATCATCATCTTCATGATCAACTTGGATATCCTCACTTTCATCTGAAGGATTATCAGAAGCAGAAGCCAAACCGGACGGACAGAGAGGGAAAGAAACCCTTTGGAAGAAAGAGGAGAAAAGCCTTTGAGAGGTCTAGCAGAGCAGTACGTATACTGGGAGGCATTCCAAGGGCCAGCATACACCATTGGGCTGGGGAAAGCCAGAGGAATGGTGCTGCAGAGCTAGGAATCTCCAGACGGTACCTGTGAGAGAGACGGCTGCACGGGGAAGGGACCCTAAGACCCGTGCCAGAAGGTATGTGAAGAGAGATCCAGTGTCCAGGGATCTGGATTGGAAGGCTGGACATAAGAACTGGACTACATACTGGCCAGGCTATATAGAGAGGAACTCTAACAGCAATGGAAGCTCAGGTATGAACACTGATCTATGCCCTAGCTATAACCTTGAAAGACAGCAGGGAAACAAGTATTCTCCTGAAAGTGCTCCATTGGGAGATTCATCTGTGTCAATCCATGATATTGAACCCATGCTTGTTGAAGAAGAGGGGGTGATAGCAGATGAAGAATCTGTTTACATGGACTGCTCTCTGTCTAAACTCCTTTGGTGATTTTCTGTTATAAAGTACAGCAACCATCACAAAGAAATACAAACTTGTTCTTTAATCTACTCAGAAAAGCTCCTGTGTAGGATTTCTAGCCACGCAGTAGAAAGCAAGCCAGCTAAGGGGTTTCAGCTGGATAACTGCTAGCAATTGAGCCTTACCTAATTGCTTGTGGGCTCTGAGAGAATCACTTCTGAATCTATGTGGGAAGATATAAGAAGTTTACCTGAGAAGAACAGTTTTTTTTTTCTTTGTGGCTTTTGGTTTGTTGTTTGATACATTGCTAAGAGATTATTAGCAAAAGCCTACAGAAAAGACCAGTTTGTTTCCAACCAGGTCTTATTTCTTTTGCTTTGATTGCCTGACAGTTCAAATGTTGTTTTCCTGATTTTGTTTTTTTCAAGTTTAACACTGAAAACAAGTAACCTGATTTATGTGCTACCAAGCATATCTGTGTTGGGAGAAATAACCCCATAAATAAATATCTTATTGGCTTTACCCAAAAGCACAACTAATTATTGTGAGCAGCTGTGTCTGGTGTGAATGAACTGCATTGCCCACAATCCCTTGCAAATCATATAGATATATGCACTTGCCAAGACTGTGAAGATTCTCACCGAGGCAGCCGTCTGACAAACCACATGTGAGAGGGGGCAGGAACATGGCAACCAAATGGGGTGTGCTGGAGTACAGCACACCCATGTGCCCCCGGGATAGGTAAATGGTGGGGCTGCAGAGACAGGTATTGGAGGGTGCCCGCAGATGGCTGATGCATAGACAAAGGGGATTGCAGGCATGGCATGAGAGCATAAAGGTGTAAATAGCATACATACCTGCCCGAGGATGGGTGGTGTCCAGGGCCTCTGGCAGCCCACACAGGTAAATAGGACCTAGGCGGTCGGCCAGCTCCTGCTCCAGGGGCGTGAGGGTTGGGGTGAAGGGGCCGCCCCCACCAGTGCCCATGGCATGTTGCCTCTCTGCAATCATGTGTGCTCTCACACCTCGTTTGATGTCATTGAACCTCTTCTGCAGGCTATCAAGGTCCCTGTGTGGCCCCCCTGTCTCTGCCACGGCCACCTGCACCTCCTCCCACACCTCTGTGCGTGTGGCCACAGTGGTGCGGCTGCTGAGCCACCCATACAGGACCTCATAATGTTCCAGGACACATGACAACAGGATGTGGTTCTCCTGAGGGCTGAACCGTACAGCCCTCCTCCGTTGGGTAGAAGGCACCGGTACCCGCTTTCTCTTGGCAGTGGGGGTCCCCTGTGTGTGCTGGGACCCAGCCGATGTGCCTGCTGCCTCCCCTCCAGCGCCACTACTCCCTCCCTGCTGAGCAGGTGGCTGCCCCTCCTATACCCCAGCCATGTGCTGCTGCTCCAGCACCCTACGCTGTTCCCCTCCCCCTCCCTATCAGACATCCCTGCCCCACCCCCTGCGCTCCCACTCACACCTACTCGCCGCCCCCCCTCCCTGGTGTCTGCCTCTCACCTCTCCTGTCCCTTCCACCTCTGCTTGCCTCACCACCAAACTCTCCACCTGCCTCTGCCCTCTCAAACACCTCTCCAACTGCCACTGATGCTCTCTACGAATGCTACCTCTCAAAACACTATCCAATACTCTGTCTCTCTTTGTCTGTCTGTCTCTGTCTCTCTCTCTGTCTCTCTCTCTCTCCTACACAAAACCCTCAACATGACCCAGGTTTCTGTGTGTATATATAAGTTGATCTTATGTACCGCGCATTGTGCATGAGCAGATGCGCATGTGCGGATGCTACACGTGTTGCGCATGCGCCACGCAGATGCTGGTGCGTGCGCAGGACACCATAATGCACTGTGCGCGTGGGGCGTGATGCTGCGCTTATGCACAGCGCATGTACCAGGGTGTCGCGCGCATGCGCAACGCGCGCAAACCGCCGGTACACTCTTTAAATACACATGAACAACTCTGTCATATTGAGGGGTTCGTTTAGGAGACTGAGAGGATGTGTGGTGGTAGTTAAGCTTGTGGAGTGTCTAAGGAGTGTGTACTGTGTGTCGTGACCGTGTTTGTGGGTGTTACCTATATTGTGTGGCTGCTTGTGTTTGTGTGGTGTGAACGGTGTGTGGCTTCGTTAGTGAGGTGAGTGTCTGTGCTTGTATGTAGTTGAGAGGATGGCCTTGTGGTGTGTATGGCTGCCTTCGTGATTGTTGCAGTTGCAGAGGGGGGTGAGGAGTGGCTGCGGTTGCCTGATGGGGGAGATGGTGTCGCTGTGGCTGCTGCACAGGGCATGGGTGAAGACCCGCTGCAATATAGACCTGCAGCTGTGGGGGGGCAGGTCAGGCAGAGGCTGTACCCACACGGGGCAGGAGACGTGCCAAGGTGCAGGCTCACCAGCCTCGCCTCTACAGGCCCAGGGCACAGCTCCAAGGCATGCGTGAAGACCAGGTCATCTCCCTCTACCGCCTGAGCACAGGGGCTATTAGGGAGCTCTACGAGAATCTAAGACCTGACCTCGAGCCCCTGACTGGTCGGTCAAATGCCATACCGGGTTTGGTCAAACTCCTTGGTGCCCTACATTTCTTTGCTTCTGGCTGTTTCCAGTCTTCTGTGGCCGCAGTGGGTGGCATGAGCCGCCCCACCATCTCACGGTGTCTCTACCAGGTACTGCGTGCCATGGTCAGCCGGGTGGGGAGTTACATATCCATTCCCCACACAAGGCTACAGTGGGGGACCCTGAACCAGTCCTTTGCAGCATTAGCCGGGATACCACACGTGATGGGAGCTAGTGACTGCACACATGTTGCCCTGGTCCCGCCTAGAGACAGGGAGGTAGTGTTCCGCAACCGTAAACACTATCATTCCCTGAATGTTCAGGTTGTATGTAATGCAGATATTGTGGCGCTGCACCCTGTATAGGCGGTTGCCTATAAAGAGCACTGCGTGCCAACTTTTCTTGTTAAACTGACTTATTACCAGAGCAAATGCTGCTGGAATTTGTTTAGTTGTGGTTAATAAGCAGTCCGAGTAGTTTTAGGCAATTCACAGGAAATTTATTAATTTTCTTTTGTATCATCAGACTTTAGCAAAGTAAATCTTCTTTAGAACATGAACAAGGTATAACAGAAACAATAATGAACTCAAGTAGCTTTCTTCAGCATACAGGACTAATGCTTCAAACAGTGTTAAGCAAAACACATTTGTAATCC
The DNA here is from genome assembly GCA_033557465.1 of Ichthyophis bannanicus. Lineage (NCBI taxonomy): Eukaryota > Metazoa > Chordata > Amphibia > Gymnophiona > Ichthyophiidae > Ichthyophis > Ichthyophis bannanicus. Next base: position 140,173,362 of record CM066039.1, read on the forward strand.
TTTCCTTTTGCTTTCAGCATTCAAAAACCTCAGAGCATTTATCACAGTTTTGAATTTTCTCTTTGGCTAGCAATTCAGCTTTTCCCCTTATGAAACATAAGCTGTTGAGCAATCCATTAGAGACTCTGTATCCTGCTCCAATCCAGTTAACTCTATCTCCATGTCTTCAGTTTCACCCTGAAACAGCTCTGGGTCTTTATCTGCATAATCAGGTTTCAATCGCTGCATTAGCTTAAACATTTCATTCCAGGGATTCCCTTTTCTCCCTTCAGGCTTCCTACATGAGCTGCACGGCTTTGCACTTCTGGGCAAGATACTCACAGGTTTCTGCTGTCTTCCCTGGCTTCTAGGAACAGACTTTCTCTCAGGTTTTCTAGAAGGATAAATTTCTCCTTCTGAATTCTCAGCAGCCTCACTGCTATCTGAGCTGTATTCTACAATTCTCCCAGAGTTTGGGTTCCTATCTTCACAAGGGCTTGCAAATTCTGTACAGCTGTCTCTGGTAGAAGAGCTGCTGTTAGAATGCCTTCTGTGCCGAAGCTCAGACTTCCTCTGCCATTCTCCAGAGCCTCTGGTCAGACTCCTCAGTCTTTCTCTCCTAGACTGTCCAATCTGCCGGGACTCTCTTGGCTTTGGCTTCTTGCCTCTCTGCCGTGACTCCCGTGTCTGTCTTGTCCAAGACTCCCGTCTTATTTATTTTATTTATTTAGACAGTTTTGTATACCACCTTATCCTTCAATCAAAGCGGTCACAACACACTTGGGGGATACATTTAACATGCAGGGATATGAGACACATACACTAATACTTACAGGGAACATAGGCAATGGAGGGTTAAGTGGCTTGCCCAAGACCACAAGGAGCATCTGTGGGACTAGAAACCCCAGTCCTTCTGGCCCAAGGCTGCTGTCCTCTAGTGGGATTTGAACCCCTGACCTTCCGGCCTGAAGTACCTTGCCCCAACCACTAGGCTACTCCTCCCTGTCTTGACTCTGCTCCTTCCTCTGCTTCTCTCTCTCTCTGCCTTTGATCCTGAGAGCTTAAATGTTTTAGTGTGAGACCCATTTCCTTGCTCCATCCCCCCAGGTGTTTCTCATTTGCACTCTGTGTTGCCATGGAGGCAGGGTGTGGTCTGTACTCAGCACTCTCAATCATGTGGCTTTGCTCTCTAGGTGCTGATTTAAATGAATGCCTGCCTGAGCCATGCTTTAGCTCAGAAGAAAAAGTTTTAAAACCAGCCCTTTTTCTATGCTTGTCAGAAGCCTCATTACCACAATATGCATATTCTGAATGTGGTCGCCAGGTTTCCAGGGTCCACCCATGACTCCCATATTCTGCATCGCTCGGCAATATTCACTCAATTTGAGGAGGGACAGTATGAGGACTGCCTACTGCTGGGTGTGTATTTATCATTTGTGACAAGCACATGCTGTTCATGTGTCTAGCTGTATGTGCAGATGTATGTCTTGGAGGTGTATCCCTCGTTGTGTGGATATGTTCTATGTCTGTGTGTGATATGAGGTTGGGGGGGGGGGGACTCCAACTCCATTTTGCTATGGAGCTTTGGTCTGATAGGTTAATGGCTGATAGCATTTGTATCGTGGTTACAGATTATGTTGTTTCCAATCCGTACACCTACCCCATGTTGTGTGTGTCTGACCTTCTCTCCCTGATGCATAGTTGTGTCCTCCCATCATGTGATGTCATATGTTAATGTCAGGATGTGTTATGCATTTGTTTTGCAATTATGTACCTGTGTCAGATTGGGTGGACATGAGCTCCTGCTTTAACGTCGCACATTTCTGTATTTGCAGGTGATGCAGGATATGGGTGTCGCCCCTGGTTGCTGACCCCTGTGCGTCATCCACGGACACGTGCAGAGAGGAGATACAATGAGGCCCATGCCACCAGCCACTCCGTCATAGAGCGCACCTTTGGCGTATTAAAAAGTCGCTTCAGGTGTCTGGATAGGACAGGCGGGGCCTTACAGTACAAACCATAGACTGTGGTAGAGATCATTATAGCCTGTTGCATCCTGCACAATATTGCTCTCAGGCACCACATCCCTGTCGATATTAATGAGGATCTGGAGAATGACCCTATGTGCCCCCCTGCACGTGCCCGTGGTGATTGTGGAGCTGTTCTCAGGTAAATACTGCATATGTTCCCACCCACAGTTGTTTGAATATGTGTGTACTGCTAATACTAGTTCCCATCTGTATTACACTATCAGTAGGATGCTGCACTGCACTGACATGTAACTGAGACTAGCTAGCCATACCAGCTTCATATATACTTATGTCTGATACACATTAGATGTGGGCAGGGCACAACAGCAGGTGGAGGTGGATTATGTGTGTGTAGAGCTTTTGGCTGGTGGGAGGTTTTGGGCTGACATACCTGGTATGTGGCTGCATGTGATAGGGGCTACTGTGCAGCCACACGTAGTTTCTTTGATACTTTGGGAGAAGCAAGGTGAAAGGCATGTGGTATGGCGTTAACAGTGGGAGGGCAGGCCATGGATAGGGCTGGTTGGCTATATGTGTGTTGTTGCCATTGACTGTTTTCTGCTGATTGTGAGGTTGGTATGCTCTGATGTGCAGGGTCTGTGTTAGTTGTTCTTGGTTTTCTCTACGTGGTCAGTGTTATTTGGATTATCTGTATGTAACATCCGTAAGGGGAATTACTGTGACACCACAGTGTGCCTGAATGTAAAGGTCATCATGTAGCACTCATATGGATGTGGGAAAGGATAGGGAACCTGTGAGGTGTCCAGCCAGGTGGAGTATTATTGTCCTCATTCTGTGGGATGTTGCATAGGCATGCAGTGCATTGTTGCATATTTACACGCTGTCAGAGACTGTTCAGGCCAGAGCGGCAAAGGTGTGGTGTACAATAGTCATGTTGAGGGCTATCTATGGGGGTGGAATTGGGGTTTAGTGGTGTTTTCAGGGGGAACAGGGCAAATATAGCTGATGACATCTGGACATATACCACAGCACTCACATACAAGCAGGTTAGGTGTGTGGTGGAGGAGAATGAGGCCCAGGACACCAACTGCATTGTGGACCCTAGGGTGGGGGAGTTATGTCCACACACACATGGAGGCTCTGATGGGGGGGAGGGGGGTAGGTGGACATATAGGCTATCCATGCTTTGCCATTATCAGTTTTACACAGTTGGGTAACATGCAGCCATCATGGTACGGTCACAAACACACATCAGGTGTGGGTTGGCAGACATACCTCAGCTGTTGAGCTATATTTTTGACAAATCATCAGCAAACATCTGTTTCTATACATAAAGGTATGAGATATACACACCACGGAACTATCTATGGTCACAGGATGGGGAGGTGCCCCTGCACAATTCGGTGTCTTACGGGAATTGACAGCGGGGTAGCGGACGACATGTACACACCAGAACACACAGTGAGGGGCACTGGGAGAGATATGGGGGACACAGGATGTTACTGCAGCCTTGGAGTGATGCAGGGACACGGTAGTGATCGAACAGTTGTGGTCATCATTTGGTACAGCAACACAGAGGTGTGGGAGGGGACAGATACAGTACAGACCCTTGTAGTTTGGCAAACAAACCTCAGAGTTCACTGTCACATAAATGAGATCTGAACGGTATGATGGTGAACACTCAGTCTGTACAGGATCTTGTGTGGTCTGGGAGCTGTGGAAAGGAAGGTGCAGTGTGTGCTGCACAGCTGGAACATGACATATGTATGTTTCCTTTGTTTTTTTCCAAACCACAGGACATACCTGTTGGGGCTCCTGGTGCTGTGGTGCATTGGCAGGTGACTGTAGGTCATCCAACATGCAGTGGTCTGGGGTAGGTGGTCCTTCAGCTACATTGTCTGTGACGACAATCAGAGGAAACACATGTCCTCACTAATGTGTCATATTATACATATGTTGTTGTTCAGCTCTTTTCCCTGCACCACCTTAACCTCTATCTTGCTGTTTGCGCACATATTCCCATGTGTTCCTGTCCAATCTTTCTTCTGCAACACTGTCTCTGTGACACGTCCAACTCAGTTGCATGTGTGTGGGGGTCCTACATGTATTGGTCCTACATGTACACCCTTCCCCGACATTATACCATCAGCCAACACCAGTGTATCATTGTATTTTACAGGGCCTTTAGGTGCACGAATCTCTGTGCAGATAGCAGCCATATGCTACTGCTGACACGCGCACCAAAGCATACTGTATGGGTGTGTTTCTTTGGTTTGACTGTGTGATTGTACAGTGTGCAGGCATTTCACATTATCATGTGGTGTGCGGGTTTGATACAACTGGGGGGCGGTGGTGACTGTCCTATCTCTACCTTACCTGTGTTTACCCTGTGAACATTGTGGATATGTGTTGGGTGTGGTGAGCAGCACTGTGCCCTGTGTTGTGACATACGACTGGTGAACAGCATATTTGTATTACAGATATCGCCATAATGTGAACATGCATCAACAGAGGCTTTACATATGGTGACATGGTGCTTCTACACATTTTGTTGGCATTTTCTCCCTTCACTGTGACGTGTTGTGGCTTTTGAATGACTTAGGTGATCCAAGACATACACTTGCTGAATGCACAAGGTAGGTTTGACCTTTTGTTTTTGGGAATGACATCAGCCCTCACATGTTATTATTATTATCATTATTATTACTAAGCATTTATAAAGCGCTGCTACATACGAAGCGCTGTACAAACATAACACGAGACAGTCCCTGCCTGTTAGAGCTCAAAATCTAATCAAGACAAAATATGAAATAAAGTAGATAATACATATAACAATTAGCAAGACAAGAACAAATGTTTATGGTGAGAACAAGAAAGGATGAGTTAGGAACAGAAAGCAATAGTGAAGAAATGGGATTTCAATTTGCATTTGAGGATGGCCACGGAGGAGGCTTGGCGGACAGTGACAGGTAGAGAATTCAAGGAAAAAGGTGCAGCCAGTTGAAAGGAGCAAGGTCTAGAATTAGCAGTACGAGTAAGAGGCATAGATAAACAAAGACAATTAGATGAGCGGTGTAGGCGAGAGGGGGTGTAGGTAGAGATGAGGGATGAATGGTAATGGGGGTAGACGAATGAATACATTTATAGGTTAGAAGGAGGAGTTTGATGATTTACGGTTTGTTTCAAATACATTTCATTTGGGCTCTGTGTTCACAAACACTGATGCACATGGGGTGGAGCTGTGAAACGCCTGTGTAACATGGGCATGGACATGGACATTGACATATCCATGTGACAGCTGCGTCTGCAGTTCCAAATCCCAAATGTGACCAACATGCAGTGTGTTGTGTGTTGTGATCATGTAATGTTTGCCTGTGTGACGTTTTATTATGCCCATAGTCATGTTTGAGTCTCTGCAATTGGTGCTGATGTTGCAAGCAGCATACCAATACATTATTTATCCTCTTCTGACACAGGGCAGTGGACAAACCAGGCACAGCTACTACAGTGCATCCGGCATCGCCATCATCGACCTGTTGGGGGACACACCACCATGGAACTATCCCGGGGAAATGGTGCCATAGGATGCTTGACCTCAGCGAGTGGGACACATGCCTAGGATGGACAGTGTTATTGTTGGAGTGGGACTTGGGCCCTGACAGACCCGTCCTACACACTGTTGGTGCCTTGCTCTGGCTGGGTGTCGTGTTCATCACAGAAGACACACATGACCTTTCCGATACTCTGGCATATTTGGATGTGACACTTGACTATGCATGCCCAGGGATTCAAGGACAGTTTTGACCTGACTTGTTGAATTGCAGACACGCTTTGCACTTTGGACACTGTGTACTGGTCCCCACATGCGCCACAAGGACTTACATTGTTGCTGTATGTTGTACATTCATCATATGTTGTGTTTTGGCCATGTGTGCGACATGGACCACAGGAAACGCTCATCTGTTTGGTTCACCATAAGCATACAGCCATGCGTGTGGAATAGGGGGAGCAATGGAGAGGTCCTTTTGTCTATGTCCACCTACTCTCCACTTTGACATGCTAGTGTTTTCCACAACAACGCTTTGCTGCACACCTACAGCTTAGATTGATGTTGTCACTCACCAAGGGTGTTTCCGTGCATGTGTGGCAGCACTGTATCATGTTGAGACGTACACGGTGCATGTGCATATGACTGAGCATGTTGTGGGAACACAGCATGTGGCAATATGGCTTTTGTATGGTTTACTGTACAATGTTTGCCATTACTTTCCATCTCTATATACTGTTGTTTGGGTTTGCCTACTGTACAGACGTGACGCTAAACATGTATTTAAGTCCCTTACATTGCATGTCTGCACACTCCTATTTATCCCCTGGGGTACGGACACTCACATTGCAACATTATATTTCGAATGTCGCAGTGTGAATGTCCATTGTCTTCCTGCAATTGTGCATTCCATGTGCCATGATATATGTGTACAGACACTGTACCATCACCAACCAGTGCAGGGGACCTTCTGCATAGTGTTCTCTCTGCATGTTTCTGCAGGTTGTCTCTTTGTATTGGTTTCTGGGTTCATGTGCCTCTGCTACCTGTTGGCATTTCCTCATTGTGCATTTGACCATAGTTTATGGTTACATTTTTGCAACTTTGATTCCTACATGAGGCATTATGTGGCAGCTGTAACATATACGTCCACATGTGTCTATAAACTGTCAACATTTTAACAACATATGCTGTTTTCATTTGTGTGTCTCCTGCATTGCCAGATAAATATGTTTTCAGGTACAGATCATGACTGGTGTGTGTTGAGTCCTCATCATGCACCACCTACTGTCTACATGCACTCATATGTTTGTTACACATTTGAGGCATGCAGCAGCATGTGGTGCGTGGGGGCCAAATGCATACTGCCCACCATGCACCTGATGCACAATATCTCTCCTGCCCCTCATTTGTAGATGTGCCAGTGACCTTTTCCAGAGAATGTGGTTTGCTGCCCTGCTACAAGTTTATTTGGTCTTTCACCTGGGATCTACTCACCTGGGTATTCTGATGGCGGTATCTACACTATTTGTGACAAATAACCAAAATAAAGATATGTGTTTGACATTCATTTGTCTCGGCTGCTGCTTGCTCACACTGACACTTGTATTTGATGCATTTCATGTCATATCCATGGCCCACCTGTGCTCCCATTCTTGTACGGTGCCAGCTGTCTATCTTCCAGGCGTTTCCGACAACACTGGATGTTGCAGGTTCCCATAGCCACCTTCCCTGTGGGTTACTAGTTTGCAATTATGGTCATAGTGGTTGTTTGGGGTAGTGGTTACAGACATGTGTTATGGTATCATAAGTTGCAGGTTTGATCCCCACATGGGTTTGTTTTGTAAAAGTATTCTGTTGTGCTAACATGACCATTTGGAACCTGCAGTTTCATCACCTCTGCACACACACACTTCCAGCTCTTCACTGTACACCAAAGTGTGCCCTCTGTTCTGCCTATCCATGACATATTGGCTGTTACATATGTCTCTCACTTTATAGGGTTTACATGGCAGTCTGCTTGGGGGATTGCCATTGCTGCAGTTCAGCTGGTCTGTGGCACGCTTGTTTACAGGTTTGATTATGTCTTGTTGTGTTCCATATTTTCCACTGCTCCACAGAGCATCCCCTCCCGCCCTTTGGCATTGGTTTATTTCCTCTTTTGCATGCGATCTCCACTGCACAGCATTTGGTTGTGTGTGTGCATATAGGTATCTTTGGGTGTTTTCCCAATCACAGACTGTGATCTGATCTGTACACACCATATCTGCATGTGCATTTGATCATGGTTAATGTAGGAGGTTTGCCTATCATGGCAGCCAGCAGGCTACTCGTGTGGTGGCCTGCAGTAATCATGTATGCAGCCTTTGCTGATGAGCTCACATTAGTAGTGTGGCATACCGGTTTGTGCATTGACACTTGTGCTAATGGTCATAGGTTTGCTTCCTCTCTGCTCTCTTTGATTTGTTTGCCTGTGCTGCACAGCTACTTTTGATTCCTGTGACAGCCATATCTGTGCAGATCTGTGTTGTTAGCACATTGTACCCTTATCACAGTTGTAAACCATCCTTCTGTCCATCTATGTGTGTCTGCCAGCTGTATGGCATCCTACCCTGCTGTGCATGCTGCTACCCCACATCCTGCACTGGTACACATTTCTGCATTGTGGGTTGACCCTATCCTGGTGACCACAGCAGACTGTTTGTGTGGTGACGTGCAGTCCTTCTTTAACCAGCCAGGGTTTACATAATAGCTATAGAGCTGTAGCCCACTGGTTATGTCACTGACGATGTAGAGCCAGAGGTTGTGGGTTCAAACTCATAGTGGGGTTATTTGATAGGGCTGTCCAAGGCATTATCCATTTTTAATGTACATTAGTGCTGCCAGCAAAAACACCCTGAGAGTACTGTAATCTTAAGGCACCCCATAAGGTACCTTAATAAGGCACCCTATCAAACACTTCATGAGTTGTCCTATAGGGGACATTATAGGGTGCCTTGGCGGACAGTATACTTTATAATGTGCCCTATGGCGTGCCTTATAGGGCACCTGATGCGGCACCTTAGGTTACGGCACTGTGAGGGTGTGTTTGCTGGCAACGCAAATTAAAATGAAACAAATCTGCCTCACAAACCACTGCTAAGACATAAAGGGTGATGTCTCAGGCAGTCATATGCAATAGCCACACTGGGGGATTGAACACATGACCCCTGTGCCATCAGGCAGTCTGTCAACCAATGTGCTACACCTTTGCTGCTATGTTTGTATGTCAGCACACCTACTTACAATTGGCGCGCATTAACGTGGCACGCCTCCCTCTATCGTGTGATAATGTGCGCCACGCAACCTATTGGCGATTCCTACGTCTAGACCGGAACGCCCCCTCTCCTCATGCAACCTGCACATTTTTGCTGGGCTCACATTAAGATGGTTTAGTGAACAGACCCCCTTGGTGTAACTGTTTAGCCAGTTATTGCTATGTGAAAAGGCATAGCACACTGGTTAATACACTGCCCTAAGTGCCAGGGGTGATGGGTTCGGGGCCCAAGTGTGTCAACAACCAGAGAAATGCATAAAAGACAGATTGTGCTTTAAAATGTCAGACACATCACTGCAATGTGTATCTGCAGCATAGATCCGTATATATATTGTTGGTGTCACCATATCCTATGTACCAGCTGTGGCATAGGCAAAAGCATGTTGCTAGTGCGCCGCAATGATGCACGTTGGCACGCGTAGGCCCTCCTGTGCTATGCGCGTGCGTGCGTCTGTGAGCAGGGCATTGGTGAAAATGGCCACCAGGTCTAGGAAGCCAGCATTCACCTGCCAGGAGCTGTGTCACCTGGCACGGCTCTTTTGTACAAGGAAGCACAAGCTGTTCCCAGGTTCCTCCATGCGTCAGGATCTGGTGAGAGTCCGGAGGGCCTGGGAGCGCGTGACAAGGCGCTACAATCGTGTGGCAGACTACCCACGTGAGGTAAGTGTATGGGGACAGGTCAGTATATCCATATACATATCCAGTGTCTACTGTAGCTGTGCATGCTGCTTTGTGTAGGTAGTCTATCTCAGTTATGCGTATTAGTTAAACCCACGTGCTATACTGTCTATCTATCACATTTGAGTGGATTGCCCTTTACCCAGGGGGCTAGGGAACTGATCACAGAGTTCCAGATGCCATCCTGGTGTCATGGCAGCTGCTGCTGTTGATGTGCTAGAACGCACTGTAACACACGTAGCCCATAGATCTGCCTAAGGAGGTTTTGTAGATATATAAAAGGATATAGCGATTTTAGAAAAGGTTCAGAGAAGAGCCACCAAAATGGTAAAGGGGATGGAAGGATACTCCTATGAAGAAAGGCTAAAAAGGTTAGGGCTCTTTAACCTGGAAAAGAGACGGCTGAGGGGAGATATGATAGAAGTCTATAAATTAATTAACGGAGTGGAACGGGTAAACGTAGATCAAATGTTTACCTTATCAGAATATAGAAAGACTAGGGGACATGCAATGAAGCTACAGGGTAAACTATTTAAGACTAATAAAAGAAAATATTTTTTCACTCAACGTGTAATCAAACTCTGGAATTTGTTACCGGAGGATGTAGTAAAGGCTGTTAGTGTAGCTGGGTTTAAAAAAGGTTTGGACAAGTTCCTGGAGGAAAGGTCCATAAACCATTATTAAGAAGGGACCCAGGATATCAATGCTTGAACCAATACAAGCATTGTGGAACCTGTGTCCCTTGGGGAAACTGCTAGGTGCATATGACCTAGATTGGCCACTGTTGGAAACAGAATACTGGGCTTGATGGACCTTGGTCTGACCCAGTATGGCATATCTTATGTTCTTATGTTCATCATGCAGTTATGGTGGGTTCCGCATTTGCATGGTCACACATCTGTCCTACCCCAGGGGTTGTGAGACATGCCCCAAATGGTCTGTCAGTCCCCCTGGTGATACGCGTGTGTGTGCCCCTGCCGTTTAAGACATCTGCCCTACACCCAGTTGCCCTGAGAGTCCATTAAAGTGGGTCCCCAGCCCCCCTGGTGGTATGGATTATGGCACTGTTGATATGTTCTAATCCCCCCAACCCCCAGTTGCCCTGAGAGCCCATTAATGTGGGTTCCCACCCCCCCTGGTGGTATGGTAGTGCTGCTGTTGCTTTTTTCTGATTCCCCCTACCCCCAGGAGTCCTGAAACCTGCTGAAAGTGTCCTGTCGGTCGACCTGGTGATATGGTGTATGTTGCTGATGATGCGTGCTAAGGCACCCTACCCCCAGGAGGCCTGCACCTGAGTGCAAAGGTGGGTATGGCAGCTAGATATTGTGTTAGGTGATGCCGGATTGGGACACACATCGGCCTTATTCCTCTGAGGCCCAGACCCCAGTACACATGTCTGTTATGACTCATGATTGTATGGTAGGTGCAGCTGGGTATGTACTGTAAACCATCACACCCCCAGCACCCATGAGACCTGCTTACAAAGGTCTGAAACAAATCCATATATCTATGATGTGTATGCAGTGTCAGGTCACACCTCAGGAGCCCCGTAACTGATTGCAGAGGAACATCATATATGCTGGTGTGAGGGTACAACACCTCACAATGCCCACACCACAGAAATCAAAACGTACCGGCCCAGAACCGTTCCATACTCATCGTAGTTCAACATCCAGGTATATATATCAGTGTTCATCATATGGTGTTAATCACACAATACTGCACATAAGTTCTCAGTAACCATGGGCCTACCAAATGCATACAAGAGACTAAACTGTCATACTGCACAAGCTCTTATAACATCACTAACCTTCTGTGCAGACCCTGACAAGCCACCAAATCTCAATCACTGAGACAGCACTTAACTGTCAGAAACATGCCTTGGGTCGCAAAGGGTGGCTGTCCTGCTTACCCCTCCCCGATTCTGCAGCCCCGAGCATCCTTGGCCCATCAGGGGAAAAGCACCTGTCCAGAAGAACATAGAACCAACAGGAAATACACAAGCAATGAGGAGCAACAGCACAAGCCAACACACCCAACTCAGGCCCCGCACTCACCCCTATTCAAGGTTACTAAGGCAAACAGCCAGTGGATTGTGGACGTCATGTTGGTTATATGTTATGAACACACATGCACGGACCTACAGCCACACATGCAGGTGGCACTGGTAACTGTTAGTAGAAGAAGCACTGGGCAGAGGTGCCGGAGCAGCGCGATGCTGCGCACAGAGATGCGTGATATGTGTGTGCCACCCACCAGAGATATATGGTCATTAATGCACCCTCGCATTGTCTTCCCCCCCTGGGTTGGGGACCTACGAAAAAAGGGCCGTGAGATGCGGCTGAAATGCTTGGGGTGCTGGAGCGGCTGCAAAGGCAGGCAATGTCAGAACGTGGCAGTGAGTGACGCAACCTCTACAGCTCTGTAGATAATGTCACAGTGGCCCACCAGCTTCTGCGGTGCCAAACTAATTACATGTGTTATGTGACTCACAAACTAGTGTTCTGATGACTGTCATCCCCCACAGAGGAGGACCATGGTGGTGAGGGGACATCAATGTCAGAGCGGCCCGTGAGGAGGCCCACTCGCCAATACACAGCAGAGAAGGAGGAGGGGGTGGCAGATGAGGTGGAGGGGGAGCAGGAGGAGGAGGCGTGGAAGGAGGAGGAGGAGGAGGCGGAGGTGGAGCAGGAGGTGGAGGAGGAGGAGGAGGGGGCAGTGGAGGTGGTGGAGGCCATGGATGAGGAGGTGCCAGGGGAGGAGGCAGCAGAAGCCCCTGAGGCTGATGGGGGCAATGGGGGACTGGATAGGGTGGAGGGTGGGGTGGGAGGGGAGGGTGAGTGTGTGGGGGTCATGTCGGGGGGGGTGGAGGAAGAGGGGAGTGTGGAGTGTGTTGAGGGTGGGTGGGAGGTGCCAGGGGGGAAGTGGTTGCTGTCGAGGGTGGGGTGGGAGGCATGGAACACAGGACAGCACAGGACACTGTGGGTCTCTGCCAGCCCCCGCATGTGTGCGGGAATGGTGCCCGTGTGGGTGTAGCTACGCCACCTCTTGCCACAGACAGGGTCCACGCACATGCCACCACATACACACATGGCACAATGTGTGTATGTTGTGGTAGGTGCGTCCAGGACCTGTCTGTGGCAATGGACGGCATGGTGCACTGGCTGGGGGCCCTGGAATGCACCGTGCGGGTGCTGGCAGGTACCGTTCAGTGGGTGGCTGTCAAAATGCAGCGTATGGTGGGTAGGGATGCTACATCTCAACAGCCATCCACTGATGGGCATCACAGGAGCATTTGATGGCCCCTGTGATGCCCACACATGTGCCCTGTGCTATCCTATGTTCCAGAGACCAACAGTACAACTGGATACGCGCACTGTGCATTGGGGAATGTTGTCAAGTGGAGACTGGGCCTGATGGACCGTGTTCTCAAACAATATGGCATACTGAGGGAGGAGTGGCCTAGTGGTTGGGGCAAGGTACCACAGGCCGGAAGGTCAGTGGTTCAAATCCCACTAGAGGACAGCAACCTTGGGCCGGAATGACTGGGGTTTCTAGTCCCACAGGTGCTCCTTGTGGTCTTGGGCAAGCCACTTAACCTTCCAATGCCCATGTTCCCTGTAAGTATTAGTGTATGTGTCTCATATCCCCTCGTGTTAAATGTATCCCCCGACTGCTTTGACCCAGTGAAAAGTGGGATATAAATATGTTATGCCGAAAGTGTTACTGTACATATTTTCATGTACCTGTTTTACATACCGTATAAATACATGTTTGATACAAAAGCACAATGATCATGTGTCTCCCTTACACACAGACTGTGTATGTAAGCATGGCACATGCGTGTAGATCAGTATGTGTATACAAGGTAGACATGGGTGTCATACGTGGACTGTCTCCACATGCAGTTGTGGGGGCAGGCCATGTGCGTAGGCGTGTGAGCCCAAGGTGGACCCTGTGATGTGCCAATGTGGAGCATGTCCTAATGTACCTGGTCACGTGCATGCTGTGTGCAATGTGTGGGAACCATACCTGATGCACCATGCCTCTGTGCCAATAGGGGGAACGGCTAGCAGCAGGTTTGTGGCATGGATCCTTGGAGATTTTAATCTTGCCTCCACACCACCTTCAGTGTCCAACTCCTTCCTTGATGCCATGATCAACTTACACTATGATCAAATCGTAAAAACATCCACTCATAAACAAGGAAATCTTCTTGACCTCATATTTGCACCATCAGTACACCCGAATCTGATAAACCAACCTGAGCCCCTATCAACCCCCGTCCCCTGGTCTGATCACAAACTTATCTCATTCATCATTCCATCTACTGAATCTCCAAACAAGTCACCAAATGCTTACCTACCACCAAAACCAGCACGATTCCAACCTTTTAACATAGATACAATCACCTCCCTTACCATGCCAAAACTCTCCACTATACCTAACAACATCGACGACTCTGTATCAAACTGGAACAATGCTCTTCGACTATCAGCACAACCTACCACTAAACAAGACAAAACCTCTACCAACTCTTCTATCGCCAAGAAAAAGAACGCACCATGGTTCTCATCAGAGTTACGAACCTCCCTTCAACAACTGAGGAGATTAGAGAAGAAATGGAGACACTCCCTAAACCCTCATGATCAGTCCATTTACCTAGCCAACTTAAAGTCCCATCGTCAGCTAATCTGGGATAAGAGAAGAGAACACCATACAAAGCTACTTAGCCGTTCCCTCAACAAACCAAAAGATCTCTTCCAAATAGTAAAATCCCTAACTACTGAACCTCCCTCACCACAACAGGAATTTATACACCCACAACTATATGCTGATTACATTCAATCCAAGGCAATCAAGACCACTGAATCAACCACAAGTGTAACCAAGCAATCCTCCAACATCCAACTCACACTCAATAATTTCTCATCTCCAACTCCAAAGTCTATTGAAGAAATTATTACATCCATCAATGCCACTACCGCTCCAAATGATCCATGCCCGGCCTTCTGGATCAAATCACTGAAAACAGAACTTAGCCCATACATATCAGCATTAGCTGACCAGTCCCTTAGATCCGGGATATTTCCATCAGCTCTCAAGCACACCTCCATCCATCCTCTACTGAAGAACAACAAACTGGATCCGAAAAAGGAAGACTCCTATCGCCCAATTTCAAACATTCCTTTATTAGCCAAGATCCTAGAAAAAATCGTACTCAGACAAATTCAACAACACATTGATTCCGAGGCACCACTAGATCTAAACCAACATGGCTTCAGGGAAGCCCATGGAGTTGAAACTCTTCTAACTTCTCTATTGAACACACTCATTAACACAACAGACAATATCAGAAATGGAGTCGCTATGATCTTCCTAGACATAGCAGCAGCATTTGATTCTGTCGACCACAACCAACTACTCACCAGGCTCCACGAAAAAGGAATTCAAGGAACGGCACTGAATTGGTGCAGATCTTACCTAGAAGATCGTTGGCAACAAGTACGGACTGGGGAGACCACATCTCAACCTTTTCATCAGAAGCAAGGAGTTCCACAAGGTTCCTCTCTTTCAGCCCTTCTATTTAACATATATATGCAACCTCTCTGCAACATCTCCCGCTCATTCGGAGTATCATGTCTTATCTACGCAGATGACGTGCTCTTATTCACTCCAATCAATGTATTAAAACCTGACTACACTACTCTAATCACCTGCTTCAACTCAATATCAGATTGGCTACTCACTCAAAACCTCAGAATCAATTTTAAAAAAACCGAAGTCCTGATTGTCACTAGGAACAAAGACTTCTCTCCCCCACCAACTCTAAAAACACGTGATGCTGATCTACCACTCAAAACCTCAATACGTTATCTGGGTGTTATACTTGACCAACGACTTGAATTCAAAGAACACATAAAAAATACTGTAAAAGCCATTTACTATAAAATCAAGACCCTTCGACACCTCAGACCTATGCTTGAACCATCTGACTTTCGTACAACCTTCCAGGCATTAGTCACTCCTCATTTTGACTATGCAAATATCGTTCTTCATGGCCTACCCAAGAGCACTCTAAACCCGCTTCAATTGGCCATGAATACAGCGGCCAGAGTTCTTCATGGATCCCAAAAGAGTCAACATATTACTCCCATACTATTTGACCTCCACTGGCTCCCACTAGCTGGCAGAATCTTATACAAAGCTCTCATCCTTACCTTTAAAGCATTCCACCATATCTCATCATCCTCCTTATCTGATCTCCTCCAACACACACAGAACACCAGATCTAGACGTTCTGTAACAGAGAACTTGCTAACAATCCCAAAAGACAGCAAAAAACTCACTCAAACAACCACTTTAAGAGCATTCTCTTCCTTCGCCCCTAGATGCTGGAACACGCTACCACCTAGTATTAGAGCACAAAAGGACCTGTCCCAGTTCAGAAAATCCATAAAAACATATCTCTTCCTACAACACTTCTCTCAATATACTGACCCCCCTCCCACACAGACCATTGACCACGGCTAGCCAAATAAGCTCCTGAAATCTTACCACTTGATCTAGACCAGGCCTCACAAACCCTACCTTTAAAACTCAAGCATTTAAGAACCTATTGTAAATAATTGAAAATATCTGTTAATTGTTAATCCCTGTTATCCATGTTTTTATTCCCTGTTCTCTGTAAACTTAACATTTGTTTTTATGTTTAAGTACAAAACTTGTTAAAATGTAAACCGCGCTGATGTCAAAAGTGCGGTATATAAAAGCTGTTAAATAAAAATAAATAAAATAAATAAATAAATGGAGGTTAGGATGGAATGCTGTACCCAGGAGCTGCTCAGGGGGCTAGATGTTGGAGCAACATAGATCAATGCATGTTACAGGGATGAGCGGTGGGGGAATACATGCGCTAGTGACGGGTGATCCGCTGACCACAGCAAGCCACCTTTCTCTGCCTGTGCCGCATGCCAGCCTATGTGGGAAGACAGCCACATAGGCCCTGGTGTGGGCATGGATAACAGTCACACATGTGTGTCCAATGAGGGAGAGTATATGGGGTGGGAGATGGTGGCAGATCCCTACACCAGACAGTTTCCACCATGAATATCCTCCGCCATCCTTCTGTCCGTCTATGTGTGTCAGCCAGCTGTATGCCATCCTACCCTGCTGTGCATGCTGCTACCACACATGCTGCACTGGTACACTTTTCTGCATTGTGGGTTGTCCCTATCCTGGTAACCACAGCAGACTGTTTGTGAAGAGACCTGCAGTCCTTCTGCAGCCAGCCAGTGGTTTGTTAGCAGCTGTAGCCCACTGGTTACTTCACTGCCTGTGGAGCCAAAGGTCATGGGTTCAAACCCAAGGTAGGATTATTTGATAGGACTGGCCTAGGCATTGTCTGTTTTTAATGTACATTAGTGCTGCCAGCAAAAACACCCTCAGAGTACCGTAACCATAAGGCGCCTTATAAGGTGCCCTATAGGGGACATTATAGGGTGCCTTGGCGGACAGTGCACTTTATAATGTGCCCTATGGAGTGCCTTATAGGGTGCCTTATGCGGCACCTTAGGCTATGGCACGTGAGGGTGTGTTTGCTGGCGGCACTAATTAAAATAGAGATAAAATGCCTCAAAAAGCAATACGTACACGCAAAAGCTAATGCCTCAGCCAGCCTTATGCATTAGGCACACTGGGGGATCAAACTCATGACCCCTGTACCATCAGTTAGTGTATTGACCATTGTACTACACCTCTGTTTCTGTGCTTGAATGTCTGCGCGCCTACTTAAGATTACCGCGCGTTAACGTGCTTAGTGGCGTCTCGCACGACATTATCGCGCGATAATCCCGTTTTGCTACGTTAAGACCGACACGCCCACTCCTTTTATGGCAGCCTGCACACTATCACCGGGTGCACGTTAAGACTGCTTAGTAAACATACCCCAAAGTATTTATTAAAAGATGTAGTCTGGTAATATTTTGGGTAAAAACATGATCCCTAAGGGTAAAACTTCTAAAAATGAAATGTTTAAAAAGTGAACAACATCCGTGTTGGGATTCTTAGAAGTAACCTATCTGGATAAGCGTGATTGTCGGCTAATAGCATTGGCCATAAAAGTTGGGATTCCTGAAAAAGTACAAAATCAATCTTAAACGGGGGGCTGCCTAAAAGAAGGATACCTCTAAATTAAGTAAAGTAGGACTAAAATGCTGTACTGTAAAAATTAAATTAGGAGTAGATGAAACACCATAATCGGGCAAAGGTGAAAACATAGGTGTCCATATTTAAAACATTGAAAAATAAAACCTTAATGTAACTAACAATGAGACAACCCATTGATTAAAAAAGCAAACTAAAAAAGGGGGATAAAACTAAATCTGGTAAATGGATAGATAAGATTGCCATGATTTATAACATATTAAACCCAAATTGTACTTGAATTCTAACATGAATGTAAACCCAAATTGTACTTGAATTCTAACATGAATGTGTAGAAGGCACTAATCTAAAATCAATAAAACTATCATATTCCATTAAAAAGCTAAAACCATAGATAAAACTACCACTAAGAGGACAAGAAATATCATAACCCATATAAAAGTGGGACTAAAAACTAGCTGAATAAATTAAATAAATAAATAAGATCACTACACCATAAAAGATGGCGGTACCCGGGTAAAGCATAAATCTAGAGTTACACACCAGTGCTACATAATGAGTGGAATTTTGTAATAAAATGTATGTAGTGCTCCTTGAAATGGAAGAGTCAAAACTGGGTGTTCCAGTAGCATTGTAGTGCAGCGTAATAACCAGACAACTGTACAATAAAGTTCAAAGGGTATTGTGAGGTAATAAGGTACGAAAAGTAATAGATTAAGGGACCGAGATCAGCTTGGTCTACAGCACATAAAATATGGAGAGATTATGTAAAAACATAAAAAACCTTTTCAAAAACAGTTATATTGATGTTCATCTAATTATGGGAGAGGGGTGAGGGGAGGGGGAAGGGGGAGGGGAAGAGATATTAAAAATATAAATATAATTATATAAGAATATAAAAATATGAACATTTATAAAATATGATATAAGGGAGGGACAAAAAAGCAACTAATTAGAAAAAAGGGGCTAATTAAAGGGGCCAATATTAAACATATTAAATAAATAATAAATATATAATAAAAGTAAGGAAAAAAAGTATGGAATAAAAACGATAAAAGTCGCAAAACACAGAAAGATCTAAAAATCACAAAAACATAGCAAGATCTTGATCAAGTTAAAGCCATGGGGATGCAGGGTTTTCAACAGAAAAATATATCTGTTCCAATCGAAAAAGAGTTTGTTCCACATTTCCTCCTCACCATTTTAAGTACTGCAAACTTCAGATCTGATGTCTTGTGACCTTTTTCCAGCCAATGTTGAACTAATGATTTCTGCTCCAACTTTCTTTTCAGACAGCTGTGGTGTTCTATAATCGTTGTGCGGACATACCTACTAGTCTTATCTACATAAATCAAGTTGAACAGACACAATTGTGTCACAATTTGAAAAAGCTTTTAAGTCATATTTCTTCTGAGTGGTTGGATGCTTAAAGAACGACTTGATCACCAAGATGTAGGCGCATATGGAACATCTCCCACATTTATAGTGACTCACCACTTTTGGCGGGGCTAGGTGCATCGGAAAGACGAGGGAATGAGAACATTCACTAAATTGCTATTGCGTTTATGGGCTACAGTGATCTCCCAATTAGAAAAAAGAGGAATCGTCTGGAGAATAAGCCATTCCTAAGAATTTTTTTTTAATTCTTTATTTAAGTTTTCCAAAGAATTACAACAGAAAAACCCGAAAAAATGAAATAACACATCCCTTTGAACATAAGAAAAGAACCTTAACAACCCACCCCGACACCAACCCCCTCCAATTCAGTCAGCCGTCCTAAAAAGGAACAAGAAGAAACAAAAAAAGAGGCTTGCAAGGACTATGATAAATCACAAAGGCTGCCCCATACCATGCGCAAACATGATTGACTGATTACTCCCTTGGTCACAACATATTGTGCTTTTGGTATACAGGGGTATGTTTACTAAACCGTCTTAATGTTACCGGCATTAGTTGCAGTCTTACTGTGACGAATGCCATATAAGGTAGTGGGCGTTCCGGTCTTAAGGTAGCATTTCAGGTTATCGCGCGATAGAGGGAGTCGTGGCACGTTAATGCGCGTTAGCCTTAATTAGGCGCACTGACCTACAAGCATAGCAACAGAGGTGTAGCACAATGGTTAATACATTGACTGATGAAACAGGGGTCATGAGTTTGATCCCCCAGTGGGCTTAATGAGTAAGGCTGTCTGAGGCATTACCCTTTACTTTAAATCAGTGCTGTCTGAGGCATTTTCTTTTTTAATGTGAATTAGTGCTGCCAGCAAACACACCCTCACAGTGCTGTAACCTAAGGTGCCGCATAAGGCGCCCTATAAGGCACTCCAGAGGGCACATTATAAAGTGCACTGTCCGCCAAGGCACCTTATAATATTCCCTATAGGGCGCCTTATAGGGCGCTTTATAGGGCGCTTATGAGGCACCTTAAGGTTATAGCACTGTGAGGGTGCTTTTGCTGGCAGCACTAATGTAAATTAAAAAAGGAAATGCCACAGACAGCCCTATCAAATAACACCACTGTGGGATCAAACCCATGACCTCTGGCTCCACAGTCAGTGAAGTAACCAGGGGGCTACATCTCTATAGCTACTAACAAACCCCTGGCTGGCTACAGAAGGACTGCAGGTCACCACACAAACTGTCTGCTGTGGTTATCAGGGTAGGGTTAACCCAACCGTACCCATGATGCACTGCACATGCAGATCAGCAGTCTACAGATGATCACAAGATGGGGTATGCACCCACACAGCACATCGGCCTGGTAGGGGGAACTGACTGTGTGTGTTACTGGCACAGAGTAGCTACAGACCGACACATTGTGGGGGTACTGTGCTCACCCTGAGGGCGAGGTGGGGTGCCCAGCACCAGGTCCGCAGCACCTGGGTTAGCTGAGATAGGCTATGCTGCAGGTTGCCTACAGTGCCAGTGTGTGATAGGTAGTCCTTTCAGAAACACCTAGGATACACCTGTGTCCCTCTGTATTTCTCAATCATGTCTAGCCCTTATGGATTATGATGCACCCAGAATAGTGCATATCCTGTGTGGGTGCCATGGTCACATGGTTTAAGTGAAGGGGGGTGTTTGGACCCATAGGCGGATTATGTAGCACCACCCAACCTGCCCTCTGGGGCTCAGGGTAGGGGAAAGGATCTCCCACTAACAGATCCACGTTCTACATCCCTACAATGATGGCAGTAGAGGGGACCATCAACCCCTGTCCTGCTGGGGAACAGGCACCCTACAGGGCAGTCAATGCAGATCTGCACACATCCATAAGGTAATGGCAGACAGACAGTAGGCCTGGAAATGCTCAGCTGCCCCCCACCACTATCTGACAGTCTCCAGCCGCTGCACCCTGCAAGGTGTTCCAGCCATACACATACTAACTGCAGACAGTCTGCTAGCTAGTCCATAGTGCATATTCCTGGAGGAGATGTGTGCATCCAAAACTGGGATGTGAGCGCACACACACCAAGCAGATAAATCAGTGATTAGGCCCCAGAAAAGAGAACTCATAAATATCACTTAAAAAAAAATACAACATAGCACTATGGGGGAGCCTAGCCATGCTGTGGTCACTGCTCAGTCAGGGTGAGAGTCACCACCCAGCAGGACATGCTGTGGCCACCCTGTCAATGCAGGTGGTGGCCGGGCACTACAATGTCCCAGCCATTGCCCTAAGCCCTGTGCAGATGTATCCTGCCCAGGCCACCCTGTCCGGCCATACCCACAGTACCTTGCTCCTCATTATGCACATTGGCAGGCTAACACTGGAAACAGTGCAAGCAGTGTGGGCTGAGTAAGGTGTAGGCAACCACAACACACTGGATAGACAGACACACACTCCCACATCTATTCCAGCATTGTGCAAATATAGAGGCTTTTGGCAGCCCTGGCCACCACACCAGTCCTGGGCACAGTGCAGGCATGGCTATGGTACGCAATACTGTTGGGGTCACTCCCCGGGATGGTAAACACTGTCAGAAACCAAACCTGAAACACACGCCACAGATATCAGAAAGGTTGCTGTGATGTAGCTCTATCAGCAAATTGTGCTTAACTTAGGAATTGATATCTGCCATTAATCATAGCAACCTTCTGATAGATGTGTAACGTATTTCCAAGTTTAGGTCGGCATTGCTAAGGTATGCAAGTGCTAGCACTGGGAGATGCTGCTGCGTGCAGGGCCCAACAGCCTGCCTCTCCATGAGGCTTTGGATAGTGGAGCCTGTGGGTGTGGGTGTTTATGCCCCTGTTGGCCGCTGCTCTAGGGCAGAGGTTCCCAACTCCGGTCCTGGTGGGGCAAACACGGTTCAGGTTTTCATGCTGTCCCTAATGAATATGCATGAGATACATCTGCATACAATGGGGGCGGCACATACTAATGCAGCACAGGCATATTTATTAGGGACAGCATGAAACCTGAATGGTGTTTGGCCCTCCAGGACTGGAGTTGGAAACTCTGCTCTAGGGATTGCACATGTTTATGGTGTCTGTGCTCTGTAGGGTAAAATATAGGTGTTTCAGGCATGTTTATTTTATCTACAATAAAGGTTCCGTCTTTATTACCACGGTTTAGTACTGGGTAAAATATGGGGACAGAGTTAGCAGGAGCCACGGCTGGGATTTGAACTTGTGACCGTTTGCTCCTGAACCCACTGGCTGTATGTACTGCACCACACTATTGCCATAGGGACAGTTCTTTCCCTGGGGATACCATGACTGTTCGTCAGACAGACCCTGTCTGTTGCACTGCACGGCACCCACCTAAACGGGGCTAGGCCATGGTCTGCTGTAGGCAGATGCCATTGCCCCCTCTGCCACCAGCACCCCTCCGCTACCATGCTGCCATGCCATTATGCCGGTGGTTCTGGTGGTGCGCAGTCCCAGGCCATCCAGTATGCCGGTAGGCAGCTGCCTATGGTGTGGGTTCTTGGATAGGGGTGCCTACATGGACATGTGCGCTTCCCCCACAGCACCGCCTGACAATGTTATGTGCCCTTGGGGGTACCTGCTGGGTAATCTCCCCTGTGACACTGTTGGACACACACTCGTGCCCATGTTGGACCCTTGTCAGTTGCTGTCTTGCTGCTTTACAGTTTTGGCATTCCTAGGCATCTGCCTAGCCCGCACTGTGCCCCAGCTGGACCACACCATGTGCCGCCTGCAGGCCCCTGTATCCCATTTACAGCATCAGTGCAGTTGCCCTTGCCTATGTGCCCACTCTGCTGTTGCTGCACATGTGCATGCCATAACAAACCTGCCCAATCTAAACGACAGAAACCCTGATAAGCGCTATTTCAATGTGGGCTCATTCACTTTGTAGGGGGACAGAGCATAGACCCTTCCAAACATGATATCTTAATTTATACGCTTTGTCAGTAGTGTTGCTTTATGTTTATCATTAATATCACTATTGGCCAGCTTGGTTATTGGGATTTTAGATGTGGTTGTGGTCCTTTTATATGTTTATTTGCCTCTTTGTTCCCTGCACATGTATCACAACTATCACTTTTCTGGGTTTCCCTGCCTTTGCTACACATTGTTGACTGAAATGGTTTCTCTCTCCTGCAAATGTGCCTTAACGCGAGGGTTTCACTGGCATTAGTGTTCAGACCTGGATTTCACAGCGTTAGTGTGCCTGGAGCCTCTCCCCTCCCACTCTCCACCCATTGACCCCTTCTCTCCGCCCTCTGGGAATCCTTACTCCACCCTTCAGACCCGGATTTCACAGCGTTAGTGTGCCTTAACGCCGCCGCAGCATTATCGCACGCTAAGTGACGTTATTGCGTGATAATGTTACATTATTGTGCGATAATGTCACTTATCGCACGATAATACAACCGCTGCGACGTTAAGACGGTTTAGTAAACATACCCCATAATCATATAAGGGTTTCCACTTGAGCGAGGTAGAAGGCATAGGAATTGAACCATATCGTGGCATCTGCTCATATTTATAACATAAACATAATCGATTCCACCATGTGTGCCAACTGAGTTCTGTCTTATGTTTCCAATTGGCAATTACAAGATGCAGTGCCACTCCCATCCAATGTTCCCTCTAATTTTCTGTAGGCTGTGTGCACATAAAATATCAGCTGTGCAGCTTTTGAAGGAAGGTTAAATTTCTGTGCGCCACATAACGACACTCGGAGTTATATACTTTAAAATTTGACTACACGTCAGAATGCAGTATGTACACCACATTGATTTTAATCAAATTAAATGAAAATAGATGATTACTAAATGAAGCAGGAAATTTCTAGTAATTACAATCATAACTTTTAAATTTTAGGACGTCTGTGTTGTTTTCTATCAGAATCAGAGCCGTAATTTTTGTGCACTCTGTTGTAAAGTATGTGCGCTCGCTCAGCGAGGTGTGTGCGCGCGCACACGCGCACAGCTTAGAGGGAACAGTGCTCCCATCATAAAGTCAAGCAGGAAATGGCATTCCCTCTGTAACGACGGGATGTCAGTTGCTGAATGGAAAACAATAATAGACCAAGAGAGAGTGGCCCTGAATCCCAAGATATCTTGAATTCGGTTCCAAATCGGAATCCAGTAGGACTGAACATTAGGGCAATCATAGACCACGTGCCTTAAAGTGCCAGCATCCCTCTGACAAGACCAACACACATTGCCAATTGATTTAGCCCACTTAGATACCTTTATCGGGGTAAAATGAGCTCTGTGCGCAAAAAAGTATAGTGCCTGGGAAATAGAGGCAGATTGAGAAATTCTAATTAATTTACCCCAAAATTTCCCCCACAAATCCAAAGAGAGAGTATCCCCAGTGTCATGTTCCCATATCCACTGAGTGCCAGAGGAATGTAAAGAGGGACGATGAGCTACTAACTGATAATAATAAGAAGCCACCCCTGTGGCCTGTTGGGCTTTTCCAATTATGTTAAGTAACCCCCATTCTTCAGGTAAAGATCTGATATCGATAAGGGATTTCCCTATACAGTGTCTCAACTGAATCCACTGAAAGTATAAGGATCTAGGCAAGTCAAATTCACGCTGCAGACACACAAAAAGCTTCCACTTACCATCAAATATCAACTGCCCTATAGACCAAATACCCCTGTGAAACCATTGCTTCCAGGCGAACGGATTTTGTTGAATTTTTTAAAAAGGGCTATACCAAATGGGGATAAGTCTCAACAAGCATTTTTCCCAAGTAATCATACTCGCTAACTGCTGGAAAGCCTTTTGGGTGTCCATGATAACCCTATGGAACCTCAACCTCTCTGAAGTCACCATGCCAGGGAGGAGCCTCAAGAGAAACGGAGCCATCAGTCTCTTTTCCATGTCAAGCCACATTGGACATTGATCCTTAAACTTCTCAACCCATCATGACCCCTGCTCTAACAGAAAAGCGCAGTGATAAGCCTGAAAATCAGGAAAGTTCACACCCCCCTCCTCTTTTTTGGACTTAAGCTTCCTAAGAGCAATCACAGGCGCTTTGTTTTTCCATAGAAACCAGACAAAAGTTCTTTCCACTTGCCGGTATGTTTTATTTATTTATTTTATACCACATTCTTTAGAATCAGTGCGGTTTACATGTATACTAACAGGTACTTTTTATTCCCTTGTCCCCAAAGAGCTCACAATCTAAGGGGCTTGTTTACAAAGCCGCAGTAGCTGTTTCTGATCGTTCATTGAAATCAACGAAATAATGATTGGAAACCACTGCCATGGCTTTGTAAACAAGCCCCTAAGTGTACCTGAGGCAATGGAGGGTTAAGTGGCTTGCCCAAGACCACAAGGAGTGGCCATGGGATGACTAGAGACCCCCAGTCCTTCTGGCCTGAGGTTGTTTGTCCCCATGTGGGAATTGAACCCCTGGCCTTCCAGCCTGAGGTAACCTGTCCCAACCACTGAGCCACTTCTCCCTATCTGAAAAAGAAGACCGGCAGCATTTCTAATACGTAGTTCACCTTGGTAGTAATAGTCATCTTTATCGCTTCAAGACGTCCCCACCAAGATAAATAGGTCGGCGACCATTTCGCAGTCATATTTCGTACAGTAGTAAGGAGAGTCTCTTCATTTATATTGCAGTGTTTCAGTAAGTGGATGGCAATAATGAACTCCTAAATATTTTACCATTTTGGATTCCCATACAAAAGGGTAGTCGGTCAAGTCTGCACTACAAATTTGCAAATTCAAGGGAAACGCTACAGACTTAGTCCAATTAATTTTATATCCTGATAGCCCTAAGTATTGGTCTATCAACTCTAGGACAGCCGGGACTGAACTGGGCACAGTGAACAGCAACAGATCGTCAGCATAGGCAGAATGCTTGATTTCCATGCCAGCAATAGGCACACTAATGACCGCAGAACTCTGTCTCAACAGCAGAGCCAAGGGTTCCAAGGCAAGATTAAATAGGATAGGTGAAAGGGGGCAGCCCTGTCGGGTGCTGTGTCCTAAGGGAAAATCTCTAGATTGAGTCGCAATGTGGGGCAATGGCTGGGACATTGTAGTGCCCGACCACCACCTGCATGGACAGGGTGGGCACAGCATACCATGCGGGGGGGGGGGGGTCACTCTCATCTTGACTGAGCAGTGACCATGGCATGTCTAGGTTCCCACATAGTTCTCTACAGTGCTTCTCTCAAGTGATATCTGTGTGTTTCCTGTTCTGGAGCCCAATCACTGAGATACTTGTTTGGCGTCTGTGCTTACATCCCATCTCTGAGTGCACATAGTTCCTCTGGGAATATGCACTATGGACTGGCTGGCAGACTGTCTGCAGTTAGCATGTGTATGGCTGGAACACCTTGCAGGGTGCAGCAGGTGCAGACTGACTGTACCCTCTGCTGTTGAATGTCAGATCATGGTGGGGGGCAGCTGAGCTTTAACAGGCCTACTGCCCTGTCAGTGCCCTTGTGACAAGTACAGATCTGCATCAACTGCCCTGGACAGTGCCCTTTCCCCACCAGGCCTGGGGTTGCTGGTCACACAGCCCTACATCACGTCCCTCTACTGCCCCCATTGGAAAGATGGAGAGGGTGGGTCTGTTGGGGGCAGATCCTGTCCACCATTTTGACCCAGAGAGGGCGGTTTGATAGGTGGTGCTACATAATCCGCATGTGAGTTCAGACACCCCCCTGCTCTTATAACAAGTGACCATGACAACCACACTGGATAGGCACTATTCTGGGTACATCATGTTCCAAAAGGGCTAGACGTGACTAAGGAACACAGGATTACCCTATCCTGGTAACCACAGCAGACATTTTGTACGGTGACCTGCAGTCTTTCTGTAGCCAGCCATTGCTATGACAAAAGCCATCAAGACATAGCCCACTGGTTAATACAATGACTACCAAAACAGAGGTCATGGGTTCAAACCCTCACTGGTCTCAGTTTATTAAGGCTGTCTGAGGCAAGTCCTTTTCATTCCTGTAACAGTCAGACACATCTCTACAATCTGTGCTGCAATCCAAAAACACCCTCACCTCAGTGCCCTAACCTAAAGTGCCTTATAAAGTGTCCTAGCTTTGGGTTTACCCTATCCTGGTAACCACAGCAGACATTTTGTGCAGTGACCTGCAGTCTTTCTGTAACCAGCCCTGGCTGTGGTAAAGGCCATAGAGGTGTAGCACACTGGTTAATACAATGACTTCCCAACCAGTGGGCATGGGTTCAATTCCTCTCTGGTCTAACATCAAGAAGCATGCCTGAAGCAGGTTTATTTTCCATGCCTGTAACAGTCAGACACATCTCTGCAATCTGTGCTGCCAGCCAAAAACACCCTCACCTCAGTCCCGTACCCTAAGGTGCCTCAGAGCGTGCCGCATCATAAGGCGCCCTCCAAGGTGCTGTAATCTGATGTGCCCTAGGCCTAGATGGCAGAAAGCCTGCCACGCCGTAACATAAAGCGCCATTGACCACAACATACCGGTTCCGCCATATATTACTGCGCCACTACGGATAGATTGCCGTATACCGGGCATGCCACTGGCACGTGTGATAGCGCGTCATAGCGCGTGTTACTTCGCCTCATGGCATATGCGCCACTTAATTGCATCATCACACCCACGTAATTGCTTCATCACACCCTGCACATCAGACAACATGGAGAGAAGATCGAGAAAGCCAGCATTTAGCCACAGGGACCTGCACCTTCTGGTCCAGTTGATATGCACAAGGCAGAGGCGGTTATTCCCTGGCCAATCAAGGCGCCAGGACCTCACCAGGGTGAGGAGGGCGTCGGCACGCCTCACCAGGCGCTTCCACAGAGTCGCTGACTACCCACGTGAAGTAAGTGCATGGGGACAGATCACACAATGGAAGGAGTGCAACACAATAGCCAGCAATCAACACGCATCATACATGCACAACATGGTAAAAGGACCAGTCTGTAGGCCAACCTGTGATCAATGCTGTTGTGCGCAGGTCTGCCCCATCCCCAGGTGCCCGCACACCTCATTACAGAGATCTGTCATAAATCCTGGTGCTCTAGTAGGTACGCATGCTGTTGTGTGCAAGTCTGACCTATCCCCAGGAGGCCTCATGCCTGGTTAAAGAGGTCTGTTATTCATCCCGGTGCTACGGTATGTGCGCAGCTTGCTGTGTGCACGTCTGCCCTATCCCCAGGAGGCCTCATCCTGGTGTTATGGTAGGTGCTCCTGTTGATGTGCGCAAGTCTGCACTATCCCCAGGAGGCCTCAGGCCTAATTACAGAGGTCTGTTATTCATCCTGGTGTTATGGTAGGTGCTCCTGTTGATGTGTGCAAGTCTGCCCTATCCCCAGGAGGCCTCGGGCCTCATTACAGAGGTCTGTTATTCATCCTGATGTTATGGTAGGTACGCAGGTTGTTGTGTGCAGGTCTGCCCAACACCCAGGTGTGCTCTGGACTATACAGAGAGTATGGAATCACATCCCCTGGACATCAGCATGCCTATTCCACATATGCCATGGTGCTGCCATGTCATGCAAGGAGAGGGCAGCGACCCGGTATGGGGTGCCTGGGAGGCCGCACACAGGATGCGTAGGTGGCACACCACACATGCCCAGCCTCACACGCACACATGCAGGTGGTGGTGACAGCTAGTATCGGACCCACTGGCCACAGCTGGAGCAGCCCCCTGCTGCTCACAGCCATGTGTGATATGCAGTAGGCGATGGCCAGGGATATCTGTTCCCTAATGGTCCCAAACATTGCTTTCCCCCCAGGTGGAGGACTTACAGAAGAAGGGGCGCGAGATGCACCTGCACAGTCCACGCTACCTCGACCGCCTGCAGCAGGAGGCGATGGCCCAACGTGACGGTGAGTGTTGCAGCCTCTGCATCACATAATGGCATGTCCCAGTGCACAGCAGCCTGTGGAGCCACATACTATGTTTCCGTGATGTGGCAAACACATGACCACTGTGGTAATGTCTGGTTTCCCCACAGAGGATGCAGATGCTGGCGAGGGGTCAGCAGCACCATGGCCACACCCGCCCAGCCCCCCAGCGCCGGTGGAGAGGCCAGAAGTGGAGGACGAGGACGGAGGGCCTGAAGAGCACATGGAGGGGGCGGAGGATGGGGCGGAGGATGGGGAGGGGTGGGAGGGAGGGCAGGGGGAGGGTGATGGGGAGGCGGTGGGGAGGGAGAGGGGGGAGGAGGAGGGGGAGGAGAGCAGGGAGGGCATGCCTGTGGTGGGAGGGGTCACAGGACACCACAGGGCACTGGGGGCCCCTGCCACCTGCCCCATGTGTGCGGCGATGGTGCCTGCCTGGGCATGGCAACAGCAAACATTGCCAGACAGGGGTTATGCAGATGCCACTATGCAGATACCAGGCACATGGTGTGGGTGTGGTGGCATCTGCGTGGGCTACCTGTCTGTGGCAATGGGTGTTGTGCTGTGGTTCCAGCGGGACCAGGACTGCGCCATCAGGCGGCTGGCAGGCGCCATAGAGCGTATGGCTGAGATGCGCATGCAGCGTGAGGCCGGCATGGGCACTGCAGCTCCCAAGTCATCCGTTCATGGCGGCCCTCAGGGTGTGTGAGCACCACAGTGCCACATGGCATCCCTGCCCTGTGCTGTCCTGTGATCCACGACCGCCACATGGGGGCAATTGTAAATAGGACATCTATGTGTAAATAAAAATGATTCATAATTTTGGCTACACATCACAATGGTCATGTGTCTCCTTTCCAGACATGCTGTTGAAGTGAGCATGACACGTGTGAGCATGTCCCAGCATGTATGTGTGGTAGATATATCTCACATACATGGATTGGGCCCCACCTCAGGTGTGGGGGATGGCCATTTGTGCAGGCGTATGTATCCCCTGGTGCCACCGGGATCTACCCATGTGCTGCGTTGTCCATCAGACATGGACACATGCATGGTGGCTCGGGTGTTCTGTCCGTATTTCGGATGCTTCTAAATGAGAGAAATCTGAAGAGAAAAGATAGTAGTATTTATGAAGCAGGAAAGATAGGAAGGACTGTTGTATCCAGGAGCAGGACCAGTTGGTAGCTGGTGAAGCTCATAGAAGTGGATGGTGGTTTGGAGGAGGAGCAGTAGTTCTCTACAAGCACTAGAGAAGAGAAAAATACAGACTGTGGCTAAGTACTTTTGACTATCCTTTTTGCTTTCAAACATCTGAGGTTAATATGGTAATTAGACCTTGGTGTGGTTGTGAGAGAAGGGTCTCTCGTTTAAATAGAATAAAAGGGAGGATATGCTGTGAGAGAGGAGTCAATTCTCTCAAGGCAAATGATCCAACAAACATGTTTTCTTTTTCAGGTACAAGGGGGAGTTAAGGTTTATTTCTAGGATGTTGTATAGCAGTGCACACATGGCATGATGCATGGCACAGGTGGCATGGCAGAACCTATCTGTGCTGATTGGTGGCAGTGCAGACCCCCCCACCCCACCAGGGACATGGGATGGGGACAGGGGACGGCATGCCAATGGGTCAACATGCCATGGCAAGGCACATGTGACCAGGGTGACTACATGGGGGACAGGGTCACCATGGGAGCGCAGAAACAAACACTGGACACGTGCACATAGGTACCAACAAGTGAAGATGCCTTTATTGCGGCGGACATGGTGACCCGGTTCCCCACACTCACGACCTGCGTGTCTGCCCACGTCTGCGCTGACCACGGCCCCTCACACCCCTTGGTGCTGGAGCTGCTGCTGCTTCTGCTGGCTGCTGCCCACGACCATTCATGGCCTCCAGTGCAGCAGCCACCCGACCAATCCCGGATGCCATTGCCTCGGCTGTCCCAAGGAGCTGGCCAATCCCGTCATGTAGGCCCTGCACGTCCCTGCAGAGACCACACAGCACCTGGGTGTGGGCCCGCCTCTCCTCCCGCTGGCCACGTAGCTCCTCACGCTGGCCATGTAGCGCCTGGCGAGTGCCTGTGGGTGATACATGATGTGACCTGTGAGACATCTGTTTCACCTCCCACCGTGACGCATGCAACAGGTGTCCTGACATACTACATAGGGGGCCCGCTACATATGGGGGGGAATCCGCATATGTCGGTAGCACATGGTGCCGGCCCATCCATGAGCAGGAATGTTGTTTGCACAGGGCCCCGCATTTCAGGGGGCCCCGCCCAAACAACATACTGCCCAACACCATGGGGATAGCAAGAATTACACAAACAGACCATCTGCTGCCGCTGCCGCTGTTGCTATGGCTGCGGCAGAGTCAGTGTCCAGCCAGGCCCCCCCCCCCCGCCTGCCCAGCAGAGCCGCCTGAGTAACCCCCCTCGGCACGGGCAGTCAGGGCTGCGAGGAGAGTGTTTCACCCCCGCGGCTCAGCTAAGCCCGCCTGCGCTGATGGGAAACAGGAATTTCCTGTGTCCCATCAGCCCCGGCGGCCCTAACAGAGCCCCGGGAGGGAGATACCCCTTTGCATCTCTGGGAGCCTGTGCCGGGGGAGTGTGTCAGGGGGCGCTGCTGGGCAGGCGGTGGGGCACCGCGGGACAAATGAGTCTGCCATTTCTACGGCGGCAGCAGCTGGTATGTTTGTTCCCATAATACCTTCCCCTGGGCTGCTGGGGGGGAGGTGTGTTAGGACCGCAAACAGGGTGGTGGGGGGGTGGGACTGGGGGTGGGCTGATGGTGTGCTTAGGACTGGTAATAGGCTGAGTGGGAGGGGGCATGACATGCACATAGCTGCTGGGGAGGGGGGCGTGGAATGGAAATGGTCTGTGAAGGGAGGGAGCTATGAGTGGCCTGTGGGGGGGGAAAGCTAGGACAGGATATGGGTTGATGGCGGGGCTAGAATCGGACTGGACATGGGCCGTTGTGGGGTGCAAGGCCTGGTCATGGGCTGTGGTGGGGCCTGGATCTTGATGAACCCATGGAGGGGCTGGAACTGGAGGAAGGCTCATGGGGGCATGGAATGATGATGGGCTGAGTGGGGGGGGAGCTAGGATATGACATGGGCTGATGGTGGGGCTCTGAAAGAACTAGATAAGTGCTGATGGGGGGCTGGGATTGGATATGTGCTGATGGAGGGACACGGATGGGGCTGGAAATGTTTGGGGGCGCTAGGACTGGAAATGGGCTGATGGTGGGTGTAGGATAGGACTGGACATGGGGTGATGGGGGGCTAGGACTGGAAATGGGCTGATGCGGGGACTAGAAGGGAGCGGGGCACCCCCATCCCCAGATGCCAGCTGGATGGTGCTTCAGAGCATACCCTGTCCCACCCCCAGCACCTACCCCTGCGTGTTGCCTTGTGACCTGCTAGGCATCTTTGCACATCAGCCATACCCGCCCCTACGCGGATGACATGTTGTTTCCCCAGCATGCGGAAACACACCTCCAAGACATGACCATGGGAGTACATTATGTGGGGAGACCCACTGTCAGTGTGCAGGTGTGTGCCCCCACTGCTGTGTCTGGGAGGTGGTGTGCCACACCACCACAGGCAACCATCTGGGTAGTTACCTACCTTCAGCATCGGAGCGTGACGAGGCCGTATGGCCACACAGCTCCTGCAGTACCACATCCATGGTGGTGGTTGCTCTGCCCGATGGCCTTGGTGCTGTCAGTGTGGGCTCGATCCCCACGGTCTCTGGCCCCTCCCCGGGCACTGTGCTGCTACTGCTGCTCCCCGATGGTGGGTGGACATCCGCTGCCCCTCCTCCTCCTGCGCCACATCACCCCCTAGGGCCTCTGCACCGGCGCTGCAAGCAACCTAGGCATCTGCCACCTCAGGCACGTCTCCAGCTTCTAGCTCTGCACCATCCTCCTCTTCCTCCACCTCCATGGCCTGGGTATCGCCTGGGGTGGGAACAAGGTACACAGTATATATGCGGTTGTCCTGAACACATATGTATAGCTCTATGTTACATCCTCACCAACAGCAATGTGTGTACCGCCTGTAACTGATGTCACTGCGCTTACAATGCGGTCAACACATGAGTGTCCAGGCAGGGGGGGGAGCAGCACGTCTTAGTGCAGGAGGTACTGCGCCACATTGTCAGGTATGTTTGTGGGGACGGGGTGGGGAGTGATGGGCCCTTCTGTGCGCAGCACTAGGTGTGCCCTGTGAGTGTGACTTGGGGAGTGGACACAGAGCTACATGCGTCCAGGGGGGATGTGCGGGAACCTGCATCGTGACTGGGGCTTGTCATAGTGTGTGTGAGTGATATGTGTGCAGTGGAGGGTGTATGTCTGCACAGGTAGGTGTTGGTGCAGGCGTGCCTGTCAGCCAGATGTGTGTGGGGACTGACGCATTGGTCCCTGCTGTGGGGTGTGGATGAACATCTATCCAGTAGTGTGCGTTTGGGGGTGGGATGTGGTGGCGGATGGGGGGGGTGATGTGTGCGGGACGTACATGGGGATGTGATCCCTCCCTGTACGGCTGCTGCCCACTGACTGTTGTTGGCCATGTTAGGGGGCAGATAGGTTGTCCAGTGTTTGCTGTGCCTGTCCCCCTGATTTGGCTGTACTGGGGGCCATCACACCAGGTATGTGTGCGGTGTGACATGGGTGTCTGGCAGAAGTCTGCGCACTGTCATGTGTCTGCAGATAGGTGTGTGGTGGGTGCATCCCCTGTTGGTGGTCCCAGCATATCCATGTGTTCAGGGTCAGAACATCCATCTGGCAGGACTGTTCTCTGCACAGGGCACTGCCTATCATGTGTCCACGCACAGACAACGTCCTTATCTGCTTATCCGCAGGGCAGCCGGCCTCACAGGGGTCCAGGGATAGGCCAGCTCCCTCAAACAGCTGTAGCAGTGGGGGGGGGGCCTCTTCACCTGCCCCTGTGGCAGCTGTGTGGGGGAGCAGGACCCTCACCAGCTCCCTGTAGGCTGGACACGGCCCTCGTCTGGGGGGTGTGGGGGGCAATGCTGTGCATGAGGTTGCAGTGTGGGTGGGGGTCCTGGGAATGGGTATGTGCCACTGGGGTTGCTGTATGACAGCCGACCCCGGGTGGTGTTGGTGTTGGGGTACCTGCATTTGTTGAAGGGGTCATTGGGGCTGGAGATGGGGATCTGACATGGAGTGGTGAGGGGGTGTCCACTGTGTGCGGGGGTGGGTATCTCCACATTGGGCCAGGTGTTGTGTGTCTTGCAGATGGCGGGGTACACTGTGACTGGCTGACTGGGGGGTCACATATGCTGGTGGTGGTGGCATGGGGTGAGAGGTTCAGTTGTCTGTCATCGGTTGGTGCATGGTAACATTACATGGGCACAGACATTGGGACATGACATATCCCTCACTGGTTGCTCTATAGTATCAGATATACTCCAAGGAGTAAGAAACATATCAATGAACAGGTAAACCTCACAAAGCAGAACACGGGAACAAAACAAACTATATAACCTGCACTAAACCAAATCAAATAGTACTAAGTACCACTAGTAACAGAGGAAAGAGGCCCTCAGCCATCCTCCCACAGATACAAACTGAGAGGATGAGCACCTCAGATAACACCACAACAGTGCTTTAACTCGCAATGTGCCCAGAGTGACATCAATGGTCGAAAAAGACCTCTGTACTGGGGCATGCAAAATGGGCCAGAACAAGCCCCCACTGTTGGTGACAGGAAGAAAAGGTCCTACCTAGCTCACAAGGCAGTAGAAACAGGCAGCAGCAAACAGTCAAAACAAGCAGCAACAGGCAGCATACGATGATGCAGGAAAACAAAGCTCACAAACATACAAAACGGCAGTCCACAGGAGCCCCGACACCAGGTGTTTCGCCAATCAGCTCGTTCAGGGAGCTCTACATGCAACACGCTGCATTTCAGTACCACTGAAGCAGATAGGTGCAAGGCTGTGGCCGGCTCATGGTGATAGCATGTTTCTGGCGGGATAGCAGCTTTTACCATGGGCCAGCCACAGCCTTGCACTTATCTGCCTCAGCAGTTCTGAAATGCAGCATATTGAATGTCTAGCTCCCTGAGGATGCTGATTGGTGAGACACCGAGTGTTGGGGCTCCTGTTCACAGCCGTTTTGGGGGTGTTTGTGCTTTGTTTTCCTGCTTCATTGTATGCTGCCTGTTGCTGCCAGATTATATTGCGTGCTGCTGCCTGTTTCTACTGCCTTTTGAGCTAGGTAGTGCTTTTTCACCCTGCTAATTACCAATGGTAGGGGTTAGGTCTGGCTTATTTTGCATGCCCCGGTACAGAGGTTTTTTGGACCACTGATGTCACTCTGAGCATATACTGAGGTAAAGCACCATTGTGGTGTTATATGAAGTGCTCCTCCTCTCTGACTGTATTTGTGGGAGGTTGGCTGAGGGCTTTTGTCCTCTGTTACCTGTGGTACGTTTTACCATTTGATTTTGTTTAGTGCAGGTTATATGATTTGTTTTGTTCTCTTGTTTTGTTTTAGGAGTTTTCTTGTTATTTGATACCCCTCACTGGGCCAGACGGACATCCTTCAGGCCCAGTAACCTGTTTCCAACAGTTCTCTGTCTCTGTCCTCTGTACCTGGTGGCTTTCCCAGATGACACAGGTTACACACTACCTATATAGGGCTGGACATTACTATACTATGTCCCTTACTGTGAATGTTTGGGACCCACCCCCAGGTACCTGTCCGAGCCTTTCGGCAAACCCATTAGGCAACTGTTGCTGCATCTGTGGCATCCTGTGCCTATGTTGGCTCATACGTGATCTCAGGACATGGCCCCGCACCCCCATGAGGCTGACCCTACATGTGCTGGGTCTTTAGCTGTACATGAGATACATATCTCAGACCTACCTGCCAGTGGATGGGCCATGTCCAGCGCTGGAGACAGTCTGTGCAGGTAGACTGGGCCGAGATGTTCTGCCAGCTGCTGCTCCAGGGGTGTCAGGCCAGGGCCCATGGGTCCACCCCCACCAGTGCCCATAGCATGCCGTCTCTCGGCTGTCATGTGGGCATGGACCCCACGCTTGATATCGTTAAATCTCTTGCGTAGGCGGTCCAGGTCCCTGTGTGGCCGCCCAGCCTCCGCCATGGCCTCCCGGACCTCTTCCCACACCAGGGTCCATGTGCTCAGTGGTGTTCTTGAGCTCAGCCGCCCATACAGGACCTCATAGTTTTCTAGTACACTGGCCAGCAGGATGTGATTCTCCTGCTGGCTGAATCTGAGGGCCCTCTTCCTTTCCTCCGCGGGCACTGGCTTACGCCTACGCTTTACACCTGGTGGCCCTGCCACCTCCACCTCAGGCTCACGCATCCCTGCTGCCTCTGGGGACTGCTAGCCAAGTGTTCCCTGCCCTCCCCTCCTGTTGTCTCCTCTTGCTGCATATCCCTGCTAACACTGTTGTCTCCCTGCCTGTCACACATCTCTCACCTCCTCTACCTCGCCTAATCTACCCCTCACCTGCTCTGCACCTCACTACTCCACTCCTCACCTACTCTACCACTCACCTACTCTACCACTCACCTACTCTACACCTCGTCTGCTCTGCACCTTGCCTGCTCTACACCTCGCCTACTCAACACCCTTGGCCTGCATCACGTGCGCAGGCCTATTTATGCATTTGCGGGCGGGTGGTAGCCTTGCACACGTTGTGCATATGCAGCATGCACAGTACCCCACGTAGCGCATGCGCTGTACGTGTATGAGCGAGCAATGTGCGCATGTGCTAGGCAGGGTTCTGCGCATGGCACATTTGCACGTGACATGCGTCTGTTGCGCATGCAGCATCTATGCACACCCTGTGCTGCGCATGCACAACGCAGGCAGCGTAGTGCGCGGAACCCTGTGTTGCATGCGGGCAACATGCGTACCTGCGCAAGTTGTGCATGGTTCTGCGCACGACGTGCCCGCATTGCGCATGTGCAGCACATGGCGCACAGAGACATTGCGTGCACATGCGCAATGTGCGAATGCCG
Source organism: Ichthyophis bannanicus (assembly GCA_033557465.1). Taxonomy (NCBI): domain Eukaryota; kingdom Metazoa; phylum Chordata; class Amphibia; order Gymnophiona; family Ichthyophiidae; genus Ichthyophis; species Ichthyophis bannanicus. The sequence continues at coordinate 140,210,350 of CM066039.1, forward strand.
CATACACTACATGCGTACGTGCCGTGTGCGGAACCCCACGTAGCACATGCGCATGTTGCTCGCTCATACAAGCACAGCGCATTCGCTACGCGGGGTATCGCACACACCATGTACGCACATGGCCTGTGCATGCGCAACACGCGAATAGACATGCTACACACATGTGCAACACACGCAGCATCACGCGCTACCCGTTCTTTGCCCGTAATACACACACTGGGCGCGGAACCCTTTGTACAGTTGTGTTGTGCTTGTTCTAATTGTTTGCCACTCCTCACACCATATTAAACCTCTGTCTCTGCTCTATCTGCTGTCCATGATGGCCGACTTTGTCGTTGCTGCATGTGCTATCCAGGCGTTGGGGGGTGTGCTGGAGTTGCAGTTGCCTGATGAGGGAGATGGTGTCCATGGGGCTGTGGCACAGGGCATGGGTGCAGTCCTGCTGCAACACAGACTTGCAGCTGTGGGGGCTCCGCAGCCGGGGCTGTACCGAAACGGCGCAGGAGGCGGGCGAGGCATGCCCTCGCCAGCCTCGCCTCTACAGGCCCAGGGCCCAGATCCAGGACATGCGTGAGGACCAGGTCATCTACCTCTACCGTCTGAGCACAGGGGCTATTAGGGAACTCTTTGAGGATCTAAGACCTGACCTCGAGCCCCTGACTGGCCGGTCACATGCCATACCGGGTTTGGTAAAGCTCCTGGGTGACCTACATTTCTTTGCCTCTGTCTGTTTCCTGTCATCTGTGGCCGCAGTGGATGGGATGAGCCATCCCATCTTCTCACGCTGTCTCTATCAGGTACTGCGGGCCATGGTCAGCCGGGTGAGGAATTACATTGCAATTCCCAACAATAGGCAACAGTGGGGGACCCTGAACCAGGCCTCTGAACAGGTTGCAGGGATACCACAAATGATGAGAGCTATTGATTGCACACGTGTTGCCCTGGTCCCGCCCAGAGACAGAGAGGCAGTGTTCCGCAACCGCAACCGCAAACACTACCATTCCCTGAATGTGCAAGTTGTATGTGATGCAAATATGCATATTCTGAATGTGGTACCTAGGTTTGCAGGGTCCACCCATGACTCCTATATCCTGCATCACTCGGCACTATTCGAACAATTTGAGGGCGGACAGTATGAGGACTGTGTCCTGCTGGGTTGGTATTTCTCATCTCGGACATGCACATGGTGTTCCTCTGAGTAACTGTATACACAAATGTCTGTCTTTGTGGTGTGTCCCTAGTTGTGTGTGTCATCTGTGTGTGTGTATTTTAACGTGGGGGGAGGTTGGATTTGCTCCCAGATCTTCTTTGCTGTGGTGCTGTGTGTTGGGAGCACATTCACCTTTGGCCATTTCAGCCATTTTACATTGTCTGATTTGTGTTGGCATGTTACAACACGCATGTATGCCTCATGTATATCAACAGTATATTGTTGTCTCTGCAATCCTGTCTGGCCTCCTACAAGTTCCTGTATCACCTGCTGTGTGTGGACAGTATCATGGCCCTCACATGCTTGCACAGGTGTGCATCTCTGCCCTTGTCCAGAGTGCATTGGCATGTGTCTGCCTGATGTGTTCACACTGGCGCTACTACCTTTCAGCTACAGGTGTTTGGTCATGTGTTTGGTGTGGTTACAGATGATGTTTACTGCCCTCCTTAAACTTCCCCCATGTTCTGTGTCTCACACCTCCAAACGCTGGCGCATAGCTGTTGTGTGCCATCATGTGACGTCATGTGTTTCTGTCAGTCTTTTATCTGTTGTTGGTTTGCACATACATGCTTGTATGCATGTATTTGGACATCAGCTCCTGCTTTAACTTTCCACATTTCTTTCTGTAGGTGATGCCGGATATGGGTGTCGTCCCTGGTTGCTAACCCCTGTGTGTCTACCACGGACACGTGCAGAGATGAGGTAAATGAGGCCCAGACCTCCAGCCGCTCAGTCATCGAGCGCACCTTTGGCGTGTTGAAAAGTCGCTTCAGGTGTCTGGAGAGGACCGGTGGGGCCTTACAATACAAACCCATGACTGTGGCACAGATCATTCTGGCCTGTTGCATCCTGCACAACATTGCTCTCAGGCACGATATCGCAGTCCAAATTAATGAGGATCCGGAAGATGATCCTACGTACCGTCCTGTACATGCCCGTGGTGACACACGTGAGGGCACGGCAATCAGGCGCCAGATGATTGAGGAGCTCTTCTCGTGTACGTACTGCATATGTGGGTAAATGCATATGGGTATATATGTACATGGTGCTGTGTGTGTTGCACAGTTCCATCATGACATATGTATGTTGCACTTGTGTTTCTGACTCCCCAGGATATGCTTTGTGACCTGCCTGGTGCTGTGGTGCAGTGGCAGCTGTGTGTACATCATTCAACATGCAGGAGACTGGGGTAGGTGGACAAACAGGTAAATGTTCTGTGGGGACAGTCAAGCATAGCACATGTCTGAGGTTATCTGTCCAATGCACATATGTTGTTGTTCACCTCTTTGACCTGCACCTCCATACCCCATATGTTCATGTTGGCACACATATGCGCATGTGTTCCTGACCAGCTCATGTTTTCCAGCACTGTACTTCCATTACAAAATCCACAAGATCACCCTCCAATTCCCCAAACTCACTTAATTCCCCTCCTCCCCCTCTCCATTCCCAACTCTCCCCCTCCCCCTTCCCTTGTTACACTCTCTTCCTTTCCTGTCATCTTTGAAGAGGAAATTGCACAACTTTTTTCTTCCTCCAAACTCACCACCTGCTCCTCTGACCCTATCCCCACCCATCTCCTTAGCACCATCTCCTCCACCATTGTCCCTTCCATCTCTCATATTCTCAACCTTTTGCTCTCCACTGCAACTGTCCCTGCAGACTTCAAGCACGTTGTGGTCACACCACTCCTCAAGAAACCCTCACTTGATCCTACCGTCCTTCTAATTATCAACACATCTCTCTCCTTCCCTTCATTTCTAAACTACTTGAATGTGCAGTTCACCACCACTGCCTCGACTTCCTCTCCTCTCATGCCCTCCTGGATTCCTTACAGTCTGGCTTTCATCCTTTACATTCCACTGAAACGGCTCTTGTCAAAGTCTCCAGTGACTTGTTCCTGGCTAAATCCAAGGGCCTGTACTCTGTCCTCATCCTTCTTGACATCTCTGCTGCTTTGTACACCGTTGACCACAACCTTCTCCTTGATACCCTGTCCTCGCTTGGCTTTGAGGGCTATGTACTATCCTGGTTCTCCTCCTTTCTCTCCCATCGCTCCTCCAGTGTGTGTTTGGGTGGCTCCTCCTCCTCCGCTACCCCGCTTCCAGTTGGTGTACCTCAGGGATCTGTCTTGGGTCCGCTCCTTTTCTCTTTCTATACCCAGTCCCTTGGTGCGCTTATCTCTTCCCATGGTTTTCAGTACCATCTGTGTGCTGATGACTCCCAGATCTACCTCTCTACGCCCAAACTCTCTCCGGCAATCCAGACCAGGATCTCTGCCTACCTCTCTGACATTTATTTTATTTATTTATTTATTTATTTACTTCTCTTATATACCGCGCTATTAAAATCAGTGCGGTTTACAATTGAACAAAAAACATACTGCAATGTCACACGACAATTGAGTTTTTACATTGAACATGGACGAGATAACCTGGAGGTAACAGGGGTAACTAATTACAGAGTAATTATTCATGGAGTATGGTGAGAAATTATACATATAGTATGGTGAGAAATTATACAAATAGTATAGCTTGGTTTCAACATATTTATAAGAGGTTTAATCAATAAGATGTGTGATCAGTACCAATAATAAATAAGAGAGGGGATATGGTGGTAGAGCTAGTCATTTTCTTTATGGTGTTGGATTTTGGGTGGGGTGGAGTAGGGTGTAGGATGTAAGGATGGGTGGTTGTTTCTGGGATTGGATTCTGGGTAATGGATGAGGAAAAGGTGTTGTTTGAGGGCTTTTCTAAATGACAATAGGTCTGGGGTGGAACGGAGCTCAGTGGGGAGGGCATTCCAGGTCATGGGTGCAAATAGGGAGAAGGCTCTATTGGCAGTAGCCTTTTTGCACTTAGTTAGAATGTTGGGGATCTCTAGAGTGTTTGCTTGATTAGATCTCCTGATCCTGTTGAACGGCCGTCTTTGAATGAGTTTGCTGATGGGTGAGGTGATCTGGTTACTTAGGGCTTTGAATGTTAGTACTAGGGACTTATACTGGATTCTAGCCTGAAGTGGAAGCCAGTGGAGATCCATCATGACTGGGGTTATAGGTTTAGCTCTTGATGTACCTGCAAGTACCCTTGCTGCAGCATTCATTGCAAGGCGAAGAGGTCCTAGTGTTGACTGAGGGAGGCCATGAAGGATAATATTTGCAAAGTCTAGATGTGGGAGCACCAAGGCTTGGAAGATAGTTCGGTAGTCATTAAAGTCCAATAGGGGGCGCAGGTGACGTAGTATCCGGACCTTATGGTAAATTGTTTTCGTGATGTTCTTCACATGTGTAAACATGTCGAGTCGTTGGTCAAGCGTGATGCCGAGATAGCGGATAGTTGATTTTGCTATCAACTCAATATTGTTTACTTTTAATGTGGGAGGTGGGGAGAACATCTGGTTCTTGGTGAGGAATAAGACATCTGTTTTATTATGGTTGATCCTTAAATTTTGTGTTGTAAGCCACTGTGATACAGCTTCGAAGCAGCTTGATATAGGTGAAAAGTCAGGTTGATCAATCAGGAATGGTGAGTAGATTAGGACGTCGTCTGCGTAGACTAGGCACTGGATGTTGAAGGAGCGGATTAGGGTACAAATTGGTTGCATATACATGTTGAACATTAATGCAGATAGGGATGAACCCTGAGGTACACCTTGATTGAGAGGGAATGGGTCAGAAGTCATGGGACCTGTTCTGACTTGTTGCAATCTGTTAGATAGGTAGGACTTGCACCATGCTATAGCTGAGCCTTGTATTCCTTTCTCCACAAGACGGAGAATCAGAGTTTCATGGTTGACTGAATCAAAGCCTGCAGCAACATCCATGAAAATGAGGACAAATCCCTGGCGGATGTTATCAAGTCCTGTCACTAGATCATTGAAGAGAGTTGTGAGGATGGTGTCAACACCATGAGCTTCTCTGAAGCCATGTTGAGATGGATCCAGTGGAGCTACATCGTCAATATGTTGTCGGATTTGTCATTGAACTACCTTTTCAATGATTTTGGCGAGTAGGGGGATGCTTGATATTGGGCGAAAGGATTCAACTTTGGAGGAATCAAGTTTGTTGTTTTTTAATAATGGGCGGATTGAAGTAAATTTCAGGCTTTGTGGGAAAGATCCTATGGAGAGGGATTGGTTTGTGATTCTGCTTATAGCGGGACTAAGTTCTTGGCGTAATTCTTTGATCCAGCTAGCTGGACATGGGTCACTAGGGGCAGTGGTAAGATTAATGGATGTGATAATATCTTGTATTTCTTCCTCTCCTCTCATGCCCTCCTGGATTCCTTACAGTCTGGCTTTCATCCTTTACATTCCACTGAAACGGCTCTTGTCAAAGTCTCCAGTGACTTGTTCCTGGCTAAATCCAAGGGCCTGTACTCTGTCCTCATCCTTCTTGACCTCTCTGCTGCTTTGTATACCGTTGACCACAACCTTCTCCTTGATACCCTGTCCTCGCTTGGCTTTGAGGGCTATGTACTATCCTGGTTCTCCTCCTTTCTCTCCCATCGCTCCTCCAGTGTGTGTTTGGGTGGCTCCTCCTCCTCCGCTACCCTGCTTCCAGTTGGTGTACCTCAGGGATCTGTCTTGGGTCCGCTCCTTTTCTCTTTCTATACCCAGTCCCTTGGTGCGCTTATCTCTTCCCATGGTTTTCAGTACCATCTGTGTGCTGATGACTCCCAGATCTACCTCTCTACGCCCAAACTCTCTCCGGCAATCCAGACCAGGATCTCTGCCTACCTCTCTGACATTGCTGCCTGGATGACTCACTGCCGCTTGAAATTGAACATGTCCAAGACTGAACTTCTTATCTTTACCCCTAAAACCTCCCCTCCCCTCCCCCTCCTCCTTTCTCAGTCTCTGTGGATAGCTCTGTACTCCTTCCTGTTTCCTCAGCCCACAATCTAGGGGTTGTCTTTGACGCCTCCCTCTCTTTCTCCACACATATCCATCTCGTAGCTAAGACCTGCCGCTTCTTTCTCTATAACATTAACAAAATCCGCCCTTTCCTTTCTGAACACACTACTAAAACGCTTATCCACTCCTTAATCACCTCCTATCTTGACTACTGTAACCTACTCCTTGCTGGTCTCCCTATGAATCATCTCTCTCCCCTTCAATCTGTTCAACACTCCGCTGCACAGCTAATCTTCCGCCAGCCTCGTCATCCCCATATTACTCCTCTTCTCAAGTCACTTCACTGGCTCCCTATCCGTTTCCGTATACAGTTCAAACTTCACCTGCTAACCTACAAATGCATTCACTCTGCGGCTCCTCAGTACCTTTCTTCTCTTATCTCTTTCTTCAACCCCTCTCGGGAATTCCGCTCTTCTGGCCAACTGCTTCTATCTATGCCCTCCTCTTCCACCACCAACTCCGTTCCTTTCACCTTGCTGCACCTTACGCCTGGAACAAACTACCTGTCTGTATCCAGGCACCTTCTCTAACCCTCTTCAAATCCAGGTTGAAAGCTCACCTCTTCGCTTCTGCTTATGGATCTTGACTCATCTGATCTCCTTTCCTTCCCCCTGTTTTTGCCCCGGCTTATACCTCTGTGTTTTGTCTTGTGTTTTGTCTCGATTAGATTGTAAGCTCCTATGAGCAGGGATTGTCTCTTACATGTCTGTACAGCGCTGCATATGACTGGTAGTGCTATACAAATGCTCAATAGTAGCAGTAGTAGTAGTAGTGTTTCTGGGACACATCCAACAGAGCTGTGTGTGTCTACGGGTCCTAGGTGTTCTGGTGGTGGGCCGCACGTACACCCTTCCCTGACATTGTGGCATCAGCCAACAGCAGTGTATCATTTCATGGCCTGAAGCTTTATCTCCACTAATCTCCAATTGTGCACAGACAGGCCGTATGCTACTGGTGGCATGCTCACCTTATCATACTGTGTGTGTGTTTTTGGCGTGTCTGTGTAATGATACACTGTGCAGCCAGTTTGCATTATCATGTGGTGGGATGGATTTGTACACCTGTGGAGCTGTGGTGACTGTGCTATCTCTACTTACCGCTGTTGACCTTGTGAACATTGTGCGCATGTGTTCTGTGTTGTGAACTGACCTATCTCTTGTGTGCTGACAAACCACTGCGCATCAGCATTTCTGTATCACAGATGTCGCCATACTTTGGACATGCGGCAACAGTGGCTGGACATGGGGACATAGTGATTCAACACATGTCGATGACATCTTCTGCCTTCACTATGACATGTTGTGGCCTTTGCCTGCCTCAGACAATCCCTAGCAGACACTTGCTGCACACACACGGTAGGTTGCACCTTGGATCTTTTGGGACTGACATCATCCTTTACATGTTTGTGTTTTGCTGTTTGTTTGTTGGATCTTTTCTGTGGGGTCTCTGTGCACCAACGCTGATGGACATGAGGTGGACCTCTGAGCTGCCTGTGTGACATGAGCATGGACATGACAATGTCCATGTGACACCCTCATCTGCGGTACCATTTCCAAATGTCCCCAACATGCACTGTGTTCTGTGTTGTCATCATGTAATGTTTGCATGTCTGACGTTTTATTACGTACATATTGATGTTTGACTCCCTGCCATGTGCCCTGATGTTGTGTGCAGCATACCATGATGGTGTTTCTCCTTCTTTTATCACAGGGCAGAGGACACACACAGCACATCTACTACACTGCATCTGCAGTCACCATCACCCACTTGTTGGAGGACACAGCAACACCATGCAACGATCCATGAGAGATGGTGCCATAGGGTGCTTGACCTTTGCGAGTGGGACACATGCCTATGATGGACATTATTGTTGGACTGCTACTTTGAACATAATAGGGATGTCCAGCACACCGTTGCTGCTGTGCTCTGGCTGGGTGTCATGCTCATCGCAGGTGACACACATCACCTTTGCAATACTGTGGCACATTGAGATGTCACACTTGACTATGCATGCCCAGGGATTCAAGGACAGTGTTAACGGGACATGTATGTTTGCAGACACCATTTGTACTGTGGACACTGTGTACTGGTCCCTACGTGTGCAGCAGGGACTCACATACTCGCTATATGTTGTACATCCATCTGACATTGTGTTCATGTGTGTGGCCCATGTGTGTGACCTGCACCACAGGTTATCCTCATCTGTTTGTATCAACAGGAGCATACAGCCATGCATGTGGCACAGGGGAAACACTGTGTTGGTCCTCTTCTATTTGTCTGGCTACCCTGCACTTGGACATGACATGCTGTTTGCCACCACACCACTTTGATGTGTACCAACATCTTGGATTGCTATTTGCCCTCACCAGTGGTGTTACAGTGCATCTGGGGCAGCACTGTGTCATGGTTCAACGTACATGGTGCATGTGCATGTGACTGAATATGTTGGTATACCAGTGCATGTGGCTGTGTGGATTCTGTGTGGGTTACAGCCCCATGTTTGTCCTTTCTTTCTACCTCTATGTACACGTTCTTGTGTTTGGTTACTGTCCAGACATGCCGCTCTACATTGATTTACAAACGAATCATTGCATGTCTGCACAGTCCTATTTATCCCCTGACGTTCCGCCGCTCACACTGCACCAGTACCTTTGCAGTGTAGCAGTGTGAGTGTCCGTTTTGTTCCTTGATTTGTGCATTCCATGTACCGTGACATATGTGTCAGGATCCTGTATCCACAGCACCCATTGCAGCAGACCTTCTGCATAGTGCTTTCTCTGCATGTCTGTGAGGTTCTGCTTTGTTTATTCTCTGGGAACATATGCCTCTTGTACCTGTTACCATGTCCTCATTTGGCATGTTGGCAATGTTTTTGGTCCCATTTGGGCCCCTTTGATTGGTATAATAAAGCAGTATCTGACAACTGTTACATATATATCTGTCTGTACACTTGCTGACATTTTGCTATGTATGCTTTCTCAGGTTTGTGCATCCTGTATTGGCGGGCAGATATGTTTTTGGAGACAATTCATGACTGATGTGTGTTGGGTCATCATGCACCACCTACTGTCTACATGCACGCATATGTGACTACAGCATTTGGAGCGTGACGCTGCATGGGGGATGGGGGGCTACTGCACGGTACACACCATGCAGCTCCTGCACATTATCTGTCCTGCTCATCTTCTGTAGATTGGCCCGTGACGTTTGTGTGACATGTGGGTTACTGCCCTGTTCAATGTACTTTCAGTTCGTTCAATGTAACCTGCATTGATATCATGAAAGACGGTATATACGAAATGTTAAATAAATAACATAGATAAACATAGATGTTGGATGCACATTTGTCTCTGCTGCTGCTTGACCACACTGACAAACGTATTTGGTGATTTACTGCTGATGTACATGGTCCACCTGTGCTCACAACCTTGTACGGTGGCAGCTGTTTATATGCCAGCCGTCTGCCACCTCACAGTGTGCTATGGGTTTCCATACACACATTCCCTTTGATGGAACATGTTTGCAGTGTGTTCACTGTGGCTTTTTGGGATAGTGGTTACAGACATGTATTAGAGCACCATAGGTTGCTGGTTTGACTCCCACATGTTCCTTTCCTTTTATTTTCTTGTGTTCTGCTAACCTAACCATGAAATGTCTACAGCTTTGTCACCTCTCCACACACCCTTCCGTCTCTTCACTGTGCACCACAGTATGTCCTATATGCAGCCTATCTGTCGCATATTAGCTGTTACATATGGCTCTTTCTTTGTACTGTCCATGTAAGCAGTTGGCTTGGGGGATTGGTATTGCTGTTGTTGAGCTGGTCTGGGCCACATCAATGTGCAGGTTCAATTTTCAGTCGCTCCTTTTCCGTTCTGTTTCCCATATTGGCCTGGTCCACAGACCATCCACACGGCTGTCCCCTCAGCTGGCCCCTGACGCCCTTTCTGTTTAGGTTCTTTGCTCTTTTGCATGCTGTTTCCCCTGCATAACATTTCATGGTGTGCGTGCATGTGTTTATATGTGGCTCTCATCCCAAATACAGCATGTGATATGAGCTGTAGACGGCTATTATTTATTTATTTATTTATTTTATTTATATTCTCTTATATACCGCGCTATTCTGCATCAGTGCGGAACAAACTGAAATTACATCATGGATACTGTTGGGGTTACCCAATCCTGGCACACAGCAGGCGTTTTGTGTGGTGCCCTGCAGTGTTCTTGTATGCAGCCACTGATGTAGAACTAACCATGGTGGTATAGCCTACTGCTTTGTGCACTGACTTTCTAGCCAGTGGTCGTGGATTTGATTTCTCTTTGTTCTCCTTTTTTATGCCTGTCCTACACAACTACTTGTCATTCCTGTCACAGTCATATCTCTGCAGATCTGTGCTACCAGCACATGATACCCTCATCACAGTTGCCAACCATCCTGTCCTGTCTGTCAGCTGTGTCTGTCAGCTGTGTGGCATCCTCTCTTCATGTGCAGGCTGCTACCCCATGTCCTGCACTGGTACCCTTTTCTGCATTGTGGCTCTTCATGCTTGCCTCTCCTGTGTCTGCTCTGCGTAGCACTACTACTCCTCTGTCCTCCTATCATTGCACTTATCTTGCCACCTCTGCCTCCACTGGTGGACACGTATTCCCATCCTCTGCCATCCACTGTCATTGTAGCACTTTACATTACCAACACCCTATGCATCAATACAGCTGCCTCCGATATGTTTGTCCACTTTACTAGCTGCCACATAGGCTGCATGCTGATTTGGCAGGTCCATCAGCTCCCACCTCTACTTCCTTCCATCACTTGTTCACTGCCTTTCCTTGGTGCTCTGTGCAATGTTCGGGTTACATCTGTTTTTTTGGCCTTACATTTCATGCTTGTCAACTTGGGGCACCTTACTGCCCTTGGGCACCATATCTTGGGTCGCCTTAACATCCTTAGGGCACCTTATACGGCACCTTAGGTTATGGTGCCTTATAGAGTGCCTTAACCTAGGGGACCTCATATGCGCCTTTTGGGGTGACTTAGGGTATTGGCCACCTTACACAGCACCTTGTCAGCCTTGTAATGTGCTGTCAACTTTAATATGCATTGTCCGTTTAACACGTGATAACTGGCAAGGCGCCCTTTACCGTGCGTTATACAGCCATTGCTACCTCAACGCAGGTACCCCCACTTCCTTATATGGCATTGTTCACGTTAACACTGCACTTATCGCCGGTAACGTTATCGCGGTTTAGTAAACATACCCCATAGTGTAAGAGAAAGGAAGAGAAGAGTCACTGCTTCTGCCACTGCTGCTGCTCTGCCTCCAAGGATGTCCCAGTGCTCTACCCTGGTCTCTTGACAGCACCAGGGCCATCAGAGGGGGCTAGCAGGGCCATCTGGCCTGGGCCTCAAAAAGAAAAAGGTGCCTCTGTTTGGAAAAAATGTTTAATATTTTGTTAACTGAACGCCACTACAGAAGCAAAGAAATAGGTAAGTTTAAATAAATTGTGTATATTCTACAGCTAAAAATCTACCTCTACTTCTATATCTGCTTTTTCATGAATTCCAGGACTTTGGGGCCTTTAAATTTGCACTGACCCAAGCATCTGTGATCCTCTAGAACAGTGGTTCTCAACCCTGTCCTCGGGACCCACCTAGCCAGTCGGGTTTTCAGGATAACCACAATGAATATGCATGGGAGAGATTTGCATATAATGGAGGCAGTGTATGCAAATCTCTTTCATACATATTCATTGTGGTTATCCTGAAAACCCGACTGGCTAGGTGGGTCTCGAGGACAGGGTTGAGAACCCCTGCAAGAAGGACCTGGACAGCATTTCAGAAAGCCAGCAGTGGTCTTGCTTTGTCGCGATGCCCCTTTCATCTGCAGCATAAGCAGATCTCACCAATGGGCATATTTTTTTTTGAGGAGGGAAAGAGGACATTTCTCCCCAAACACTGTATCATATTTATTTATTTATTTATTTTGCCATTTCTTATATACCGCCCCTTCCCAAGATAAGGAGCGGTTTGCATTTTTAACAACATTATTACATGGAACACAGTTTAACAGTTAATGTTTTTAAACAAAGTAACAAAGTAGCAAAGTAACTAAACTAAACTATGTAAAAAATCGCTGTAGATATAGTTATGTGCAGGGGTGAATAGTTAATGTTTTTAACAAAGTAACAAAGTAGCAAAGTGTCTTAACTATAGAGTGTCTGTGCCTCCCTCCCTCTCCCCCACGTTACTCCCCCCAGTGATCTATCCTCTTCTGCCCCCCTTCTCCCGCCTCAAACCTTTCTTGAAGTGTCAGCAGCATCTCAATGTTAAAAGCAAATCGCAGCAGGGCCTCATTGTACTCAAATACGCTGCAGTTGGAAATCTCTGTTCTGCCAGTCCCTCCCTTCTGATGTACACTTCATGTTGCCCTAGGGGTGGGATCGACAAAGCAGAAACTCTTGCAACTGCAGTGTTTAAGCATGATGAGGCTCTGCTGTGGTTTGGTTTTCGTTTAACTTAGATACTGCCGAGATTGCAAAAAATGTTTGCGGTGAATGATTTGGGTGAATGAGTAAAGGGGAGGGGGGGCAAGTAGGCGTTCAGCAAGCAGACACAGTGGATGGCAAGAGAAGCAAATGTTGGACCACATGGGGAGGGGGTAGGGGAGCAGAAAAAAGATGCCAGGCTGGATAGTTTTGGGGGAGGAGGGGAGAGGAATTGGTCTGCTTGACTGCCTGCAGGATGCTTCTGAAGAATTTTTACCCACATATAAAGAAAAAAGCCCAGATGGGGGGGATGGGGGCTGTGAAAGAGGGATTGGAAGAGCTTCAGAAAAGTAGAGTTGAGGGATGTGTGATACAGGGGCTGGGGGTATGGTAAGGGGCAGGGAACTGTGTGAGACAGGCAGCACAGAGGAATTATGTGTGTGTAAGTGAGTGAGTGGGGGACAGATCTATTAGGATGTGTGTAAAAGAAGAGCCGTGGGAGGGTGGATGTGTGTATATGGGAACCTGGGATGGGGAAAAAAGGGATTGGAAGAGGAATGGGTGTAGGGAAAGAAAGAGACAATAAGAGGATACAGCTGCAGTGCCTGCTTGCAGACTCTACCGCCACCCCCTCCCCCTCCCCCTCCCCATCCTCCTACTAGGTCAGACCATGGGGTTGCCTACATACTAGTGAATCCTCTGCAAGGCAAGAGCTGGGGCATGGGTAATGTGGTAATAAGTGTTGGAAACTGGTAGGGGTTTGAGGTTTTGGGGCAATCATCCTCTGACTGGCGGAATGAGGAGGCCACCCTACTCCGCTTTTATAGAGGGGGTGGAGGATCATTTGGGACAATCTGAATCCAGGCCTGAGAGGAAGGAGGGTATATGGCACCAGATATTAGTTCCCAAAATTCTTTATCCCCTGAGGGAAGACAGATCAGAAGGTTGGGACTCAGGGAAGAACAGGATGACTGAGTGGGAGAATTTTTATTTATTTATTTACATTCTCTTATATACCGCGCTATTCTGCATCAGTGCGGTTTACATTGAACAAACTGAAATTACATTGAACAGGGCATTATAACTTGGAGATAACTATTTTACAGGGAACATGGGCTATGGAGGGTTAAGTGGCTTGCCCAAGAATGGAGTGAGGAGCTCAGAGATGGAATTCATAAGGGGATGCGAGGCAGCGGAGGGGAGATGAGGGTGATTATAGAGGATAGAAATGGGGAACTAGGAAATACATGAAAGAGAAAGGGCATATAGAAGACTGGGGAAGGGAAAAGAGGGAGGCAGTGAGAGTGCTGAAGAGAAGGTAAGAGGGAGATGGCCAGTTGGTAGATAAGAGTTTAAAATAGGACACAAAGGATTAGAGGGAGTGATAGAGAGAATGAGGTCTGCAAATCGTGCAAATGCCTTTGAATACTGGGCCCAATGTGTCCAGACAACAAAGTTAGAAAAGAAAAACAATTATTTTCAACATTTTAAGGATTGAAATGTAACATAGTAACATAGCATATGACAGCAGATAAAGACCAGCATGGTCCATCTAGTCTGCCCAGCAAGGTGGAAAGAGTACTGTAGGTGTGCCCACAGCTCCGTGCAGGTCACCTCGACTTGTTAAGATATCAGAGACAGTTAAGTTTAATTTTGATTTCATCTTGTTTCTATAAAGGGATTCACTGTGTCTGTCCAATGCCATTTTGAATTCTGTCACTGTATTTGCCCCCACCACTTCCATTGGAAGGGCATTCCAAGCGTCCACCACCCTTTCAATGAAAATTGTCTTTCAATTTACCCCCTTGCAGCTTTGTGATATGCCTTCTAGTTTTACAGCTTCCCCGTCTTTGAAAAAGGTTTGTTTGTTCATTAATACTCCGTCAATATGTAAAGATCTGTATCCTTCCTCCCCTGTCCCTCTTCTCCTAGAGGAGAATATATATATTTAGGTCTTGGAGTCTCTTTTCATACGTCTTCTGGCGCAGGCTTCAAATCATTTTGGTCACCTTCTTCTGAACCGTTTCCAGTCTTTTTATATCCTTTGTGAGATATAGGGGTATGTTTACTAAAGCGCGGTAACATAAGTGCAGCGTTAACGTGAGTAATGGCATATAAGGAAGTGGGTGTATCAGCGTTGAGGTAGCAATGGCCATGTAACGCACGTTAAAGGGTGTCTTCGCCAGTTAGCGCACGTTAACGGGACATTTATTTATTTTATATTTATTTATTTATTAACAATTCTTATATACCGCACTATTAGCCATCAGCACGGTTTACATTGAACAGAAACATCCGACAATTCACATATGTCTGGTCTTTACATTTAACAGGAGGTATAACTTGGAGAAAAGGGGGTAACTATATACAATGGTGGTTCATCAGATTAGGGACATAGTTAACTATATACATAGGTGGTATAACATTGCACGTTAAAGCTGAGAAACAAAACACATTACAAGGCTGATAAGGCGCTTTATAAGGTGCCTTGTAGGGCGCCTTATAAGATGCCTTAACCTAAGGTGTCATGTAAGGTGCCCTAAGGATGTTAAGGTGACCCAAGATATGGTGCCCAAGGGCAGTAAGGTGCCCCAAGTCAACAAGCATGAAATGTAAGGGCAAAAAACTGATGTAACCCTAATACTGCACAGAGCACCAAGGAAAGGCAATGGACAAGTGATAGAAGGAAGTAGAGATGGGAGCTGATGGACCTGCTAAATCTGCATGCAGCCGATGTGGCAGCCGGTAAAATGGACAAACATATTGGAGGCAGCTGTACCGATGCACAGGGTGTTGGCAATGTAAAGTGCTACAATGACAGTGGTGGAAGAGGATGGGAATATGTGTCCGCCAGTGGAGGAAGAGGTGGCAAGATATTTGCAATGATAGGAGGACAGAGGAGTAGTAGTGCCATGCAGAGCAGACACAGGAGAGGCAAGCATCAAGAGCCGCAATGCAGAAAAGGGTACCAGGGCAGGACATGGGGTAGCAGCCAGCACATGAAGACAGGATGCTACACAGCTGACAGAAGCAGATAGACGGACAGAAGGATGGCTTGCAACTGTGATGAGGGTATATGTGCTGGCAGCACAGATCTGCAGAGATATGACTGTCACAGGATTGAAAAGGACTTGCCTCAGACAGGCTTAATAAAATGAGAGATTGAACCCATGACCTCTGCCTAGGATGTCATTGTATTAACCAGTGGGCTATACCTCAATGGCTTCTGCCTCAGCAATGGCTGGCTACAGAAAAACTGCAGGTCACCGCACAAACTGTCTGCTATGTCTACCAGGATAGGTTAAACCCACCAGTACCCATGATGCAACGCACATACAGAACAGCAGTCTACATCTGATCCCCAGATGGGGTATGCAGCTCTCCAGCACCTCAGCGTGGTAGGAGGAACTAACCGTGTGTGATACTGGCACAGGGTAGCCACACACCATGTCGTTGTGCCGGTTCTGTGTTCACATAGACACAAGGCCTGGAAAAGCTCAGCTGCTCCCCACCACGATCTGACATTCACCAGCAGAGAGCACAGTCAGTCTGCACCCCCCACCACAATCTGACATTCACCAGCAGAGGGCACAGTCAGTCTGCACCCTGTATGGCATTCCAGCCATACACATGCTGACTGCAGACAGTCCACTAGCCAGTCTATAGTGCATGTCCCCAGAGAAACTATGTGCACTCATAAGTGGGATATAAGCACAGACACCAAACAAATACCTCAGTGATTGGGCCACAGAACAAGGAACACACAGATATCACTTGAGAGAAACACTATATAGCACTCTGTGGGAACCTAGACATGCCATGGTCACTGCTCAGTCAGGGTGAGAGTGACCTCCCAGCATGACATTCTGTGGCCACCCTGTCCATGCAGCTGGTGGTCGGGCACTACAATGTCCCAGCCATTGCCCCACACCCTGTGCAGATGCATCCTGCCCAGTCTGGACCACACCCACAATACCTTGCTCCTCATTATGCACATTGGCAGGCTAACGTTGGAAACAGTGTAAGCATTGTGGGCCCAGTGAGGAATAGGCAGCCACAAAACAATGGATAGACATACACACACTCCCACTCCTATTTCAGCCTTGTGCAAATATGGGGGTGGTTGGCAGCCCTGCCCACCACACTAGTTCTGAGCACAGTGCAGGCATTGCTAAGGTATGCAGGTGCTAGTAGTAGTGCTTTTGGTGGTAGGAGTGGAGGAGTGGCCTAGTGGTTGGGGCAAGGTTGGGGGTTCAAATCCCACTAGAGGACAGCAACCTTGGGCCGGAAGGACTGGGGTTTCTAGTCCCACAGGTGCTCCTTGTGGTCTTGGGCAAGCCACTTAACCCTCCACAGCCCATGTTCCCTGTAAAATAGTTATCTCCAAAGTTATAATGCCCTGTTCAATGTAATTTCAGTTTGTTCAATGTAAACCACACTGATGCAGAATAGCACAGTATATAAGAGAACATAAATAAATAAATAAACTGCTGCTCCAGTCTTGAAGGACTAGAAAGGGGGGACTGTTACTTCTGGAGAGAAATCTGCAACTGTGAGTATATACTTCTGGTAATTTTCTAAAAAGAATTCTTTGTATTAAAGCTACTTAATCTGTGAACCCACTGTTTTTTGTTGCATCAGTTGGGCCCTAGTAGCAGCAATTAAAGTTTGAATTTAAAACACAGAGGAGAGCTTTCTGGTTACATTTCATACCCAGCAGAGAGCTTGTAGTTTAAATTTAATAGTCACTCAGGGCCAAGTAACAGCAAAGTACTTTTAGTTTAAATTTAACACACAGAAGAGAGCTTTCTGGTTAAATTTAGGACCCAGCAGAGAGCTTGTAGTTTAAATTTCATAAGAAGTTAGAGCCTAGCAGCAGCTAAGAGCTATAATTTAAATCAAATCAGAATTTAGCTTACCTCAGCAGCACAAGACAGGGTACTGTGTAGCAGCCCTCTTTTAATAAGTGTTATTTCCCTCCCTCCCTACCCACACCCACCCTCCCCTGGGATAATCATAGCTTTATAGGTACTTACACATCTTAAAAGACAGGAGGTGCTTTCAGGTGAAGCTCATTACCCAAATCAGTCATACACTAAGGACCTGAGATTAATTAAGCTTCAGGTGAACAAGGTATATTAAACGTATTAGGTACAGCTTTATTGGTATAAATACCCATAGCAACCCCTAGTAAGTAAGAACTTAAAGATCTAGACACAAACTTAAAACTAAGATGCAGACAGCAGTCCAGCAGCGGGATGGGGGCTTTCCAGTCTTTTGCATTGAGTGTCACATGTATGATTTTCTCCCAGTTGGTGAGAGGTCTTACGTGTGCACTAGGTGCAAGGAGCTCTTTTCTCTCAGGGAACAAGTCCGTTCTCTAGAGGTTAAAGTAGCAGACTTGGAGGGTCACGTGATGCGGCTGAGGTAGTGGTCGCATCTCGAGTGTGCTCCGACACCCCCCACCCAGGCCGGCATAAAAGCACCGTGTAAAACCGCAAATACTCGGTAGGAATTTACCTACGCTGCATCGGAGGGTTTACAGCTTCCCACAGTGCGGCTTTCTTCACTGAGTGGCATGGCGACAGCAAGTAAAACAACGAGACGAGCGGCCGGCACGAGTAAGATGGCGGAGTCAACTCCGTTGCCCGGCTCACCTAGATCACCCGCTTCTCTTGAAGAGATGTCAGCAGCGATGGTAGTGGCTCTCTCGCCCCAATTCGAAGCCTTGCACGAAAAAATGGACGGGCTGCGTTCTTCTGTGGACACCCTGGGGAACAGACTTCGCGAAGCTGAGGAGCGCCTGGGCCAGACTGAAGACACGGTGGAGGGGTTGGCTTCCGAGGTAGCAGGTCTAAAGACCCAACTGGGCCGGCAGGAAGAAAAAATTGATGACTTAGAAAATCGATCGCGGAGAAATAATCTAAGGTTTATGGGGATCCCGGAGACAGTATTGGACAAGCAACTGAGTAGCTATTTGGAGGCATTAACGGCGCAAATCTTGGGGGCAGAGGAATTGGGTGGCAAGCTCAGAATTGAGAGAGTACACCGAGTGGGCCCCAAACAGACACGAGATGGCCGCCCCAGAATAGTCCTCGCAAAATTCCTCTATTTCCCCCAAAAAGAACTGATTCTACGAGCTGCCCGACGGCAGGGTGAAGTCAGCCACAACAACAGTAAAATCCGCGTGGCACAGGACTACTCGGCGGCGCTGAGTCGGAAACGACGGGATTATGCTTCCATATGTGAAAAACTCATCGGCGCAGGCATTCGTTTTACTGTTCAATACCCAGCTAAGCTCCATGTGCTCCATGAAGGAACCCACCGGACTTTTGCGACGGCTGCGGAGGCTGAAGGTTATGTGAACCATCTACTTGCTCGTGAGCGGGCAGCCTCAGCGTCCCCAAAGTGAATTCCAGCAGGACGATAGTGGTGAGATAAATGTGCTTCTGGTGACACCATGATGCGATTGTGGACAAAAGACTTATTAACTCGGAATGGTTGCTGCAGGGACATTGTAACCAAGTTACTTTGTGTCCCTGAAGGCCGTCCATCCGACACAATTTTGTTACATGTTGAACTTTAACTAATGTTGCCAGTTTATAAGCCTCCTTTGCAACATTTAGTATCGTTGCTACTATCTGAGACCCGGTGGAGGTTTGTTTCTTTTTTTTTTTCTATCATCCTATCAGAAGTTCCTTTAGCTATAATTGTACTTTGCCTTGCTTATACCGGGTGCCTGGCGGGGCGCGGGGGGGAAGGGTGCTCCCTTGTTATATAGTTCCTCCCCCCTCCCTTGATTTCTGCCTGTGGGTGTTCTGGGACCATACGCTGCTTCATATTTCTTTGCAATGATGGCGGCTGGAACGAGAGAGGGGAATATCGGGGCTTCCTGCGGCCTGGCGGGTTGGGTGGGACCGGTAGCCGGGGCGATTTGCCCGGACGGTCCTGCCTAGTCCGTGGGAAAGGACCCTCCGATGTGATGCCAATTGGGCTTTGCCGTACTGAGCGGCCTGCTTGCGGCTCCGCCTTCGCTCCCGGGGGCTGGGGTGGGGGGAGACTTATATCCCTCGACCGTCTCACCGGTCAACCCTTACTACCGGGGAGGGGACTGGCATCTGCGGATGCTAGTTTGAGAGGTTGGATACATGGGTTGGGGGTGGGGGGGGGAGGAGTGGGGGCTTGATCCCGCACCAGCCCACGGGGCCTTTAACTCTTCCGACAGTGGGGATAGTTGGGAGCCCAGGAGGTATGTGTGTCATATTTGCGGTTTGTTTTATGGGAGGGTCTAGTCTCCTTATTTTCTTGGACTCCCCTCGTGAGTCATCACGTAGCAAAGAAGGCAATGGTGTGCCCCCGGTGTTTTGGAGGTCTGAGGTAATAGATAGTTAGATACTGCTTAGCGCCGGATATGGTGTAGAGGGAGCCCTACCTTCTCACGATTACGGGACATGGCCTTTTTTATTGCAATAATACACTGCCACGGGGAAGGCTGTTACAGGGGATGGGGTTATAATCATTATCGGGGGGTGGGGGGTCGGGGCCACTCGGAAGGGCCTTGGTGGGGCTTTCTCGGAGTGGTAGGAGAAGAGAGCCATTAGGGTCTAGTGGATTGGGGAGAGGGGAGGGGAGATTGTACTATGGATAGAGGGGGATTAAGCGGGGGGGTAGAGGGGGACGGTGGGGGGACTGGGGGGAGGGTGAAACTGTGGGGGGGATGGGACCCCTGGACCCAATGGGATAGGAAGGTTGAGACCTGGCTAAGGACTACAAGTGAACCCCAGGCTGGGGGGGTTCACTCGGGAATGGACTGGAATAATGGCTTACTTGTGGTGAGTTGTTGTGCCTCCAGCTGAAAATCATTTCATGGAATGTGTGTGGCATAGGCAACCCTGTTAAACGGTACAAGGTGCTGCAGGCTTTGGCCAGATTGCACTGCGATATTGCCATCTTACAGGAAACCCACCAGACTGCTGAAGAACATGCGAAACTGCAGAGAGATTGGGTGGGACAATGTTGGGGTGCCCCGGCGCTGGGGAAAAAAGGTGGGGTGCTCCTGCTGATCCATAAGAATGTGCGCTTTGACCTCGAGCGGCAATATGTAGACCCAAAAGGAAGATATATCCTGTTATATGGTAACCTAGAGGGGAGACCAGTGGTGTTGGGCAACTTGTATGCTCCAAATGTGTTGGACAAATCTTTACTTGCCCGTTTGGCCTCCAGGATAGAGCAGCTACCAGATGTCCCTTTGATTTTAGGCGGAGATTACAATGGGGTGTTGGATGTTGATTTGGACACATCGGGAGGAGGGAGGGATAGTTGGCGGCTTCCGGCTACCCGAGCGCTCCAGGAACTGAGACGCCGGTTGGAGTTGGTGGACCCATGGCGTCTACTGCACCCCGGGGAGCGTGACTTTACCCACCAGTCGAGAGCCCACGATTCCAGTGCAAGAATTGACTATGTCTTGGTCTCCGAACGGTTGTTTGCGCAGGTTGGGGAAGCTGGGATCGGCTCAATGATGGTTTCGGACCATGCACCAATTTGGGTGGAGCTGCGGTGGGGGGGTGTTCCTACCTCGCAGCGCGTCTGGCGCTTCCCTATGGGACTGTACACTGATACCGAATTTCATGCCTATCTCGCACAGCGGTGGGAGGAGTTTATGGATGTCCACATACAGCATAGGGATGAACCTGAGCTACTGTGGGAAACAGCGAAAGTGGTCCTACGTGGCGATATTATTGCTTATGGAGCGCGGAAACGCAAATTGATCGCGTCGCGTATAGTCCAGCTAGAGAAGCAGGTGGTAAAAGCCCGGCGGCGGTGTGCGGGTAATCCCACAGTGGCTAACAAACGCCTCTTTTGGGAACTTCAGTCCTCTCTTAATGAGCTGCTCCATCAACGGGCGAAGAAATCTTTGCTATATTATCGGTATCAGCTTCACCGCTTTGGGAACAAACCGGGGAGACTACTGGCGCGCTGTTTGCGTGGTAGCAGGGGGACCCGATCTATCGCAGCGCTGCGTGACGATCAGGGCCAACTGCAAAAAGATAGCCCTGCGATAGCCCACGTGTTCCGTACTTTCTTTCAGAAACTATACCAAGGCGGTGGGGGGTCCCCGGTAGCAATGGCCAGTTACCTTCGGGGGCTACAGATTCCCACGCTGACCACGGAACAGCGCTTAGTGTTGGATGCACCAGTGATGGAGGAGGAAGTGTGTAAAGTTATTCAAGGGGCTAGTTGTTATAAATCGCCCGGTCCGGACGGTTTCGGGGCGGAGTGTTATAAGTTACTGATTGGCCGGGTTGCCCCTGTCCTGACTATGGTGTACTGCCGGAGGGTGGAGCAGGGGAAGTTTACGTGGGGAGCGAATCACGCGTTTATTACAGTAATACCCAAACCGGGTAAAGACACCACGCAAGCGGCTTCCTACCGCCCCATCTCATTGCTAAATTTTGATTTGAAGTTGTCAGCGAAGGTCCTGGCTGACCGGCTTGCCGCCGTCCTGGGGGGCCTATAGCACGAGTCGCAGGTGGGTTTTGTCCAAGGGCGGCATGCAGTGCGGAACTTACGAAAGATATTAGCCTCTATGGAATGGGAGCGGGCGCGAGAGGAGCAATCACTGCTGATTAGTTTTGACGCCAAAAAGGCGTTCGATCGGGTTAACTGGGAATATATGAAGCTACTCCTGCCTTGGTATGGGCTGGGTGACCCCTTTATTGGGATGGTGGGATTGCTGTATGCCAACCCTACAGCCAGTATTTTATGCAATGGGGTGCTGTCTGATAGTTTTGCCCTGAAGAGGGGCACTCGTCAGGGCTGTCCGCTCTCCCCATTGTTGTTCGTGCTGACCTTGGACCCACTGCTGAGGAGTATAGCGGAATCTAAGGATATTCGTGGCGTCCGTATCGGGTCTTACGACTTTAAAGTAGCCGCATTTGCGGATGACATCCTTGTTCACCTGTGCGACCCACAACAGTCACTGCCGTGTCTACTTACCGAATTCTCCCGGTATGGTGACTTTGCGGGGTTGCGTATTAACTATGACAAATCAGAGGCTATGGATGTTGGCGGACGGCTCCGACGACAGTGGGGGGGGAACTTTCCCCTGAGGTGGGCTGGCGACTCTTTTATTTATTTGGGGATTGAGCTAACTAAAGATACGGCGGCATTGTACAAGCAGAATTTTGAGCGTGTTTGGTTTAAAGTTCGCTCACAGCTCCAGGCGTGAGCACCTCTCCCCCTATCTTTACTGGGCAGAGCAGCCGCAGTGGGGATGGTGATCTTGCCACGGGTCCTATACTGGCTGCAAACTTTGCCGGTGCGACTACTGCGGCGTGATCTCCAGCGCATCGAGCATGAACTCCGACGGTTTCTTTGGAGGGGGGCTAGAGCACGCATACCACTGAACCGTTTGAAGAGGGGATGGAGATCTGGGGGCACTGGAGTGCCCGACCTTTGGATATATGCCTTGGCTTGTCAGGCTAGGCACTTGGGAGACTGGCTTGGTAATACTGAGGTTTACACCCCGAGGGCATTTGAAGAGGCCTTAGTAGCGCCACACTCCTTGCTGGCGGCCCTACATTTAAGGCATGCGGTCCTGCCGAGTCGGGTATCAGGCAGTGTGCTGGTTCAGGCAGCACGGTATACCTGGCAACGCTTGAATCAACTGTGGGGGAGCTTGCCGGAGATTTCAAGCTGGTTACCGCTGCAAGGTAACGCCCAATTCCTCCCGGGCTCGGACTCGGCCTCCTTCCATCGCTGGGCGACGCTGGGAATGCGGTCGTTGGGGCATGTAATTGACTTGGAAGGACGATGTAAACCTTTGGTAACTTTATGTCGGGAGTACGACTTGTGCCCCGCAGCTTCCTTGTTCGCGTACCGGCAGCTTTCCCATTACGTGAAGTCAGTTACGAGCCCGGAGCTGAGAGGTGACCATTCTGCGCGGATATTAGAATTTTTCGCTCTCGGGGAGGGAACTACACGTTCCATCGCTAGTTATAAAAAAGCATTGGAGCCCTATATGAAGCCGTTGGATTACTCGGCAGAGGAGGCTTCATGGGCGCGGGAATTGGGCTGTGAGGTGGAACCGGGCTCTGTTCGTGCTGCATTAACTCGGATAACTCAGCTAGCGGAGGGGGCTAGATGGCGTGAAATGCAGTTTAAATGTATATTGCGAGCCCACTTCTCCCCTAGGCGGGGCCCTGCGTAGCCACCTGGCAACCTCTGGTGGATGCCCGAAATGCGCCTGTCCACTAGCAGATTTGGGTCATATGTGGTGGGGATGCCCTCATATACGCCGCTATTGGCTTAGGATAGCCAATTACCTGAGCGGCTTACTACAGCAACAGGTCCGCTGGACGGGGCGACTAGTGGCACTGGATCAATTGGGAGCACTCCAACCCAAAGGCAGGTGGCAGAAATTGCTGATACGGAAAGCATGTCTGGTGGGGAAGGGTCCTGTGTTGCGGAGATGGCTGGAGCCTTCGGCTCCCTCCTTTTGGGAATGGCGCAATGGGTTCCATCAGTTTATGCTTCTGGAGCGAAGGAGTGCGAAGAGGCACCCTCGGAGTTGGGCCTTCTTCCTCTTATTGTGGACCCCCTACATTCAAGCATTGAGACCAAAAACGCGCAGTGAGGTTTTAGGTATGTAAAGATGCTTAGAGGGTCTCTTGATAATTTATTTATTTATTTATTTACATTCTCTTATATACCGCGCTATTCTGCATCAGTGCGGTTTACATTGAACAAACTGAAATTACATTGAACAGGGCATTATAACTTGGAGATAACTATTTTACAGGGAACATGGGCTATGCAGGGTTAAGTGGCTTGCCCAAGACAAGGAGCACCCGTGGGACTAGAAACCCCAGTCCTTCCAGCCCAAGGTTGCTGTCCTCTAGTGAGATTTGAACCCCCGACCTTCCGGCCTGAAGTACCTTGCCCCAACCACTAGGGCACTCCTCCACTCATAATGGTGGAGAGGATGGTTACTAGGTCCAGTAGGTCCCGGGAGGGGGGAGGGAGTGGGGGGGATGGGTGGGAGGGAGGTGGGGGGAGGGGTGGGCCTGACAGTTCTTAAATGGGGGTTTTTTTTTTCTTTCTTTCTTGGGTTCGTATTGTTGTAATTCCTAGGGCGGTGGACAAGATACAGCCCCGCCCTGGATATGCCTGCTCTGTTATATTTTATTGGAAAATGGAAAGAGTTATGTTATATTTGTATTGTGTTCGTTCTTTTCAATAAATAAACCTTTGAAAAAAAAAAAAAGTAGCAGACTTGGAAAACATAAGACAGACAGAGAGGTACATAGACGAGACCTACAGGGATATAGTCCTGAAGTCCCACCTCCAGTCTGGCAGCACCCCTGTTGCCATGGAGGAGAGAGGTCACGTGACAGGAGAGCATCACCCTGGTGTGGTAGGAAGTGATCCTGTAACTAGGACCTGTCCTCCAGGTGATGTAAAACCCTCTCGCACTGAGGAAGTTTCTCCAGGGCCATGTGCCCATGAGGGAAGGATTAGGACAGCCATTATAGTTGGTGATTCGATCATTAGGCATGTAGATAGCTGGGTGGCTGGTGGACGTGAGGATCGCCTGGTAACATGCCTGCCTGGTGCAAAGGTAGAGGACCTCACGCGCCACCTAGATAAGGTCTTAGATAGTGCTGGGGAGGAGTCTGCTGTCTTGGTACATGTCGGTACCAATGACATAGGAAAATGTGGTAGGGAGGTTCTGGAGGCTAAATTTAGGCTTTTAGGTAGGAAGCTGAAATCCAGAACTTCCAGGGTAGCATTCTCCGAAATGCTTCCTGTTCCATGCGCAGGACCCAAAAGGCAGGCAGAGCTCCGGAGTCTCAATGCGTGGATGAGACAATGGTGCAGAGATGAGGGTTTTGGATTTGTTAGGAACTGGGGAACATTCTGGGGAAAGGAGGGGCTCTTCCGAAGGGATGGGCTTCACCTTAACCGGGATGGAACCAGGCTGCTGGCAGTAACCTTTAAAAAGGAGATAGAGCAGCTTTTAAACTAGATATTAGGGGAAAGCCGACAGTCGCCCAAGAGCGGATGGTTCAGAAGAATGTATCCTTGAAGGATACTACCAAAAGCAGAGAGGTTCCACAAAAGAGTAAAGTAGCCCAAATGCTCTCAAGTATGGAGCAGACAGAGCTTAAAGATCGCAATTTACCCATGTCTAACAATAGCCAAATTAACATGAATAAAATACATTCTCTAAAATGCTTGTATGCAAATGCTATTAGTCTAAAGAATAAGATGGGAGAGTTAGAATATATAGCACTAAATGAAAGGTTAGATATGATTGGAATATCAGAGACATGGTGGAAGGAGGACAACCAGTGGGACACTGTGATACCTGGGTACAAACAATATCGTAATGATAGAGCTGATCAAATTGGTGGAGGGGTTGCGCTCTATGTTAGAGAGGGCATTGACTCAGAAAGGATTAAAGTTTTGCAGGAAACAAAATCTGCTGTAGAATCTATATGGATTGAAATTCCATATAAAAGGGGGAAGGCAATGGCAGTGGGGGTGTACTATCGAGCACCTGGCCAGAATGACCAAATGGATGATGAAATGCTCAAAGAAATCAAGGAAGCTAACAAAAGTTACAGCGCAGTAATAATAATGGGTGATTTCAATTACCCCGGTATCGACTGGGTCAGTGTCACGTCAGGACATGCTAGGGAGATAAAGTTCCTAGATGAAATAAATGACTGCTTCTTGGAGCAGCTGGTTCATGAACCGACCAGAGGGGAAGCCATATTAGACCTAGTCCTTAGTGGAACACCAGATCTAGTGCAAGAGATAAGGGTGTTGGGGCCACTTGGCAATAGTGATCATAGCATGATCGCCTTTGATTTAATTAGTGGAGGAGGGATAGTAAGGATAGTGGAAGGAAGTCCAAAAGACTGCCAGCATGGTTTAAAGGTGAGGTCAGAGAGGCTGTTGTTGCCAAAAGAGCATCTTTCAGGAAATGGAAAAAAGAGCCAAACGACGAAACCTGGAAACAGCACAAGCACTGGCAAGTCAAATGCAAGGCATTGATAAGGCAGGCAAAGAGAGAATTTGAGAAGAAGCTTGCTGCGGAAGCAAAAACGCGAAATAAAGACCTTTTCAAGTACATTCGTAGCAAAAAACCTGTGAGAGAGTCAGTTGGTCCATTAGATGATAAAGGGGTTAAAGGAGCACTAAGAGGCGACAAGGCGATAGCGGAGAGACTGAATGAATTCTTTGCTTCGGTCTTTACTGAGGAAGATGTAGGGATGTTACCCATGACTGAAGTGGTATTTAAAGGTGCGGAAGAATTGAAGGAAATATCGATACATCGGGAAGATGTCTTACAACTATTAGATAAACTGAAGAGTAGCAAATCACCTGGGACAGATGGTATACATCCAAGGGTGTTGAAAGAACTGAAATATGAGATTGCAGACCTGCTATTAGTAATCTGTGAACTATCATTAAAATCATCTCTAATACCTGAAGATTGGAGGATCGCCAATGTAACACCAATTTTTAAAAAGGGTTCCAGGGGTGGTCCGGGAAACTACAGACCGGTGAGCCTGACGTCAGTACCGGGAAAAATGGTAGAAACCTTCATAAAGAATAAAATTACTCAGCATGTAGATAGTCACAACCTAATGGGAGACAGCCAACATGGCTTTAGACAAGGAAGATCTTGTCTTACTAATCTGTTATGTTTTTTTGAAGGAGTGAATAAACAGGTGGACAAAGGTGAGTCGGTTGATATTGTGTATCTGGACTTTCAGAAAGCCTTTGACAAGGTCCCTCATCAGAGACTTTTGGCAAAACTAAAGAGTCATGGGATAGGAGGCAGTGTACTATTGTGGATCAGGAACTGGTTAAAAGATAGAAAGCAGAGGGTAGGGCTAAATGGCCAATTTTCCCAATGGAGAAAGGTGAATAGTGGTGTACCCCAGGGATCTGTGCTGGGTCCGCTGCTTTTTGACATATTCATAAATGACTTGGAAAGTGGAATAACGAGTGAGGTTATCAAATTTGCAGATGACACAAAACTATTTAAAGTTGTTAAAACCCAAGAGGATTGTGAAAAATTGCAAGAGGATCTTGATAAATTGGAAGACTGGGCATCAAAATGGCAGATGAAATTTAATGTGGACAAGTGCAAGGTTATGCACCTAGGGAAGAACAACCCAAACTATGGTTACACGATGCAAGGTTCCACATTAGGAACCACCACCCAGGAAAAAGATTTAGGCGTCATTGTGGATACCATGTTAAATCCCTCGGCCCAGTGTGCAGCGGCGGCCAAGAGAGCAAATAGAATGCTAGGTATGATAAGGAAAGGAATGGAAAATAAAACAAAAGATATTATAATGCCTCTATATCGTTCCATGGTGAGACCGCACCTTGAATATTGTGTGCAATTCTGGTCGCCGTATCTTAAAAAGGATATAGCGATTTTAGAAAAGGTACAGAGAAGAGCCACCAAAATGGTAAAGGGGGTGGAAGGATACTCCTATGAAGAAAGGCTAAAAAAGTTAGGGCTCTTTAACCTGGAAAAGAGACGGCTGAGGGGAGATATGATAGAAGTCTATAAATTAATGAACGGAGTGGAACGGGTAAACGTAGATCGATTGTTTACCTTATCAGAATATAGAAAGACTAGGGAACATGCAATGAAGCTACAGGGTAAACTATTTAAGACTAATAAAAGAAAATATTTTTTCAGTCAACGTGTAATCAAACTCTGGAATTTGTTACCGGAGGATGTAGTAAAGGCTGTTAGTGTAGCTGGGTTTAAAAAAGGTTTGGACAAGTTCCTGGAGGAAAGGTCCATAAACCATTATTAAGAAGTTACCGAAGATATCAATGCTTGAACCAGTACAAGCATTGTGGAATTTGTGTCTCTTGGGGAAACTGCTAGGTACATGTGACCTAGATTGGCCACTGTTGGAAACAGAATACTGGGCTTGATGGACCTTGGTCTGACCCAGTATGGCATATCTTATGTTCTTATGTCCATGCCAGGCCCAACAGCCTGACTCACCAAAAGGCTTTGGATAGTGGAGCCTGTGAGTGCCCCTGCTGGCCAATGTTCTAGAGCAGGGGTGTCCAACCCTGTCCTGGAGAGTCACAATCCTGGCAGGCTTTTGGGATAGACAAATATTAGACAACGTTTTGGTGGTGGTGAGAATTGAGGAGTAATGTGACACATTCTATCTACCCTTTTGATGTCTAGGACATCTGTACCTTGCCACTCACAATCTTAAATGACAGAGGTGTAAGGTAGGGGTCTCCAAATCCAGTTCTGGAGGGCCACAAACCAGTCAGGTTGGCAGGATATCTCTAATGCATATATATCTCATGCATATTCATTAGGGCTATCCCAAAAACCTGCCAGGATTGCGTCCCTCCAGGAAAAGATTGGACACCCCTGTTCTAGGGAGTGCAGATGTTTATGTTGTATGTACAATGTGGGGTAAAATATAAGGACATGGTCTGCAGGAGCCACAGCTGGGACATGAACCTGTGACCTTCTTCCCCAGGACACACTGGCTGTGTCTACTGCACCATACTGCTGCCACAGAGGCAAGTCAGTCCCTGGTGATACCATGACTGTTCATCAGACAGACCTTGTCTGTTGCACTGCACACCACCTACCTAAACAGGGCTTGGCCTTGGTCTGCTGTGGGCAGATGCCACTGCCCCTCCACCATCAGCACCCCTCCCCCACCATGCTGACATGCCCATATGCTGGTGGTGCTGGTGGTATGCAGTCCAAGGCCACCCAGTGTGCAGGTAGGCGGCTGCCTAGGTTATGGGGTCTGGGGTAGGGGTGCCTACATAAACATCCACACTCCCCCCCGGCACCGCCTGCCAATGTTATGTGCCCTCTGGGGTACCTGCTGGGTAATGTCCCCTGGATGGGACACTGTGGGACACAGACTCATGGGCATGTTTGACCTTGGTCAGTTGTTGTCGTGCTGATTTCCAGATTTTGCATTCCTATGTGCCACCTAGGCATCTGCCTAGCCCACCCTGTGCCCCAGCTGCCCCACTGCATGTCCCGCCTCCAGCCCCCTATGCCCCATTTGCAGCATCACCATAGTGCCCTTTCATACCTGGCCACTATGCTGTTGCTGCACATGTAGCACTACTATCACTTTTTTTGGGCTCCCTGCTTATGCTGACACTGAAATGGTTTCTCTCTCCTGCAAATGTTCATCTAACGACAGGTTTTCACTCGCGGTAATGTTCAGCCCTTCAGTTCCCCTTGTTAGTGTAGCAGGAGCCTCTCCCTGTCCACTCCCCGCCCATTGACCCCTTCTCTCTGCCCTCTCTCCACCCTCTGCGGGACTTAACGCTGCCAGAGACGTTAACGTGTAATAACGTTGCATCTGGTAATGTTACCGCGGTTTAGTAAACATACCCCATAGTCTCCAAAACTGAACACAATATCCCAAGTGAAGCATCACCAGTGACTTGTACACTAGTAATTCCTCTCTGTATGCAACCCAGCATCCTTCTGGTTTTGGCCACTGCCTTGTCACTCTGTTTCACCGCTTTGAGAGCCTCAGAAACGATCACTCTCAGATCCTTCTCCTGATCTATGCACACCAAGCTACTGCTCTCTCTCTCATACAATTCCCTTGGATTTCTGCATCCCAAGTGCATGACACTGCACTTCTTCACATTAAATATGGAGTGGAGGAGTAGTCTAGTGGTTAGAGCACTGGCTTGGTAACCAAGCAACCAGGGTTCAATTCCTGCTTGCACTCCTTGTGGCCTTGGGCAAGTCACTTAACCCTCCATTGCTTCGGAAGAAAGGCCTGGCAATCTACTTCCGGTGACACTGCCAAGAAAACCCAGGAGCTTCTGGGTCGCCAGGAGTCAGGGCTGACTCGAAGGCACACATTGCATTTTGCCAAGCATTAGATCATTCTTCCAGCTTTTCCAGATCTTTCCTCATGTTACCCACTCCCTCAGAGAAGTCCACACTGTTGCAAATTTTTGTGTCATCTGCAAAAAGACAGACTTTTCCATTCAGTCCTTCAGCAATATCACTCACGAATATATTGAAAAGAACTGGCCCAAGAACTGATTTGTGTCAGCTTTGGGAAAAATGCATGTCTTCTTTTTTGTATTTTGCAAAAAAATATTAGGAAATGTATTTCTGTTTCTATTATTGCACTGCTCATAGACTCTGGGGGGTGGGATATTCAAAGGCATTTACACAGTCTGCAAACCATGTACAGTAAATGCTGCTTAATATCAAATATCAATATTGCCGCTGCCCAGTTAATAATATGCAATGAATCAGGCACAGTAAAGGTTGTCCTGTCTTTTGCCACAGAAACTAAACAGGCAGCAGCTGCCTGGTTAACTTCCCAGCAGTCCAGCCAACCTAGATATTCAATGCCTGTGCCCGGATATGGCCCTGGCATTAGATCAGCTAATCACCACAGCTGAATAGTCCCCTTAACTTTTTAGTGTTTCTGTTTCAGTTTTGTTCCTAATTTGTGGTTCCTTATTTTGCATTAGGTGAGGCTCTGTCCATGTTCTGCTTGTATAACTGAGGTGAAAGATTCTACTAGACGAGCATAGTTCCTGCGTAGAGATCTGTAGCAGTCACATTTTTTTCTGCTCTCCCAGAAGAAGAAGTATGGGTGTTTAGGGACTAGATGTAATATTTGTAGTGTTGTCTTTTCATAGATAGGGGTATTGTCCTTTGAGTCCTAGAAGTTCTGGTATGTTGTTTGCTGTATAGGTCTGACTGTGTTTTTTGCAGGGTTGTATATTAATTCACAAGAAGCCCTTTTTACCAACAGTTAGCTTACACCCTCTGCTGCATAGCCCATTTTATCCTATAGGCAGTGTGGCAGATAGTACATTCAGTGTTAGTAAAAGGGGGCACAAAATGTCTGGAAATGGAACCTGTGCTGGTATTGTATATATATTGTGGTATGCTGCTCTCATAGGCTGATTGGATGGCAGGAGAAGGAAGGAATCTGTAGCATGCCAGATTGCATCTTTCTCCTTTGCTGCCTGGGACAGACTGCTGTTCTGAAAGCATAGCTAGCCGTCATATGTGATTCATAACAGCAGTTGAGCTCTGGACAGCAGAGGAGGAAGATGCAGCCCAAATCTATGATTTTCTTGTCACAGGTGGTCGGGAGCAGGGCAAGCAGGATTTATTTAATTTATTTATTTTATTTATTTAAAGTCTCTTATATACCGCGCTATTTATCATCAGCGCGGTTTACATAGAACAGAACAATCTCAGTACATTTGAAATACGTATGAGTTACAGATAACAGGGCAGAAAACTTGGTCAACAAGGGTAACTATCTACAATACAATAATGATTGACTGTTTGTATAAAACAACTAACAGAGCAGAGAATATAGTGTACAGCTGTAATTAAATCCAAAATTTCTTAATTCTAGGGTGTAGTGTTTATGCTTCTGGCTATTAGACTGTCTTTTGATATATTAGATAGCATTACGTAGGCTGGAAGTATTCAGTGAAGAGGTAGTGCTTGATAGCTTTTCTGAACTGCTTCATGTCACGTATTGCTCTAATTTCTGGCTGAAGTTTATTCCAACCTCTAGGCGCATAGAATTTGAATGCTCTGTTGATCGATGATTGGGACCAATTTGTGGAATCACTCGGAATGATTAGGGTGTTTTCGGCAAATGGTCTCCTAGATCTTGTATTGGGCGTTAGACTGATGAGATCTGAAGTCGTTGGTGGTGATAATTTGTTGAAGGCCTTGAATGTAATGAGGAGAGCTTTATAGCTAATTCTACATTCTATAGAGAGCCAGTGAAGGTCCCTAAGGATTGGTGTAATATGGTCTCTCTTTGATGCTCCAACTAGGATGCGAGCCGCAGCATTCATTGCTAGTTGCAGGGGGTTTATAGTGTTCTTTGGAAGACCATGTAATACAATATTCGCATAGTCAAAGTGAGGGGTGACTATTGCTTGGAATATTGAGCGGAAATCATTGTATTCTAGCATGGGTCTTAGGTGGCGTAATGTTTTTATCTTGAAGTAAATCTTTTTTACTGTATTTTTTATGTGGGAGGTAAAATCCAGTCGTTGATCAAGGATCACACCTAGGTAACGAATTGAATTCTTGATTGGGAGCTCAGCGTCCCGTACCTTAAGATATGCAGGGGGGGAGAAGAGCTTGTTTCTAGTGACCAATAAAACTTCCGTCTTTTTGAAATTGATTCGCATGTTTTGATCTAAGAGCCAATCCGCTATTGCATTGAAACAGTTGGTTAGGTTAGTGTAATTTGGACTTGTTATATCAAACGGGGTGTAGATAAGCACGTCGTCTGCGTAAATAAGGCAGGAGACATTAAAGGATTTGGTGATTTGGCAAATCGGCTGCATATATATGTTGAAGAGGAGTGCCGATAAGGAGGAGCCTTGTGGAACCCCTTGCGTTTGGAGGAATGGTTCGGATGTTCTGGAGTCAATGCGAACATGTTGCCAACGATCTTCAAGGTATGTTTTGCACCAGTTCCATGCTAGGCCTTGTATACCCTTTTCGTAGAGTCGTGCTAGTAGTATGTTATGGTCTACTGAGTCAAACGCCGCGGATATGTCAAGGAAGATCATGGCGACGCCAGACCTTATGTTGTTGATCCCACAGATGAGCGTGTTGATTAAGGAGGTCATGAGAGTCTCGACTCCATGCATTTCCCTAAATCCATGTTGGCACGGATCAAGAGGGGAGGATGTATCAATATATTGCTGAATTTGGCGTTGAGTCTCTTGAGGATGGGGAAGAAGTTCTGTAAAACTGGAGATGATAGCATTTGAAGCAGAGCTGTATGAAAAGTGGGCTGAGCGATCAAGATGTGTATGAAAAAAAGAGCTGGGGGATGGTGGCAGGGTTGTATATGTAGTCACATGGGAAGAGACAGAAAAAAGAAATGAGGATTGGGATGAGAAGAGAAACAGAGGAGGAATAGGGACAAAGAGGGAGAGGATGTATGAGTGTGAGAAAGGCTTGATCTAGGAGAGAGACACAACCTTCCGCTCTTAGGATCCTACTAAACCCTAGAACAGCGTTTTCCAAACTGTGGGTTGGAACCCCAAATGCGGTCGCAGCCACATGTTGGGTTCAGAACGGGGTAAATCGTGCTTTCAGGAGGCCACCTCCTATCAAATCCAGCCTGCCGAACACTGCTGGTAACAAAAGTAGTACTGGCGCAGAGCCCCTCTGATAAAAGCATGTGCCTGCCTCCAAGACCCTGCCAGCCCTCCCTGTCCCGCCTTCTTTGATGTGCGTCAGAGAAGGTGGGAAAAGGAAGACCAGCAGAGTCCTACAAGCAAGCGTATGCCTCTAAGACCCTGCCGACCCCCACCCCGTCCCGCCCTCTCTAACGCATACTTATCACATCAGAGGAGGCAGGACAAGGAGGGCCGGCAGGGACTTGGAGGCATGCGCATGCTTGTAGCAGAAAGACCCCGCACCTGTACTACCTTTGTTACCAGAGGGCTGGATTTAGGGGGGGGGGGGTTCATTTGTGGATTCTATTTTTTTTTATATCTTTATTTAATTTTACAGCATGATACAATAACATAACACAGATGTATCCATGCACGAACCATACCCCAACTGCCCAACAACCCCACCTCCCACCCTTCCCTCCAGAGTCCATCAGCATCCATGTACGAATGACAGTCAGCAGTACTTACTGAACACAAGTATGAAGCAGTGGTTCTAAAACTTAGCACACCCCGCTGCTTCCACAAAGTCAGTCAAAGCCTTCCACTTAAGTTGGCTAGCGAGCTTTTGAACTGCACCTTTTCTGGGCATCCTCTCGAATTTACTATATAGGCATACCTGATTCCACCATGCTTGCCAGCTAGCCTCATGAGTATGCTTCCAATTGAAGACTATTAAATGTATTGCTATTCCCAAAACGAAGTCCAACAGAAAATAGCAATCTTTTTTAAGGGATGGAATCTCCGCCGCTGACCGAAGCCCCAGAATTGCCCAGGTGAGAGGAGTTCTAAACCTCAAAATTGTTTGTATGCACTCCCAAACCTGGGACCAAAAGACTTGCACACCTGGGCAATAAAAGATTATGGGGTATGTTTACTAAGCAGTCTTAACGTGTGCCCGGCGATAAAGTGCAGGATGCCATAAAAGGAGTGGGCGTTCCTGTCTAAACGTAGCAAACCGGGATTATCGCACGATAACGAGCGCTACGCATATTATCGGGCGATGGATTGAGCTATGCATGTTAACGCTCGTTAATCTTAAGTAGGCGCGCTGACAGAGCAGCAGAGGTGTAGCACAATGGTTAATACACTGACTGATGATACAGGGGTAATAGGCTTGATCCCCCAGTGTGCCTAATGAATAAGGCTGGCTGAGGCATTATCCTTTATGTTTAAGCAGTGCTTTGTGAGGCATTTTAGTTTTATTTTAATTAGTGCTGCCAGAAAAAGCACAGTTACTTACCTGTAACAGGTGATCTCTGGGAACAGCAGGAATAAGTCTTCACATATGGGTACGTCAGTACCGACGGAGCCTGTGCGGGAACGCTCCCCAGCAGCCAGGAAAGAAAGCTTTTGGGAGCATCCCACGCGCATGCGCGCTGCCTTCCGCCCATTTACTTCCCTCTCATCAGTTGGGTTTGTAGCTGAGACCGAAGGAGGGAAGTAGACAAATTAGAGAGAGAGAGAGAGAGCAACTCCTAGGGGAAGTGGGTGGGTTGTGAAGACTTATTCCTGCTGTTCCCAGAGATCACCTGTTACAGGTAAGTAACTGTGCTATCTCCAGGAACAAACAGGAATGAGTTTTCACATATGGGGACTCCCAAGCTAAGATGCCTGGAGGAGGCCCCAGCATGTTGCAATGTAAGATGGGCCATGCTTATCCCTCAAACCTCAGGCATCCAAGGGATGGAGGGTAGGAGTTGAACTAGAAAAGAAAAAAGAGATGCTGTTGAACATCTTGACTAAACAAGGTATTCAGAGAGGAGACCTTGTGTAAATCATAAATATTAGAAAAAATATTGGGTCCCAATTTTCTAATGTGGATCTCACTCAAAAATATTGCAAAAATACTTGTTGAGGGTAATATGGGTCTGTGGTTGAGAGCCAGTACATTGTCCTCAAAGAAATTCCCTTAATGTGAAGTAGAGGCAAAAAAATAAATTTTGCAATACAGGAAGAGATGAGAAGCCTTAATGGCCAGAACTAACCCCAGAAGAAAGTACTGGGGCAGTTCAATGAGGTTGGACTTTGGAGAAATAGCTAAAGCTGCTGTAAAGTCCAAAAAATTGAACTTCTTGTCCTTGGAGCAGAATAAGGTCCTAGGAAAGAGTGGAGATACTCTGACTTGTTTGGAGGAAAAAGGTAGAAATACCCTTTGCAGAAAAAAGTGGATAGGTCTCTAAGACCCCCTTTATTCCAATGAAAGACAAAGACATTTGTACTAAGCGTTGAGCCTCCAATTTCTTGAAGATCAGTAAAGTCTTTCGTAAGTGATGTCACTTATGATGATGATGTTACATGTAGAGCTTCAGATGTGACGTAACCTAAAAGGTAACAGAAGGTATTTCCTAATTTACCATAGAAATTGGTTGTCCATTGAGTTTTATGGTATGCTGGGGCAGCATTAATATGGACAGAAAACCAATCTTTCAAAGTCAGATGTTGTATAGAGATTGACCCAATAACAAGAAGGATTAAGACCTACTTGAGAATACTGATGGAGAATCTCTGTTTGGTTAAATATGGAAGAACTAATAGAGAAAGTTTCGTGGAAACTGGTATTATGTTCTTCACTTACAGGGATAGGACTACTCGAAAAGATCTAGCCCCTGAATAATCAGCTCTCGAGACGTACGTGCAGAGGAGTGCAGAGGAGATCTTTAGTCTTAAAACAGCAAGTCTGGATCCTTCTATAACTTCAAATAGTAGCTGGAGAAAAAGAAGCAATATAAGGGGATACCATGTTTGCCTCTCTATGAGAGCAATATGAGTATCATGCATTCTTTTGTTCATTATAAGCTACCATGAAGTATAGGAAATTAGAAGGAAAGTAATGAATAACGGCGATCGGGGCCACGGAGGACTCTAAAGCCGACATCGGGGCTGTGAGCAGGAGCTCTGCTTCATCTCCTTCACCTGCCAATCACATCAAGGCAGCAACGATGTTAAAAGCCGCCATTCCAACGGCGATCGGGGCCACGGAGGACTCTAAAGCTGACATCGGGGCTGTGAGCAGGAGCTCTGCTTCATCTCCTTCACCTGCCAATCACATCAAGGCAGCAACGATTTTAAAAGCCGCCATTCCAACGGCACGCCCGCGCCTTGCGGGCCCGCGCCTAAGGACCACGCCAAAGGGCCCTTTGGCGTGGCCCTTGGGCGTAGGACCGTGGGGTACCAGGGTAACGGCTGATCTATGTTGGTTATGTTTGTTGCCTTGTTCTGTGTAGTTAATTGTAATGTAAGGTATTTATTGTATGTCCCTATGTATGTGTCTATGCTCTGATGCTTGTCTCCTTACCTGTTTGTGTAATATGTGCTGTATTAACCACTTTGATTTAAGGAAAAGGTGGGATACAAAACTTATTATATAAATAAATGCCATGTATGTACTGTAATGTACTCCTTGTGTTATGTAATCCCATTTACTACTGCTCTGATGTAACGAAGAGTGGTATGTTTCCCTCACCTTTGTACAACCTGGTATTGTAATGTATTGTATTGTACTGTGACCGCTTTGATTGAAGGAAAAAGCGGGATATAAAACCTGTTTAAATAAATAAATAAATAAATGAATGAATAAGGACCAACTGCAGTGAAAAAAAAATGCATCCCTGTTGTGGAAGTTCCAGTGAGATGTGGAACGAACCAGGGAATTGGGCAATTTTCTAGGTTTTCACGTGGTCTAAACCCTGATTACTTTTTCTTAAAAGGAAATTTTAAGGAATATGGTAAGAGTAGGAAAAAAACAGTCATGTAGGAGCATGACTGGCAGAATCTACCAGCTGAAGCCCTTCTTAACCATCTGGAAGCTACCTACTAGGAGTAGCTCTGAAGCTCTCTGGCAAAGGCCCCAGTTGCAGAGCTTTGTTGTATAATTGCGAGAGCATGTTGTAGGTTGCTTAGATCTGGCTGTTGAATTGCCAGTGTGCAACCTAATCTATTCTGTTGGAGCCAAAGAGAATTGAAGATGGCTAAGAATAGTAGACAGGCCTGATGCCTGCAACAATAAATAGTCCAGATGGGTTCTGGACCTCTTTTGGAATTATCTGTTATTAAGGCAGCATAAAAAGTTAGGTCCTATAGATTGGAGAGGACTGACAGACATAATTTGGAGTAGTGATACCCAATTTCTGTCTGAAAAGCTGCCTTAAAAAAGTATCAGAGAAGGTTAGCTCAACGATACACAGAGAAAAAGATGAACCGCAAAGGGGGAGAAAAGACTCTGTATGGAAACTACATACTGGAGTAGGTATTAAAGAAAATCCTATGGCTTAGAGAATAAGCCCTCCAGTTGATTAGTAGTACTCTTAGAGACTGAATGTCTGGATTAAGAGGGATAGAAAGTAATACAGAGTTGAGAAGACTTACAGTTTGGTAAGTCTTTGAAGAGATAGGGTCCCCTTGCAGTTAAAAGTATGAGATATCCTCGTACAGGAAACTGTCAAGGTGAAGGGTATAGGTCACCTTGTTGTTAGTTGTTAGTGCTCCTTTTGTTTTAAAAGGAGAAACCTGTTATCTCTGGGTATGATTGTCCTTAAAAGCTCTTAGAGCTTAAAGGATAGATTTCTCTTATAGCAAGAGATTCATGCCCAGAGTCGAGGATTGAGTCAATGTATGAATGATATCTCAGCATGGATGAGATGGATTTTAGATGCTTCTGTTGAAAAGAAGTATGCTCAAAAGTTCTAAACCTTACACAGAAAAGTGAATAAAACATCAGAAACCCTGTGACTGCTGGGTTTGCTGAGCCTGTTGAGGTTTTGATTTTCTTAGCCTGGTGTGATGTTGCCCATCTTTGGAAACATCTGCATAATGGGTAGAAGATGGATAAAGCACAGTTACTTACCTGTAACAGGTGATCTCTGGGAACAGCAGGAATAAGTCTTCACATATGGGTATCGTCGGTACCGACGGAGCCTGCGCGGGAACGCTCCCCAGCGTCCAGAAAGAAAGCTTTTGGGAGCATCCCACAGCGCCTGCGCACTTCCTTCCCGCCTTTCCCAACCGCCTCTCTCCAGTTCGAGTTTTAAGCTGAGACAAAGAGAGAGAGAGTAAAGGAAAAATAGATAGAGAGATACAACTCCTAGGGGAGGTGGGTGGGTTGTGAAGACTTATTCCTGCTGTTCCCAGAGATCACCTGTTACAGGTAAGTAACTGTGCTATTTCCAGGAACAAGCAGGAATGAGTCTTCACATATGGGGACTCCCCAGCTAGAGAATGCCAGGGAGATCTCCAAGGTTGTGAGTCCCTGAGAAGGGCTCTACCTGCCCCCATGGATCTCGGGCATCCAATCAGGGATGGGGGGTAGGAGTTGATTAGGTATGGAACAGGTGTTTGAGAACAGCCTGACCAAACAAGGCATCCCGGCGAGAGTCCTTGTCCAAGCAGTAATGGGCTGTAAAGGTATGAACCGAGGCCCAGGTGGCCGCTCGACAGATTTGGTCGATGGACACAGAGTTCAGATGAGCCATAGAGGCTGCCATGGCCCTCACATTGTGAGCTGTGACATGGCCCTCCAGAGAAAGGTTCTTACTCTGGTAGGCGAAAGAAATACACTGAGCAATCCAATTGGACAGAGTTCTCTTAGAGACTGGAAGTCCCAAATGAGAGGGATCAAAAGCAACAAAGAGTTGAGAGGACTTTCTATGTTGCTGTGTCCTTTGTAAGTAAAAAGCGAGTGCTCTCTTACAATCCAGGGTATGGAGATTCCTCTCTGCACTTGATGCATGAGGTCCTGGAAAAAAGACAGGTAAATACACCTCCTGGTTCAGATGAAAAGGTGAGACCACTTTAGGCATAAAGTGTGGATTAGTCCTGAGGACTACCTTGTCATGATGGAACCTT
Organism: Ichthyophis bannanicus; assembly: GCA_033557465.1. Lineage (NCBI taxonomy): Eukaryota > Metazoa > Chordata > Amphibia > Gymnophiona > Ichthyophiidae > Ichthyophis > Ichthyophis bannanicus. The sequence goes on from CM066039.1 coordinate 140,250,047, forward strand.
GTATAAGGAGGATTAGCCACCAAGGCTTGCAGCTCACTGATGCGGCGAGCTGAGGTGACTGCAATGAGAAAAGTAACCTTCCAGGAAAGAAATTTCAAGGAGGTAGTGGCGAAGGGTTCAAAGGGTGGCTTCATAAGCTGGCCAAGAACCAAATTCAAGTCCCATGCCACTGGAGGTGGTCTAATGGGAGGTTTAGTTAAAAGAAGGTCTCTCATGAATCTTGCAATAAGAGGATGAGAGGAAATAGGCTGTCCATTGAGAGGCTTAAGGGATGCTGCAATAGCACTCAAATGGACTCTTACTGAATTTGTTTTAAGGCCTGCATGGGATAAATGCAGCAAATACTCTAGTAAAGAATTCAGAGGTATTGCAAGGGGGTTAAGACCCTTCTGTGCACACCAAATGGTAAACCTTTTCCATTTAAAAGCATAGGAACGTCTAGTGGAAGGCTTTCTGGAAGCATGAAGGATATCCTTCACCTGCTGAGAAAGATGCAAATATTGAAGGTCTAGGCCTTCAGCAACCAGGCTCTGAGATGAAGAGACTGGGGATTTGGGTGCCACAACGTTCCCTCCTCTTGGGACAGGAGGTCTGGAGCAGACCCCAAGTCCAGGGAGGGAGCTTGAGAGAGATGCAGAAGTAGAGGGTACCACACCTGGCGTGGCCAATGTGGTGCTATGAGGATCATAGACCCCTTGTCTCTCTGAAGTTTGAACAGTGTCTTGGGAATTAGGGGAATGGGTGGAAAGGCATAGAGGAAGTCTTGCCCCCAATGAAGGAGGAAGGCATCCGTGGCCTGAACTCCCTGACACGGAATCCTGGAACAGAACCGAGGAAGTTTGGCATTCCACGGACTTGCAAACAGGTCTATGTCCGGGGTTCCCCAAATTCGGAAGATCCTGGCTATCTGGTCCCCATGGAGGGACCATTCGTGTGGAAGCAGAACTCGACTGAGTCTTTCTGCCCAAGAGTTTTGAACCCCTGGAAGATACACTGCCACAAGATGAATTTGATGCTCTCTGGCGAAGGCCCACAATCTCAAAGCTTCGTTGCAAAGCGACAGAGAGCCAGTCCCGCCCTGCTTGTTCACGTAGAACATGGCTACTTGGTTGTCCGTGTGGATGAGGACTGTCTTGTAGCTGAGCAGGGTGTGGAAGACTCTGAGAGTTAGAAGAATTGCTCTGAGCTCCAAGAGGTTGATATGTAGAGATGTCTCTTGTGGAGACCAGATGCCCTGGGTGAAGAGATCTTGTAGATGAGCTCCCCAACCCTTTGGAGAAGCATCTGTTGTAAGGGTTGCTTGGGGTAGGGATTGTTGAAAGGGGGACCCCAGCAACAGATTTTGAGTGGACCTCCACCACTGGAGAGACCAGAAGAGGCAACTGGAGGTTGCTATTTTGTCTGACAGGCACCCTGATGCCTGGCTCCATTGGGTGGACAGAGTTCACTGAGCTGCCCTCATGTGAAGGCGAGCGTAAGGAACCACATGCACGGTGGATGCCATGTGGCCTAACAGTTGTAACATTTCTCGAGCAGTTAAATGGGACTGAATTTGTGAGGCTAACTGCACCAAGCGTAGGCAACAGGCCTGGGGAAGATAGGCCCTTGCAGTTGTGGTATCCAGCAGGGCCCCTATGAACTGTAGTGACTGAGTAGGGGTGAGATGGGATTTTGGGATGTTTATTACAAGTCCCAGATACTGAAGAACACGCCTTGTGCAGGCTAGGGAAGTCTGGGCCTCTGACTGGGACGGAGCTTGGATGAGCCAGTCATCCAGATATGGGAATACAAATATTCCTAGAGTGCGTAGAAATGCAGCTACTACTGCCATGCATTTTGTGAACACTCTTGGAGCAGAGGCCAGACCGAAAGGAAGCACTCTGTATTGGTAGTGCTTTCCTTGATAAAGGAACCGAAGGAACCTTCTGTGTGTTGGATGGATAAGGATATGGGTGTACGCATCCTTGAGATCTAGAGAACAAAGCCAATCCTGACTCTGAAAGTATGGAAGGAGAGCACCGAGAGAAATCATCTTGAATTTCTCCTTGCATAGAAACTTGTTCAATTCTCTGAGATCTAATATGGGTCTGTAGCCCCCTGTTTTCTTTGGGATAAGAAAATAGGGGGAGTAGAACCCTGAGCCCTGTTGAAGAAGGGGTACTTCTTCTATTGCCCTTTGGGCAAGAAGGGTAGCAATCTCCTGACCCAGAAGGTCGAGGAGAGATGTTGGAGAATGGAACTGTCTCACCATGGTGTGAGGAGGAAGGTTTAAGAAATGAAGCTTGTACCCCTCCCTTATGATGGAGAGGGTCCATTGCTCTGCGGTGACTTGTTCCCATCTGGGAGCAAAGTGGGCTAACCTTCCTGGAATGGTGAGAGGCTCTGGTTCTTCTAGAGCCAGAAAGGCTAAGTTCTCTAGATGTAAGTCAAAGGCCCTGAGGAGGCTGAGGCTGTTGGGCCGTAGCAGTCCTTGCAGCCTTAGGCTTGGCTTGTTTAGGTTGTTGCTGACGCTTTGCAGCAAAACTACCTGCAGAAGATGCCTGCTGACCATAAACAGGATAATATTTCCCCTTTTTGGGAAAGAAAACCTTTTTGAATAACCTTTTTCTAACAGGAGCAGAAGTAGACTTTGAAAGTCTATCTAAGGCAGAATTCTCAGCATCCATCTGAGTGGCCTTTGCTTGCCAATCCTTGCCAAAAAGGTTTTCACCTGTACAAGGAAGATTTCCTAAACCATCCTGGACCCAGGGTTCCAAATCAGAAGCTTGTAACCAAGCAACTCTGCGTGCACCTATGGCAATAGCCGAGGCTCTGCTGGCACACTCAAAAGAGTCAAAGGCTGCACGGTTGGAAAATTTGGAAACATCCTGGGCATGTTTAAGCCAGATGAGAAACTCCTCCCTTTTATCTTCTGAGACAAAAGGAGATAAAGTTTGCAGATGATCTGTAACTTCCTTTAGAAACATCCCCATATAGAGACTATAGGAGTTGATTCTGGCAGCAAGCATATTGGCCTGGAAGATTCTCCGGCCAAAAGCATCCAAGGTTCTGCATTCTCTTCCTGGAGGATTAGATGAGTGTCTTTTTGCACTCTTTATCTTCTTCATAGCAGACTCCACCACAATAGAGTGGTGAGGAAGCTGAGTCTTATGAAAGCCAGGACAAGGAGGAACACGGTACATGGTGTCCAACCTGCGAGAATGAGGGGAAGTAGTAAGAGGTGTCTCCCATATGCCCAACATGTGATCATAAAGGATCTCATGAATTGGTAAAGTAGCTGCCTCTTTAGGAGCCTTAGGATATTGTAAAATATCCAATTTCTTGGTGCTAGGCTCTGATTCAGGGGCCACTGAAATGGAGAAGCCCCTGGCCACTTCCCTAATGAAGTCTTGAAAAGACAAGTCTTCTGGAGGAGACATTCTTCTTTTTGGAGAAGAGGGCTCCTGAGGAAGGAGTACCGATGCTTCGACAGAAGCCTCTGATTCATCAGAGTCTTTGGAGGAATCGAAGTATCGCCTGTCTGAATGCTCCTGCAGAGCCCGATACGCGTACCGAGTGGTATCGACATCGGGAGTGATTGGTACCGATTCGGTACCGATGGGCATCACAGAATAGGGTACCGCTGCAGTCGACACCGAAGCCGATGTCGATGCAATCGGTACCGGCACCAGAACCGATATCGGTGCCGGTGCCGGAACCGGTACTGACAACGGAGTTTGTTGCGGTACCGGAGGCATCGCAGCTTGTATGAATGCCGTAATGGCACGCTGCATGGTCAGAATATTCTGATCCATCGACGCAACCAATGTCTGGATGTCGGTACCAGTGGAAACCACTGGTACCCCAGAACATGGCAACAGGTGATCGGTCGAGGCCGTGCCATCGATGTCAACCTGTGACCCCATAGATAAAGCTTTGGAAGCCGGAGCTTCCCGCTGGGGTAATTTTGCCGGTGCGGGATCCTCGAGAGCAAGCCCGAAGGCATCTCGATACTTAGAGGGATATCTACCCTTCGAGGACCGGCTGGACTTATGTTTGGTTACCTGAGATCCATGGGAGGAAGAAGAAGCCCTGGAAGATGTCGATGCCACCGAAGCTGCATCAGAGGGAAACAGGGTACTGAGCTTGGCCACTCAATTCTGTCGACCTCTTTTAGACATCATGGAGCAGAACTCACAATCGGTGATGGAGTGGTCAGGACCCAAACATTTTAGACACCTATCATGGGTGTCGGTGATAGAAAGAGTACCGCTGCACTTCGTGCACTTTTTAAACCCGGAAGCAGGTTTTTCCATGAGGAAAATTTTTCTAGGCCTAAGGCCCAAAAGGAAAAAATGCACAGAAGTGGGAAACGGTAGGTGTTTTGTTTTGTTTTTTTAAAGAAGAAAGAAGAAAAGACCGGCGGTACCGGTCCGACGTCGAAGAAGGCAGATGCGCGACCAAAGAAATAAAAGAAAATAAAGAACTTCTTCAGCGGTGACAGGAACACGACCTGCTGGCTCTGCGGAAAAGAACTGGAGAGAGGCGGTTGGGAAAGGCGGGAAGGCAGCGCGCAGACGCTGTGGGATGCTCCCAAAAGCTTTCTTTCTGGACGCTGGGGAGCGTTCCCGCGCAGGCTCCGTCGGTACCGACGATACCCATATGTGAAGACTCATTCCTGCTTGTTCCTGGAGATAACTTTTTTCCCCTAGGCGGATAAAGCTTTTTAGGAGATTTTTTATTAGCTGGGATAGAGGAACGTTTTGACAATCTTCTGAAAGTAGTATCATCAGTGTTTAACTGATTAGCTTGAAATAAAGCATCCTTGTTAAAGAGATTTTTGCCAGTACAAGGAGTATTCCCTAGCCTTTCTTGTACCCATCTGTCCAAGTCTGAAGCTTGGAGCCAGGCCATGCGTCGTGCTCCTATGGCTATAGCAGATGTTCTGCTAATAGACTCAAAACAGTCCAGGGAAGCACGATTAAGGAACCTAGAGATATTTTGAGCATGATTGACTAGTAAGAAATAGTCTACTCTTTTATGCTCTTGAAGAGAAGGGTTCAAAAGCTTTAAGCTCTTTGTAACCTCTTCTAGAGATAATCCCATATAGAAAATATATGAGATAATTCTTGCTGAAAGCATGGATGCCTGGAAGCATCGACGTCCAAAGGCATCTAAAGTTCTAGACTCACGACCTGGCGGATAAGAAGAGTGCTTTTTTGTACTCTTAATATGCCTCATTGCTGATTCTACAACAATAGAATGATGAGGAAGGTGAGTCTTTTGAAAACCTGGAGAAAGTGACACCTTGTAAATGGAGTCAAGTGTCTTAGAATGTGGTGATACCGTTAAAGGAGTTTCCCACATTTTTAAAAGGAGATCTTGTAAGATCTGATGCAAAGGAAGCATGATGACCTCCTTTGGAATACAGGGGGATTGCAGGGTCTCTGAATCCCCTGGCAAGGACTCTTTACTAGGTATAGAAATGGCAAGTAACTTTGCCATATCAAGCAAAAAAGCTTGAAAAGAAATCTCCCCTGAGGAGGATCCTCTAAAATGAGGGGTAAAGGCCAGATTTGTGGAAAAATCAGCGTTGGTACCGATGGATTCATCGCAGTCATCGGGATCGGAAGACTTGAAAGGATGAAGATATCAATGCTTGACCCAGTACAAGCATTGTGGAACTTGTGTCTCTTGGGGATACTGCTAGGTACATATGACCTAGATTGGCCACTGTTGGAAACAGAATACTGGGCTTGATGGACCCTGGTCTGACCCAGTATGGCATATCTTATGTTCTTATGTTCTTATGAAGCATCGGATTTTCTTTAAAGCGATGTCTTTGATACCCGAAGTCGATACCGAGACGAGTCGGTACCGAATCCTCCATGCTAGAGATGGATTCTAGGCTCGGCATCGAAGGAAGCGAGTCTGTCGAAGCAAGCATGGATGGTACCGATGCCGATATTGGTACCGGTACCGAAGCCGATACAGATATTGAAGGAACGGTCGGCAGCAACTCCAGCGGTACCGAGGTAACCGAGAGCGCTAGACTACGTTCATTGGTGAGGAGTATTTCATCCATCACCACAGCCGATGCCGAGGTGTCAGTACCGCCTGAAGCGGCCACAACCACCGAGCATGGCCCAGGTATGTTCTCCGAGACAGGAAGCCCGGGAACAACCTGAAACCCCGTTAATGCTTTGGAGCCCTTAGACTCCCGCCGGGGCTTTATTGCCAAGATGTCCTCGAGGGCAAGGCTGGAGCCATCTCGATACTGAATGGGAGATCTACCACTCGAGGACTGGCTAGTTTTTACAGACTTTTGTTTGGTTACCTGATCCTGTGGAGATATTCTAGCTGGTGACATTGAGAGCGATGTGAACCGGGTATCGAGTTGTGCTCGATTCTGAAGATTTCTTCTGTTTGAGGTCCAGCAAGAAAGACACTCCAGTGGGCAGTGGTCAGGACCCAAACATTTAAGACACCAAGTATGGGTGTCTGAAAAAATATTTGTACCGCCACACTTAGAACATTTTTTAAGGATAGTGGCTGGCTTTTCCATAACGGAAATAATAGAGGCCCAGTGGCCTAGCAAACCATCAGACACTAAAAGGGAAAAATTTCTGAAGAAAGAAGAAATTCTTTAGAAAAAAGAAAGAAAAGCACCGGCAGTACCGGTGGCGTCGGGGAAAGGCAGACGCGACCACAAAAAACTAAGAATAAAAAGAACAATTTTCTGCGGTGACAGGAATGAGTCCTGCCGGCTCCTCGGAAAACGGAAAACTG